>BLKR01000195.1:0-723001 GCA_011170035.1 Teleogryllus occipitalis | reverse complement strand
GACGACGCCAGGACGACGCTAGGACGACGCCAGGACGACGCTAGGACGACGCTAGGACGACGCTGAGGTTGCGAGGCGTCCCAGCGCCTCCCATGTGCTGCAGGAGCATTCCACGCTCACGTGCGGGACATTTGTACTCATTTTCTATTTAGTTGTTACCGCATGAAGATTAAGTAAATAATTATTACAATCTTGACTGTCCGGGTGACGACGCGTTAATTGATGTGGTGCCGACGTTTCGATCATCATGTCGTGATCTTCATCAGGGCTCGGAATGTTCTTGTTTATTTATAATAACAATCGCCAATCGTAGCTAGAGAGCTGCCTGTCACCCGGACAGCCAAGATTGTAATATTGACTCTGGCCGCGGAAGCCTACGACTTCATTTAAGTAAATAATTATATTTGCACAAAGGTTTGGGAAGGGATACGTACTTCGTAAATGTTCAGCAGAAAATCTGGTGTTAACTAAGTTTAAAATCTGAAGTTAACTTAAAAATAGGGGAAACGTTATTTTTGAAAGAATAAAATTTCTTTAATTTCACCTCTGCATTTTATTTTATCTCAAAAAATTTAGTAATGCATATTTTCAAAGTAAGTAAACAATATTATGACACGAATTCATATTCTCTAAAATTGTGTATATGCTATTTTTACTTCAGCGCCTCACTACTTAATTACGTAATAAAGAGAAAGTATTGTTATGCTCCGGCCGAAATCGGAGATTTTTCGGCCAAAAACTCGTATTTTCGGGCCCAGGTATCGAAAAAACTGGATAATTATTGTTCATATACGTAGTGCACTTCTTCTAACATGTTGTGTAGTCAGAATTCATGTTTTATTTGTCCTTAATACCAGAAAATCGATTGACGGAAAGCTTCTGTTTCTCTGTATGTCTCTTTGTCTTTTCGTCAGTGGTCAATGCTAGCGTATAAACCGTTCAGACGGTTTCCTCCAAAATTGTTTCTTCCCAATCAGTCTGAACGAACGCGAAACCCTGTGCGTTTGAAATGGATATTTTGATTTCGGGGAATAATTTACATGAAACCTCAACAACGTTTTCAACATTTTCTCACAGGGTGCTCTAATTTTTGTATTAATCTTTGCCCTCGGATAGCAGGAAGGACTCTTAGAAAGCGCGCAGGTCGAATTTTCTTTGAACTTCAATTAATTTTACAAAAATGCAAAAATTAGAAATAATAGTAGAATATTCTGTGAAAGCAGAATTAATTTTACATTGTTACTCATATTGTTATAAGTAAAGAGATGAAATAAATATGTAACTTGCCAATTTAATGACGCCGTAGCGTACAACATACATATTTTACCAGAGAATATTTGTGTCTGTTTCTTTAAAAATCTTATAGTTTTTGGTATAGTTTCTCAACATATTTAGTTCCACTTTTCCCTCATGGGGTGAACATGCAACAGATGATGGCATGGTCTGATGCCAATATACAGTATCCTATGATGTAGATGGTAAGAATGTATGTAATATGAATGCGTTTCGTACGGTTTAGTAAACAAATCGTGTACCCTACAAAGTAAATGAATTCGTGATGATTACAGGTTATTTCAAGCTTTGATATCAACGATTCTGATTGGAGATTGTACGAAAGTGATTGAAAGTAATAAAAATGTGTATTTAAAGTAGATACATAGAACCGTAGTCATTATTTATTTCATAAACTACACGATAGAGAAAAAAGATGAACCAGAACATGAACATTCAAAAAATGTTTTTAAACATTGATTCTTAATCACACTGTCGTCATACGACGTTTTGGTTCGATGTACGTCTCGAAGTTTTGAAAGTTCATCGGCTTATTGAACCTTGTAATCTCTTCTTTTAACCCGTGAATGGTAATTACCTACACTTCCATAAATACGACCTACAAGTCTCTAACTACCTCTCGTCCACACGAATTTGTTTTTCGATTCTGTGCCAATCAGAGAACCTTCCGCTCTTGTGTACTCATGGGCATCGATCCTACGTCAACTGAATTCACGTCAGTGCTTGTTACATTTAGTCCGTAGCTAATGTATCCATGAACATAAATTAATTTTCTACAAATTAGGACATACGCACGCCTTTTGGGAACAGGAACTGCACGTCTGAATGCTCTCTATACTTTTAGTGCGAGTCTGGATGGGGCATTTATTTATAGTGCGTGTTATTGGATCAAGCGTTCTTGTAGCACTGAAACGAACACGAACGGAATCGAATGGAAAATCTGACGCAGATTTAGAGTACTGGACACCCTGGCTTCGGTAAACATTACGCCATGCCTTTTACGATCATACAATGCAAGGACACGTCGAAGATGGTTCGCAGCTTCCCGTGAAGATCGGTAATTTACACTGCGTTCTGTACGTTTGGCGAGGAGAACATACTGAGAAGGTCACAGACATGAATATGGAACGAAGGAATATCTTCGTTGTAGCCAACTGGTGCATTCTAGCGTTTGGAAATCTGCGGGTAAGACGAAACGGTTTATGTCGGTGAGGAAACAAATCAGATGTGATTCTATCTAGTGTGACGTACTAGAGTGAAAAACACAGACGACTGTTCTGATTGAATAAATACAATATATTTACAGATTTTTTACAATTAATGTACAATGATATGATACAAAAATCTAGCCCCTTGGCAACCTTTCGATTCTCTTAGCCGCGAAACCCCGCGACCGTCCCCTAGGCCTCGCCCAGAACCACTGCTTCGGAAGCAGCAAAAAGCAACGCGAAGTGCGAAGCTGTCGGACATAGAGTCCCGTAACTACACCAGTTACATGGCTTGTCGCCCAACCGATCTTCGACCTGAAGATCACGTGCAAGGATTGCACTGGAGATACCTCACGTCTTTCGACACCCAGCGTATCCCGCGAGGCGCCTGTCGGCGCGGCCTTAAATATCCGCCGGCTCGCCCCCACCCTACAAGCAGCGGGCGACACACGGCTCGCTGGCCAGCCTTTCCAGAGCTACAACCGACACCTCTTAGACTCGCATCCGCGCGCGTCCCTTTGAAGGAAATTCCAGCCGGGATTCCTGAGGGCTTTTCCAACCGGCGCGGCGTGGCGCCGCCACCCTCCACCCACATCCGGCTTAACGCGGGTTTCCCCGAAGCGGCCCGACGCACCGGCGCCGGACCAGGCGACGCTACAGACCCTCCCATGCCGGGGGGTGAGAATTTTTTTTCGCAGCAAAATATGCCCAGGAAAAAAATTCTGCTAAGTTACCTGGTCGTGAGACCTCTACATCCTAATTTTTATATGAACATGAACATAATTATACCAAAATATCAAACCCTATTTAATCGAAATGTGTGAAATAAATCTCTGGGCTGTCCCCCCTCCCTTTTCACCTAAGCTATGTTGCCAGTACATTTAAACCTTACTCCTATATACATAAATATACATAAGTATTCTTGACGCATCTTGAATTACATATTATCCTGAAATACAAACATTTACTTTACATTGAAATACTACATAATAATTCTTGACGCATCTTGAATTACATAAGATCCTGAAATACAAACATTTACTTTACATTGAAATATTACATAATTGTGGAATTCGTTACATACATCATGTGCCGTTCTTAACTGAATTTATTGACACATGTATGTATCTACATATAAAAATATCAAAAAAACAACAACAAAACAATTTTACCCTTGAATTTACAAAATTATTTACATAGAATTTCACCGACATTTATACATGTCATGAACGTGCGTGTTCCCTATTCTCGCCGGTGGATCAATTCACATCATCAAACATGCGGCTAAGCGCATCTGCATTAACCTATTCTGAGCTGACCTGTACTTACAAATGACCGTATTCAGAGCGTCGCGAAACTCCGGTTCGACCTCAGTCCCGCTCAGCATTTCTTCCGCGTCAAAGTCGCAACAATCCAATTTAAGCGCATAGCGATCTAGCGCGTCTTCGTCACCTGCGTCTGTCACAGTCGTAGAACTAAGCACATTCAAGTACTCTGTCCGCTGGTGGTATCTCTTAAGCATATTAATGTGATAGACGCGGGGTTCCTTCCGCCCCGGCATCTGGACCACATAGTTATGTTCCGAAATTTTCTCGCGAATCTCGCCCGGCCCTATCCACTGAACCGCGAGCTTCCGCGTCCTGTTAGGTGCGAGAACCAACACCTTCGCGCCTATCTCGAAAGTACGTGAGACCGCCTTCCGGTCATACCACACTTTACGTTTCTGCTGTTCTTCAGCCATTCTATTGTGAGCTAGGTCACGGGAGCGTTTCAAACGATTGATTAATTTGAATACATGCTCAACTACAGAATTTTCTTCACTTTCCGCAGTTCCCGCAAGCCTTTCATAAAGAAGTGTCATGGGGGTACGGAGATTCTTCCCGTACACCAATTCGGCAGGAGAGAAACCTAATGATTCGTGCACACTCGTGCGCAACGCGAACATAATAGCGGGAAGCTGGCATTCCCAATCCGTCCCTGCCTCCAAACACAGAACCTTCATAAGCCGGTTCATAGTTCGATGCATTCTTTCGACTGCGTTTGATTGAGGATGATACGGCGAACTTCTCACCAGTTTAATGCCAAACCGCTCGGCGAATTCCGCTGTCAAAGCACTCGTGAAGCAAGTGCCCTGGTCGGTTTGCAATTCGCGTGGAAATCCTATTCTACTGAATAATTCTAGTAATGCCTCAATTACAGTGACCGAAGTTAGGTCCCGTATCGGAATAGCCTCGGGATACTTCGTGGCTAAACACGTCGCCGTTAAAATAAACTTGTTTCCGGTGACCGATTCTGGAAATGGGCCACACGCGTCGACATTCACTTTCTCGAATGCCTCGCCCGTTATAGGAACAATTTTCAAAGGCGCGCGAAGTTTTTCGCCGCCGTTTCCTACTCGTTGGCAACTGTCGCAACTACGCACATAGTTTTCAATATCCTTATAGCAATTTGGCCAGAAGAAATATTTGGCCATGGCATCTTTGCTTTTTGTGACCCCCAAATGGCCGTGAGCAACTTCATGACAGAGTTTTAAGATCGTGCCACGATACACCCGCGGTATTACTAACATAGTGAACTGCTCTCCGCGCTTACTATGCCGGACACGAAACAATAGGCCGTTTTTCATAACATAATCGCGCCGATCCGTCTCGGGTCCTTCCGCACGCTCAATCAACGGCGCGAGCTCCTTGTCTTGTCTCTGAGCTGTAGCAAATTCGGTGGGGTCCAAACGAGCCAAAGCAATGCTACCGAAATCTAATTCAGATTCCTGATAGTTTGATTCTGAGTTGCCCGGGGCGTCGACCTCGCCCTGACCAACTCTATTGTCATCCTCGGTTTCCTCCGAAGCGGTTACCTGGAACGCGACCTGCTCTCGGTCGTTTCCCGTACTCTCGGCAGGCTCTACCGCCTCTATTGTCTGCGGCGCGTCGCCCGGCGCTTCGTTTCCTGCATTGTCTGCACCCGGGGGCCCCTCTGCTCTTACGCGCTCAGCAACTGCTTGCGCCGTAGTCCGCACAGCGCAGATAGGCTGTGGTTCTAAGAAACCTTGCTTTATTTCTTTCAAAATCGTAGCAGAACGATTACTAAAAATGTAATAAGGCAAGTCGCAATTCTTCGCGACTGCGGCCTCTGTAACCAGAGTACCGAATGGCCCTACAATCTCTACCTTGGCTACCGGTAGGTTTTTCGGCGCTTCGTCCAGGGGCTGCTGAACCCATACGGACTCGCCGGTATATTGTGTCGGCGTGACGTGCTTTGCGTTGATGACGTCGATCGTGGCACCCGTATCACGGAGAAAGGTTACAGTTTCGCCGCAAATTTGGCCAGAAAATGTGTGTGGAGACAATAACTCTGGCGCACTAGCGTCGGCCACGTGACACATCTTCTCGCTAGGTTTATTGTTATTTTGAGGACAATATCTTTTTATGTGACCTGGTTTTTTACATAAGTAACACGTCCGTTCTTGCGGCTTCTCGAACTCCGCGTTACTAGCTACCTTCGGCACTGCGTTTTGGAAGTGGTCGGCGCGCTTTCCGTCGCCTTCGGCCATTTCCGTTCGCCTGCCTGCTCTTTATTGCCGAACCGCGAGAAATCCTTCTTATATCCGCTAGCCCGGTTGTTTTCGTAGGTGTCCAGCCTTCGTGCCAAATCTTGGGATGCAGAAACCTCACCCCACACATCAATGAAATGGTCACGCATAACCGCCGGCACCTTTCGCTTCATCTGGTCTGTTACAATGAGATCTAGCAATTGCTCAAATGTTTCTATCTTTAAACCTGAGACCCATTTTTTACAATAACTAGCTAATTCACGTGCATAGACGTTCCAAGTGGTCTTTGCACCTTTTACGTGACTACAAAACATCTGCCGGCACTTTTCTGCCGTGAACTTGTACATATCTAATAATTGTTCTTTAATTAGGTCATAATCTTGATCCGGTGAATCGGATCCTACTACGAGCCAGTTGTTCACCTCATTAGGAAGTAAACCCATTAAATGGCTTACCCATTCGACCGGCGCAATGCCAAGCTGGCGAGCATGCGCCTCGAAAACACTTAAAAACAACGTAATATCGTCGCCTTCGCCTTTGAATTTGTCCATGACTTGGCTGATACGAATATTAGTTCGATTTCCCGTGTCGCTACTACCTATGGAAACACGCGTGGGAGCCTGATTCGTTAGTTTTAACTTTTCAAGTTCAAATTGCCGTTCGCGTTCTTCGCGTATTCTTTCCTGCTCTCTCTCTCTTCGCGTAATCTTTCCTGCTCTCTCTCTTCGCGTATTCTTTCCTGCTCTCTCTCTTCGCGTAATCTTTCCTGCTCTCGTATTTCTGCAACCTGTTCTTTTTCTTGGTCAGCGAGTTGTTTCACGAATGATTCCTCGTACTGCTCGCTTTCCGTAATGATTGATTTAAGTTTAACAACGGTTTCGTTCCCTTCTAATGTTTCCCCCATCTCCATCGCGACCCTAACAAGCACCTCTTTCCTATAACCCGCTAAGAAAGCCATTTTGCCTGAATTGATCCCCGGCCAGAACAAAAAACACACTTACGTTCAGTTGACCTCGGTGTCGCGTGAGCGCCTTCTGGATCCGGTTTGTGGCCTCCTTCCTTCCTCTCGTTCAGGTCGGTCCGTGATGTGTTCTTCCGGTGATGCAAATATCAGCAGCCCCAGTTCCAGTGCCAATATCAGCTCGTTCCAGTACCAGTTCCAATTACCAGTACCAAGTTTTAGAAAAGAAAGGTTCCGAGTCGGATTGTACCGCCCCGAAACTACCGTACCGAAACACCGCACTTTTCGGTTTCTCGTGGCGTGCGCGACACTGCCGGCGCCACGTATTTACGACGCGTATTCACGTTTAACTGCGTACACTGTCTTTACGCGTGCTGTTCTGATTAATCAGCGCGCACCGATGGCTCTGATGCCGCACTGATGTCCCCGCGGATGCTGCTGCAGACTTCCGCGTTCCCCGTTCGTTGCGAACGTAGTGACTGCTTCCACAAAGCTGAATGATAGACGTGAGTCTTTAATCTGTTGTAACCAATTATTAACTGCAATTGGCACAACCACCCGGTGTGAGTTCTAAGCACCACTGCAACCAATTTTGAACTACAATTGCAACAATTGGCGCAGGCACTCCGGCGTGAATTTACAATAACCGCTGCTACCAATTTTAGACAAGAAAAATGGCAGAATTGGTGCGGGCACACCGACGTGAGTTTACAGTAACCGCTGCCACCAGTTTTAGAAAAGAAAAGTGGCAGAATTTGCTGCGAGCGCCCCGACGTGAGTTTTCGATAACCGCTGCCACCAGTTTTAGAAAAGAAAAGTGGCAGAATTGGTGCGGGCACCCCGACGTGAGTTAACAGTAACCGCTGCCACCAGTTTTAGAAAACAAAAATGGCAGGAATTGGTGCGGGCACCCCGACGTGAGTTAACAGTAACCGCTGCCACCAGTTTTAGAAAACAAAAATGGCAGGAATTGGTGCGGGCACCCCGACGTGAGTTTTCGATAACCGCTGCCACCAGTTTTAGAAAAGAAAGGTTCCGAGTCTGTGACGTACTAGAGTGAAAAATCAGACGACTGTTCTGATTGAATAAATACAATATATTTACAGATTTTTTACAATTAATGTACAATGATATGATACAAAAATTTAGCCCCTTGGCAACCTTTCATTTCTCTTAGCCGCGAAACCCCGCGACCGTCCCCTAGGCCTCGCCCAGAACCACTGCTTCGGAAGCAGCAAAAAGCAACGCGAAGTGCGAAGCTGTCGGACATAGAGTCCCGTAACTACACCAGTTACATGGCTTGTTGCCAAACCGATCTTCGACCCGAAGATCACGTGCAAGGATTGCACTGGAGATACCTCTCGTCTTTCAACACCCAGCGTATCCCACGAGGCTCGTGTCGGCGCGGCCTTAAATATCCGCCGGCTCGCCCCCACCCTACAAGCAGCGGGCGACACACGGCTCGCTGGCCAGCCTTTCCAGAGCTACAACCGACACCTCTTAGACTCGCATCCGCGCGCGTCCCTTTGAAGGAAATTCCAGCCGGCATTCCTGAGGGCTTTTCCAACCGGGCGGCGTGGCGCCGCCCCCCTCCACCCACATCCGGCTTAACGCGGGTTTCCCCGAAGCGGCCCGACGCACCGGCGCCGGACCAGGCGACGCTACACTGTATAACATGGGTAATAACTTTTTATTTTGAAAACTTGTTTATTAATTGTCAGAAAAGGATACCGACGTATTAAATTATTATTAAAATTGTATTTCTTCCACTGAATTCGGGAGTATTGTCCTATGCCAAAACAAAAAGTTAAAAAAAACTTTTACCAGCCCTTAATTTCGAATCGCCGTCCTTACGATACTTACAGCAACTGTACGGTCTTAGATTACAGACAACATGAAAGGGCTGCTATTATTAATGCAAATAAAAACTGGAATATTTACTCGAAAACGTTTGAGATTCCGAAAAATTCTTCAGAGATAATTTGAAGCATTTGTTCCCATTTGACCATTGGTGCCCATAAATTATTGAATTATAAATGACACTCGTAATATAATTATTCATTTGCGAGATGTTGCAAAAATAGTACTTCCTAGTGGCCATCAACAGCAAAAAGTCTTCTGACCAAAACCACACAAAATGGTTTCCCAAAAAGTAATTCGCCAACTCTCAAGAACAAAAAATAAAATAGTCAAAAGCCAAAGCATAAAAGGTGTGAACCAAAAGTACGGCCTTATTTAGGTGGGGCACTATATATTTCAATAATTTTCCGTCACATCCACATTGTGACGTTGGGTAGCATAGGCAACCACGTCGCTGCTTTAGTGCAATTTCCAAGCTAATAAGACGAATTGAAGATTTAACAGAAGCTGGAAAAGATAACATAGGCGTAAAGGCAAAGAATATGTTTGCTTTTGCTTAGTCTAACCTCGAGTAAATGCCCTTGGGCAAAATCAGTTGCCCCGAACGACGTCTCGTAGGGACTTTTCTGACCCAAAAGCGAAAGAAGCAAAAGCCTTTGAGGCTTTGGTCGTGGGTAGCAAAATGGAAGGGCTACATGTCCAGATAGTCCTAGTTTTCCATAACTGTTTTCGAACTATTCGGCTCTCTTCAGCGAGGCGAAGAAGAAGTCTTGGAATTATAAATTGAAGAACTACTTCTAAAGCTTGTCAAGAGTCAAAGTACAAAAGGCGTATGCCAAAAGTACGACCTGACTTTACGGATAAAACAGATTATTCAAGATATCTAGTCTACATCCTACTACATAATTTTTGCGTATTCCTTACGATGTAGTGGATAACGGGTCTTGCTTATACAGGGATCTTAATATATTACAATGGTTGTAAGATTCATTTTGTTGAACGGGATCACGTTAAAACGGGAGTGAAAAATTACTTTACCCTTCATTTCATACTTTAAACAAAAACGTTATCATTGTGAGTAATGAGAGCCATTAGCAAGGGGAAATTGGAGCCTAGCTCTGATCATTTTCACTGCACGTTCGTTAATGTAACTGAACACGATTAAACAAACTCATTATAATGTGATTGATTGTTTCCAGAATATGCCTCGAAAAGACCACGGCAAAGTGAACTTTACAGGACACTTCGCAAAGCGAGCTGGTAGGTGCCGCCTTGGTAGGCACCATTCCGAAACCGAACAAAAATCATTCCAAAGTAGACAGTTACCGGCCCATCAGTTTACTACACGTTCAAAATATTCGAAAACCTAATCCTTACCGGATTAAACCAGCATCTCAAAAACATTAACATAATTCCCAAATAGCAATTCGGTTTCATTGCTCACCACTCAGCTGCCCACCAACTACTTAGATTAACAGAACACATTCACTCTGCATTTCAGAAAAAACAACACACAATATCTACATTCCTTGACATCACTCAAGCATTTGACAGAATTTGGCATCCGGAACTAATCTACAAACTAATAAAAGCTGGAACTCCAACATACATTATTCACATCATCAAAAGTTTCCTAACAGATCGCACATTCTTCGTAATAGTCAACAATCACTACTCCACCCCACACAAAGCAGGCATCCCGCAAGGCTCCCCTTCATCTCCAACATTATTCAACATATACATAGCAGACATTCCATCATCAAATTCTAATATAGCTCAATTTGCAGACGATACAGCCATATTCACCTCAGGATACTCACTAGGTAACCTCCGATCACAAATTCAAAATAATTTAAACAACATTGAAACCTGGAAAATTCAACTCAATCCCGACAAAACAATATCAAAAATCTTCTCACTCAGAAAGTTTACCTCCCCCACTCCGCTAGTAATAAACAACTCCCCCATCACCTGGACCCCACCATCGCAACCCATAAAATACTTAGGACTTCATCTGGACACAAAACTAACCTGGAAAACCCACATGGACAACAAAATTAAACAAGCAAGGCCAACTCCCGCCACTAATCAACAAACACAAATCCCTGTCATACACAAACAGTACAACAATATACAAAACTATAATCAGACTACTGCTTTATGCATGCCCCATATGGACAAACGCAGTCCCTACAAATGTCAATAAATTCAAGTAATGCAAAATAAATTTTTAAGATTAATCACAAATGCCCCCTGCTTCATAAGTAATAAACAATTTCATTCAGAATTAAACATCAATACAATAATAAACCACATATCACAAATATCACACAACTTCTACCAAAACCTAACAGGCATACCAGCAACATCCCATTACAAACTACCGAAAAATCTAACCCACACTCGAATAAAAAATAGATTTCGTTTTGAAGCCTTCCTCAAACTTTTAGCCAACCATGATTCTTAACCCCGAGATTCTCCCCTAGAGTATCCTCTTCAATGTATAGATTAAGTTAGCTTAGGTATTTTAACTAGAATAAGTCCCCTGTAAAATAATTGTACACTATAATAATATATAACACTATAACTATATAACACACACACACACACACACATATATATAACTAACTATATAACACTATAGTAATAATACACCTGTAAAGTAATTGTACTGAACGATGTAAACCTTCCAAAATAAATAAATATGTATAAGCAAATGGTGGAAAGCGGTGCTGTAGTGGCGCCGGATGTCGCAGGGCCATGCCGAGAGACAATTGGGGAGGCGACGTGCGTCACAGCTAGATCCCTTTATAGGCGGGGGTGAGCAGCAATCCGCAGGGTTTTCTCTTCGGAAACGTCTGGCGCGACGCAGTGGCGAAGACACCAGGGTGCGGACACCCCAAGCATGCTGGTTATGAGCGCCAGACTCATGTCGGATAGTTGGACCATGAGTTGCAGAGGCTAACAAGGAGTAAACGCTCCCAGTGAAAGGTATAGCTCACAGATGTAGAATATATACCAAAGCCATCTTGTCTGTGATTTTTGCAACCTACGACGTCACGCAACTAATGGCTGTGAGTTCAGTGACCTTAGTAACAAATAGAGACCGCCTATTCTTGGATTTTTTAACGTGGCGTCTGAAGGTTACGCGCGAAAGAGGAAGAGGGAAGGCAAACTCCAATAAGGAGCCGTAAAAGTCGGAGCTGTAGTGACGCTCAGCTCCCCATTGGAGTCAGTCTTCTCTCTTCCACTTTCGTACGAGACCTTTAGATGACACGTTAAAAAAAAAATAAGTGGAGGAGATGTTTATTGGCCCGTCGCATCTACTAAGGTGAAAAATGATAATCCGAAAGCATACGAAAAGATGAACGGCTCTAACGGAACAGAGAGTTATACTTGAAGAATAGTAAAACATACTAACAGAAAAAATATTGAGCTGAAAAACTTGCGGATGCTACACTTCACTCGCATCAATTGAGCATACGCCACTGAGGAACACATTCTGTAGATCATTCATACTTAAACAACTTGGATAAGAGACCTAACGATATGAAAAAAGAATAAAATTGTTGGATTCTGATGATAGAGACCATGATTATTATTATTATTCCAAATAGAAAACAAATACAATTTCTCCACTTATATTACTGAAATATGTATTTCTTTCGGAAACTTCGGTGGTAAAATTTCAATTTAAGAAGGTGACGATTAATTTGATTGCTTCCTAAAAATGTAAAAAATATTTAAATTGACAATTCATGCGTAACCTATAATACGATGTTCATTAAAACACATTTCATTACGTGTTCGTAAAGTTGACGTAGAGTTACTATTTAGAATGTATATGCATTTATATTTTGAGATAAACAAATACAGTTCCCTTAATATTTCTTATATACATGTTACGTAGCTATTTTCGTTCAATATCCTTAGATTTTGGTATGATGAACACACTGTGTGTAATAGTTAATGTTTCTGTGATTTCTGTTTAAACGGGAATTTCCAATGAAACGATTGCATAATTTAATAAAAGTCTATGAATACTTTTCATCCAAAGCACTTAGTGCCCTCGAAACCGCATTCAAGGTCGTTAGTGTGCTCGTAGAGTCAGATGAAATGAAGGAGGTGATTGACAGTTGCGTGTGGAGGGGAGCGACGTTGCCAGGTTGCGTATCACTGGCCTCGTGTTCTTGGGACACGGAAATAAACACTTAAAATAAATACTTATAAAAGTAAGAAAATCATATACTCACATTGTATGAAGCAGCAGCTTATTCTGGAGCAACTACATATTACGTTCTTCACTAACTTCAATAAATATTACGGCATACACTACATTATAACACTTATGTACACTTAATTACACTAAAATATAATATATCTCTAAAAGGACATTGTTTTACTACCTTCCACTGCCTTCCATCTATCCAGTTGTTCAGCACTAAGAATGAACTTGTGTAAGCCAAGTTTGGAAATTCTTCAGATGCGGAGGAATCAGTTCACCTGCTGCAGTAAACAGTAAAGGGAAACCCAGGTGACCCACCAAGTGTGGAGTATCAACGAAAATTCGCGATTACTGGGGTCTGTTTCCCTTCTACACGTCTCTGCAGATGCGGACAATTCAAATGTTGTCCACCCGTAAATATTCATATAACCCCCTTGTCTTTTGACCACCAGATCTGGACCCACGCTGCTAAGCACTCCGACGGGGGGGGGGCAATGGTGGATTTAACACGTATGCATTCAGTATTATCTGATTGGGCCCCGTGAGCAATGGTCCTAAGGCCTCTTCCAACCAATTATTTCATTGATTGATTGATTAATTATTTATTTCCGGGCACGTCAACTGTTAAGGCTGTTTATCTCGTTAGTGTAGGGAATGTATTTCACAGGAGGTGGCGGTGATCTTCTCCCCGCTGGATGGTGAGATACGGCGTCGACCCATTTTACCTCCGGGTATCTCCCCCACCGGGGCACCTTCCCCGCGGACAAACTCGGAGCTGCAGACGTCTCGCGACATGTGTGGTAAATGTAACTGTGTAAGTATGGGAGAGGAGAGCACAAGGAATAGGAGGGATGAATCGTGGGTGATACTATTCCTGCATATGCCTGGAATTGATCGGAGAAACTACGGAAAACTACCGATCAGTCTCCGTAGTTACGTGTAGCTGTAACAATCCGCTACCGTTGGGACGCGAACCATAGGACCTTCCGGTCAGAGCCACAGCAATTAGCAATAATGCTGGCTCTGAGCTAAACTCAGCGGGTCACCAATTGATATATTTTACTTTCTCATCTCACTAAATACAACGGAGAAAAAGAGTATTGCTATCGTGCGGCGGAAATCGACGATTTTTCGACAGAAAAACTATTGTGAGCCCTGCTAACGCAAGTGTACATGAATCTTGTTCCTGTATGTAGTAAATTACTTCCTCTAACACGCTGTGTTGTCAGAATCTATGTTTTTTGTGCCCAAGATACCGAAAAATCGATTGACGACAAAACTGTCCGTCCGTCTGTAGTCAAAGTTAGCACCTAAACCATTCAGACAATTTTCTCAAAAATTGAAATTATCTGATCGATATGAAAAAACGTCACGCTCTGGGAGTTTGAAACGTATATTTTGATTTTTGAGAGTACTTTTCATGACGTCGCAGCAACATTTTCACACGTTTGTAATATATGGCTCCAAATTTTTTGATTAAATATTTTCCTCCGTTAGAGAGAACGCTCCGCAAAGAACGCTAAAAATAGCGTAGATTTAATTTTCGTTGAAATCGCTGAATTTTCGAAAATTGCTTAATTTCAAACTTTTTTCAGCATCTCTCTATGACTAAAATTTTGAAGATCATTTTTTTTCATGAAATTGGTTGTTCGAAGACAACCAATTTAAATAAGGTGTGCAACAATTTTTCGAAAATCTGAGCGTAAAATAAAGGCAAATTTTAAACAATTATTTTGTTAAAGTCCGATCCAAAGTTTTCTTTAAGTTTCCTACTCGTATATATCAAAGATCTGTAAAAAGTTGATGCTCGTCCCATTTTCGATGAAATCTCTGTAATTTTGAAAACTGCAAAATATTAACATTGCAAAATTAGAATTATGAACGTAGTGAATTCTCTCTGAAATGAAATCTTTTCTATAAATTATATCTTTAAAAATATCATGTACATTTGTTTGAAAAAAAGCAATTTTCGCATAACATCTACTTGAAGTTAATGCAATTGATAAAAAACCATTTTCTCAAAAATGGTTCCAATTTTTTATTTAAATTTACTACTCGTATGTAGTACCAGAGGACGGTAAAAGAATTGGAGCTGTCCCATTTTCAGCTAACTCTGTATTTTGGAAAAAATGCAAAAAAAAAAAAAAAAAAAAATAGTGAAAGTGCAATGTTGATGATAGATACTATTTTATTGAATGTTCTGTTCTAAAAAATAGGTCTTTAAATTAAGCACATACAATTTTTGAAAAGAAAACGAATAATTTTCACTGTTTGAAGTCAGTACAATTTATAAAAACAAAAACATTTCTGCATCTTCATGACGTGCAGCAGAAATAATCCATTAGGTACTTGCAGTAGTAGACAGAGAACAATTATTAATTTTGCAAATCATCAACGAAAACACTATATTCACAAAATAATTAGCGACAGAACATGACACATTTGAAAAAAATACGATTATTGTAATACATGAAAGCGGGATTATAAGAGGTTATTGCTCAGTACAACTATGAGCAGTCAGCAAAATGTAATCTTTCTACCCGCAATTCTTGAACGCTTGGGTTCAATGGTTACGAAACGATGCTGTACGTAGCCCAATAACTGAGTCGGCAAAAATATGTCATATAAATGGAATTACATCCAACATAAGACGAGGTGGCCGAGTGGTTAAGGCGTTGGACTGCTAATCCAATGTGCTCTGCACGCGTGGGTTCGAATCCCATCCTCGTCGGTTCTTTTTAGTGGATTTATAATTGTAAAAATAACGAATAAAAATTGAAGGAAACAATCTCAGTATTAGAGCTCTGAATTATTCAAGAACTCCACTGACACTTCATCAGCGGATACCTAGCTTGTGCTGGACGTTCCAAATAGCAATTGTGTAGTGACCCACTTGCACGTCAATTTGAAGCTGATCGACTACATCACGCCGATCGATTACGACGTGAAACTTGTATAAGACCTGCCCAGGCGTGAGTATAAGCAAAAATCAAAGAAAAAAGTGTTCAAAGGATTCAACGACTGAGTCTCTAAAATTATGTACGTACTGGTAATAACAAATACAGGTAGTATGTTCGCCGAAGGTAAAAAACTGCAACTGAACGTTTCTTGAGAAGCTGTTGTATTCCCCACACGTGCGTTAAATTAAGTATTTGGGCGAATAGTGTCAAAAGTAGTCTCAATGGAATTATCAAATCGAATGTCTCATTTTCGTTGAAATCTTTGAATGTTCGAAAATTGCAAAATTTCAATTTTTTTGCGTCTTCCTACAACTACAACATTAATGACATAGTTTTTTTCTTGAATGAAATCTTTTGTTCAAAGACAGATTTTGAAATAAGATAATTTACAATTTTTCGAAAAAAATAGTAGTTATTGAGTAATTTTGTGTCAAATATAGGCAATTTTCAAACAACTATTTCCTCAAAAACCGCTCCAATTTTTCTTTAAATTTTCTCCTCTTTTGTATTAGAGGATGGTAAAAATGGTCCAGGTCCCATTTTAGGCGAACTCTGTATTCGAAAATTGCAAAAAAATAACCATTGTAAAAGTACAATATTGATGATAGAAATTTTTCTTAAAGTGTTGTAAAAAATCAGATCTTTAAATGGTCTGGTACAATTTAAAAAGAGTATTTTCCAATTTTGAAGGGCGCGACCCGAGTATGTCTGAACGGGAGATCATTCGAGTAATCATGCATCAGTTACCGTTCACATTCCAGAATATACTAAATAGTATAGAGGTTGGGAATCTGGAACAGTTCACTAATATCTTAGGAAAGTATGATTACAACATAAAGCAAACAGAAAGGGGATAGGTTAAAGAAGCTAGAGTAAATGCAGTACAGGTGGAAGAAGATGAGAGACCAGAAAATATACAACCGGACAAAGGAAAGAAGAATAAAGAGAAGAATGCGCAACAAGTTAACCTCAAGAACCTAGAGTTCAAGGGAGGAGGAAAGAAATAGGGCTGTAGGAAACGTTTTAGATGTACTCAGTTTTCTGTAGCAAGTCCGAAAGTAAATATATTGATATTGTTTCTCCTGCTACAGTTAACAATACTTACACGGGAGGTTGTGATGGAATGGACAAATTAAAGAATTTATTATTAAAGAATTTTAGATCTGTAATGAGTACTAGTTTTCTTGTTAAAATGCTAAAACTCCGAGTTATTTAACGTGGCGCCTCAAGGCCACGATCTGGACCAAGTGGAGGACACTGTCATCCAATCGGGAGCCTCGTTACGATTTAAATTTTTGGTTTGGAGCTACCGATTGGATAACAATGTTAACCTCTCCTTCCAGCTCGTGACCTTGAGGCGCCACGTTAAATAAATCAAAGTATAGGTGACAGTTTCGCGACGGGAGTACCATTCTTGTCCGATATACGTGGGTAATTTATATTGCAATATTGTTTATATATAATCCATTTAGGACCAACTTTTTGTTTTTGATAAACATCATTTTTGCATTTTCTGCTTTATTTACAATCAGTTATCATGTTGAAATACAAAAATCGTTAATTGTGACATCCATATTCAAAACAATGCACGTTCCAAATATGAACCAGTGGGGTCGAATAGGCGGGAGTAAAACGAAATAGTAAAATATCTTTTGTGGTCAATTAATTGTGTTTTTCTGATTATTGTTAACAAAAAAACTGGTATAAA
Organism: Teleogryllus occipitalis; assembly: GCA_011170035.1. Taxonomy (NCBI): domain Eukaryota; kingdom Metazoa; phylum Arthropoda; class Insecta; order Orthoptera; family Gryllidae; genus Teleogryllus; species Teleogryllus occipitalis. The sequence goes on along the minus strand of BLKR01000195.1, from coordinate 705,236 downwards.
TTTCTTTTACGAGAATTTTCAATTCATTTTTTGTGGAAACCTGAAAAACAGTTTGCGTGCAGTGGAATATTACACTTTCCACACATCTTTGTGGTGTTTTTCTTGCATTGTGCGCATTGTCTTTGCTTCCCTAAACGTGTAATTATGTGATCTATCTGATCAAACAATACTGATTCATTTACTCTCTTGCCTACTGCTTTTGGGTTTAAATTTGGTCAACCTAAAGTAGCGCGAGTGCTGTATTTTTGAAAGTAAGTATTTGTTACCGAGTGAATCTCAGAAGATCTAATGGTATTTCTTTTCCAATACTCAATTGCCTATAGAGTAACCACGCATTGTTAACTGATGCATTCAGTGGAAATGCAAAGAGTTGGTAGTACAATATTTTCATCCAGTAGTTTACTCTCAGAATGCCAATGTTTTCATCCATTCGATCACAACCTCCCGTGTATTGTTAACTGTAGCAGGAGAAACAATATCAATATATTTACTTTCGGACTTGCTAAATCTCTTTTCTTTGCCAGTTGGATGAAGACCATTTCTGTTTGAAGCTGTTGTTACAATATTATCTTGATATCGACTCAGCTTTGTACCGGACGTGATATCAGTAATTTGATCATACCTCTGCTTGTTTTTTAGTCATGCAAGAGAGAGAAAGAGAGAGTGATGTAAAAAAGTTGTCAAAAAACCGATCATAACCTGTGGAGGGTAGATTTTCAATCAAATCTAAAACTACACTTCCACCAAGGCCCACATCTAAATCCAGCCTAGTATTTCCGGTTTTTGCTCGTGATAAGGTTAACTTTGCACAAGGTAGCCTAATCTAGTACATAGGCACCATGCTTTATGGTCAAATCTTACCGGTTTTCCCATCATGTGCTGCTCAGTGTCATGTCTGCCGTAATACGGTATCATGGCTTCATCAGTACCTAAGTATTTGTGTATAATGTGAGTAATGTGGTATACTGGCGTATCCACATTGTTCGCGACAGCTCAGGCGTCCGAGTCAGGGTCGCGAGGAAAGGCTGCGAAGGAGTAAACAGCCGGCCTGAGAGGGGAAGGTGCTGAGGGGTGGAGAGACAAGTGCGAGGATTGGCGTCGTGTGACTGGCGGCAGAAGGAGTTTGGCCGCAGCGCTGAAAGTGAATAAGTTACTGGAGCGGTTTCGGTGAATAAGTTACTGGAGTGAGTTAAAAGGGATACGAAGGGAGCTGTGGGCGCTGCAAGGCGCTTCTCTCTGTCTTCTCCAAGGGACGTGGAGGGGACAGGTGACATGTTGGTGCCATTACGGAGAAGGAGGATGCCAGCCCCAATTAAAGGTAAGTGGAAATGGGGAAGTTTTGAAGGAAAGGCCTTAATCAAGCATTGAAGGATAGCCTTTAGGGTGGGGTGTGTGTTGGTTAAATGTAATCACAAAGTTGACAGAAAGGAGGGAAAACGTTGGTGCTCCCGAATTGCGGGATTGTAATCGGGACAAACATTTTGTTTGAATTGAACTTAACAAGATAATGTTAATTTTCGTAGAGTTTTTCATACCTTATTTCTTTTGTGTAGAATGTTTCTAACTGCATGTATTGGTTTCTTTTGTGTAAATGTAATGTCATTTGTGTATGTTTTAATGTATTTTATTTGTTGGTATTTTTAAGCAACTCACCGGTACTCCTACAACAGGAGGTAGGGAAGAGGGAGGAAATAATTGCAGAGTAGACAGGAGACTAGTAAGTCGGGAAAGGAAGACAGGTTTAGTTGGGTGCGCAGGCGATAGTAAGCTGAACTAGGTTTTGAATATCGATTAGAATCCCCGATGGTAGCCGGAGGCCTCGATGCGATCCGCCATCACCCGTACGGGCGCGGCTCGCCGGCTTGGTTCTCAGTTACAAAAATAAATAACGCCGGAAAGGTATCATTTGCGGCGAAAACTCGTTCTATTTCCGAATGTACCGTCACATTTTCGTTGAAAACTTTTATTCCTGGAAAGTTTCAAAAATTCAAAATTTCTTCGGCGTCTTCCTGCAACTACAGTTATGAAGATAGAGATGTTTTTCCTTAATGAAATCTGTTCCTTAAATATAGATTTTGAAATAATGTGATGTACACTTTTTTGAAAGTTTGAGTACTTTTCGTGTAATTTTGCATGAAAATACGGGCGAGAAAATAAGTGCTGTTTTAGCACCACCAGTTTCTTTTTTTTTCACGGATAGAGGAAAGGACACAAAAAATAGCACAGGTCTCGTTTTGGATCAACACTGAATTTTCAAAAATTGCATAAATGAGAAATAATGGGAGAAACGTTTAATTGTTAAGTGTCGGTAGAAACGTGTGCCCCATAGCGACTGCCTGGTGTAGCAGTTAAGTACTTGGTCCATAAATCCTCAATTTATGGACCAAGTACTTAAGGACCAAGGACCAATGAAAGTTTTAATTGTGTTTGGGGCGTGGGAGGCATTCCCAGACTCTTAAGTGTAATATTAATTGTTTAATACTTTCATACTATCAAAGACTGATTGCTAATTGTGTGTGATTTCTGTAGAATATGCCTCTGTGTGTGTGTGTAACTCAGGAACCCAGCTTTCAGAACAATGGTGCATGCACCTAGAGAGGGCGACGGGCGCGCATGTGCATGTATTTAATGGTTCAGGGCCGACTTGGGCTAAAGGGCTATGTGGGATGTTTGTGGAACGCAAGGGACCTCTTTCCTGAGAGCGCTGGGTGCCATGGTAGGTCTTTTAGGCGCCGGTAGAAGGCATCTGAGAAGAATGTGCGACAAAACCGAAAAAGACCCCGACTCAAGATAAAACTTATACGAGAAATGCTGTGCCATTTTGTAACACCACTAGTTATAATCGCATACTGTTCGTCTATCTGCCCGTCCCTGCCCGTCCGCCTGTCCGCCTGTCCGTCCGTCCGTCCGTCCGGCCGGCCGGCCGGCCGGCCGGCCGGCCGGCCGGCCGGCCGGCTATACGTACGTTCGCCCATCTGTCCGTCGGTGCGTCTGTGAGAAACACCAAAACCGTTCATACTGGCCAAACGCGAGGTCCTGGGAATAAGAAACGAATATCTTTGAGTTTTAGGGGTACATAGCACCTTTAACAACATTCTTACAATTTTCTTAAAAATGGCTCCAGTTTTTTAATAAAATGTTTACATCGAGTAGAGCAAATTACGCAATTTGCATATTCCTGCAGATCTCTGGATTTTCTAAAATTTAGAATATTCAGAACTTTTTCTGCGTCTTTTTCCAATTACAAAAATGGAAATTGAGATTTTGTAAATGAAAGCTGTTCTTCAAAGACTGATCATTAAATAAGGTAATGACACATTATCCGACAACATGAATATTTTCGCGTAGTTTTACATGAAATATAGGAAATTTTTCAACTTTATTTTCTCAAAAAACGGCTCCATTTTCTTTTTGAAGACAAAATACGGTTATAAAAATGGCCCCATTTTCGGTGAACTCCCTGAATTCGCAATAGCAACGCCGCGACACTGCAGTTTGAAATTCAGAGACTTCTCATTCTCAACTCATTGTTGGGCGATAAAGTTTCTCGCCATACGCAGTTTTGGATTGTCGAATTTGTGTTGATGTATTAGCTTTAAAAGAATTAGTTTTCGCACCTAATTCGCTGCGAGTGTTAATGAGTTTTACAAGTGATAGCTGAGGTGTGTTAATTTAGACAGAAATTGCGATATTACAGTATTACTTAGCCGTTATTAATGCGAGAATGAATGTCCAATTGGAGAACCACTGTTGACTTAATGTAAAGGCAATTTATAAAACTTTTGTGGGCAAGAAATGGCTCAAAATTTTTTCCGTGAATTTATTTCATGAATAGACCAATGTACGTTTACAAAATTGCTGAAAGCCCAATTTCGGTAAGCTCTCTGTATTTTCGATAATTTCAGAAAATTTACATTGCAAAACTATCGTAATAATGAGACACATTTTTTTCATTAATGGAGTCTGTTCTTTAAAATTAGATCTTGAAATAATGTATTGAAAATCTCTGAATTTTTAAAAACTACAAATACCAACATTTAATTTTCTTTGTAAAGCGTCGGAAAGGTTGTCATTTGCTGAGTGGGTGGTTGTGTATGGGTAAATGAAATGGCGTGCTAGCTGCAAGAACCTATATTTTACTTTTCATTTTACGTCAAAAACAGTTAAAAAATGTGTGTGTGACGTGCTTCGGGGAAAAGTGAATTCTGTGCACGTTTTCATAAATCTATGATCCCTATCCTACGCCATATACTAGTTGAATTTTGAATACAGAAAGAAATGAGCGTTTTTTGTAAGAATTGTTAACCAAATATTCGCTCCGATGTAATAAATTCTATTTCCAAGGGAAAATCTGCTATAGATTTAGGTTCTTATCCCTCATCATGTCCTTCGTGAAGGAATGATGAAGGATAAGAGCCCTTCCTACCGTGACAACATAGAGAACGATAATTTCAATAACTGCATTTTCCACTGAATTCTAGAAGATGTGTATCGATAATGAAGTTACACACAACCTGAGTTTCAGTCCGAGTGCGGTAAATTGTTTGTTGATGTTTCATGTAGTATAATAGTATTGCATGACCATTACGAATAATGTGAGAAAGTATGCGCTATTTTATCCCCACTCCTTTAACGTTTTCACGCATGACGTCCGCCTGTGTTTCACTTCTACAATTGCGAAATGGCGACTGAGGCAGGCATGTGCTCTGGCGTTAGAAATACTTGACGCTGCAACGTACGGATGACTAATTTGTAAAACTAAGAACATTGTTACTGGTGACGAGGTGGCCGAGTGGTTAAGGCGTTGGACTGCTAATCCAATGTGCTCTGCACGCGTGGGTTCGAATCCCATCCTCGTCGAATTTTACAAAACTTCTTCTCTGTATGTTCGCAAATACATGTTCGTTTTGAATTACATTTATTATATTTAATCAGTTTTGTACCAAATATCCAAATTTCAATATTGTTTTTGGTGTTCTTTCGATGCATTGAGTCACAAAATACAAATAAATGAGTTTTGAAGCGTATTTGGTCACAAAACAATGAAACCTGGATTAGCAAATTTTGCGATATTACTTTTCTTGTATTCTTTGAGATCTACGTTTAAGGAGTGAAGATATTTAATGTAGTGCCACGAATACCATATGAAGGTAATTTTGAATGCAAACTTTGAAGAACTAAAAAAATTCCAATTGATTCTTCCTTTTGATCCAATAAAGAAGAAACTTCTTTAAGAAAAAAATAAATCTGGCTGTTTCGATAGAAATTGATTCTCTAAATTCACATTATCAGTGTGAAAACTTTTTTCCCGAAAAAAATTTCCATTCGCATGTAGGAAAACCTCTCCAATACTCGTGTATTTGAAAAAAAAATGAGAGAATTGGCCAATAACTTGGAATTTCACTTTGATAATGACATGCGCACAACCAATGCAGAAATTCAACTAAACCAGCCGAATAAAAACCAGCCAGAAAATTTTCTGAAAATTTCATTGAAAGAAGTGGAAGCGAACATCTTGGCGAAATTATTTGGGGAAACCTCTGATAATGTTGAATTTTGTTTCTTTCTTTCACTTGTCACTTTATCACCTTCGGTAAATCTCGAAAAATGTTGTTTGTAGAAACCGGCGACTTTCCGAATATTTAATCCCTTTGTCCCTGTCTTTTAAAACAACATTGTTTTCAAAGTTTCTGAAATATGTGTAGGGTACAAACGTTGACTCTATTCAGAGCAAACTATTTCACGCTCATTTAAGTGCTTCTAAAACACGAAGCCGCAATCCTTCTTTAAAGTTTAACATGTAGGTGGGAGCGAAAATTCATAGCTAAAAATAGTCGCCAATAACACCTACTAGATATGCCTCCTAGTTTCATTACGCCGAGCACGGGAATTATGGGTACATTGAATCTAAGAGAAAATAATTATATCATAATTATGAATTCCGTGGGCCTTAACCCTCATCGTAACGCATGGGGAGAAATAAAGCCCCTTTAATAGGAAAACGACAAGGCGCCTTTTTTAAATTGGTTATTTAAGGTCGCATCAACATCTATGTCATTAGCGATCACACAAGGCGCCTTCTAAGTTAAGACTTTTAGGGCCCTTCACTAGTCATGTCCGTGTTGGCGCCGAGGCTTTGACTTCCACCAACACGATTAATATAATACAACCTTCAGTATTCACAATGCATTTTTTGCCAAATTCCTTTGTTATCCGATCTCGTGGCAATTTACTTTGGTTCTCCGATATGGCGTTGGACGACGTTGATTCGTTCAAGGAGTGCGGTAAGAAATATCTGTCCAATGCATTTCTTCGATGTTACAACGACAGCGCCATTTTAACCCTTTCGCGCACAAAGGAAGCCCTAATGCTTCTGTTCAACTGTTGCGAAATGGCGGTCGAGGCAGCGTAAGCGAGCGTCCGGGCGGGAGGAATGCATCGTCAGTCGACGTACAAATGACAAAGTCTTAAAACTATCAACGCACGGAGTAACGACGAGGTGGCCGAGTGGTTAAGGCGTTGGACTGCTAATCCAATGTGCTCTGCACGCGTGGGTTCGAATCCCACCCTCGTCGCATTTTGCTAAATGCTTGTTCTTGTTATGGTTATAACTAAATATCTCAATGTTTTATTAATTAAATTAATTGGGTTTGAATAATTTTATACTCTCCACATTTTACAATTGAATGTTGGTCATCTGGTGAAATGGAGCGAAGTCGCTCGCCTTTCACTAAGGAGTTCGATTTCCGTCCAATCTCATGTGAAATTTGTTGCAACAAAACGAGTTTGACTGCTTCACAAGGGCTAGTCCAACTACTGTGAAGTGTCCTAAACCCTGCCCCTTTCCTAAGTGCTTCCCATTTCTGGCCGCTGGGTAGTGACGTAGCAGCGGCGCGTACGCGGAGATCCTACGTGACTGTCCCCCTGACAACCGACAGACGAGACGAGACATACTACATAAAATACGAGATATTAATGAAGAATTACTCCGCGGTTAACGCTCGACAAGGGGTGAAGAGACGCGTTGCGTCGATAACTATAAGATTAAGGACGCAACAAATTAAAAAAAAAACACATTAGTTTTGTGTTTTGTTAATTTTGTTTCTTCTAGTTTTTTGTCACCATATAGTTTGAAGCTTTTTATGTAGTATGGTCGCCAAACAATATAGTCTGAAAGTTCATATGTTAAGAAGGGGCCACGTTACTGAAAAAATATTGACAAAACAGGAGAATTGGGAGCAAAGGGCTGCTTCCAGCAGGTGGAATGGAGTGCAAGAGCAGTAGTAAATGCAGGGACTGATCAAGGTCGCGGATGGTAGATGCGAAGGGTCGGACGCTTCAGTTGCTCAGTTTCACATGGGACATTGAACAATTTGTCTGTGCAGTAATCTCTGCGAGAGTTAGGTTCCCTCAAAAAATCGCGAATGTTAAATCCGCGAATGTGGAGCCTATCTTTTAATGGAAAAAAAAAAGGTTAGGTTCCTGAATATCGAAAATCTGTTTAAAAGGAAAACAAATCTCACAAAGAATTACAGTAGGGTGACACTGAGTAAGCTCTTCAACAAACATAATTCACAATTAACATCTCAAAGAGAAGAAATAAAATAATATTTTAATCTTATTTCAAATTTGAAAGTGATTGGACATAGTATTTTGTTATTTTTGCGAGTTTCATCTTCATTGTCCTTATCTTCAATTATAGAAGAGATGCTGATTCTATTTCTCTTTTAAATGTCGAAGTTATTTCCAAGTTCGAGTCACATTCGAGTGTCATTTACGTCGAAGTGTGTTTAAGTTCTAGAACGTTATTAACAGTTTTGTCATTGAAGTTCCTCCAGAACGCAGTTTCGCTTCCGTTATTTAATCATCACGTTCGAAGAGGTTTTCTTCACTGATGACTTCTCGAAGCTCCTCTCCAGAGAGAGTTATACAAAGAGTAATGTAAAGAGAGTTGGACAGATCCTGGCTGTATTTTCTGTTCACGTCTTCAAAGCCCTTACGTGCAGTTTGGCGCTACTGAATTGAATTATTTTACAGTTGTTTTATTCTATTATTCTGAATTGACATTTCAACTTGACACTTTTGCGGAACTTAATGCTTTGAGGTGGATTCCCAGATGACGCTTTTGAAGAAATTGAAATCGTGTTTTTCTTTTCCTTTTTTTAAATGTAAAATTTAGTCCGACCAAATGACGCATTACAGAATGTTGAAGTCGTGAATATTAAAACCGGTTGCATTTCTCTAATCGCGAATGTTTGAAACTCGCGGCTGTTGCAAATTCGCGGCTGCTGAGGGATTACTGAACATTACCGAAGAAAAAGCAAGTACGTCTAGTATTAATAGTCCTGTGATATTTAAAACTGAATGGGAAGAATTGTATTGAACAAACTGACAAAAGAAATTCTCTTCTGGTTGAAAGCATTTCACATCTCATAACTGGATGTTTGTTGGTAAGCCTCTTGCTGAAAAGCTTATGCCTTACGCCTAATTTTGTGAAATCCTTGCTATGTCTTGGATACCGTACGTCTACAGTAAAAAGCGCGCCAATATAAAGAGAAGTACAGAATATTCACAGAATAAGACAGCGTTTTGGTCTCTACTGTAAACTGTTTCTATACAATTAGAGACTATACTGATCGCAAAAAAGAAAAATTATGTTTACTTTAACAAAGCAATAGTATAATGAATTTGTTTATATTTGCATTGTATAATTTTTAAAAAAGAATTAAATGCCTGTAACAAGTAATGTACTTGAACTTCCTGGTCAATGACCCCCATCTCGATCGGGTTTTTGTCGAGTTTCCCTGATCCATTGAGCAAATGTTGAGATGGCCCCTTGATTTGCTTCTGGACGTAAATGTAGCTTCACTATGCGCACATTTTGTTGAGCTTTCCTTTTGCTTGTAGTGGTAGTAGAGCTTAGGGTGAGATTCTGTTTTGTTAGCAATACAGAAAAATCAAATCTGTTCGTTCGTTTACCGTTACAAATAAGTTTTCTATAATTCGGAAACGAAAATATCTAGTTTCTGAAATATTAATCTCTTTGGTTTTTTAATTTTATTATTATTATTATTTATTAGTATTATTACTATTATTTTTTCATATTTCAACTATTAATAGTTAAATTGTTGGGAAGGAATTCTGAAACTCAAGAAAGCGTGCGCAGATGATTTTCTCCCCTATACGTCACTTACAGTCTTTGACTGTTTTCGACTAAATAAATAAAAATAAACCTTTAGAGGGAATTGTTAAAGTCTTGAATTCCCGAATGTATAATACTATAGAAGCATGTTGCATTAATACTTTCCTAAAGAGGCATGTTACATCATTTAATAAGCCGTTTCTTTTATTGAAATTTTAAAAATATTAGATGTTATCGGAACATATTAGAGATAACTGGTTGTTAAAAAATTGAAATGTCAGCACTATATAGGTGCATATTCAGTGCTGGCAAATGGGCGCCAGTTAATCTACAATATGTGCCCCTGGCTTCGTTACCGCAATAACGAAAATTATTGGTTCATTGAAAGTTAGATCATATAATTATATCACAATCAAAAAATGCCATGGTTCTTATCCTTCATCGCAACGCACGGGGAGGGAAAAACCCAGGATACCAAGGACAAGAAATGGCGACTTCAAGGTTAAGCCTTTTAGTGCCTCTCAATATGCATGTCCGAAATGAAAACGAATCTTTGGCCTTCGTGATTAAAATAAAACAACCTTCTGTCCGAGCAACGCACATCTTCAATGCATTTATGCCCAAAGATATTGGTCTTGGCGTTCTTGCGGGGTTGCACTTTAGTTCTCCAGCGCACGGCCAATTCGTTCATGAGTGTCATTAACGGGTAAGGTCCAATGTTATTCTTCGTTATCTTGCAGTTCATTTTTAAGACTTCCGCGCACGAAGTCCGTGCCAATGTTTTACTACAACAGTTGCGAAATGGCGACCGCGACAGTGCAAGCAAACGTCGAGGCAGGAGAAATGCATCGTCAGTTGAAGTCAAATACTTAAAACCATCAACAATATGCGCATCGAGACGAGGTGGCCGAGTGGTTAAGGCGTTGGACTGCTAATCCAATGTGCTCTGCACACGTGGGTTCGAATCCCATCCTCGTCGAAATTTTTCTAAATGTTGAATTCAAAATAATGGTTACGTAAGGAGTTAGTGAGAGAGACATAACCCACACCAGTCTAGTTTAGATATAACTAACTTAATGATTGGCACACCCTTGGAAAAGAATGGGGTTGACAAGAACAAGGTGACCACATTTTTATTTGAGTTTACTCGGAGGTTTCGAGTTCTTGATTGATTATTTCGTGTTTCCGACCGCGTGAACTATTATTTTTCGTTGTTACCGTAAGTCTAGTGCATATTTTGATCACGGGACGTGGCGGTGTTCTTCCTCCGCTGGAAAGTGAGGCCCGGCGCCGACCTTCACGGCGGCTTGCAATGTATTTCCCATTTAGGTATCTCCAGCGTGGAACCGCTTCTGCTGGAAGAAACTTAAAGCTGCCGAGGTATGTGATAGTGTAGTGCACCTAAATTGTAAGTGCCGATCTCTAGAACTCTTCCAGGCAGTGGCTGAATTCTACCTAGCTCTGTAGCTAGGTCGGTGGCAGGATTTTCGACACCAGCTAAACAGCTAGTTCGTACTCAGCCGCTGTGTGGAGGAGAATTGTAGTGACCGGCCACTCTGATTGATTGTTTTCCGTGGTTTCTCCTCTCAACACCAGGCGATTGCCGGAGCACCTTACCAAACAAGAAACGGACCGTGCGCGATCTTTCTTTCCTTTTCCTTGACCTATTCTGTCCACTTACTGACAAACACCACAACGCATTTACATGCAGTATACTACCATACATGTCGGGAGCTTAGGGTTTGTCCTGGCTGGACGGTGCCTCGCTAGCAAGGGATATCTAACTGGGGAAAATGCCGCAAACCGACCTGTTGGTCGGCGCCAGGTCTCACTAACCAACGGAAGATCATCGCTCCCTCCCGTGATAATACATGCACTTCACGTACGGGACTAATTATGATAGTTGACGCGCTCGGAAAAGTCAAACGAAATTCCCCTAGTGTATGCACCCTTTGACTCACGCCCAAATGGCTACAGGATATGGCAAGATGGTGCAACATGTCACTCACAGATGGCGCTGATAAAAACGCGGGATTTGATCTAGATGTCGCCTGTGGAAAAGCCTCTCACTCACGTTGTTTTAACCCAAGCTACAATAAAGTTTTGGTCCCAAGACAACATATATGAGCGCTGCTATTGTTATCAATAACATGATATTCGTTGTGTATGTTAATAAAATATTCGAATTAAAAGACAGTTGACTCACATTTTAGTACGAATATTTTGTATAGAAAAAATGTGTTATATGTAATGTCTTATTCTATTATTTCTTTAAGTATTGGGCTTCTTACAAAATGTTTTTCATCCATTTATGTACTAGCACCCCCAACATCTTTTAGGCAAGTAAATAATTGATTACATTTTCGTAAATTAGAGTGGATCTCAATGAAGTGTCCATTAAGATCACGTCTTTTAGATGTTTGCTTCATTTCACCCCTGAAATAAGCAAATAAAAGGATTATAGTTTTTTTGAAAAATGTACAAAATGTTATTTCCCCTCCTCTTTTGAGGGGAAGCATTAGTACATGTATTGTTGTATTTCAAAATACGGCATGTGGTTAGTGCTTGATAGACACATACAAATGCGTTAATAGGCATTTCACTGTGTCGAACCGCTCATTCTTGCGCAAATTTGTCAAGATTGTTTACGATTACATGCATACGGTACTTGCGGATGCTAATAAGTAGGTCTCAGGTTTTTATGACGTGAAAACGTAGGATGTATACCTGCACAAATGTCTTAAAAATTCCTGAAATATGACAAAGAAATTAAAAATTTGACAAAGAATACCTTTTATTAAATGCATTTTAGAAAATTACCCTGTCCACAGTACACACATTACACAATAATGCACAATATTTTCAAACAGGAACTGAAATATAATAGAAATATTATTTAAATATATTAGTAATAATTTAATTTTATAATAATGTCAACTCTTATTCAGTTTATAATATTTAAATAGTGAGTTATATTATTTAATATTATAATATTTAAATAGTTTTATAGTGACTTACTCATCTTCCAATAAATTGCACTGTGAGAAAACATGCATTTTTAAATTATCAAATGTGAGGGACCTGCATTTAGTTGAGAGAAGTACCTTGTACTTGGGGAATGTTCTTTCTACGTCAACCGATGTATCAGGCGTATATTTAAATAAACATACATTATTATGCAAAAAATCAGATTTACTGCAATCTAATGCAACTTTTTTTTTATTTTCAGGTCGTTTTTTAACAACTTTGTCTTATAGTCGTCTACTGAACACGAAGTGATGCTTTGACGAAAATCTTCATTCCATTAGCCATCACACGATCCACTTCTGGATAATACTTCCAAATTCTTTGACTACTCTAAGCAGTGCATGTGCGAAGCAAGTAGCGTGCACCATTTTTGGATTTTTCAATTAATCGACCTTTGCTTCTTTAATCACATGTGGCGCAGCGTGTCATGTAAAGGAGAAGATTTTCACATCCCACTTTCCCTGGCAATAACAAATTCATTGGATTACCGAAGTAATTTGCATTGTCAAATTCGTTGCGTTGTCGTTTCAAATTAATTAATTGATTAAAATTGCCTTTGCAAGGAAACGTGAAGAAAATAGTATATTATGCAATGAGTTTAAAAGGTTAAGCTTTATTGCGTAAGTACATGTTTTGTAAACGAGCGACGTTATGAGCGAGTTTTCAAATTTTTACGAACGCAATAAAGCAACATTATAAACGAGTTGCATGCCTTATTTTTTGTTTAACACTATAAAATTATTAAAAGACATAAATGATTGCTGAAACTGGAACTTGATTAGCGTGGTACGTTAAGTACGTGGTTGACAAACGCATACATAACTATTGATAAATAAAACAGATACGTAACTACGATATTTGATTGTCAGTTGTTTTTTGTTCTTATGCGTGATCGTATAGAAAGGGGAGTCAATGACACAATAGTCCAATCGAGCCTCGGCCTACCAGAAAATGGAGTCATTACCGAAGGAAACAATCCACGAAGTTGCTAAAGCAGAATTTTCGCAGATTCCTTCAAAATCAGCCTAAACTTATGAAAAAGAATGTGATAAATTTGTAACTTGAATAGAAAATAAAAAAATACGAATGAAATCTGTGAACCTGTCGTTTTGGCTTATTTCTCAGAACTGGTAATTTTTTTTTCAATTCGCATAGGTATATTTTACTTAGTAATTAATAGAGACAGGATTTTCATACAAATACATGTTTTTATTTAAGCGTCGTTGAGATTTCAAACTTTTTAAACACGTTTCATGAAAAACTTTAAACTTAAAAAAATGCATACTTTTTCCGTGCATGTTTGCATATTTTGGTAGCTTTTTTTTTGAGAAATTCATGCATAATGAATGTTTGGAGGTTTTTTAAATTAATACTGCATATTTAGACTTCTATCTAGCATATTAAATACTTTCTTATTATTTTTCTGCATAATTTACGAATATTAAAACTGACGCTTATTTTGTATAAATATTATATTGACGTTAAATCCTGATTGCATGCGGTTGTGTTTGGTGCTTTTTGTTATACTACATTTTTAAACCTTACTTACGTTACTTGGATTTACACATTAAACTTTACTAACATTACTTGGATTTGCGACGCGTGTACACGTGCGCGGAGCAACGATCGCGAAATGAATTATCAACGTCATATGATTCGTCGCAAAGGATAGGGAAGATACACGAAACCAAAGCGCGATATTGCCGGTCCGGTGGAGGGCTCGAGTCCCGCCGCGGGCATGGTTGTGTTTGTGTTCAGCCTTTCACACCTTATCATCACCATTTCGTTTCATCTTCACAATTACCATAACGTTAACTCTAATAATGGTCGCTAATGTCCTAGATGTTGATGCGACCTTAAATAACAACATAAAAACAACAAAAAATAAGCAAACTCAGTATCATTTGATAAGTGACAAAGTGGGAGGAAAATAAGCAAAAGCATGCTCTCAGACTGCGTGCAACAGAGGATTAACACGTTTCTTAATTGAGAAATAAAGTATCAAGTGGTTTCTTCTATGGCTTCATGTGCAACATTCTCAAACAAAGGATTGGAAAAAACGATTTCTGTAATTTATTGCAATTGCTGTAATAAAAATGTAAGTGCTACACTGTAAGAATTGATAAATGAAAAAAAATTACTGGTTGTGTTTTTCTAATCGAAATGTTTAGTGCTCAAGTCTAATATGGCTGCAGAAATTTTATAATTTGAAATACTGAAACTCAGAAAACGATAAAACAACGTCAATAAAATAGATATGTAACGAAAAATAAGACTTTAATTTTTATTGAAGTGAAAATAATTTTTTTCGAACTGCTATTAATATTTTTTTAGCAGTTTTGATTTTTTTCTGAGGTTCAAGAAATTGTTTTGTAGAAACTGTTTGGCGCATTGTTTTTAGATAATTATTGTATGTGGTAGTATGCACATTCCTTCCACACATTTTTCTCGAGTTTCTGTATTTTACCTCTATTATTTTTAATGTTATTGAAAAAATTGTAAATTGTGGGGTATTTCATATTTTTCCTTTTAATTTAGTTTGAAGTACTAGTAGCATCTCCGTGTCTGTAAAAAGAATAATTTTACCAACAAGAGAAAGTAGTACGACAAAGCAAACCAGATTTATACGACCAAGTCTCAAATTCGAACCTATATAATTTCTGTGCAGATAGTTTGAATTGTGGGAATTCTGATTCGGTGTTGTCGACGTTCTTATAAGGAGAAATAAAAGAGGTAATCTTCGTCAACATAGTATTTTTATTGAGATAGTTGGCTTTCGACGATTTTGCCGTTATCATCAGTCTCGTTGCTTTCCGCAAAAGTATACCGACTTTTGCCGAAAAATTGCATGTCTCTAGTAATTAGAATGACATTCATTTTCTTTTTAAGTGATATTTGTCTGATTTTGAAATAGTCTGTTACATGCAAATCAAATGTAATCTATTGTTCCGTTATATTCTGCTCTTGTTTAGTGTAAATAAAAACGGCCAACGACCGGCAATTGTTTCATGATATTTTATTGAACTAGATTCATAATCCTTCACTTTCTGTACCATTTTCGTTGCCATAAGAGATTTGTTGATAATTATCAACAATCTCTTGTTTATTAAAAAAATGTTGATGTACAAAAAACTGATTTAATATACAGAGCTCACCATTTTACTGCACATTCTTTACTCGTTGCAAGGGCTCATGGTAAAATCATAGTGGCTGAGAGTGGAGCCGCCTGTCTCAACGAGATGGCGCCAGTAGGTGCCTTTTCATAAGGAAGGATTTATGATTCGTTGGAAAGATGTATTGTAAGTAGTGAAGCATGTATTTTAATTAGGATGGGTGACTATTCAACTTTATGTTATCAGCCCTAACTATTTGTTTAAAGACACAAAATAAAAGGCTTCTTAGTTATGAATTGAGAACATTTTACATGAAATATCCAATTCACATTGGATATTTCAATGCTATTTGCAGGCAACGTGACAAAATAATTATATTTTTCAAAAATTAAATGTTTACTAAACTTCATTTAAATCAATAACTGTTAATTGTAAATTATTTCTAATGCACGAACATGTGAAATTCTGCTAGCGCTCAAGATCTTATTGTGCTGTGACTTCAATTTAAAAGAAATGATTCAACAACGGTACCTACTTTCTCGCATTATTTGAAAGTTTTGCAATTTCGAAAATACAGAGAATTCACCAAATATTGTACTTTTGCCATGTTAATTTTTTGCAATTTTTGAAAATATGAAGAGTTTACCAAAATAGGACCTACACCGTTTTTATAGGAGCACTTAGAAGAATAAATTTTGTCAAGGAGAAAGTCTATCTTTAGTAGTGTAGTTGTAAGACAATGCCGAAATGTTTTTAACCTTTTCCATTTTCAAAAAATAAGGGATTTGAACGAAAACGAGACACACGTCATTTCTTTAAGCGTTTTCTTCTCTATCTGGAGATTAAATTTAATCAAAACATTAGGAATCATTTTGGAGAAAATTTTGAAAACGATGTTCAAGCTTCATGCATACGTCTCAAGCCGACCGATTGACCGATCAGCTTCAAATTCACACACAAGTGGTTCACTGCACAATCGCCATGTGAAACGTGCAGCAGAATTTAGGTGTCCATTGACAGTGCCAGAGGCGTTCTTGATATGTATAATGATTGGTAACGTTCGGGATATTTCCTACCATTGTTTTGACAGTTATTTTGTCAATTATAAATCGAATAAAAGAACCGACGAGGATGGGATTCGAACCCACGCGTGCAGAGCACATTGGATTAGCAGTCCAACGCCTTAACCACTCGGCCACCTCGTCACGCACATTGAGTTTGCATGTAATTGTTGTTGTTCTTTAGAAGGCATATTCCTGCAGACTCAGTTCTTGTGTGACGTGCGGCATCGTTTCGTAACCGCTGAACCCAAGCGTCCGGGACTCGCGGATAAAAGGATTACATTTTGCTGACTGCAAATAGTTGTACTGCATACTGATATGTAACAAATTTGCTTTCATATATTACAATAATTGCAACCTGTTTTTCAAATGTGTCATTTTCTGTCGCTAAAAATGTTTGTGGACCTAGTGATTTCGTCGAAGATGTGCAAAAGTTATTAATATTTCTATCATACTACTTAAAGTAATATAATCGATTATTTCTCCAGTAAGTCAATAAGATGCAGAAATGCTTTTTTTTATAAGTTGTTCTAAATTCAAGCAGGAATTATGTGGATACAACTCGTTTAAAAAAATGCACATGACTTTTTTTAAAGAGTTGAATTTTGAAATACTAACTTTTTGCAAATTTCTAAAATACAGAGAGTTCGCTGGAAATGTGAGTAACGCCAATTTCTTTAACGTTCATTGATTCATACGAAGAAAAAATCTTAAAAAATGGGAGCTGATTTGCATGAATAATAGTTTAAGAATCGCCTAAATTTCAAGCATATGTGAAAACTTGTATTTTGGAAAAATTGTACATAACGGTTTTTCAAGGTTTGTATTTGGAGCAGATTTTATTAAAGAAAAATCTGTCATCAAGGGGTCTCTGTGATGTTGTAGAAAAATTTCGTAAAAAAGCTAGATTTTTGGCATCTTCGGAGAAATCAGTGATTTCAACAAAAGTGAGAGCTGCGCCAGTTTTTTACACTCTCCGCGGTCAAAGTTTGCTTAAAACATTTGGAACCAATTTTAAGAAACTGTTGGAACTGTTGTGTTCTCATTCAAAGTATCCCAAAATCAAAATGTTAAAACTTGCAGAGACCTGAGTTCTTTTAAATCTACCGAGAAACATCAATTTTAGAGAAGATCGTCTGAACGGTGTGGGCCCTAGCGTTAGACACAGATGGACGTTTTTCCGTGAATCGATTTTTCGGTATAAAGGTCCACTAAACATAGATTCTGATTACACAACATGTTGGAGGCAGTACTTTTTCTACAAATATAGAAATAAGATATTTCAACTTTTTTGTTACCTGGGCCCGCCAATAAAAGTTTTTCTGTCGAAAATTCGCCGTTTTTGGGCACACGATTACAACACTTTCTCTTCTACCGAAGTAAGTGCGAGAAAGTAAAAATAAAAACAACTGTATATTTATATCTGAAACCAATTTTTTGTTAATTATATCATATAGTAATTACAGAACATTTTAATTTGCGTACAATTTAATTTTAATTTTCTTAGGAGTTCCGAGAAGCTTTAAATACAGGAGTTTTTAACTGGACATATTGGTAAAGTCAGCCCTCTTGGCAAAGTCGAAGTTAGTTAACACAGCATTTAATGAAGAAACGAAAGCTTTTTATTTTCAGCACAGAATCAGTGGTCTGCGGTCTCCTAATTCATCCCGCGGCACCGGGGTCCTCCACTAATTTCTCTGCTCTCGTTCATTCACCTCTGCGCGCCTAGCAGGAGCAGCACAGCTTGGAGAATTCAAAGCCAATCCGCGTTGGTGGAGCTCCTCCAAGGATATTTTAATAGTGCTAAAACAGCACAGTTTTTTTGTATTATTTGTAACGAATACACAGTTTTTTAAATACGATATGAACCTGCAAAAGTATTTCTAACTTGCAATTTTTTTTCCACTCCGAGATTCATACTCACATTCAGCATGCCCTTTACGTTCCCTCTGCGCCGCCACTCTTGCAGGCAGGGGTTGCCCTCCCGACACTTTAAAAACAAATTTTAACATTTGCGTTTGCAAATTTAAAAAATCAGAGATTTTCATTGGCGTTATTTAAGATTTAACTTTAAATCTTAAATTTAACTTTAAACATGATTTAATTTTAACTTTAAAGAGCAATTTTATCTAAGCAAAATCTCTATATTGTAGTTGTAGGAAGATGCCTAGAAAATTTAAACTTTTGCAATTTTTGAAAACTGAGAGAATTCAACAAAATGAAGTCTGTGCCATTTTTTAGGGTCCTTTGCTCTATGAGACCAAAAAAAATTCAAAAATTTTGACCAATTTTTTAGAAAATGTTTGAACTTCGCGTAAAATATCCCCAAAATAAAAATATCCGTTTAAAATTTGCAGGTCCTCGAGTTCTACCACAGATGCAAGGCGGAATGTCAATTTTGGAGAAAATCTAAATAGACAAAATCTTCGAAAAAATCTCAAAGTAGACGAAAAGTAAAAATAAGATTTCCAAGACATGCTTGCTTGCGTTTTCTGGATTGGCAGTTGAATTTTTCTGTTTTTTGTGTCCGCCTATGAGAATGGAAATAGTTATTTATGCATCAATGATGTTATAAGGGTTATAATGATCTAGCGGACACAAAAAGCCAGAGGACCTTTGTGCCGAGAGGTTTTTGTCGCCCTAATTTTAATGATTCAAATTTACTTATTTACTAATTAACTAGATGTTTACTTGACTTGGGTGTTCTATTCATATTTCCTTTTCATAATTCCCTTTCGTAATTCCCTGTCTTCATTAGTGAACATGTAGAATTATTCAACTGTTTTCATAATTCGCTCGTAACCACGATCCTCTCGATTCATCTAAGTTTTGCAGTTAATATGAAGTTACGTGTCGAAGGCAATAACTTGAAATAACGTATCAATTAAAAAATAATTTAATTCAAACAATTATTGTTGTACAAACATTATTTAAGGCTTTAATGTGACTCTGGCATACGGAAGTTGTATTCTTCATTGGGGAGCATGGGATGTAAGACTGCTCTTAGATCACCTTATAGAAAAGCCACAACATAACTCACGTGTTGGAAATTACAAAATTGAACTACTGTTGAATATTTTTCATTTATTTGGGATGGTCAGATGCATCGTTAAACGAATGAATGAAAAGAACTTGTTTCTTTAGTGATCTGATCAAAGTGGTTCCGCCGGAGACACGAAGCCTGAGATAACTGCAGGTCTGAGGGATTTTATTTTTAATGATCTGCAGTGGCGACCCAAGGAAGGGTGGAAGGTTCCTGACACTTTATCTCCCCCCTCCCAAGTAAATGATTCGTTTTAGAAAATATAACTTTTAGTGTATATACCAGTGAAAGTCAATCAACACATGAATGTTATAAGCTGTAAGCCATCAAAAAAGTACATTTTACTTTCTGGCTATCTTTTATCCAGTAGAGAGAAGTTTATGTAATTCTGCGCGGAAAAACGGCGAATTTTCGTAAGAAAAACTTTTATTACAGGACCCTGGTAACTAAAAACTTGATAAATCCAGTTGCTTAATTTAGGAAAAAAATCCTCTAACACTTGGTGCAGCCACATTCCATGTTTTGTGGGTAATTGATACCGAAAAATCGAATGACAGCAAAACATCTGTCCGTTTGTCTGTCGGCCTCTCCGTCCGTCTGTAAGTCTGTGAACAACGCTAAATCGTTCAGCAGATTTTCTCCAAAATTGAAATTCCCCAATCGATCTGGCTGACGTCGCGGCCCCTTGAATTTGAAACTTATATTTTAATTTTCGGGTTCTTTACACGAAGCCTTGGGGACATTTTCAAAATTAAAGAAAAGGGTCCATCGTTTTTTATTAAATTTTGTTGTTGGATAGTGTGAAGGACGTTTAAGAGAATGGTGCAGGTCTCATTTTCGTTAGAAACTCTGATTTTTCGAAAGTTGCAAAATTTCATAATTTTTTTGGTGTCTTCCTACAACTACAATTGTGAAGATAGAGATTTTTTCCTTTAATGAAATCTGTTCCTTAAAGTTAGATTTTGAAATAAAGTCATGAACAATTCTTTATAAGAAAATATGAAGCTGCCTCGGCAATGTACTTGCACCCCCTTCCGAAAGATCCTGGGTGCGCCTCTGATAATCAGCTATTCTTCTGACCCTTCCAAGCAGCGATTCAGCAGAATCGCGTTTCCGACAGAGTTTCAAGAGAAAGTCCTATATTTGAATACATTAGGCGGGTCAACACACGACATTTAACCTGTTGCGAGCGTTACTACAACGCGTGGGTTGTTCCCCGCGGTCTTAAAAGGCAAACAGATGACCTTGTGCACCAGTGACATCAGCAGCAAACTTTCTTCTCGAGACCTGCTGCGTGTATTTTTCTCTCTCTCTGTCTTTTGGATTCATCTCCCCTCCCCTTTTTCCCTCCCCTCCCCCGGCAACAGCCCGCTAAAATATACGACTCCGCGGACGGAACGACTTTCCGGTTTAAAATACATGGAAGAAAGTGCGTGGCCGAGCAAGAAATTTCTCCGTCTTCCGCGTCCCTCCTCCCGGGCGGCTGGCGCTCGCGGAGTGGGCAAGCGAGCGGCGAGCGGTCAGCGCTGATCAGGTCGCGGGCGCGGTGGCCCACAGCAGTGCTTCGCGCAGCGCTGCACCGACGGGACCACGTGGAGGACAGCGCCGCCGGCCGCCTCGCGCCCGCCCACTCGCAGCCCTCCGTCTCCGGCTCTGCTCCCGCGCCTGCACCTGCCCGCACAGGTGCGTCCCACGCGTGGGCGGGCTGCGCGCCCCACGGCTCCTCCTGCCGGGACTGCGGACCGTTTATTTTGTTGACGCAAGTCGGTATTGTTGTGTTATGATGGTTTTTATCAATAATTTTTTTAAAAAAATATTAACTGCTTGGTCATATAGCGACCACAATGATTTTTAACATTGGGGCAATTGTAAGGGGAACACGTAAAGATAACATGAATACACACAAACATCCATGCCCAGGGCGGGATTCGTATCCACGGCCCTCCGGTCTTATCCACGCCGGCGAATTCATCGTTGTTTATTGGTTCATGTTCACGTACGATGAGGCATTTACACGACATATTTTGCAGTATGAAATTGTGATTGCACGCAGTGTAGATTAAATTGCAATATCTTGTATATAACAGTTGTTTGCCATTCATTACTTGGCAATCCTGGTTTTCTGCATCAATCTCGGTAAATCTACTTCTACTCGACCCTTTAGGTTTTAATGAAAAGTCTTCTGGAAGACTTCGGAAGTTTTCATGTCCCGCGCCTGCACCTGCCCGCACAGTGTCCCAAGGCGTGGGCGGGCTGCGCGCCCGGCGGTCGGAGCGCGTATTTTCTGCCAGGGGTGAGGGTGAGGGCCGTTTATTTATTCAACGCAATTTATTTTTGTTTTCTTATTTTTGTCGCTAAAATTAATTATTGTTTTATTGATTCATGTACGTCGACATGTTGTACACGATTTTTGTAGTACATGGAATGTATGAAATTATGATTGTGCACATTATAGATGAAATTTCGATATCATGTGTACAGTAGTCGTTTCCCATTCATTACTTGGCAATTATAGAATTTGATGTGATCCCGTTTGTCTACGTCAATCTGGGTAAATCTACTCGTTCCTTCGGTTTTAATGAAAAGTCTCCTGGAAGGCTTCGGATTTTCAATGACCCGCGCCTGCACCTGCCCGCACAGGTACGTCCCAAGGCGTGGACGGGCTGCTCTCCGAGCGACTCCTCCTGCCGGGATTAAGGACCGTTTATTTTGTTAACGCAAGTCGGTATTGTTGCTTCTTATTATTGTTTTTATCACTAAAATTTGTCGTTTTTTAATTTTATTTGAGGTCTCTTTTTAACTGGTTGGTCATATAGTGACCACTGTGATTTTTAACATTGGGATAACTGTGAGGGTAATACAAAAGGATTACACGAACACACACAAACATCCATGCCCGGGGCGGGATTCGAGCAGGCGAGCCTTCGAGCCGTGGCAGCCGCAGCTGTCCAACCTCATCGGCCTCGCCTATGCAGGCCGGCAAATTTATCGTCGTTTTGTTGGTTCATGTTCACGTACGATGAGGTGTTTACGCGTCACTTTTTGTAGTAAATGGAATGTATGAAACTGTGATTGCACGCGTTGTAGATGAAATTGCAATATCTTGTATATAATAGTTGTTTGCTATTCATTATTTGGCAGTTATATTCCTTGGCGTCAAACTGATTTTCTGCATCAATATCGGTAAATCTACTTCTACTCGACCCTTCAGGTTTTCATGAAAAGTCTTCTGGAAGACTTCGGAAGTTTTCATGTCCCGCGCCTGCACCTGCCTGGCGATCGGAGCGGGCTTTTTCTGCCAGGGGCGATTACCGTTTACTTATTCAATGCAATTCGTGATTATTATTATTATTATTATTATTATTATTATTATTATTATTATTATTATTATTATTATTATTATTATTATTATTATTATTATTATTATTATTTTATCACAAACATTTATCGTTTTTTATTGGTTCATGTTCGTGTAGGACGACGTATCGTACATAAAATATATTTGTACTAAATGGAATGTATGAAATTATGTGAGCACAGTTATAGATGAAATTTCGATATCTTAGGTATAATAGTCGTTTGCCATTCATTACTTGGCAGTTATATCCCTTCATGTGATCTTGCTTTTCTTCAGCAATCTCGGTAAAACTACTCGACACTTCAGGTTTTACTTTTTTCTCGATTCTTCAAGTTTTAATAAGGCATTTTTAATGAATAGATAATTTCGAATATATTTTGTCTCCAATTTTCGTTGAATTAATAATGTAATTAAAATACAATGTGTGGATAAATTAATTCATTTATACGATACATTTTAATTTTGCGGCTGTCAGTCATTTAATCCCAAGTAAACCGATGTTTTCATGAATCTGAAACAAACGACGGTGTTGATTTCAATTCGTTGTTTGAAGTACCAATACTACAGGAAACGTTCTATTTCTACAAAGAACAGTTTAGTTTTGACAAAAAAAAAACAACAAAACATGTAAACCGAATTGATTTGAAAGAATACTCATGATTAAGATGTCAGGGGACGAAATGCGCCTCTTCGCCAAAATGGTATGTCAGTTGAGATGTATTTGAAAAACGATGCGGGGACGTGACCCCTGTTGCGAAAGCAAAGAAATATTAGAATCGATGAAACTGAAATTTCCAAATTGTCCATATTATTGATATCTGCCATTGTAAATGTAGATAATTAATTTACTTTTTATTTTACAGATGTAGATATTGACATATCTGTATATTTACAGACTTGCAGGTACATTAAATATTGTAGAGAAAAACAACATAAAATTGCGAGTTCGGTGGTATATCGGTTGTTGTACCTATGTTTGCGGGTTCAAATACTCTCATTCTCCGCTAGATGGTGAAAGGAGCGTAGAGAAATTTGAGTGGACAGGCCGAAGAGCGGGTCTGATGATCCATGTCTCGCCACGTAAAATAAGGCATTAACCTCACTTCTAGAAATATACAATATTCGGACAGGAACAAAAACCTCGTAGAGAACTCCTCTGAATGTAGAAAACCAGTCAATGCTATAGTGGAGAATACAGGGATCTATTGAAACGTCGACCATTTACGTTGGTACATTTATGATGGTGCAATAATACTTAGAAGCTCTACATGTCTTTCCACGGAGATGTATCTCTCAGGGGGGGGGTATGCAATTCATTTTAATACAAATAACTGATTTATAAGGTATTATATATTTAGTTTAAAAGTCGGCTTCCAATTCTAAAATCTACTGTGATTTACCTGATATCCTAACTTCCTAAGATAGATAAAGTGGATAAATCTTGCTCCTTTATACCTTTGAAAATATATTTTATTACATCGAAGCGAATATTTTGGTAATAATTCTTGCCAAAAACGCTCATTTCTTTCTGTATTCAGAATTCAAATTGAATATGACTTAGGGTAGGGATCCTAGAATTAAGAAAACGTGCACAGAATACACTTCTCCCCATAGCACGTCACACACAGTTTATAATTGTTTTTGACATAAAATAAAATAAAAATAAATAAAATATGAAGTAAATTTCTTCCTTTAATACGTTGAGTGCACAGTATCCGCGTTTTGTGACTCCTTAAATACTCTCCTCCCAAAGTACATCACATAGTTTTGAACGGTTAATGACGTTAATTAAACGGTTTTGACGTTAATTGAATGAATAGACAATACCGAAAAACTAGTTTACGGCAAATATTGTGTTTGTCTGTCTACCTGTATGTCTGTCCGACAGTGGTCAACGGTTGGACCTAAATCGTTCAGGCTATTTTCTCCAAAATTAATGTGTGATCGTTGATTTGATAGAATTTGAGGGCCAACGAATTTTAATCGGATAATTTGAATTTTGGGGGTTTCTTTACATGGAGTTTAATCATTTTTACAAAAATGTTGAGACATTTTTTTATTTATTTTTTCTCGAATTTTTTTCTCAGTACGCTTATAAAGTTATCATTTTTTATGAACTCTAAATTTTCAAAAATTGCAAAAGTTCAAATTTTTTCAGTTTTCCATCAAGTATATTATCAAAATAAATATTTTTTCCTTAATGAATTATGTGCCTCAGTATTAGATGAGGTCATGTAAAAGTTTTGAAAATGTGAGTAGTTTTCGCGTATTTTTTTCCTTGAAGGGAAGACAATTAAAAAACATATTTTTAAAAAACGACTCAAATTTTTTTCTCGAATACAGCCAAGAACGCTTGTAAAAATGGAGAGCTCCCATTTTCGACGAACACTCTGTATTTTCCAAAATTGCAAAAGTTTAAAATTTCTTAACTACAATACTAAATTGTGGGAATTCTGATTTGGTGTTGTTGACGTTCTTATGAGAAGAAATAAAAGAGATCATTTTCGTCAACATATTTTTATTCATATAGCCGGCTTTCGACGGCTTTGCCGTCATCATCAGTCTCGCTGCTTTCGGCAAAAGTCGGTAGCTTGGCACAGTCTATATTTTAAAATTTGATAGAAATATTTTTTTTTTACTTTAAAAAAAATCATGATTTTTCTAGTCCTAGTAAACTCCAACTCTTTCGTTCTGAGAAAAGGACGCAAACTAGTCGTGTTTTCACAATGAGAGGTGAAGATTAGTTTTATCAATGTGTACGTGTGTGTGTGTATCTCCGCGATTGATATCTCCTCATGAGGTGACAGTTTTGGAAGCTGCGCGGCTTCTCGTAGCAATGATTATGTAGTACTGCTCAAAACGCAGTTTTCACATCATATACGTCATCACCTGTCACCTTCCTTCCAAATTATAGTATGTCGAGTAGGTAGAAAAACGCTGTACTATTTGATCACAAACAAGCACATCTCTCATAAACTTGCAAGAGATAATATGATCCTATTTGTGAATAAATACTCTTATCTATGTAATATAAATATCTCATTTTATTCAGAAGCAATAAACCGTGTACATACTTCAGAAATAGTACATGCAAATTTTATTCAGATAATTGATGTGATTGACAATTTGATTTTTGCTAAATACTATTGTATTCCAATTCAGATAAACGGCTCCTTGTAAACAACAGATGGAGGAAGAAAATTTGGTTTAGGAAGAAAATCTATATTTTCAATATTGTTATTGCAGGAAGACGCCGAACACATTGTGAACTTTTGCAATTTTCGAATATTCAGAGATTTCAACGAAAGTAAGGTCTAGTCCATTGTTTAGTGCGTCCTTTGCCCTATCCGAGTTCAACGTTTAATTAAAAAAAAATTGCCGCCATTTTCGAGAAAAATTGAAAATATTTTTACATTCTTTTTTCATTCTTGTAAATTATCCCCCAAAATCAAAATATCCGTTTCAAATTCACAGGATCTAGACATCGCTCCTGGATATGGCTGTATTTCAGTTTCTTACGTTTTAGGTATCAACCAAAAGATCTATGTGGGGTAACATATTTCAAATCAATATATAAAAGTGGTCATCCTTCGCATATCTCGCCATTCTTTTTTCATGCGTGTGCCAAACATTGAATCAGTTGTGTCTCTAAACTGAACTCGTGTGGGTTACGTTTATCTCCCCAACTCGTTCACGTTAGCATTATTTAAAAATCAAAATTTTGTAAAATACGACGAGGATGGGATTCGAACCCACGCGTGCAGAGCACATTGGATTAGCAGTCCAACGCCTTAACCACTCGGCCACCTCGTCGTTACTCTATATGTTGATAGTTTTAAGTATTTGTTATTTGTACGTCGACTGACGATGCATTCCTCCTGCCCCGACGCCTGCTTGCATTGCCTCGACCACCATTTCGCAACTGTTATAGTGAAGCACGTACTTAGTGCGCGGAAATGATGAAAAGTGGTGCTACAACAGCACATACTTTCTCGCATTATTTCTAACTTTTTCATTTTTCAGTTCAAAAAGCTCAACTAAAATGAGACCTGCGCTATTCTTTTAAGCATTTTTGTTCTGTCCATGGAAAAAATTAAAGAAAAATTTTGAGCGGTTTTTGAAAGGTTTTTTATAATTTGCATTAACTTCAAGTAGAAATTGCGCTAAAAATATCAGTTTTTTTCAAAAAATTGTACGTTATTCGATCACAAAATTGAATTGAAAAATTTGGAGCCATTTGTGAGAAAAGTTTGAAAAATACTAGATGATTTTTGTGAAGTACCTCCAAAAATCAAAATATCCGTTTCAAACTCTGGGGGGACTTGAGCTCTTCTAGAATAATTAGAGTATCAGTTTTGGAAAAATCGTCTGAACGGTTCAGGCGCTAATGCTAACCACAGAAAGAGGGACGGACAGATAGCATTAAGAGCCCACAAAACATTGATACTGACTACAGAGTGTGTTAGAGGAAGTAATTTATTATACATGGGAACAAGGTTTATCCACTTTTTCGTTACCATGGCTCCACAGAACGTGCTTCTCTGTCAAAAAATCACTTATTTCTTTTGCGGCATTACAATACTTTCTCTTTACTACGTAAGCACGTAATAGGGCGAGAAATTAAAGTAAATTATGTCAGTGTTGTCGCGAGATGTAATGTGCAAAAGAGCATTGGCCATGAGAAAGGAATTTCACATTTAATAACCAGAAAGTTCAGTCGGGCCCGATAAATGGAAAACAGAACTGTAGCAAATAATGTGTTTATGTGAATTTTTTAGCGAAGCGTGTCTTTACAATCTTGAGGTAAAAAAGGTAACTTAATTAGGGAAAGCGCTTTTTATTTATTCAGTTGTCATTAAATCGTCGTTTTGAGATAAGCTTGGGAATTGGAGAAGATTGCTTCGTAAAAATTGCGAGGAACTCCAATAATTAATTTGAGAGAGTGAGATGGTAGGCAGATGTAGATAATGACAGATAAATAGGAGAGAGATAATTTGAATATAACAATGAAACGAAACAGATACTTAAATATGTTATAAATATGTCACTAAGCACATACTAGCATCTAGCAAAGCTTCTGCGCAAGCGCAGATTGCTGTCGATTGCTGTACTCTACACTGTGCCCTAATGATCAGAATGTCGAAGAGAAAGTTATTACTTTAGACAAATTTAGACACGTTATTAGACACGTTTAGCGGTGACGATCATTAGACTATAGCATCTCATAAATTCCAACAGAGAAATGTGTTTTTGTGAGTGAAATTGTGAAAAAGTGAAATTTGTACAATTTGACTTGTGTCTAATTGCACTTTAAAATTTAATTCTTGGTTTAAATAATACTACGGTTTTCATATCTTTAATAAAGAAATTCACTTTTTATGTTCAGAGTGTCACAATTTCTTCTGAAAATACAATAAGCATCAACTTGGAATAGAACGAGTTCGGAAAAATTTCTTAACATATTTAAAATGATTTGACTGAATTGTTTATTGATAAAACATTAATGACCACCAATTCATGTGTAAAAGTAGGTCGGTATATTTAGGTACAAATTGATATAAATTACATTATTATACTTTCCTAATAGCCTGTAATCCGAGAAATAATATTACTTACCGAACCGAAAGAATGTTATTTGCTGAATATTATCTCTGAGTATTATCAAAACATAATATTCAGAGAAGCAAACCTATCTCATCTTAAGGATGGCCAGATCCTAAAATCTCTTTATGATAATGTACCTTGAAGTGCTCGAAAGACAAAAGTGTCGAACGAGAAGCAATAAATAATAAAAGAATAAGTAATCAGTTGTCGATCATTATTTACTATCAGAAGGTTGAGATATTCTGTACGGTATCTGCCTTTCGTATCGAAGGACAGTGGCGTGAGATACCAGTACTTCACTTATTTTCATTGTGAAATACACATTTGCAGGATTTTCTGAATCGATTATCAGTGAAGATGAGTACTGTTTCATGTTTGTATGTATTACGTCAATAATTTAAAATAGACATACAAAATAGATGTGCAATGTCTGCCTACAGTTTCTGTCGTATTAAATTTTGTAATTCAAATATTAGTGTGCTGTTTGTGTTAAATAAATATTTTCCCACTTCATTGAATTAGGGTAAAAACACACAGGAGGTGACTCGACGCGGAAGAACAATATTTTGTATGACAATGAGTACATGCACATACTACCAAGCCATACGGCGCGGTGCGATTTGGAAAAGTCAAGTTCGATTTTTGGCAACAATTCCCGCAAACTGCACGTGTCGTGAACCCACCAGTATGTAATCATGGATGGGGAACTGTTAATTAACGAAGAGTTTTCGAGGCTGCCAATTTGGCAGAGTAAGCACAAACACCATCTAAACTAATGTGTTATTAGATGTGGGAAGAAATTGCACAGGAAATGGATTCTTTAAATAGTAGACATTTTTTATAAAGTTGTTACGCGTACATTTTCTAACTTATTTGTATTCATTGAAACCTGAAAACTTTTCATTATGTCGAAGGATAGGAAATAGATGGCGATATATCCCATGCACCTGCAACACTGCATTCATTCTTCGCTTACGACTTAAAGCTTTCCTACATGTTTTACATAAGCTTAAATACATGTTTTCTCGTGCTTTCGGCAGCGCCATTTGTCAAGTAGTGGCGCCAGTTCGCGTCGCAGCGCGTCGCTTTGCGCCGTTTAAGGCTTCCACAGATCGACGCGGAAGATCCGCAGCCTACGCGGATTGGCCGCAGCGGAAGTTTCGCGTTACTCGTTGCCTTATGAGCACGTTTAGACTTGCGCGGCAGGCGAGTGTCGCGGCTACGGATTGGCAGCGTTCAATCGGAGGTGAAATTTTTTAACGCAGCCAGATGCGTTTCTTCCACTGCAGCTCGAGTTTCGTGGAAGTCCGCCAGTGTTCGGGAGTCTTCTCTCCCCTCTGGGTCGAGCGACCTTGCCAACGGTCACCAAATGCTGACTCTTAATTGACGCTCCGGTGTGAACTGTCCCGCGAATTCCGCGGCCACGTCTAGCTCGGAACTTTCTGCGCCGCACCCGCTGCGGATCTACTGCGCCGGTCAATGGGAGCCTTTATGATCTACTGAATCTGCCGCGCCGCGCCCTTTGTTTCTACCCTTGGACATTCGATATGTCTTCTTTGGTTTTGCGGGGAACAAAGATGGCACTTTATACACATTGCTGTGAATTTTGTTACCGACATACAACGAAAAAAAAAACCACACACAAACATCCAACCAAAACTAACAAACTCATTCTATCAAAAACAATCAAAACAATAATTTGCTGCCATAACACGTAATTCTATGTCTCCTTTTATTACCTTGAAATTGCAGTCATCATTAAATGTTTTAAAAAAATAAATCCATGTCAGATCATAACTTCTAAAGAGAGATAATCAATGTTTCTTGCAAAATCCATTTTGAAGTTAATTTACATAAAATTGAGAGAATTTGAAAAATATTTAAGGGTTCATTAAATTATGTGATTGATCATTTTTATCTTCAAGCAAAGACTTTTCAAATGCTTACCAAAATGTGATCACATTATGAAGATAATCTCTAGTGCATTCAACTGCAAATATCTGTTAAAATTCTAGTGTTTAACTGAAAACACTTTCCCCTGATCTGATTGCTAAAGATTGAAGAGTATAATCTTAACTGTACACACACAATAAACTCGTCCCCACCTGTATTTATACTTCAGCTTATATAGGTGTCCCACCAACTATGGACCATCCCCATAACTTCTAAAGGATTAAGAATATCGAACTGCAGTTTCTGCTGAACAATGCGGTATCATGGGGCACGTAACATGCCGTAGAGAAATTATCTATAATATTTCTAGTTTTCAAAAAATTTAATAATCTTTGATTTTTTAAATGGAACTATATATATTTTTCTCACCAGCAATGGATAGGCCATGAAAAGAAGATTAAAATAATCTATCATATGCTAATATTTTGATAGTAACTTGAGTATAAAATTAGACTTTCCGATTTGTGATTTTGAATTAAACGGACAATCGTGTAGGAACCCTTGCAACTCTCGCCTTCGGGGAAGGTGGCCTTCGCGGCGTCGAGACTGTTGCGTTGGGAGGAGAGACTGAGAGGAGTGGCAGTGGGGGATAAGAGGCATAACTACAGGAATCCTTGGTGTTGACACAGATATCACACTAAGAAATACCAATTTGAACGATCAGAATGGGAGATTTTTTTACATTTATTTATCTGGATTTAACTTGTCTTCTACTGAAATTTCAAAACATCGATCGTTCCATAGAACTATATAAAAAAATTGTTAGCGTACGGGAGATGATAGTAATAAATATCATTTTAAAAAACTGAACGACTGCAGATATGCGTTTTTGGTAAAGTTTGGTAAATTTACAGTGATAGAACTGTCAAGAGTATTTTACACTTTTTATTGCTTTGTTCTTTTGGTACGTGTTTAAATAGGAAGGCTATTAACAGTAAATAATAAGAGAAAATGTCTACCTATCTGTTATTTGATGAATTAATCGAGATATTACAATGAAAATCTTTAAGCATTCATTCGCTCCCAATGCTTTAAAATTATTGCTTGTTTCTGCACTGAGCTCGATTCTTCTAAGTTTGAAAATGACCTTTATTATTATTATTATTATTATTATTATTATTATTATTATTATTATTATTATTATTATTATTATTATTATCATCGTTTACGCTACAATATTTTTTATTTCGTTGTTTGTGATTATCGTTGATTTGGAATTTCAGAAGAAGAAAAGTTCAATTCAGATGAACAAATAGGAAAAAATCTCTCATTCTGATCGTTAAAATAGATGATTGTTCCTATGTTTTTTCGTGTCAAGACCATGAATTGCTGCAATTACGCCTTAATCCTGCACGGCCACCCCTCTCACACTCCTCTCTCCACAAAACTATCGACGCTGCAAAGGCCACCTTCCCTCAACGGCGACTGTTGCAAAGGCTGCCCGTTTACTTGAAAATCTCATGCCAGAAAATCTAATTTTATGCTCAAATTACAATCAAAATACTAACATACGATACATCATTTTATTCTTATTTTCATGATCTATCCATTGCTGGTGGGAAAAATATATTGTTCCATTTAAAATATCAAAGATGATAAAATTTCTCGAAAACTAAGAATATTATAGACAATTTCTCTACGGCATGTTACTTGCCCCGTGATTCTGCATTGTTCAGCGAAAACTGCAGTTCGATATCCTGAACCGTTTAGAATTTATGGGGGTGGTCCATATTTGGTGGGACATCAGGTGTAAGGGTTAGAGTAGAAATCCCAGACTAAGAAAACGTACAGCATACACTTCTATCCATAGTACATCACACACAGATTTTAACAGAATTTTGATGTTAAATAATTAAACATGTAAAGTTCTAGATCTGAAGTATCAATATTATTATGTTGCAACCTCCGACAAAGCTGGGCGTTCACCGAAGTTTCAGTCATGTGAATGCCAGCAATTCGCTACAATTGATCTCAAAAATGATCTAAGCAATATGCGGGAAGAAACCTCAATTTATCAATATTCGTTTCTTGTCTCGTGTTTTCATATTCTTATGGGGGACTGAGTCAAACACATTGCCCCGAAGATTCTCTTCGCGTCTTGTCATTTTCGAACTTACAACTGGCATGCCAGATGTATCACCAAAGAAATGTTATTAAAATCATACTGTTAGAATAATTCTTTAGTTTTTACTTTCTTTTCTGAGGCGAGTAACCTCCACACACCAGTGCGTGTATCTCAATTCATAGACCAGACAAATCCTTGCGGGGCCCCTGCAATCTGCATCGCTCGAACGCAAAATCTGTTTCTCTGTGACACAATACACACCAAGAACGAGGGTCAGTCTTGCTCAGAGCCGTAGTAGAAATTGACCTTGAACAGGCTCTAGACTTTAGAGTCTAGAGGCTGCCCGTAGCAAAGCGATCAGTGATGTAGGTTCCCTCCTCTAAGAACCAACGCAAAATCTGATTCTTTGTGACACAATACACGCAAAGGATGATGGTCAAGTCATGCCCAGAGTCGGATTCGAACTTGAACTTGAGCGAGCGGCCACCGTTCTAGCTTTCCAGCTTTGTGAACCAGCGATCAAATCCCACAGGTTCAAATTCCGCTGGTATAGTATAGCAGCTGGTTTTCTGGGATCCCTTCGACCCTTTTGCCTCTTATTACATCGTTGTTCCATCACCATCATTCGGAACACATCATAACCACAAATTCATCAATATCCTTCATCAAATGCAGGTATGACCATAATATATATCATAAAGATGAAAGGTATGAGGTCTGACCATTTTGAACGTCCGGGATGGATATTTATTACACTTAAATTGAAGTAGCAATGGAAACATGAAGGCGGGAATTCCCTCTTTGTAGAGTCGTTAATTGGGAGATCCCGGGTAGGTCCCAGGTAGGAAAGGATTGATTTTCAAAGCGAGTAATTTGTCAATTAACGACGTAAATGGATAGCTTTTATAATTGTATTTATTTCATTAATTTGAAGTTAAAATTAGCTTCGACACCTTACCTCGTCTCCTATTTTGGATTTCATTAGCAGCTATTACTAGAAGATGAACGAACAATCAACCTGCCTTTTTTCTTTTTATGATTAATTTTTTAAACACATATTCCAATTTTCAAGACAGATTTTAATTGGTATATATTGATAAGATGCAAGAATAAGATTTTTATGTTATCTGAAAGAACTGTCAGATTTATTGTTTATGACGTTCGATTAACTTTAAACTGCGTATTTGAGATGTTTTGTAAACGAGTTTTAGAATTGCAAAGGAAACTCAATATAATAATCGCATTTGTAAATCTGAAAGTAGTAAATGATCAAAGGCTTACAAACATGCCCCCACCCCCATTGGACACTATGCCCCTCCATCATGTCTTTAAGACATGAACCATTTACAGTTCGTTCACATCCACTTCAGACCGAGTGTACTTCAGAAAAATGGAGTAATAGCGCTCCTTTTAATTTGGTTAAACAAAAACGATCAAATAATAATTTACCGTATAAGCTTATCAAGTTCAAAAATTTTTCCTGAATCATCCATGCGAAATGCATTCGAGGACGCGAACCTGCCGCGAGCAATGCCTACTCCAGGGGCGGGCACGCATTGCCCGCTCGGACTGTCGTGTTTGTGCCCTTGCCCGGACACGTCCACTGATTCGGACTCAGCGGCGTGAGAGCGAAGTAATTCGAGAGCGGAAACTCACTGGCCATTAGCGAACAACAAGAGACAGAAGAAGCATTTTTATTCCAAACTGGTTTAATTGATGCACATCAGAGTTTAATTGACATAAACATTTACGAAAACATACAATTATTAAATAGGCTTATTCAATTGAATGTACTACATAATTAGTAACGAAAATTTGCTACAAATAGAATTAGTACCGAGAATTGTTTGTTTATAGTATATTTTCATTATGATTTCATCTATAATTGAAACAATAATTTGAGTAATGAGGAGAAAACATTTCAAAATTGTGATAAAAGATCACTTCCGTGGTGTGAAATTAATCTTCTCAAAGAAGAAAACCGTTATTCGCGAAAGTAAGCTGCCCCAAAAATGGACATTACATTTGAGGCAGATTTGAACAAACTTGGGAACGTGTTCGAGGGAAATTTGTATAGATTTGTACTCTTGTTGCATAACAGAATCGATCTTTTATCTATTACACCTGCGGTATATTCATTCTAATTGTAAGCCTACAGTCACTCAATATCCACTGAATACTGATTAACAAGTTTACGAAATTCCATCTCCAACATCTTAAAGACGAGAACACGCCTCTTAGTTTAATATGATCGTCTTTGGAATGAAAAAATATTCTTCAAATATATATCCTTTGCATTTGAATGGCATCATCTACTTTCCGTCGGGTCGCCTCGTGAGTCTCGTCGATGCCCGCAGCTCTGCCCGCGGACAAATCTGTCCTTGACCGCCGTTTTCGTTCGTGCCTGCCGCTGGCCTACTTTTTTCACCTCGTCTTGGAATTGGTCTGCACAGTCTAAGAAATTCTAAGGAACTTCTCGTATCTCGGTAGTTTCGGTCGCCTTGACACTTAGTGTATGTTTGTGTGTGTGTGCGTGTGTGTTATTACGACTGCTATTGTGTTATTATGTTATTATTATGGGAATTATTATCGAATATTATTTTAAGAAAGTATTTTCTTAGATAAACACGCAATTAATTTATTTAACATTATTATTAAACAGTCCTAATCAATCATTTTTGAGATGGGTTCTTCCCCAACGGTGGCGTAGGCCGGTTGTGCGGTGAAAAGGCATACTTTCAACCAATGGAATGGAATTTTTACCTATGGAATTCCCAACTATGGTACTTACGCACTGTGTCTTAATCCTGATTCTAAGAAGCGATTAAGACGGGAAGACCCCGCGCGATTCGTGCCCTGTTGCATGGACATTCACCCCAAAGGGTTCAAGGAGAAGCACGAAAGCACCGACCTACTCATTCAAGTGAGGCAAGGGACACAAATTTGCTGATGTAAAACATGTCAGGCCATTTTCCAGTACTCGCTCTGGTTAGAACTTGCCACTTTCCATCCACCACCAATTTCGATCTTTGTTT
The DNA here is from genome assembly GCA_011170035.1 of Teleogryllus occipitalis. NCBI lineage: Eukaryota > Metazoa > Arthropoda > Insecta > Orthoptera > Gryllidae > Teleogryllus > Teleogryllus occipitalis. The sequence goes on along the minus strand of BLKR01000195.1, from coordinate 669,835 downwards.
GAAAGATCCTGAGTAACAACTAAAGTCCTGTAAGGATAAGCTAATTACTGTGCCTAATTACACTAACGTATGTTTTTCTCGTGATAGTGTGAAAGAGATGTCAGTTGAATGTAAGGATTATATGAGGCGTGCCTGGTAAGAAGGATTAACTCCAAAAAACATTTTGATTCATTCACAAATTCATTCAGAAAACTTCAGATTCAAGCAACGCGCAATATTTTCCGTCCACTCAACTAAATGTTTCTATGAGAGCGTGAGGTGCGAAGTCCACTTCCTATACAATTCCGCATGTGAGCCATTCCACGACAAATCGCACAGAATATACCTTCATATTGACATTCACCTTCATATTGACCTTGACCTTCATATTTTTTTATTGTTTTCTATTTATTATAAGGATCAAATAATTTAACACGTGTATTTTTATTTCTTTCTAACTTTATTATTTTCCGAAATATTTCATAATGAAATTTGCTAAAAATGACGCCCATCACTAACTTAAAAATATCACATATTTGAATACACTAATTATAGAAACTCCGTTCAAATTCCATTCAAAACTTAGAAACATGTTTAAATTGTGAGATTTTGCATAATTTTAATTTCCAGAACTTTCAGTTTTTAAAAAATTTAAAAATGTTGAAAATTAAATATTTTTTGGAAATTCAATGAGCTAAAAATTAAAAAAAATTATAAACGTACTAGAGTATTGTTAACTTCGTAAACAATCAAAGTGGGATCTCCGTAATTTTAAAAAATATTAATTTTTTTAGGAACCAATGTAAAGTAGATTGCTGCAACAGACGTGTTTCTTACGCTACTGGCCGTCGGTATCTTTGGATGAAGCAGTAGTTAACGTATTTCTTGAAGTGGTGCAACTTCACGATTGTATTTGGTTATTATAAGACGGATTCTTGACATTTTATCAATTTTCAGGTTTCTCATATCTCACTTCAATTACATGTACTCGCTTACCTTAGAATTCCAGAACTTTTGTCACAATGCACAGTTCTAATGCCTTACTAAATTTACTTTCAGGTCTGGATAAAATTCCATTTTCTTCAGCCAACTTTTTAAACCACTTTTATTAAGTGTTCGGTTGCTGCGGTGTGTCCTTTAATCTTATTGTACTTCCAACTTTCAATATTTGAATTTTCAGTGTTTTGTCATCTGTTGAGTGAAAGGAATCGATAAGTTTCTTAATAATATCTTTATTGTCTGCTTTTTTAATGGACGTCGAAGGATCTTCAGTGTGGAAAAATGTATGTGATAGCACTTTGTACTTTCTGAAATTTCTCATGAGCATACCGTTTTCGTTTCAATTTTCTTTTCTTGGCGAGGGTTTCTCCTATAGCAATTAAACTCTTGTTTATCTTCTCTACATTCATTTCGCAGTCACCTGAACTATCTGAAGAGCTTAAATTGTCATTTCCTTGATTTCCACTGTTTTACTTATTTTACTGGACTTTCTGCTACTTTCGTTAATACCATGGGAGCCACTGATTTCGACGTTTTCTTCACTAACACAAAGCCTTTTTGGAAGCCGACTCCCTTTTTTCCGACATGAATCAGAAATAGCCACTCTAATGACTCATCTAAATAATGTTTCATTAGTAAATCGTGGTTTACGCAACTTGGAGATTTTCTTTTCTTAAAATCGTGATCAGAAAGATTAAATTGATTGCAACATCTGTCGTATCTCATACTGTGATGGCCACTCATGTTGCACAGTGTACGCACGATTCACAGAACAGACTCAAGCACTCTTCTCTTTATAAGATGCATATTGAGTCTGGTGTTCAGGAAATTGTACTTATGTCTCTTGACAAGTGGGATGTTGTACTTCACGAGCAAGATCAGGGGGGCACCCCATAGTGAAGACGCAAAGGGGGTCAGCAGTAAAATTCGTTTCGCTGACACGAGGAAAAGCAGTAGTAGAATTCGTTTCGATGTCACCCATCCGTGAGTGGGGATAAAGTGAACATGTGAGGTACTGATATTCCTTGAAAACCTAATCAGGCAGACGATCATTCTTTTGATTGTTCTACGGCACTTGTGTCAGACTGACTGGGAGCGGTGGCTTAGTGCATCAACTGATGTCACTGCAGTGCCTCTGACCGGGAGGTCCTACGTCCGAGTCCCGACGGCGGCAGGGTTTTTGACACTAGATTTTCAGCTAGGTTAAATTCAGTCGTTGTCTGGAGGAGAATACTATCGACCGGCTGCTCTGATCGGTAGTTTTCTGTTGTTTTTTCGATCAACACCAGGCGAATGCCGGTACCCTAACAAACAGGCCACGGACCGCGCACGACCTTTCTTTCCTCTTCCTAGTCCAATCTTCCTTCTTACACACACACACATACACACACACTTAAACTAACATGCACTACACTACCACACATGCCGGGAGGCCGGTCTGGGACTTAGACCTGACCCGGTCAGGGCGGTGCCCCGCTGATGGGAAATATCTGGTTGGAGAAAACCCCGCTACTCGGTAGATCAGCGCCGGATCTCGCCATGCAGTGAGGGAAGATCACCGCCACCTTCCGATGAAAGAACATACTACTTACACTTACGGGACTAATGGCCTCGCTAATTGACGCGCCAGGAATAACTAACAATCAATCAATCAATCAAAGGCTGATCGAACACAATGCGTTATTGCAAGGTCTGATTTAATAAAAGAAGTCATACATTTAAAAACATGTCGTGTCAATGCTTGTGCGACGTGGAAAGGCTCATATTTGAATTCGTTTTGCTGTGAACCATCCATTCTGAGGGGAGAGTAAACATCTAAAATACTTATAACTCTTGAAACCCTAATCAGGCAGACGGTCATTCTTTTTATAGTTCATCAGCACATAGTTCGAAGAATGACCGAACGCAATACGTAAGTGCATGGGAGGGCAGAGCGCGCTCTCATACTTACAATTGATTTTTTGAACTGGAGGGCCCACTTTTTTGTTGTATTTTATAGAAAATTGAACAAGAAATACACCTATCTTTTTTTCAAATTTTTATCTCATCGAGTTTATATGGGTATTTTCATTTTTTTAAAGTACATTTTTTAAAATGAGATATTCATTTTTTGAAAAAAATATTTACAGGGGAATAAAATGCCCATTTCAACGTATTAAATGAAACAGACTATGAATTTTTATATTGAGTACATTCGGAGCAACAATTGATCATATTTTGTGTAGTGCGCGTAAATTCTAAAATTTAATATAGACATAACTACACAAATAATCAATTTTCAAGCAATACAAAATACGTGTCTCTTTTCTGATGTCCAGATTTAAGAAAAAATATCGTACATTTAATAAACGTCGTGTAAACTCTTGTGCGATTTGACGTGGAATGACTCATGTGCATCTCTGGAGTACTGGTTTATTAATAAAAATGGCCGAACGCCTCATAAGCTCCGTGTAAAACATACTGTATAAAGAAAACGAGCAGCTTCTTACCAGTGATATTTTTTGTGTTCGTCCGACAGCGCCATGGGTCGACGGGTGACCGTGGGGATGATCCTGTTCATCATCCTGCTGGCCGTGGTGAAGGCGCACATGCACTTCATCCGGCTGCTGATCCTGGCGGCGGCGGGCCTGGGCGGCCTGTACATGCTGCACCTGCTAGCGCAGGACTACAACAAGATCCGGCAGCCCGTGAAGCCCGCTATGGGCGCCGGCGCGGCCCCGGCCGTCCGCGCCATCGCGCGCCTGCTCTTCCGCCGCTCCGTGGACGGCCTGCCCCCGCCGCCGCCCCTCGCCGCCCACGCCCCGCTGCACCCCTGGCACCACGTACGTAGCCGCTTGCGCACGCTTCCCAGGGCCGGTCTGTCAGCGTATGGGGCCCTTCGGCCTTGGTTCTTTTCGGGGCACCCTATTCTTACTTTCACCCATATCACCATTTTTGATGCTAAAATATAAACAAAATTCTATAAATTCACATTGTATTTTATATATGTTTTTAATATTTTGAAAGTATTTCTTAGTGTTTCGGTTTAACGTTATTCAAACAAAAGAATTAACATATATGTATAAGTAAGTGAGAATAACCAATTTATAATTGCACTGAAAAATAGTGCAAATTAAATGGTTTTAATTTTTTATTGAACTGTACTTTATAAAATTGAAACGTAACAACCAGCAACATTCTATATTATAAAAATTATCCATTGATTCGCGAAACATCTCTCTTGTCAGGCCAATTGTTTGCATATAGTTGAATTATAATCACTTTTAATGTTTGATTACTTTTTTATTTTATATTTCAAAAAATTTAACATTGAATAATTTCGTAAGAACTTTCAGGGGCCCTTGAACATTGGGGGTGCTGGGCCGAAGCCCTTCGGGCCCGTATGTTAACACGGCACTAACTATGGACCAGACCCAAATCCTCTGAACGATTCACGGTATCGAAATGAAGTTTTCGCCCAACAATTCGAAATCATGGATCAATGATTAATAGTTTGATGATTCCGGGCGCGTGTGCAGCTAAGGTCATTGGTCCTGTAAGTGTAGTGCATGTTTTTTATCGCGGGAATTGGCGGTAATCTTCCCGGCTGGATGGCAAGATCCCACCGAAACCCCCTTGCAGGGGTTCTCCTCAACAGGTATCTCCTACCAGCGGAACGCCGCCCCAGCGGGGACACGCTCTAATCTCCTGACTGGCCTCCCGACACGTGTGGTACTGTAGTCCATGTAAGTGTGTGTGTGTGTGTGTGTGTGTGTAAGGGGTGTGAATAAGACAAGGAAGAGGAAGGAACGATCGCGCGCGGTCCGTGGCTCGTTTGTTAGGGTACTGCTCCGGCATTTGCCTGCTGTTGATCGGAGACACCACGAAAAACTATCGATTAGAATAGCCGGCCGCTAGAATTCTCCTTCAGACGGTGGCTGAACTCCACCTAGCTATGTAGCTAGTGTCGAAATTCCTGCCACCATCGGGAGTCGAACCCGAGGACCTCCCGGTCAGACGCGCTGCAGTGATTTAAATTGACACCCTGAGCTAGCTAATCCGGTATCATGGTTCAAATAATATGCCGTGTATATATATATATATATATATATATATATATATATATATATATATATATATATATTTCATAATATGTTTTTTTAATTTTAGACAAGTTCAATCAGTTTTTTAATAGAACTGTATTTCTACACACCTGCAATGGATCGAATATAAAAAGAGAGTGCATTGTTGTCATTGTGGAAGTAATATTGTAAGAAGTATTGTAGTAAAGAAATAAGTAATGAATTATCTCTCTGGCACGTGATTTTGAAATTAAACGGATAATATTTCTTTAGTAGGTCCCGTAACTGTCGCATTCGGAGCAAGCGGCCATAACATAAGATTGACAACATAAGATTGACAGAGATCGCAAGGAGGATGAAACTAAAATATTTCCAGATCTTGACTGCAAGTAGACAGAACAATCATGATATCATGATTTCATATTTTTGAGAGAAAACTGCATTTCGTGAATCGTTTAGAAGTTAGGGGGTTTGTCCATAGTTGGTGGCACACCTGTGTATGTAGCGATTGAAGACCGAATCTGTCTTTTCCAAATTAACTGGTTTCTGATCACATTATTCAAATTAGTGAATAAAGTTCGAAATGAGAATAGGTTGAAACATATTTCGGACTTAAGCCGGATGAAGTCTATGTACGCCACCGCGAGGTGGCTAAGATGGGTGAGGTACGTTACGGTGACGAAGTATAGCTATCATGTGATAAACTGGGATCCGACTGCTGGTAGGAAGTTTATAAGGCTAATGTCAGATAAGGTTTGTACATAGTTTGGGGTTCTATTGTGCGAGTTGTAAATTTCTGTTTACACGATACTACCTAACCATCTAACTTCACCATATACCTCAGTTTTCGCTTCGCTGCGCACATCCGGTTTGACAACGAGGCTGCTATCCTTGCAATTTGGTGTCTGTGCAATGCGTAATTTGCAATGCATATTTGTGCCAAAAAAATACTTCTTGCGGACACGCCAAACGCCACACACTCGAACAATCACCTTACTTGAGCCAGCACCTTGCGGTTAATATCCACAGGTTATCCGGATTACGTTCGAAGTAATCATTCTTTTATTCAGTGTTATGCACGGCGTGAACCTAATGTGCAAATAAACCGGATACTCTTACAATGAGCCATTTTTCAGATTTTAGTCATATAACATTAACCATATTTCATATACACTTCATATTCTCTCAAGATAATATGATTTATGGTCGTGAGTCCTTGGTCTTTTTGGCCATGCTGGAAATAAATTGATGGTTTCTATATGTAGGTGATGATGGCGATGATGGGAAAGTGGTGAAATGGTGAAACTTTATAATGCAAGCGAAGAAAAATTGTAAGGAAAACAAACAAAAAACACGAATGATATCCAGATAGGTTTTAACGGCAGTATATATTCGAATTCTCTTTTATTATATATTTTCTTTATTCATGGTAGTTTAGTGGTGAAAATGCACTTCATTCCGTACCTGTCGAGCGGGAATTGCTCTTCTGAAATATTTATATCATCCATTCATAGCACAGGGTAACGTAATAGTCACGATCTGTCTCTCATTGACAATTGACCCATCTATAAAAATAATAACAAACAGGCAACCTTTAGCATTATTTTAGCGTTCTCGAGTCGCAAATTTGCTGTTGAACAGTGATATTAATTCTTACTTTCTCGTATCCTCCATATCGAGAAATTTATGTAATGCTGCAGGAAATAATTTGGCAGAAATACACGTTTCGTTGGTTCTCTCCTCTCTTCTCTGGTAGAAATACACGATGTGAAGTGATCAAGACAATTCATTTGAGTTTTAAATGGACATGGGGAGTTAATGAGGTTCAGAAACGTCTCTACATAATATATTCAGAGTGCTTAAGAAATCGCATGGAATGAAACTTTTGCTGTTCAGAGTTGACTAAAGATGTGTGCCTAGTGCTGCAAAGTGTTTTGACTTACGTAAAGCGAAGTTATATTTTAAGATCCAAATGGTATGGATGATTGAATCTGCCCTTCAATTACAGAGCCACGAGATCGCCAAACATGTTCGGTCGAAAACACGTCTTTTGATACGTTTTATATGGAACTTAGTATGAATTCTGCCTCTGTGAAGCATTTTTTCTAGTTTATCTAGCAATGAATTATTCGTGCTTTTGCTCTGTGATCAATTTTATCAATATTTTCCCTTTTATACTTCTTCCACAATTATTTCTCCGGTTAGTAGAGACGCTCGTGCGGATATTTTTTCTTTACTTAAATGTGCGTTTCCGTGTCTTGTAGTTGATAGCATAGCGAAACCCCAAGATTTCACATTGTGAAAGTAATAAGCCTTAAAATGCGAACCTTCGAAGTAAAATCGCGTGTTTAAACATGAAAGATAATTTTTAAAATTCCTTGTGTGCGATTTCCCTTGCTTCTTTCTCTTTCATGTGGTGCTGACCCTCCATTAAATAGCGGTCTTTTATCTTCCTACTTGGAGTAAGCTAATCCGGGTGGAACAGATGGCAGCGTTAGCCGCGATGCTCAGAATCAGGGATTGTGTGTTCAAGTTCCGTGTTTGCTGTGGATGTTTTCACTTTGCGATTGTGACGCAAGGACAAACCACTTTGTATCCCATAAATTACTACCGATCGTAATTAATTATGTTTTGGCCGTAATGAATTGGCACAATAATATAGTGAAATTGACAAATTTCACTTGTTTATAACAAGATAATGAATTGGTTATAAGAGAATAATAATAATAATAATAATAATAATAATAATAATAATAATAATAATAATGTTTATTGCCGATCAAAGGATAAGTGATTTTCACACCAAACAAAAATGCAAAAAGCAAATCATTTTAATACCATTGTTTAATATTGAAGGTAGAATTTTGGAGACCAATACCTATACAGGAAGTCCCATCAACTTTGTGCCACAGCCATAACTTTTAAACGATTTCCAATATCGAAATGCGGTTTTTGCTCAATAATGCGGAATCGTGGGGCAAATAATATGTCGTAGAGATATTGTTCGAAATGTTTATAGTTTTCGAGAAATTTAATCATCTTTGATTTTTCAAACGGAACCATGTATTTTTCATACTAACAATGGATAGATCATAAATAGACAAATGCAATGATGTAACATATGTTCATGTTTTGATAGTATTTTGAGTATAAAATTATACTTTCTAACATGTGATTTTAAATTAAGTGTACAAGATATCCTGTAGTAACTCTTGCAACTGTCGCCTTCGGGGAAGGTTGCCTTCGCGGCGCCGGCACTTTTGCGAGGAGAGGGGAGAAGCCGCAAAGGCCTACTTCCCCCAAAGCGACAGTTGCGACGTCTGTTACAGGAGAAATTGCGCTTTTAATTTAAAGTCTCGTGTCAGAAAGTATAATTTTATACACGAAATACAATAAAAATATTAACATATGTTAAATCATAGCATCCTCTTTTTTATGATCTACGTATTGCAAGTGTGAAACATATAACAACCTATTTAAAAAATCAATGATGATTTCATTTTTTGAAAACTAAAAAAATATTTCGAACAATATCTGTACACTATATCAATTGCCCCATGATTCTGCATTGTTGAGCGAAAATTGTATTTCGATATCGAGAACCGTTTAGAAGTTATGGGGGTGACCCGTAGTTTGTGGGACTCCATGTATACTGATTTATGTCCGAAATTACGTGCTCAAATATTCGCTAAGATCGAAGAAATTAAAGTACCAGTGAAAGAGAAGGATTCAACTTTTATTATGAAAGGGTTGACATCGAATTGTAATTAGATAATTACGAGATTTGAACTGGCGTTTGAATCGCACTTTTATTGTTGCTTTCGATCTATACTTCTCCCCACTCATTACATAACTTTTTTTATGATTAATCGAATCTACAACTGTATTGTTCTAAAAAATTCCTTGCCCAGTCAAGGCCGAACCAGAAGAAACGAACAGATTTACAAATTTTATTGCCGACTTTCTTTTTCTTCGATCCTTAAATACTTTCGGGCAATGAACTTAATTTTCTAATTCCGTTTTGACACGATAGGCTTCGATAACCCGTTGCCAAATCTCGCGGCCTGTCTGTATTTCATCGAGCGGAGGAGGGACCAAGTTCTCTCCCGCTTTCTCCCGTCCGATTCTCTCCAACGTCTTTCGGATGAGAGAGCTCCATGGCATTTCTGAAGAAAGTGTGTTTTCGCTGATTTCACCATGAGACAGGCACCTTTTCAGGGATATTTTTAAAATTTATTTATTTACATGCTTATGTTTTAATTATGCTTATTTATTTACATAAAACACAGTTAAAAACTACATGTGATGAATGGGAGAGACAAACAATCTGATTACTTTGTGTTTTAAGTACTTTGAGACTCTAGATGTTAACTTTTCAATAAATTTTTAGTAATTTTTATAGAATGAATGTATAATGAGCTGACGATGTGAACTGACTTGAAATATCATATGATGGGACTGATTGAAATTGATGATGTACACGTGCACTAGTTTGCTTTTAAAGTAGGGAATATGATACAAAACAAAGTAACTGTAAAAAAATTTACAGAATGTCCTTCATAAAGCGATTTGCTGTGATTAATTAGTATTTTTGATTGCCAAAATTCATAGTCAATGTTGAAATGTTCAGTGGTTTATGAGTACGTTATTTCCAAAAGAATAACTAATTATGATAAAAATTATGACCATTTAGATTACAAGCAGTTGTGGTTCATGTGGGGCAAGGGTTGGAAATGTCAATGGCAAAGGGACAGCCGACGGAACATGATGCACATCCCTGTTGGTATCAGTCTGTGTGTGTCCATCAACTGCGAGCATGTTCATGTTACCATGACAATCTCTATTGATCTAAAAGAATTCCTTATATCAGTTTTATAGTACAAATACACATTTATTTATTTGCCATATTATTACTTTGTTTTTTCAATTATCTTCCTCAATGATATTCGTCTCGGTTCACTCCAAGAGGGAACAGTAAGAGTGTAAGTCTTAAATCATTTAATTGGTTCTTCCACTTTTTCATAAATTACATACTGCAAAATGAAATTTGAGTAAATAATTTTGAAATGACGTTCGGCGTTCTTTTTCTTCCCTACTGATACATTTGCATTGCTCAGTAAACATGCATAACCTTTACATGCGTTGGGAAATAATCTTTTTCCCATTCCCTATGAAAGTGAAACGTTATTTGTGCGTTGCTTGAACTTTCCATTATTAGAACAAACTAAGCTTCGTATCAATTAGTAAATCACATACCTACGCTATGAGTATCCTCATAAACAAAAGTCTGATACACGTAAAACATGACGGACATAACCTCACACAATCAACAAGGAAACTGACAGTGACAGTTGCGCGGGAGTTTGCTAGCACCTGCTGAAGTGAGTCATCTATCTGAGCGTAGTATAACAAATCCACCGTAGCTAAACTTAATATGACCTAAAAAAAACATGAATGTGATCTCCTGCGATCATCTCCTTCCGAAAATTTTCCCTGCGAGATACTGGTAGCTCGTGATCGACGGTTTGGCGATCTGTGTTTTACGGCCACTACGACCTTGACAGGTTCTTCAACCCATTGATTCCGCCTTCTCCGAGATATATTCAAAACCAAATTATCACTTTAAAAAGTGAGAATGACACGATACATCCTCTCTGCACAAATTAATTAGAATTCACAAAAAGGACAACATAAAAATCATAGACTAAACAGTCAGCACACAAACAACGAGTTCGATTTCTTATGCTTAGGACTTACTAAGTCCAAAACATTATTAAATATATGTAATATAAATGTATTAAAACCCTCGAATACCGAAAGTTCAAACAAGAAGGTTTTACATTTGTTTTAAAACTATAGATTCACTCGGACTCAAATAACTCTTGAAATCTGGTAAGCATGAATTTAACACTTGTTTGATAGTGACAGTTCAGATTGCATTTCTTTAGAGTACTTTTCCCGCCCTGACACTGTTACTTTTATCTCCAAGTTTAAGCGGTGATAGCACAATTTTATTTCCGCTCCTCTGAGAAACAAAGTGAAATTCTATCTGGACAGCCGAGATCACGGATTGCAAAATCACTATCCCACATACCAAAAGGTATTGAAAACAGAGCAAAATTCTTTTATTTAATGCAATGTTCATCGATACTTTTAACCATCTGCTCTTTACTGATACGTGTAATCTGCAAAGAGAGATATTAATCTACCGGTTTTAGTTTTGGTGTGTAATACGTAAAGGTTAGAGTTGGGTTTTTCTTGTCAATTTTCTTGTCAGTCTTTTTTGAATATTATTCTAATATTATTGAATGTTTTGTAAATTCACATTTTGCTGGAATTATGGATTGAAGGACGTTTGTAACTAAAATCCAACAGTTTGGGAATTATAATTAAATTCCGTATTGGTAACAGAAATCTTGTGGTAATCCATAATGAGAGATGGGAATAATCATCCACAACAATAACAATTATAACATTTAAGTTAACTTTGGGGAAAACAATTTCCCATCTTCAGTGGGTCTTGCCCAAGCAACGAGGATCACACCTAAACTTTTACAACAAAACAGGATACATAATAAAGAGATGAACTGCGAAGTTGGCCGCCATCTTGTAGAATGGGCATGAATAAATATTATAATTGTGTGCATGTACAAATATTATAAAGTGTGGTAACAATGTTTGCTTGTGTATGTTTTAGCGAACACTAAAGTCGTGGCAGTTATGAACCCATTTATTATCATTCTGTAGATCATCGACATACCTTAGTTGAGAAAAATGAAATTGTCTGTGGGTCGGTAGGAAATACCTAATAATGCGAGTATTCTGAGATCTTCTCTTATTCTGAAAGAAACACAGCGAAACCATAGTGCCGATGAATTTTCGTATGAACATTGTTTGGAACGATAAATCTCTGCCTGCTATCTGGAGATAATGTCTGAGTCCAGAGGCATATTTTATGAATATAAATTAAAATATGATTGAATATGAATTGAATTGAAGTGAATATGATGTGAAGTGTATACAATTTGAAGTTTTCGATGAGTGAACTGATTATGCTTCGTTCATCTGGTCTCCCGTAATTCCCTTATCCACAGTACAAAAAAGGGTGGGGCCGCGCGCAAACAGGAGTACTTCAGCTGCTATCGCATGCATCAGAGTCCAGAGGTCGAGAGAAGAATTCATTGGCGATGGTAAACATGTCCGAATTTCTCATATGAAGTGGCTTCCGCGTGAGAAAGGGGCCGCTGTGCTTTATTGGTCGATTTGCTTTAGCCTCCTTCCACCCAGCCCCTGAATCTCGAATAATCTATGTGTTATTTCTGATGTATAAAAGAGAAGCTTGACAATTATATTTCTTCACTGCCCCACATTTCATATGTCCTTCTTCAACATTATTTATGCCACTTAGACAGGCATAGGTGGCTCAGGGCATCGACTCATGTTCCTGCAGTGCCTATGACAGGGGGGTTCTAGGGTTTGAGTTCCGACGATGGCAGCCAGGTCGAATTCAGCCGATGTCTAGAGGAAAATTCTAGCGACAGGTTGCTCCGATCGGTATTTTTCTGTGGTTTCTCTGATGAACTCCAAGCGAATGCTGGAGCAGTGCCCTACCAAGCGGGCCACGGACATCGGATCTTTCCTTCTTCATCCTTGCCCCGATCCCCCTTATCCACCCACTGAGACTCACACTATATGTACTACACTACAAACATGCCTTGGAACGAATCGTGAGCTTAGAGTCTGCCCGGGCTCTCGGGGGTTCCCCATTCGTGGAGATACTAGGAAGGGAAACCTCACAAGCCGATGCATATGTCGGCAATCTCACGTTCAATCAAGGAAGGGACACCCCCACTTCCACCTCCCCCGATGTAACCCCCCAAATCAAAATATCTGCAACAAATTCGCAAAGCTTTGAGTTCGACTAGACGTATCCTGGAATGTCAATTTTGGGGAAAATCGTCTAAACGGTTTAGACGCTAGTGTTGTCCTCAGAACGTCTCTGAAATTTTTCGATGTCAAGAGTCCACGAGGCGTGAATTTTGTGTCCATAACGTACTAGAGGATGAAATTTGCTACATACATGAGCAAGATTTATTCACTCTTCCGGTATCCGGGATTTACAATACTTTTTTGTGAAAAAATAAAAAAGACAATTAATTATCTTTACTACAGAAATTCGGAAAGTCAAGAAAGTAAAAAATTGTAAACCAGTCTCAGCCGACTAACAGTCCTTCTCTTATTTTGAATTTTGATATGGAATTTTTAATTATTTCAAACATTTCGAAAATAGTCGACTTATAGTCGTAAAAATAGTTGATGTTTATTATCATCATTTAAATTGTCAGTTTTTTTAAATCAAAATAATGTGAAGTTTGAACTTGTGTGGTTAAGGCCGTGCACAGGTTGACGGTTTTTTTGTTCTATTTATTTTCCTGGATCCTTTCAATTAAGTGTCCTTTTTATTGTTAATTTACATCTGGTAGCTTTATAACTACTTGATCATCAACGACCTCTGGTTTTGAGAAATTTTACTCTTCACTTTGATTTAAAAATATTTGACCATTAAATTAATCTTTCAAGTAAGGAATCTCTTAAGAAGTGGATATTTTTGGGACATTCTGTTAGGGTATTGAACACTATATGCATAAATGTATATAATATCTGGGTTATTTTTTTAGTTTTTTTGCTTTTATTTTGCCTAGATACTAGTAAACAACATGACAGACAAAACACCAGATGGAATAAACTACATTGTACTTAGAGAATATATCAAAGTTGATAGAATATTTTTTAATAAAAAGACTAGCAGTTCTCTTAAATTGTTTGAGCCCAGCTCAAATATTAAATTGTTAGCAAAAGCAATGTTCTTCAATAAATAGAATGGTTACCCTTTATTCAATTGTGATTGCATCTTAATGAATGTTTTTTACACAAAATCTTTTATCAGAAAGTTGAACAATTTTGTCAAATAACATAAACTAATCTTCCTTTATGAGAAAAAGGTGGGGCGAACAAAAATTCATCATTCTTTCCGATCAAGTTTCTTTACGGTGCCAATCTGATTTGATTTATTTTGTCAAAGAACAGTAAAAACTGTATGCGATATAATATGGGGATAAGTAAAGTATGGGCACGTTTCCTTGAGCTCCAAAATCTCTTCCCCACCTTTTAATCATAAGTAGTTAAATGAAGCATAAAAGTTCAAACGAAACAACAATCTGTAATGATTCCATGATTAGGTGCTATCATATTGAACTTATAAAAACCTTATACACCTTAACTCATTTTCCACTTTCAATGTAATCTGCATTTCTTATGGTAGTACATATTAAAAAGATATAAAATTAAAGACTGATTCTCCCGGGAATACATTGTAATTACATGCTATCTGTTATTGAATGCGAGAGTGAGTGAAGATAATTAAAGCTTTTATTTTCAGTTTATTGGTCATAATCTCTGTCACTGGCGAAACTGATGAACCAACGGGAACACCAACAACCTACTTTATCTTGGAAGGAAAAAATGACAGCAAAAGTATTGAGAAATACTAATTTGAACGCCAGAATGAAATGTTTCAACGAAATGTTTGCTCTCTATTGAAAACTCGAAATAGAAGCAAATCAGTGAATAACGTGTGTTATTCGGTCATTGTCACCTACTATTGTTTATGGTTATCAGGTCGTCAATATAGGAAACGGGTACATTTCTTCGCATGTGATATTACCGTAAATGTAAATTGCCGTGTATAAAATGTGATATTACCGTTTACAATTTTTATGTATTTTTAATAATATATTTTCATTACTTGCTCTTGATATTTTCGGTTTATGATGAAGGCTTTTGAATAATTTTTATTTTCACCGTTTAAAATTTCTAATAATATTTTCATACCGTAGATACGGATCATTACCCAACATTCAGAAAATATTTATTAAAATTATAAAAGTATGAAACTGGAGAAACTTTTTACTTTTTGCTAACTTTTTTTACTTAGGAGGTTTTGCCTACCAAGCAAGAAGTAACGCCATTTTTCCAATAAATATTATTTAATACGAAATTTTATACGATACAATATATCTAATGTACCCTAATACCTTTGCAGTGTAGCATAACAAGAAAAAGCTATACGCAGGGATAGTTACGATTTACTAAATAAATACAAAATAACTATTTGTATTTGGAAGTACTTCATTTCTGATAATTTCTGGATCCTAGAGGCAGTGTTCATAAAATTGGTTAAAGACTTTAGAATTGAATTTATCAATAAGTTTTTAACCGATTATACAGTCAACCTGTTCTACTTTGGTATCCACTCGGCCGTCATAAGACTAAAATATCTTTTCAGATTCGCGTTGTGAGCAGTTCAAATTTTCAAAATATCCTGTGTTACTAGTAGAAAATGTACCATCTCGATCCACGTTTAAGGTCCATTCAGAACGCTAGCAGCACTTCGATGGTATATATCACGAGCCGTCAACAACTAATAAACCGAGTTCGAATTGTGTGGAACTGTGAAATAGTATGTATTTGGAGAATAAATAATTTAATAATTTTTAAGAAATTATATATTGTATCTAAATTAAAACGCTTTAAAGGAATTATGAGAAAAAGAGTACTATAGAGTACACAGAAAAAAAGAGACTGTACAAAAGTAAAAACGTTCCAAATTGTTATACGAGTACCTCTGGTAACCTATTATTGTTATCACTAAATATTACTTAGTGATAGAAATTAAGATTAAATAAAACATGCTTTGAGCTAAAGAAAACAAATGCAAATGCGTTCTCTCATAACTGTCATGCTCGAAATAGATATTCGAGTGTTCCGCTCTACATGGGCGCGTGGGATTCCGTGAATCCGCTCGTCAAAGCCCGAGGTGGCGCTGTTCATCAGCACTGCACACGAAGCGTTTAACAAGGTACTCCACTGAAGAGGCGTGTCTTCTTCACAACTGACCAATCAAAAGCGTGGAGTATGCACGCGGAATCTGTCATGTTAAGGTTCATTAATTTCGTGACTCGATGCTAGAGTACGTACTTTGATGAGTGCATCACGCTTCAAAGCGTGGTCGCCCAGTGCACCAGGTGGCTGGAAAATACACTTGGGATCGTCGTTCATTCGCTGTGGCTGCCCGATTACCAGCAGAGACATTTCTTGGCAATGAACAGTGGTGGATGTGGACCGTTGCGATGCGAGCATCTGCCGATGTGCTCGCCGCAGCGCTCAGTACTATACAAGCATTCGATGCGCATGAGGGCAAACCGCTAGTAATGAAAGGGTAACTGAGATGTAGCGTAGAATTTCAAAAATGTAAATCCATGTAGGAGAAGTGCGGGGAGTGGGGTTGAGTAACTCCACCAACACTATAGAATTATATAGTTGTAGTAAGATGTATAGTTGTTGTAATATATGTTGTTCTTGTGGTGATGCAAATATTTTCTATTAAACTGAGGCAAATATTTCTTGTTGTCAAATATTCCTAATACGCTTGTTACCTCCTCTGCTTTCATAACATTTAACATAATTTAACTATTTGTTTACGGCGTGGTAGAAAGTTTCCATGATTTAGAAGATTCGCAGGCGCGTGCGGAGGGGAGCAGGGGGTCCTTGACCCTCCTGAACATTTTCCAAAGAACTTCATAGCGAGCTCGATAAAAAATATTTCAATAAATGTTTTGAATCACAGATTTTCCCCTTTTAACCTCACAATTAGGGATTTTTTTGAATTTTTATTTAATTTAGGCCACTTTTCAAACAGCTGAAAGTTTTTAGTGACCACCGTTATTTTATTGTAGTAACGTTGCAGAAATTACAATAAACATTGAACAATTAATTAAAGTAATTTTTCACAATAATGTAAGTAAATTTGTGAAACCCAGTAAATTAGGGAATTTGTTATATGACATTACGACAAGAGACTTTCTATGTCATCTGGCAACCCTGGAAATTGTTCAACATAAATTAATTCCGGAAGTATTTCGAGGTGGAAAACTTAGGGTTTTCTTACTAATAATGAAATAAACAAAATAAAAACAGACCCCCATCTCGATCGGGTTTTTGTCCAGTTTCCCTGATCCATTGAGCAAATGCTGAGATTGCTTCTGGACTTAAATGTAGCTTCACTATGCGCACGTTTTGTTGAGCTTTCCTTTTGCTTGTAGTGGTAGTAGAGCTTAGGGTGAGTTTCTATTTTGTTAGCAATGTAGAAAAATCAAATCTGTTCGTTCATTTACCATTACAAACACGTTTTCTATAATTCGGAAACAAAAATATCTAGGTTTTGAAATGTTAATCGCTCGCTTTTTAATTTTTTTAAAATTATTATTATTATTATTATTATTATTATTATTTTTATTATTATTTATTATTATTATTATCTTTATTATTATTATATCATATTTCAACTATTAATAGTGAAATTGTTGGGAAGGGATTCTGAAACTCAAGAAAGCGTGCGCGCCCCCATACGTCACATTCAGTTTTTGACTAAATAAATAAAAATTTGTATGTATATATAGTAATCGTTAAAGTTATAATTTAATTATATTTGTATTACGTGTTGTTTGTTTTCTAGTAAAATTGTTTTCTAGTAGATCCCAGAAATGTAGTTTTCTGAAGCTGCGCGAGAGAAGGTTTGAAAAAAGAAATAATCTTCTAGGTATTAAATAATGATATACTAAATTTTAAAAACTATCCACACATGTTACAGCGTTATTTCCCCATCATCCGTGGTATACCAAGTAACGTGAAACAAATTACATGTTTAAATATTTAACATGTATTATTTAACAAGTAATTCTCGAGAAACGCCATTTTGTGTGCAAGACATAATACATATTTTATATATTTTTTAATAAATAAATTTTGGAAGATTATTTCTCTATACTTTCTAAATAATTCAAATACTCTTAATAATATCGAGGGGATGGGGAATCTGGAGCTCAATAAAAGTGTCAAAATTGTACTTCTTCTCCACTTGCCACTTACGATTTTTAACTGGATATTTTAACCACATTAACCACCATTAACCACATTAACCACATTAGCCACCATTAACAGCAATTTGATTGTTATAATATTAATTCTTCTTGTATTCTCGTAGCAGTGACTCGTTGGTATTTTCAAGTTCGGTTTATGATTCACTATACATCCAGCTAAAATCTATGAAATGTAATCAGATTTGTAAAATGTGCTTCACCACTTACAAGATTATCCAACACTACGGCGCAGTTATGCATTTGTTTTCGATGTACGTGTCGGTTTAAAATACTGCATGAGTTGAAATACTATTGTACGTATTTTACTATACCAATTGGAATTGGTGCACTTTTTTGGGAAGAAGAGAAAGCGCACATTTTCTTGGGTTCTAAACGGTGTTAGTGGGGCCTATAATTATACAAATAACAGTTCACCTGCCCTTTTCGGGCACTCTTCCTCTATGGCATGTCGATTTGTTTCGCGGAAGACATAATTGATAATAACCAAATGCTCATTTGCCGTTCGAAATAGTTTTTATTGAACAGGTGCGAATATTTCTTATCAAATCTCACCAAAGGCACGCGTTCTTACTTGTACCCTAATTCAACTGAAAATACTGTAAGAGCCAGGGCAGAGATTGCTGACCTCAAGAAAACCTGCATTTTTTGCACTTCCTCCACAAATCATACACAATTTTTAAAAGTATTTCGACGTTAAATAAATAAATAAATAAATAAATGAAATCTCCGAACCTTCTTCCTTATGAGGTAAACGAAATTTATTATCTTATTATTTCCGAGTACGCTTGCAATCACACAGCTAATATAGTATATATGCTGGTCAAGTCCTGCGCATTCGCAGTTGTTTGCTATTCAGTGTTGTTGATGGCAGCAAATATCAGAGAGTTTGTCGACCGTGGCCGCGAAACCGCGTTTTGCATACTATGCATCAATGCGCCGGAACTATCGTGAATGCATCTCGTCGGCACGATTACGTCACCCATAAAGAAGAGTGGCATTGACTCTGAAGAGTAATCTACGTTTCCAGTTCAACAGATGTATTCTCTTCACTTTCGTGTAGTAGAAAACAGTGCGTAGTAGTTACCAGATTTGAGTGTCCACTCTAGGCTATTTTCGGATCTGTTAGTCGAGGGAATGTCTTGGTAATATTGTAATGTATCTTTAGATTACTTTATCACGCACGGAGTCCGGTACAGTAACGACACTTACAATACTTACCAGCATTCATGCATGGAAATCACTACTTCGGGTAACTGTTGATTGAAAAATTCTACTTTGCTGTACGTTTACGGCTGACAAGGAGTCATTCCGACATGTCCCACGCCGATATTCTTAAATTCTGGATACGTTGTAAGGAATAGAGAAGTAAACCTCATGTGTTTTTTACTTTCTCATCTTCTGTGTATATAGTAAAGAGAAAATATTGTAATGCTGCAGCGGATAGTGGCAATTTTCAAAGGAAAAATTACCGACTTACGGAGCTCAGAGCATCAATTGATATTACTGCAGTTCCGTTGACCGGGAGGTCCTAGGGTTTGAGTCCCGACT
Organism: Teleogryllus occipitalis; assembly: GCA_011170035.1. NCBI lineage: Eukaryota > Metazoa > Arthropoda > Insecta > Orthoptera > Gryllidae > Teleogryllus > Teleogryllus occipitalis. Next base: position 650,250 of record BLKR01000195.1, on the reverse strand, counting down.
GTGGCAGAATTTTCTTCACAAGCTACTTAACTAGGTCGAATCCAACCGCTGTCTGTAGGAGAAGTCTAGCAGACGTCTTTTCTGATCGGTAGTTTTCCGTGCTTCTTCGCTCAACTACAGGCGAATGCCGGAGCAGTTCCCTATCAAACGGGTCACAGACGGCGCGCCATCTTCCCTTCGTCTTCCTTGTCTTATCTTCACCCTCTACTTACACACGCACATACTTACATGCACTATGCTTTCACACATGTCGGGAGAGCAGGCTGGAGCTTAAAGCTTGGACCTTAGAGTAGTTCTCCGATGATGGAATATACTTGGTTGGGGAAAACCACACAAGCTCACGTGTTTGTCGGCGCCGGATCTCGCAATCTAGACATCCACTCGATCACCGCCACCTCCCGCGATAAAAGCATGTCGTAAGGGACTAATGACCTTAGCAGTTTATGCGCCCGGGAACTAATCAATCAATTGAAAAATTCGTATTGTGGATCCCTGATACCGAAAAAATGAATAAATCTTGTTTCCATATGTTGTAAATTACACCCTCTGTTTTGTGGGTCCTTGATTCAGATATTTAGTTTACAGTAAAACGTCTGACTGTCCGTCTGGCTGTCCATCTGTGGACAACACATGCGCCTAAATCTGTCTGACAATTTTTTCGAACTTCAACATTCCACAGTCGCCAGGCGACTGAACTTCAGTCCTTGAGAATTTAAAACAGATATATAGATTTTATTGGGTACTTTACACGAAGTCGCAACACTATTTTCAATTTTTTTCCAAAAGAAGGTTCCCATTTTTTTCTTCAGTTTTCCCATTGTATGGAGTAAAGGATCATTAAAAGTTTTCGTTGATCTTTATGAATTTTTGAAAATTGCAAAAGTGAGAAAGAATGCGAGAAAGTAAGTGCTGCTGTTGCGCCACTAACTTCTTTAATTTATTTGCTCCTAGAGAGCAATGTACGCATTTGATAATGGCACAAATCCGATTTCCAGCAAAACAATTGGATTTTCAACAATTGAAAAAAATATAATTACATTTCCCGGTTGAATAAGGTCACAGCCCCTCGAATTTGAAGCGAATATTTGGAAAGTAGTTGATATAAGGGCACCAAACATTTTCGGTATTTTCCCAATAACGGTTCCAAACTTCAAAAAAAATTGGTACATTTACATGCTGGTAAAATGCCACCAGATCTGATTTTCACAAACACATCTGGATTTTTCAAAACTGAATATTTTACATTTTCTCGACGCTCTCCAACGACTACGTTATTTGAGATACATATTTTTTCTTTCTTGACTATTACGTATTTACGTTCTGAAGACAAAGTGTTGTATCGCTGCAAGAAAAATCGGAGATTTTTCGGCAAAGAAACTCGTATTTTGAGGACATGGTAACGAAAAAGTGGATAAATCTTTTTTAACGTAATACATTTCTTCCTCTAACACGTGTACTCAGAATCGACGTTGTTTGGGCTCTTGATACCAAAAAATTAATTGACGGCGACACGTCTGTCTGTCCGTCTGAGGTTAGTTTTACCGACTAAACCGTTCAGAAGTTTCTCCAAAGCTGATATTCCCCGATCGATCTAAACGAACTCGAGGCTCTGAGGGAATAAACAGAATATATTAATTTTGTAGCGTACTTTACATGAAGTATTAACCATATTTTTAAAATTTTCTCAAAAGTGGCTCAAAGGGTTTAAATTAAACATTCTCTTTGGATGGCATAAAAGACGGTTAAAAAGTGGTTGGTCTAATTTTGGTTGAAATCTCTGAATTTTGGAAGACTACAAAAGATTTTAGGAATATTTCCACAACTACAATATTGAAGATAGATATTTATTTCCTTAATGAAATACGTTGTTCAAAGATAGATCTTGAAGTAAGTTCTTAAAAAAATTTTCGAGAATATGAGTATCCAATTTTTGTTTCTCAAATACAACATTAGACGCTTTAAAAAATGCTCAAGGACCATTTGCGGCGATCTCTCTGTATTTTAAATAATTGAAAAAAAAGAAAAAATAACATTGCAAAAGTACAGTATTGATGGTCGAATTTTTTCTTAAACATCTGTTTTAAAAAAATTGTGTCTTCAAAAAATTATGTACAATTTTTTGCGAAAAATAATAGTTTTCGCGTTATTGCAGCTTGAAATTAATGCAATTTATAAAATACGATTTTTCTGAAAAGAACTGCTCCAACTTTATCTTTATTTTTTATTTATTTTTCATAAAACAGTTAAAAACTATGTGTGACGTGCTATGGGGAGAAGTAAATTCTGTGCACTTTTTCAAAATTCTGTGATCACTACCCTAAGCCATATACAACTTGAATTTTGAATACAGAAAAAATGAGTGATTTTTGCGAGGTTTGTTAACAGAAGTATTCTCTCTGATGTAATAAATCTATTTTCAAGGGTAAATCAGCAATAATTGTGGGCTCTTATCCCTCATCATGTCCTTCGACAAGGAATAAATCTTTGAATTTTTTCCTCGATGCAGAAAAGAACGCTTAAACACTGGCGCACGTCTAATATTCGTGAACTCTGAATTTTCGAAAATAGCATAAGTTAGAAATAATGTGGGAATTCACTAGATTCGTAAGCGTTGGGAAATTTTGCCCTGCGATTGGTGATGTAAGGGTAACGTGTTTGGCGTGTGTACTCGAAGAACCTGATTTCGAATCTCGGCGCGTAGAAAAAAATTTGCTGATTGAAAACATTTTTACAGGCTCGTGTAGTAGTATAAGATTGTGCATTTGCAATACAGGAACATATGTGTTGTTATAGCTCCCCTTTAAAACACTCACATTTGCGGTAGTTAATTTGTGATTTTTTTAATTTTTCCAATTTTTAAAACGATAGTAAACTTATCTCACGATCAACAATTCAATGAATTTGGCTGTTGAAAGATGCAATTGGACCTTGTCGCACTTGACTTTCTATAAATACATCTGACCTTTTGATGCAAATGTCGTTGCTTCAATCGCTTGCAAGTTATTTCTGGAGGAAGTTGTGACGCAAATGCCCAGTTATCTTCGTTCGCACTTTTTATTGATACCAACCGATATTGATGGAATAGATAGGATATTGCGCCCTTGCCACTTCTCTTGGGCGATTAGGAAAAGGGGCAGTGAAATCGCTCCGGAGTCGTGAGATTGGAGCTGTGGACTCCAGGTGATGCCCACTCGTGTATGTCACGTGCATTTCAAGAACCTTATCTTCTAGACGCATACGACACATGATGTTCCTCTCAATGCATTTTTGTTCGCATATCGTGAAAAATATGATTAGGAAAGGTTTCCCTAAGTAATACAATTCTGTAGCGATTTTAGTAGTTCATTTTGTTACTTTACCTTAATAATTATAATGTTCAGGGTTGGGCAAAATACCTTAAATTTAGTATTTAAATACTTCACCAAAATACTTTGTAAATAAGTATTTAAATAATACTCAAAATACATTAGGTTTTGAATTGCTAAATACATACGTATTTAAAATACTTTAAATTGTAAAAAAAGTGGAATTTACGTTTAAAAAGACTAGTTTTTCAGACATATCATAAACCCCTAGTTCGCGAATATATAACAACCGCAAAGGAAAACAGTCGTTCAAATGGCGCGGATGGAATATAAACCATTGTTATAAGTAGAGCCCCGAAGTTTGGCAAAATGCCTTTTTGTTGTTGAATTATTTTTAGTTCAATAATAAATTCAATAATTAATTTTAAGAAATTTAACAATAAGAATCACTTCAATGTACTTCTGCAGTTGTTTTAATATATTTTCATTTTGCCTTTTTTTGCCTATTTTAGCTTCTGATGCCTATTTTTGCCATTTTGCATTATTTGTGCCTTTTTCTGCCTTGTGTGTGCCTTTTCTGCCTTGTTTGTCCCTTTTCTGCCTTATTTGTCCTTTTCTGCCTTTTTGTCATTATTTTCCTTTCCCCCCTCCTGGCACCGATATTTATAAACCTGGAAGCATACCTGCAAGCCTGCACAAGTGAAGGCACGGTCATGTATTTTCTTTCTGTGGACCGGGAGACTCCAGTGACAAGTTGTGTTAAAAATATAAAAGACAAAGGAACCTGATTCCAGCGAAGATTTTTGATATTTTTCGTTGATGCTGACAGACTTGTTCGCTCACGAGAAATCTCACCCCGTTTGTATATGGCCTCTGACCCCTTCTGAGGACATCGCTGTCTGTACCTGATATATCCTTCTCAGTTCCTTCTTGTTTTCTCTTCCCTTCTGTCGTGTGAAGAAAGAAATCTATAAATCCGTTTTCACTGATACCATCTCAAGATTCAAAAGGATGTTCACAATAGTATTTCGTAGAGATAGCGTCGCGAGTAAAATAAATTCGTAGTCGTCTTACCGGATGGTCATGTTCAATCAAGATTACCAAGAAAAGGAAGTGTCCTTCTACATGAGTGATAATGTAAATTTTAGAGTTAGAATAAAAATGTGAATCGTGGCACATAGCGAAGTCGCTAGCCTTTCACCACTGAGGTCCGGGTTCGATTCCCGTCGAATCTCATGTGAAATTTGTTCCAACAAAACGAGTTTGGCTGCTTCACAAGGGCTAGTCCAACCCTTGTGAAGTGTCCTAAACCCTGCCCCTATCCTTACTCCTTCCCAATTCTGGCCGCTGGGTAGTGACGCAGGAGCGCGTAGTAGGAGGCGCGTACGGCGGAGATGCTACCTGGCGGTCCTCTCGACAACTGACTGCGACGTGACGCGACATGACAGTGATAATGGAGAATTACTCCAAAAAGCGCGCAAAGTAACGGAGGATTACTCCACAGCGCAAAGCGCTCAACGACCCGTAAGGGTCTTCGAGACGCGTTGCGTCAAAATGGACGCAACAAAATTAAAAAAAAATCATTTTAATTATTATTTTTTTACGATAATTACTTTTAAATTGTAGTTTTTCATGTTTCCTGTGTTTCTCCCCCCTTACTTTAGCCAGAATAAATACATTCATTGCATGCCTATTTTAGTAAAAATTTTTTGCATTCCTATTTTAGGGAAAATAAATGCCTGAACTTCCGGGCTCTAGTTATAAGTAGATCTTGGTTGATTTGATTTGATTTTTTCGTGTTTCCGGGCGCGTAAACTACTTCGGTCAGTAGTCCCGTTAGTGTAGTGCATGTTTTTTTTCTCGGGAGATGGCGGTGATCTTCCCCCGCTGGATGGCGAGATCCGGCGCCGACCTACCGTCGGCTAGTGGGGTTTCCCTAACCAGGACCTCCCACCAACGGGGCACCGCCCCAGTCGGGACAAGCTCTAAGCTTCCGACCGGTCTCCCGGAATATGTGTAGTGTAGTGCATGTTAGTGTAAGTGTGTGTAAGGGGGAGAGGATAGGACAAGGAAGAGGAAGGACAGATCGCGCGCGGTCCGTGGCCCGTTTGGTAGCGTACTGCTCCGACATTCGCCTGGGGTTGATCGGAGAAACCACGGAAAACTACCGATCAGAGCAGCCGGCCGCTAGAATTCTCCTCCAGACAGCAGCTGAATTCGACCTAGCTGAAAAGCTAGTGTCGAAAATCCTGCCGCCGTCAGGACTCGAACCTAGGACCTCCCGGTTAGAGGCGCTGCAGTGACATAAGTTGATGCACTGAGCTACCGCTACCGGTGTAGATCTTGGTAATACTATTTAATGCATATGATCCATTGTGCTTCTTTAAAAACCTACTTTGATTAGCTATCGTATACACTAACCATTACACTATCGAAGCATCAAAAATCATTAGTTATTATTTTCAATAATAGAGGAAAGTAACCAAACCCGGACTTGGTTCTTAATGCGAACCCTTTGATTTACAGCTCTGTAAAGTGCTGTTGCCTATTGGAAACGTTCTAAAATAGTAGTTCTGTTCAGCTTCATCAAGCGATATTGAGTTCATCTTTACTTGTTACCGGACAGTCCGCCATAAGTACAAACCATGAAAACCAAGTCTTTTCAAGTACTTTTTATCAGTTGCCTAATTTCGCTAATTCATTGGTAAGTCTTCTAACCATAACATTGTTTTGAAGAGGATATTACAAGCTATTGAAGTAGGGTAATGTAATTTATTTTACTTACCTTGTAAAAATGTTATTAGCATTTGGAATATAAACACGCTGCTGCCTAACCCGACTCCCCAAAGGTTCCTAACGCGGCCCTCCAATTTTTCGTCTTGTAATATAAAAACAATAAGGTATTTGGCACTCCTTATGCCTTGGAAGTCTAATAAAAATCAAGAACACCCTGAAACCTACCAGTTCGAGAGGTGACAGGAAGAAGAAAGAGGCCAAGAGAGAATTTCAGAATTTAATCCCAGAGAAGTCGAAAAGGGAGAGATTTAAGAAAATTCCGAAGTTAAACAAAAAGCGAAAGGAAGATTCCCCCTCCGGCGATCAATCGATCGCCATGTCCTGTGGCTTTTCCGAATTGGAAGTTCTATCAGGGATATCTTCCTTCCCACGAGAAGAAGGTGCAGAGTGACGCTTCTCAGTGTAAAATTTTCAGAGGGCTGCAGGAGAACAATGGGTGAGTGCCTAATGTGTTCACTCTGGGCTCATGTAGAATATCTGGGAGCGGACAAAGATACATGTGACTTTTGTCGCACTTGAATGTATAGACTAAGTGTAAGAGATATAAGATAATTTCTGGTCTATAAGATGTTAAACTTGTATATTTGTAAAATTATACTAAGTTCAATGTATTTTCAGTTTTTTCATTTATTTTTACCTATTTTTTAAAACGTTTGCAGGGGCTCACTTTTGGAAACCTTTTTTTAAAATGTAGTGTTTAGGAAAAAAATATTTTATTCTTAAACTACTTGACCTACAATTTTAAATATAATATAAAATTTGTATAACTTAGAAAGGAATGCGTTGCAAATATTTTGATTTAATTGTGCAGAAAATTGGATTAAAAAATATTTCAAAACATAATGAAGGCCCGGGTTTGGGTACTTTCCTCTATATTTTACAATTCCGTTCTTAGAAATGAATGTTGGTCATGTTAAAAGACTCCTTAAAGAGCCTCATGTCCTTTAAAAAGTGGGAAGATGTTTAAAACAAAGGGATTTTCTGTTATTTATTGACACACGATTGCTAAAGGAACGGACAGCTCTGAGCCTGTTAAAAACACCGAATCCGCTCAGGAAGATTTTAGGTCCTTTGTGAATGGGCGCTTCATTACCGGAGGGATCATCAGAAGCTAAAACGCTCTTTGAAAAGCCTGGATACGCATCACTTGTTACGGCTCCCAGGTTCACTCATTTCTGCAGCAGAAGGGAGAAAAAGGTCATTTTCATGTACCACACTCAGAAGATTTTTTTTATTTGGCGAGAAAGCTTCATGCCCAACCAGTAGAAACGAATCCAATAGCATATTTCAGAAAGGTTACTGAGTTGTTTACTGGTTTTGATTTGATTTGATTTTGATTTATTTGGTAAAAAACAGTAAAAACTGTATATGACGTATGGGAGAGAAGATTATTTGCGCACGTTTTCTTGAGTACCAGAATCCCATCCCAAAATTTTAACCATAAATAGTGGAAAGATGAATGAAAGTTAAAACAACAACAATAACAATAATAATAACAATTGTGTATGTATTGGGCGTTATTAAGTTGGTAGTCCGACTTTGCCGGCCGCTACCGGTGTCCCCCATGCCTGGGTCTAGTTACGTAAATTCCCATGCTTGGGGGTAAGAGCGACATGAGGCGAACATTACGTATTCTCTTCACTGTAACTAGAAAGAACCTCATGCTTGAGCTTCGTCACACACCTAGAGAAATTGGGACAATTTTAAAGGAGAGCTACAACTATTTTTGCCTTGACTGGGAATCGAACCCAGAAATAAAGCACGGTAAGCTAGGTATGCTGCCCATGAGCCATCCCAGAGGCTATAATAATAATAATAACAATAATAATAATAATAATAATAATAATAATAATAATAATAATAATAATATTTAAAAAGCGCAAGATTAGATACGTTTGTAAAACTAGATATTTTCGTTCCCGAGTTATACAAAAACTATTTGCAATGGTAAACAAACTGCAGATTTGACTTTTTTGCGTTGCTAACAATATAGTAACTTACCTTCAGCTCTACTCCTATCTCTACAAGCAAAAGGAGAGCTCAACAAAACGTGCGCATAGTGAAGTTATATTTATGTCCTGTAGCAAAACAAGGTGCCATCTCTGCATTTGCTCAATGGATCAGGAAACTGGACAATATCTGATGGAGATGAGATGACACGGACGGTTCGGATTCAAACTAAATTGCTCTCAACTCTGTTTATGTCACTTGTAATTAGTGATAATGTGATAGAGAATTGTCAGTTTAAGAAAAACCAAAAAATATCCAAAACTTATTGGTGCCATAGTAATAGCAGCTTTGTTGCAACGAACGTAAAATAATGGTTATTTGGCGTCTGATATTCAAAATTGTCTGTACTATTCAGAGTTTCTATTCAAGACTTTAGATAACGAAATAAATAAATAAATAAATTGAAGGAAGTATCATACAAGGGTACTAGTGAAAAAAAAAACTGAATGAAGTATAATATAGCGGCACTAGTAGAGGTGAGAGCATTATCGAGTATGTCACAATGCTGGCTGATATCCTTATGAGGATAAAGAGTAGGCATCTGCCAGGGGCATCCGTACGCCTCTGGATTGGCCAGCACGCCGTTTCCATTATCTGGCGGAGCAGATAAAAATCAAGAGGTATTCAATATGTATATGGAATACGAGAGCAAATTTTCAGCAAACACGTGCTAAAAATTACAGTATACTTCTTGATTTAGAACGAAGACTTACGCAGAGTTGGGCAAAATACTTCCTTGAAAGTATTTTAGGTACAAAATAGTATTTTAAAATACTTTTCAAAATACAAAATACAATTAATTGTGATCCAGTTTCACAATCTCACTCAAAACTCGGTTATGGTTTAAAATTGTACACAATTGGACCCTTTCCCCTTCAATACTACCATTTTCCCAACATTTTATCACTAATGTTTCTTCTTGTAATCGTATTTCATAAGATTCTCATTCCATTAACAATGAATTTGTAACAAGATCATCAAATTTTATTTCATAATTTCCTTTTACTTTCTCGTATATGTACGCGTATATGGTGTAATATACGTATTATAGAGAAAGTTATTTAATGCTTCGCAAAATCGATTTCGAGATTTCAATGGAAATACACGTTTTGGGGTCCCCTGATACCGAAAATGTTTTTTTCAAAACGTCAGTCCGTTTGTCCATCTAGTGTATGTGAACAGCACTAGCGCCTAAACTATGCATACGATTTTTTCCGAACTGTAGAAACTCCTGTCGATCTGGCCTGATTCGAAGCTCTGCGATTTTAAAAAGTATTCATTAAATTGTGTGGGTACTTTACATGAAGCCCCTGGGACATAATAAAAATTTCCCCAAAAATGGCAACAAATTTTTTCTTTAAATGTTTTGAAAGAATAGAGTAAAATACACTTATAAAGATGGCATATGTCCGTTTTTCACTGCTAAGTGAATTTTCGAAAATGGAAAAAGTTCGAATATTTTTGGGCGTCTTCCTACAACTACAAAATTGCAGACAGATGTCTTTCCTTTAAGTAAAAATGTTTTCTATTTATTTAGTTCTTTCATTAAGGTCGTGTAGAATTTTTTGAAAATTTTAGTAGTTTTCAACAAGCAGTCAGAGCAAATACACATATTACTAAGTATGATCTTTCACATACTCACCAAGTTATGAGCCAAATACCTTCTATATAATTGCAACGTGGAACGCCAACGGTTTGGGACAACATAGCTAAGAATTACGCAGTTTTCTTGTTATTCAAAAATTGATATAATGCTGATTTTAGAAACGCATTTCACTGGGAAAAGTTATATTTTTATACCTGGCTTCGGCGTACACCACACAAGACACCCATATGGCACGGCACATGGCAGCACAGCAATCATTATAAGAAGCAAAATCAAATACAACATATTTTGTGAATTTAAGAAAAATTATCTCCAGTTAACTTCGGTGCGAGTAAAGGACAATTTTGGTGAAATTACTTTATCAGTAGTTTACTGCCCGACAAAGTACAGACACTCCGAGAGTGCAATAAGTCATAAATTTCTTTCGCCCATTAAGATCAAGATTTATTATTGGCGGGCATTTTAATGCCAAGCATAAACAATGGGGCTCCAGATTAAATACACCCGAGAGGCAAAGAACTAAAAGCGATTGAAAATGCACATTGCAGCGTCCTATCTAGCGGCGAACCAACATATTGGCTCGTATGTATGAATTAAATTGTAGATCTGTTAGACATATTTATTACTAAAGCAATGGCCCAATCTCATCTGAATATACAACAATGTCTTGATTTGAGTTCTGACCAATCTCCTGTTATAATGACTTTTGAAGCATGTAACATCGAAGTAATTTCAACTCTTACCTTATCAAATAGGCACACCAACTGGGAATTATTCCAACAATTGATGAAAGAAAATGTTACGGTAAATGTTCCATTGAAAAATACTGATGGTGTTGATACCGATATCAAATATATAACAGAATGTGTCGAAAACGCTGCTTGGAACTCTACACCTGAAATGAAAAAGTGCTCCAAAACTAATACATACCCACAGTTCATAAAAGAAAAGATAGCTCTGAAAAGAAGATTTCGAAGAATTTGGCAAATTAACAGAACACCTGAAAAAATAGGCTGAACAATATAACTCAGAATCTTAAAAAAATATTAAAGGAATATAATTCTATATCGTTGCAAAAGTATCTAAATAATACCTCTCCACATGCAACCAAATAACACTCGCTGTGGAAGGTCACAAAAAGATTAAAAGACCCAAACAATACGTTACAGCCATCAGATATGCCAGTATCTGGGCAAAAACTGAGAAAGCTGAATGCGTTGCTCAGCAAACCTTTTCCATCAATTGATCACAGTGCGCAAAATCTCATTGACAAAGAAGATATTATAAAATATTTAGAAGCACATCTTCAGATGTCACTTCCAATTACCCCATGTACTTCCGAAGGTACAAAGAATATCTTCAGAACTTTTCATCCTAAGAAAGCAACTGGATATGATTTAATTACTGGCAGAATTGTACCAAACGTACCTTGGAAAGCAATATCCCTCATCACTCCAACGTTCAACGCAATATTGCCCCTAGGGTTTTCCCACAATCCTGGAAATATGCTCAAATCCTTCTCAAACCTAGTAAACCTCCTCAAGAACTCGCATCCTATTGACCAATTAGATTGTTGCCTCTCCTCCACAAAGGGGGAGGGGGATATTAAGTTGAGAATATCTAAAAAGATATGGTGGATCTAGAAATGACATTGTATTTACATTACATACATTTTTTAAAGGTATTGTTTCTAAGGGCTGTTTAACAGAAATTGACAAAACATCAAATTTATTCATTTAGAAGGGGTAGTTTGGCTCAATCTTGGTTGATGACGTTCGTACTCTAAAAATAAATGGCGATGTTTTGAGGTAATGGCTTTCGAGTGAGATGGAGATTACTAGATTTTGTGAGATTCCAAAATGTATTCAATCGAGTGATTGATTAGGTTGGAATGGTACATTTGTTGAAAGATGTGGACGTGATGATCACAGATATACAAGGTACAATAAATATATGAATAAATTAGTAAACAAAAAAGTAACCAAATAAATTAGACGGCAGTTAAATAATATAGATTCTTGCACCGCTAACACTGATGACGCTATGTCACATCTAACATTTATCTTAGAAGTGTATGAATAAATCAGTAAACAAAATAAAGTAACAAAATAAGTTAGATGGCAGGGAAACAGCACAAATTCTTGCACCGCTAGTGCTGATGACACTATATCACATCTAATATTTGTTATGAACAACAGGACCTTACTGGAATGAACGAGATCCCTGACCTGGACTACGTCCTGGAGCAGGACCCAAAGGAATGCGCTCGCATGGTGGTCTGCGAACTGGCGACCAAGTCCCGTGGCAAACTTCTGGAAGACGAACGCGCCATCCTGGACTTCCTGAGGTAAGGAAGGAGTGTTGCTTCTGAAGGCCGAGTACTTGGTCAATCAAGTTGGGTTATTAGTTTAATATGATGTTTGGAATTCTTTGCGTTAGTTAATATTCAATAAATACGTGAAAAAGAAAATTCGTAAGGGTGTTTCGGGGTGCAGTAGACGTACAATTACCGTTTAGAAAAATGTCGGCTCTCAGAATCACAGTGCATTTGGATTGCTGGAAAACAGCGATCGAAATAGGGTTCTGCACCTAGAAGAAAATACATTATTAATATTTACTTAATATTTAAACTTCTTTTAGATTGCATAAGATTATGTAAAAAATAACCATCATTTTAGAAACGTGTCAACAATAATTCAGCAGTAAATGGAAAACTATCAATAATAAACTCCGATATGAAGTGAGGTATATCAAAAGATACTACGTAGAATTTTAAAACAATATTACTGGTATATCAATCAAGACTTGTCTTTTAGGTGTAAGTAAAAATATTCCCTAACACACTACTCTTCGTTTTTTTTTTCAATTTTTAATTTCCAGTGAAAACTGGCACTGCCAAATTTATATGACCTTTCACATTATTTCATTTCAATTATCAAATCATTATTAGTTTACACTCTAGGGCTTGATATGTTGGATTTTGTTATAGATCAAATAAACGACATGACAGAGGTGTTTTGTAATCCAATAACAGCTAATGAAAGCCGCAAGTCTTCTCTTATGCATTGAGAATGGAGAAACCTTACTTCACTCAGACTTCAACTTCCAAACTTTGGCTCCATTCAGTTCGGTTACCGCTGCAATCGACTGCCTCCTGGGCCAATCTCTTATTCATTCATGTGATTGTTCGGTTTGTGTGATTAGTGTATTATTGAGAACTTACCCTCGTTTTGTGTGGAATGGTTTTGATTCGTTGCCTTTTCCACAATTCACTGACCTCTGCTTAATGGTTGCACGTTTGCCATTTTTTTCTAATATCTCTTGAATATACAGCGTGGTGGAAATATCAGAGGGATACTCTACTGCGCGATTGCTGCACTAATGCTATTCGTTAACCGAATAAGCTGTACGTAAGTAACTATATGATTTGATGCATCGTGCGGTCATTAAAAAATGCTATATCTATTAAATTGAAGATGTGCAGAGAGCTTTCATTTATAGATATAGCATTAAAAATGCTAATCTATAAAATTGAAAATGTGCCGAGAGCTTTATAACTCGCGATGACATCCAAACGCTGTCGTTAGCATTCATCATTTTCTCATTGCTGGAAGTCTAAAAACTCTATCTTATAAATATATCTTTTGGATTTCCCTTATTCTCTTCTATGCTTCTCATTTAAGCGCCATCTTCGTATTAAATCTTTGTCAGTTTCTTTTCTTGCAGATCAATAGGTAATATTTTGCTCGCGAAATTTTAACTAAAATGAATTATTTTCTCGAAGTTCTGTCAGCGATAGAGATGTAAGTGAACATAATTTCAATAACACTTCCATATATTTTGCCTAATGTAGGGAAGGTTTTAGATTGATGATCTGCTTCAAAAAAGGATTTAACCTTTCCCTCTTTTTTATTACTTCTTCCTCAAAAGTAGCCAGGTTAGTTGAGTGTGTATTGATGTCAATGACAATTCTTTTTTCAACCTCATCACGTTTCAATACCTGTTACAGACTCACTGAATTTAATTTCTGGGTGTATATCTCAATACATCTCAACGTTCTTTTGCAAATGAACGTCATTTCGAAAACGTGGAATGCTAAGAGCTCCCTTCTCCTAATGTTTCATGGTACACTGAAGAATTTGCTTTGGTTCATTTCACTGATTGGACACTTTCGCTCTGTCAATGCTGTGTTCTTTGCAACATACATTGAATAGCTCTGGCATGGACTTGCTCTTTCACTTCTGACATACTTACCAGAGCATTTCTCCTTCCTTTTCTTTCCTCGTAAAAATCATTTCGTCTCTTCGTAGGAGAATCAGGACCCTCGGATAGTCTGTGTTAAAACATTTCGCTATTAAAAATATTCTCCGTCGCTACTACGTATTATTGTGCAAAGAAATCGACAGCCGAAACAGTTTCAGGGGGTGTTTTCCGCTAGTTATGCCCTTAGAAGTCTGAGAGGTCATCATTTCTTCCCGATTTATTCCAAATACTTGCAAGGTGCGGTGTGCTTATCCACGTTTAATTATTTCCTTTTTCTAAAATATTTTATGTATATATTTGGAATGTTGAGATGATTGCCCGATACTGCCGGCTAGCTAAGAGGGTCCGTCTTGTCTGGGTCTAGTTTAATTCCCACGTTTGAAGGGGTAAGAGAAACATGAGGCGAACATGGGGTATTCCCTTCATCGTAACTGGCAAACTTCGCCTGCCTAAGGTTTTATTCGTCACAGCTAAAGAAACTGAGACGATTTTAAAGGAAAGCTACAACTCTGTACCTCGGCCTGGAGTCGTAACCGGGATCACACCACGAAAAGCTAGTTCCTATTAAATATTTGAAAAACTTAAATATTTTAAGCGAAATTTATTTGTAAACGTGAATTACGCGAAAAATATTTATATGTATAGAATAATATAATAAATATAATTAATAACGCACGTAGTATGAAGTCCGTTTATACTTTTTACTATGTGTAATAATTAACCAGATTGGTTCCCAAAATAGATATTCGCTCCATGATTGCACGTTGAATATTCTACAGGAAAGATTTAATAATTGTCTGATGATGACACAATCTTCTTCGAAACGCTGCGGTATATAAGAAACAGACGTACTACAGGTGTAATATTTTTCCTTTATGAATTCCGAACCTGATTGTCTCAAACAAGTGAAAACTTACCTAGTTAAAAGAATAATATTGAACAGTCACAACAATGTATAACGGTATATTTTATTATAATAAAATAACCCCGTTCATTTTTTTCCTTCTTTAACGGGAATAATGTTGAAAAGTGAAATGTCATTTGGAGAGACATTTGATTCGTTTTGTTATGTGATCATGCAAATTAAAATTCATCAACTTCACAATATTATATTTAATATTACAAATAAAAGTATCAAGTACATTAATAAACTTCCATGTGTAAATTGGAATTTCACAAAATTTCGCCTTAATATTCCATCATTTCCTTGCAAAAGTGGAAGTCCTCTCCTCGAGGACTTCTCTGGGAATCCCTGAGTTCACGTGTTCCCACTGAGAGCACGTGTTTCCAAGCGGGGGTTCCCAACTTGCCTTCCGATCACTCCTCGCTTTCTCCCGCGTGCGTACGATGCTTCTGCAGAAAGGAAACTGGAGGCCGACAGGAGCACCGCGACTGCATTGCGTCGGGATCAGCAGCCTTACGCGCGACAAGCAAACCGGAAACACAACGGAAATGTTGCGGCGGCCCACTTCTCTAGAGGATGTGACTTTCATGTCCATTTTGTGCCTTCTGATGTATGTTGTACCTCCTCCAAGAAGGAAGCGTGTTATGGAAGTAAATTCTGGGAAGTTGTGTATGTGGTTCTTGTTTTCTCAAGTGCCATAGAAAGTAGTTGTTTTGGAGGAACTAGTAAAACTTGTGTCGTTCTTGATATTTGTTTACTTTTGTTTCCACAATTACTGAATATTGAGGAACGGAAGGTATTTTCGTTTGTTTTTGGGAAAGACGGTATTATTGTAAAAGCTACAGCTATATATTTCTAAGCATGATGTTCAGATCCTCGAAAGGAAAAAAAGTTTTTAGTTATGTTTGATATCCGTACTTGAGATTCTTATGATGTACTATTATGTACTCTACTCTTACGGACTTAATTTCGTTCGTCCAGTCATTCTTTTATGACTATGATCGATATTGTAAACTACGGTAGAAACGTTTGATTTTTAGACCTAACTCTTACGTACAAATATTTTTGAAAATAAACCCTGAAATTATTATAATTACTCAGGCTAAAGTTCCAAATTTAATAATTTATTGTCTAAAGACTCTCTTGAACGAGTAATACACCACATATGTGATTACACGAGAGAAAAATCACGTATATGACAGGAACTTTAAATAAATATTTTGAAATTATGTATGGGGACAACATTTCAAATTCTCGTCGTGATCCCAGTTTTTCGCACGATGGAGTGAGGGTATTAACCTGCTATTTGTTTCCAGACCTATCGTTGATACAAACTTGCCGAACCTGTTTCTAAACGGCATTGTCATCACATGTTATTTCATTTAACGACCTGGTTGGGGAGTACCCGCTTTCTTTATGCATTGAATGCAATCTACTACGATTTACTTTATCTATGAAAGATCCTTTCAATCTCAACTAGAGTCACTTTCTGCAATACAAGAGTTGGTAGTGTCCCTTAATTGGATCTTGTCGCCGGAAGTCGCTTTGCGGAACGTCCACTTAACTTTCATCACATCGTGTTTGAATAGCTAAAAAACGTTTTCGCTTAGGACATCGGCCTCCTACGTTGCAACGTTTTTTTTTTGGATTTATTTCACGGGTCCCTTTTTTTCTTCAATAGAAGTTTCAGGGTTTATTTTGTTGACGCTGTTAACTTACCCGTCGATATATTCTATCTTACTGATATTTACTGTGTTTTGGTCGGCCAGTGTGGACGTGTTGGTCACAATGGGCAATGAAATCTCCTTAAAATTTCTCTCTTAAAAAATATACAATCATTTGTCCAGAAGAAGATACCCTACCGATATGCGTTATTATTTTAAAAACTGCCCTCTAAATTTAATATACCATAGTCGTGTTCATTATGCCGTTCGTCGTCAAATGTTTATTACATGCTTGTGCATATTTCATTATTCACGTGATTTGAGGTTGATTGTGAGTTCAAAGAAATTTTCTTCATGCTGCAAAAATTAAAATTATTAATATTATGAAAGGATCTTTTAAAAGTATCAAAATTTCCCAAAATAATCTTATTTTGTCGTTCATTAGGAGCACATTAATTTCTAAACCCTAGATACCCAAGTGTCAGTTCTGTAGACAACTTTGAAATTTGGCAACGTACGTAACTAATTATGCTGCTACGTCTGTCAGTGTACTTTGAGACACGATTCACACCATAAAACTATATTGGAGTGCTAGTTTTTTTAAATCACCTGACAAAATTATGCGGCTCTTCTTGCTAGTAAAACATCAATAAACTGCTGGCATGACTCTACCATGTGTGCATTCAAGTATTTGCACGCATAAAATCTCATTTTAGTATGGAATTTATGCTTGTAATAGTCAATTTAAAGCAACGGGAAACATACTGGTATACGCAGCCGCTATTGAAAACAGTAAGATTAAATGTCAATAATGTATTAATCGTATCATATTCAGCATACTTTTCAATCCAACTTCATATTATTCTAACAGTATATATGGCAATTAAATGAATTACTTTTCAAGTTCGCTTTAAATACCAGTTTTAGTAACCAAGCTGTCGAGAGATAGAGCAACTCATCCCCCGGATCAGCAGGGCGAAGAAACAGAAATTGTTTTTATGCAATAATCTCGCGCATCTCAAATGTTTGAAAATGTAATATATCTCTTAATATTTATGTACATTTAAACTCAACTGCAATTATCGGAATAAATTAAAAATTTGTTCTAGCAAAATATTCAATTGTAATTTTTATAAATGATTACATAATATCTTTCGTGCTAATTCAGGCAGTTGTATTGATAATTGTTTTAGAAAGAAAAAAATTATTTAATTAAAAGTTTTTTGCTAACTGGTTGTCTCCTCGTTGTTTCCTTCCTGAATTTCTATTGGGTAGCAGAATTTCACATTACTCCATCCCCTGGTATAACCCTTCAAGACCAGAGATTATTTTTTATTTTATTTTATTTATTTAGTCAAAGAACAGAAAAAAAACTACGTGACGTAAGGGGGAGAAGTAATGTCTGCGCACGTTATCTATAAATATATGAAAAATGAATAAAAGTTTAAACAAATTAAATTAAAGTTCTCGTGATTAGCAGCAATTGAAAAAATAGACGTTTTCGCTCCCGAGTTATAGAAAACTAATTTGCTTTCGTAAACGAATTTCAGATTTGATTGTTTTGCATTGCTAACAAAATAGTACTACCACTAGAAGCAAAAGAAGAGCTCAACAAAACGTGCGCATAGCATCAACTCGTACGTTTATGAGAGAGAAATCATGCAAAGCTTTATTGCCCTCACGATTTTCACGCGCGAATCACGCTCGTGGACGCATGCCTCGCGAAAACCGGAAGGGATTAACGACGTGGTCTGGTCTAGTGTTTCCATACAGCCTCCGCGCCTCTCCCTTCCATGCCGACCTCTTGCGAAACCGGCCTGAGAACAGGAGAACCCCGCGTGGAAGCCCGAGTCGACACCTTTGGAAAGCCTCGTACACAAAGGTTTTGGAACGGCCAGGAGGTTTTCTTCACAAGAAGTCTTAGAGAAGAAAATCGAATTTGAAACTTAAATTAATATTTAGTATGTGTAACCATACTTTTTGTTTTAATTAGCTTAACAATTCAATATAGATCAGTGTTAAAACATATTATTTTCACTTTTAATGCTCAGTATAGTCTGTAATTTTATAGGAATCATTATGCAGTAGAGAATATATAACGTTTCACGTAAACTGTGTGTCGATTGTAATAGTTTAATGTCGTCTCGGAATGTGTTGTGACGTAATGTAGTACGTATTATTTGTAGATTTCTTGTTACCGTATATTTCACATTATGTTATATGTATACATACACATGTATACATATATTATGTTATATATTTCATATTACCATCTGCTGAATATGATTTCTAGGACGTATATTGGAAATAAAAATATATGCGATGCATGAAAATATGTTCCCACCCTTAAGTAGTTAAGGTTTGACAAACACTATATGTTCGTAAAAATAAGGCAAGGCAATGCTTAGATTTCAAGCTTAATGAAGAAGCTCCTAGACTTTTAGATTACAAGAAAGAATTGTACAAATAGAAATCATATCCCACCCACGTGATTCTTGTGAGCTCTTTTTTAATCTAGTAATTTTACAATTACCTTGCCTCTTAATTTACACATCAATCGTCTTTGTCAAATATGACTTACTTAAGGGCGGGAATATAATTTCAGCGATGTTCATGACGTATAGTTCGTACACTTGACAAGTAAGTTTTTGTTATGGAATTGAAAGAGAAGGGATCAAAAAATTACAAATTTGTGTACATATTTGTTGATCAACTAACATCATTGTCCATTACGCCATGTCTAATCAAAAGAATCTCACCGTGTCATACATGTTGACAGTTGGAAAAATAAAATAAAATTATCATTTTCTGTTATTAAAATAACCCTAGCTAAAATAAAGAACTATACTTCTGATCAAATATTCATTAATTATGGCGTCAAATCAAGCGTAAATTAATGATATTAACGTGAGGTGAGGAGTCAGGTTCAGTTAGTTACAGAATTATTCTTAAAGATTAAAAATTAACCAGATAACATTCTTGCTTTGTAATTGTTGAAACAGATCTCACCCAAGATGTATTTATCTACGAAATGAATTGCAATATTTGTTAATGATGTTTCAGAGGATCAGCAAAAACAACTAAAAACAACTAAACAACCTCACACCAAAATTCAATAAGGCAGAAACAATATCAAATCAGATCTCATGAGGCATAATGTCTTACCCAACCACACCGTTAAATTTTATTATAATGTTAATTGGAATTGTTTTAAAATTGGTGACAAGGTGTCAAATTATTATAAAATATTTTTTTAGAGATATTACGTATTCAGACGACGGAACACATTTTAAACCTTGAAATAGAAACAGAAAAATTACGCGATGTGTCAAAATGGATCAGACAATTTCATGGGATTGATAGTAATGTATTTTATTTATTTTCAATTTTATACGTTTGCTGTCAGTCTTTAGTAATACCTTTCAATCTTTAGTAATACCTGCGTGTCTGTTTTGTTTCTATTAATCTGAAAGTAACTGTTTGACATATACTATTTATTTGTTTTTTAACGAGAATATAATACGCAGCTTGTCTATATATTTCTAATTCTCAGATGTTTGAATAGAAATTATTATCTACCCTATATTTATATACGTATGCACAGTTTTGTGTCTCAACATTCTTATAAAGTTAACATTAGGTTAACTTTTTAAGATTAACCATTGCCTGATGGCTGCAAACCATGAGAGGTCGAAAGGTTGGAAATGAAGAAGAGAATATAAGTAGAAACAAATGTATATTCAAATTTTGCCAATACATATTTTGGCAGTTATATTTTAATGATTACTAAGCAACAACGACGTCTGGTTGAAATTCGGTCATTTAGAGTAATTCTATAGAATGCTTCAAGGTACTCGTCTACGTGAGTTTTATAATTTTTATTTGTAGTATATAGGAGAGAGTTAGGTTAACTGGTCCATTTTTTAAAAATTTGCTTAAAAATGTTATTTACTTGACATATGCACGTGAAATTTCGCATAATATTTCTTATATTTTGGAAACAAACATCATCATTGTACTTACAGTGGTCAATTATGGAATGTTTTATATATTAGCAATAGGACCAGTTAACATAACCGGTAAGGTTAGATGGACCGGAAATCGAAATAAACTGTGAAAATA
Source organism: Teleogryllus occipitalis (assembly GCA_011170035.1). Taxonomy (NCBI): domain Eukaryota; kingdom Metazoa; phylum Arthropoda; class Insecta; order Orthoptera; family Gryllidae; genus Teleogryllus; species Teleogryllus occipitalis. Next base: position 629,580 of record BLKR01000195.1, on the reverse strand, counting down.
ATATTGACGTTTTAATGAAAAAAAAAAAATTCGTCACATTGCCATAACCTTTTTTTTTCACATAAAAGGAGAAAATGCTTAGCGAAGATTGTACTCTTCCAAATTCACGTTAAAATAAATCATGTCTTTAATTATTTCGCTGCCACCCATCTGCAGGCATGGAATCTTTGTAACAATATCCACTGTTGAAAGAAAAGCATTTTGGTTGGTTCGGGAGAGATAGCCCAGGACATTAACTGATGACTTCTTGGTTGTTCGGGTGACGCCGCGTAGTGGGCTGAGCGGCCGAAGTTTCGCCTGTCATGTCTCAGGCTTCCTCAGGGCAATGACGATGCGTTACTGCGCGTCGGGAATTAAGTATTGTCCAGCCTGGGCGCCCAGGTGAGGCAGGCGGAGGGGTCCCTCTGATTGGCTAGGGGCCTGTGCCAACCCTGGTCTCGCGCCTGCCGTCCTAGTGGTCGGACGGTGTGGGGCAGCTCCCTCGCAGTCGCGGATTGGTGGTAGTAGAGATTTCCAGGCCAGATTAAGGCCCTGAGGAAGCCTGCGACATGACAGGCGGAACGTCGGCCGCTCAGCCCACTACGCGGCGTAACCCGGACAGCCAAGAAGTCATCGACTCGAGCCGCGGAAGCTTAAGAGTACATTCGACATTAACCGATGCCATTCTTAATTGCAAGTCTGCAAATACTACTTTCGAAAGAAAATAGAGGGGGTAATTGGACCGGTCCACTTAACCTAACGTCCCGGCGGTCCAGTTAATCACACATCACATATTTCTTTATGTGCCCGAAAACTACAAGCCGCGGCGTATTATTAAAAACAAAACACTGTTATCAAGCAGAAATACTAACAATTAATCTAGTGTGCATATTTTTCTTGTAGTTGTTATTCAATTGCAATAAAATTGCAAAGCAGATTAGTAGAAAATACTTCTGACCTTTCAGAAAAAAATGCCTTACTGTACTCAACAATGAAGGCCTGCATCTTATGAAAGTGGCTTAGATTATCAGCTCAGTCATTCTACGAATGCCATCCAGTGTAAAAAGCAGGAATCACTTCCACCCAACATTTAAAAACATGGACCACTTTACCTAAAGGGTCCAGTTGACCTAACTCTCCCCTATCTAAATTTAAACATGCTTACTCATAGGATTAGGTATTAACAAAGTCTAAAATATTTTGAAAAAAAAAGATATAAATTATTTCATCCGTTATGCTCCCTTTCCTTTCAAAAACAGGATATTATTTATGACATCATAACTCATGAACTGTTAAACATTTTTGTTGATGCATTTTTTAACATTGTTGTTTGAATTATACTTTAGTGCCTGAATTAAAATTTGAAGATTGATTATGGACTTGTATGTCCTTTACAGGTATTTGAATTAGAACTTTTAAAAGTTACTGGCAAAAATATCGATTAACAGAGGAATTTGTTATTTACCATATGCATTTTCTACAACAATTTGTGGTTTATGCACAAGAATTGACCTTCTTCTATTAAATAAAAAAACATAAATATATCTTTAAAATTAGAAGAGTTATAATTTTTCAAGTCAGATTAACCAAGAGAAAAAGTAACTTTAAGGAAGCGACAGATTAAGATTCGTTAACTCTAAAATGTTTTTTTGTTAACACTAAAATCCTAACTGCAAGAAAGAATGTCCAAAACGGATATTTTGCTTTTAATGTGTATCATAATGACTTTACGTTAGTTTAAATTGCATTTTAAATATTTCTCACGAAATAATCCATTTTTTCTTTCATTTTTAACGATCATGGCCAACTGAACTGCAAATAGAAGTGAGACGTGACATATACGCACACATTCGAAAAAGTACCAATAAATAAAAAAACTAACAAACTGTTTAAGCATTGAAACGTGCACAAGTCAGTGCATATAAAACAACGAAAAACAAAAATTCCAATTTTTCCAGGAAAAATGCCACTTTGAGATAGACGAGTACCTTAAAGTTTAAAAAAAATATTGTGCAAATATTTGTTTTGCAAATTTAACTGATCGCACGACCCGCAGATTTTTAATGTTACCGGAAACCTGAGAATATCTTTTAAAACCGATATAGTGGCAACGGCAGTTGGCACGGAGTTACCAGCGCTGGTGGTAACGGCAGGAGCAATGCCTTAAGAGATGTAATGATTGAAAATTTGATCCCTGGTTCGAGCAATTTGGTGTAATTTTTATATAAAACTTTCATTTCTCCGTGCGCGAATACCGGTCCAGAATCTTTCGAGACCAACTTCATTTCACTTGTACCTGCTTCTTGACATACAGTAACACACTCGATTTTGCTGGTCAGTTTCCCTTTCCGCCGTAATTAAAAGTGAGTGTGTCAAAACGTCGTGCTATCTGAAGTCGTCATTGTTCTCTAAAGACGAGAGTGAATATTTTTCTATTTCCTTTGATGTACAGGAAACATTTGTGGTAGAAGAAAATATTTTGTGAAGTTCCTTGGTTCACTTTTATAATTTTCCAGTATCGTTTCTATTCCTTGTTGCTGGAGTAAATTTAAACAATTTTTGTCAGTGTTTTGATTATAATTTGTCAGAAGAACAATGATGGCTTAGTAGATCAGACTTCAACAGTAAAAAAAAAACAATAAAAAATAAACAAATAAATAAGAAAGAATATGATAGTAATGAAATTTAACGTCTGTAAGTTTGTGCCTGTTTAGTGTACTGCACTGAATCTGTGCAACCCTGCATTTGTGCAAGTAACTTAAATATTTTTAAAATCTTCACATCTAGCAGTAGGTTAAATGTTTTTTTAACGTGCCTAAATTGCATTTTTATCGTACGTTTACTGTCTCAAATACTACGTACTTATGTAGTTTGCCTGTTTGTTTGAGAAAGTATGTGCTGTTTTAGCGCCACTACTTAAAAAAAAAATTCTTCTCGTTCGACATGTCTGTCTCACGGGAGTTTTGCAAACAATAATTTTACGTTTTAACGTTTTGGATAAGGCCACCCATTGGGAAATAGTGTTTATTCGTACTCGATTACTCACATTTGATTATCAGTGGCACACGCAAGAGGGGGGGGGGCGCTTCACTCCCTCCAGAAGCCAATTATACACATTAAAAAATAGAACTTTCAAGGAATATTCTCTATCTAGATTCATTCAATATACCAATTCTTAACGTTATAAATACCTATTAAATATTAATCATCTAATAAAAATTCATTTTATATTCAAAATAAATGAACCGCTTGGACCCTTTACCAGTAACACTCTCCCCTCCCCACGAGGAAAATTCTGGATGCGCCTCTGATTATGACTTGTTAGCTACGTGCATTTAAAATAATTAAACCCAGTAAAATGCAGGATCATAAAAACGAAAGACAGTAAGAGGGAAACAAAATGTTTGTCGCCTGGAGAGCGCATAGAGGTATATCACGCACAGCACGTAAAGGCCATCCATCCCGCTTGCCAGATTATGCATTCCTAAATCAACACTTCCCCAGTGCTCTTTATTAAAAACTGTCCTGTCCTGCTTTGCAGTGCGCCAGGGGGCAACGCCAGGGTTGGCCACGACGCCGGCGGCCGTGCGGCGTTCCAGCACGCCGCGGCGCTGGGGCGACGTTGGAGGGACAGCTGGCGCTGCGCGGACGAATACAGCAAGTGCCCCTACACGGCGTGGCAGGTGCTCAAACTACTCCGCGCTTCCTGAGTTCGTTCTGGTCGCCGGTCGGCCGCCGCCGCTGCCTTCACCGACAACGTCGCCTTCGCAGCTGCCGCCGCCGATTCTGCTCCTTCTCAGCGCCTTCCGCCTGCCAGTCGTCGAGCTGGCTTCCGCGAGTTGCCGCGTGCTTTCCCGTGATTGTGCTTCGCTTGGAGAGCAGAGTTGGAACTACTTTTCCTGTCTGGTGACGCTGGCGCGGGACTGGTGCACGTGTTACTAGGTGTACCTGGGCAAATAACCTTTGTGCTTGGGTTGTTGACTAGGTATTCCCTCTTTTGGATTGTAGACTAAGTAATTTTAAAACTTGATTCTCATGAACTTGGTCTTATCCCTTATCCTGCCCCTCGAGAAGGAACGGACTCTCTTTCGCGAAAACGTGGAGAATGACTACACAAATTCGTCATCGATTATCATCGATTACTCATCGTATTAACTTTATTGTGCAGTTGGCTCTCCGATAAGCCGCTCTAACTGGGTGATCAAGTGTCCGGTCTCTAAAACATACTTGAGTGATACAAACGCATAATTTCCAATACATTTTGCATCAAAATATTTTGTTAGGAAAAGAAAATACAGAAAATGAATTCAAACAATGTATGCAAAAAAAATACTTCAAACCGAGAAGGCTTATTGAACTATTGCTTCTAAAATACCTTGAAATTTTTGTTCAAGCCACAAAAATTCTAAAAGATCTACACATCCGAACCGATTTTCATCACATGTTTATTCCCACACTTTCTTTCCTATAGGCATGCTATTGTTTTATTGCAGAAATTGTAATCCAACTTCACACAACAGCACAAAATTAAAACCTGCCCTTTTGTCTAAAAGCTTAAATACGCGTGTGTGAACTACGGATTCTCCCTTTTCTACGTATTCCCGTCAGTCGTTCTTAGCTTTCGTTCACCGCTTTAGCGGGGGGAATCCGGGAGTCGGTTTGTAAACGGCGGCAGGGTAAGGAGTAGGATTCTAAGAACTGTATGTACCAAACACATGAGTATTGTATGTTTCCTATTATTCATAACTGCTTTTACTGTTTTTGTTTTATTGTCAATTAAGTCGTTATTACTACTGATGAATGTGAATAGCTCGGGGTGAAATGGTGTCACATAAATCCTTCGTTCTCTCTGACAAATTGCAAATAAATGTGAACATTCCCTTATGTATTCTTTACTGCAGTTCAGTGTTTGTTCTACGTAGACTCGCATTTTTCTTGTTTTGAAGAGCGCTGACCCATTTTGAGAGTGAATTAAATGTCTGTTCAATAAATGAATAGTTTGTGTGAAAACTCAAGTTCGAAGCAAGCGTGTTTCTCGTGGTATTTTCTCGAAGAATATGCTTGAAATCACTCTTAAGCATCTTTATTCACGTTTAATACAAATATTTTATCCAAGATACTATAACTTTAGTATTCATTGACAACTAATAGAATTAAAATTAATATAATCGTTTCTTACCAATACATATTTACTTACTTTTGCAAATTATTGGTATAAGTTTCATTAATAGTGTTAATAATTTTTTATATATTTCGAAAAATCAAATTGATAGTTGCATACTTTTTAACATGGACTCTTAATGTAATTGATGATTGCACTTAATGAATATGTTATACCGTAACTGCGATAGTTATCATTGGATCATATTTTTATTGGATCATATTTTTATTAAATAATTTTGTCTTCAAGCTACTCCTGGGTATACACTAAAATATATTTAGGCTCATTGCCATAGTTTGAACTAGGAAATAATGCATTTTAGACATTCGCTGTTACTTTTTATTATAATAGAGTTAACGCATGAATCGTTAATTTGTCATTCAGCATATTACCTGATATTATCTAAAAATTCAGTCACGAATGTTTAAATTTTAAATAGAGTATTTACTTAAATAGTGCTAAATACAGAGTCAAAAATCAGAAAAGACTATTTCGTAGTAGAAAAAAATTTACTGCGTCGTGCACACGATACTGTTTTTCCTATGTTTCTATGTCTATAAATATGACACAATCGCGCTTTAGAAATCAGAATAACTAGAACTTAACTTTCGAATGTTCGTGTTTCCGTAACTGTCGAGTACAGAGCGGTCGAAGTCATGACTCACGAATCTGCAAGGTTGCCTCACGCGCCAGAGCTACCTTAGCAAGAAAATGAAAATTTTATTTTTGATTCAATGATTGAGGCATAAATTGAAAAGGACTGAAGGAATGAAAATAAAAATAAATATTAATTACTCATCTCACGAATGCCTTTAATATTAATAAAACACAAATTCATGCTTATCAGTTATACAAAGGTTTTAATAAAAACAATTATTCTGACTCGAACTGACATAAAAAATAAAACGATGTAACGAAATGATAAATTAGTAAATAAAAAATAATAAATTGGAAATATCTATGATATTTTTATAAAACCTATTCAAAATACGCCGTGAAAGGCACATTTCCACTTCTTGCTTCTTTCATCGCTGAAAAATGCCATGCGCACTACACTAGGCAAACTTGCCTCTACTCGAAACGGTAATGCCATGCAAATAGGGTTGCCAACCGTCCTCCATTGACGTCAATTGCCCTCGTCCTCTTTTTAGTAAATGTTTTACATTTGTTATTATTTATTTATCACATGACAACATGCATGATAATGTCTCCTGTCTAGCGACTAAAATAAAAAGGAACCGCCCAGACCATCTTCATATGCATTTTATGAACGAATCTTTTCACTTAAATCGCATACGGAGAGAAGAATGGAGATGATGTGATGATGGTTCTTTTGGCTTGTCGAGTGCCCTCCCTTTGACATGAACATTTGTTGGCAACTTTACTTGCAAACCACTAAATTGAACACAGCAAAAAATGGCATTTTTGTCGCTTGTTATTGACTGCCGCGCGATCTCCGCTCTCATTTAGGTTGCACTCACAATTTTTTTAACCGCCGTTTGCTCTCTGAATTATCTTAGGCAATGTAATCATCGTGAGGTCATAATATTTTTGTAACATTTTGGGCCGTGCAGTATGAAATATGTTTTTGTAAATTCCGCTTGTATATGTAAACATTTAAAGCTGAAATGAATATAAATCAATACATTCTGATGGATGCCAGAAAGCTACTAATGTGACACACTTCGGAATCTTCCAATTGCGTCCAAACTTCTACTTATGTCTCCGTAAACAATGCTTCAGGAAAAAACTGAAATCAGTTTTGGATTTGTAAGAAACGTAAATATTTTCCCTCTATTTACTCACCCATATAATTAGACGCTTCTCGCATTTGATAGGGAATTGATAATAGTTTTTTATTATATAAAAATAATATCGCTCAAGGAAAATGTAATCAGTGACATTTGAAATGGAACAAACACAAGGTCTATAATGTATTGTAAAATATTCAATAATGTTAAAAAGTTCTACTATATGAAATGTAAACCTTTGTTATAGATAAGTTTTTTTAGGATGCCGGAATGCCAATGCTCTGTCAGGATGCTAATCTGCATACAAACGAAGTTATTGAGATGCATAAATTGAGGCGCTCAAAATAATAATGGCAGATCACAACCGAAGTTCTTTTCGAGAAAAATGACTTTTTCTGTTTTCACTTTCTTTCACTACGCATTTTTGGGGGTGGAATTTGAGGGTTTTGCCATATTCCAATTCATTTGATATTTCAGCATATGATAGGTATATAGTAGGAGTTTACCGTCACATTTCTAACTGAAAATGCGAGGTCGGTTGGGATCTGTCAATATTATCCTGAGCGCCTCAATAGTTTCACGATTACTTATGAAATTAAGAAAATATACATTTCGTTGTCAATTACAAATTTTTGTGTCTTGGTAAGTTACTGTCTGTTTATTATGTATGTAAAGTTTTTACTTGAGAATTGCGGCTATGAAAAGAACCTTTAAATAAATGTAGTGAGCTATTGAATTCAAATGTGGATGAAATATCACAAATTCCCTGTTGACGGGCAAACTACCTATAATTCAGTTCTCCTCATGTGTCCAGCAACTCTGCTGGAGATCTCCCTACCGTTCCTTGACTAATCTGTCCTTGACGCATTTTTAGTTTGTTAGCGAAGTGTCCAGCGTTTTTGCAGTACTACTATCGAGGACGGATCCAAAATTTCAGGGAGGGGACGAGAAAAATGTAAGTTCTCTCATCTAAATGTGTTTGAAATAAAAAAATGAAGAATGGTATTTATATTTGGGTAGGCTGAACATATTTTTTTGACCAAAGGATTTACCTACGTATTACCTAAAATATTGTCAGAACTAGAGAATTGTTAGGAAATTAAAATACAATTGTAAATGGAATGTGTGAAATTAGTAGAGCGTTGCTTTATCACACACATTTTCAGATAGCTTACAAAAAAGTGTTACACTTTATGGTAATTTTTATTTGATGGTATTTTTTTATTAATTGGGGAACACTTAAAAAATAAGAGCTCATTACAGGTTTGTGATGAACAGCTTCACGGCTAGCTGTCGTTAAGTGATGTTCTTTGCATAGTTCAATGGCATAGTTTTGGGGGGGGGGGCAGGAAGACGGTTCGTCCCGGGTGACAGTATTTTAGGGGTGACACAAATTTTAAAAAATTATAATTAGATTGTAAAATTATTTAGTTAAAAATTATATATCAATTATTCTGAATTACAGTTGTTAATATATTATAATAAATGTCATTTGCAAATGTTCTTGTATTTTGGAAAGTAATGGATAAACTATTTAGTAATAGATATTCTTATATTTAATTTGTGTGTGGGGAGTGATACCATTAGTTTTGCCCCAGGTGAATTCAACTGACACTACACCAGTACTTTGCACGAGGAAGTCTCTTCCTCAGTGCCACGCCATTACAACTCCAGTTGCTTATCATGGTACCAGCAGGTCGCAAGATGCTTGGGTGTAACTGAATAAAACTGTGACCAGATCGCAGTATATATTGAGTGCTTCGGGCAAAATGAACTCACTTTGGGCAAGGTTCAACAAAAATGTATGTGAAGAGGAAACTGAGGCTAACCATCCATATCACCAACCTCTGTGGCGTTTGGATTTGCGAACTGGTTTCATCTCGATGACGAGACCTTGGGCATTACGCCAATCCTGTACGAACCATTGTGTTCTGGTATAGTGTTATACCCGAAAGGGTTTCGAGATAGCAATTAGCAGTATCAACAGCGTTTCGTCCTGTCGGACTAATCAGATAGGCATTTTGCCTATTATTGAATCATTACAAGTTTGTTGGAAATTATGCTTAATAGAAATGGCTTTGACACGTGTTACTTGTAAATGTATTTTTCTCCTGTCAAATTTTTTTTTACTTGGGAGAAGGTCCTTTCACATGTGTACCCATAGGGAAAGGATGAACTGAATGACTAATTAAAAATATTGATGCCTGATATTATTGTCGTTACATGGAACAAAAACTTCTGACCATCGGTTTTTTACTCTTGCGAGCCACACGAGTTATTACACATATTTTTTATGGTGTTACCCATCTTGTAGGATATGAAAATTCATCAAAGAGTTTTGGCACTTAATCTAGGTCAGACAACTTTTGTCTGGCCATGAATTCAGTCTTCTATTCATTCTCACGCTATGTACGAATACGCTTTAATGAAGTCCACTGTAAAGTCTTACAGTGGACAATAATATAAACACAAAGTCCTCGAAATTTTAAAACCACAGAACTAAATATTAGTATATTACATCATTATTAATTTTTAGTCATCTTAAATATTTAGTCCACAAAGAAAAACATTTGGGCGTCCTGCATTATCTGCAAATTTTGGGAGGACAAGTTGCACAAAAGAGGATGCCTGGAGCTTAGAAATACTTCTTTGGATGTGATCCGTCAAGATGTGTCAATTGATTTGGATAAATTGCGAAACAAAAAATGTTGGCATTGGGGGACCTTGGCCCGCATACCTTCTCAATTGGCTTCACCACAAAGTGCAATGGCCCCAGTTGTCGCACATCAAACAACCGTCATCCCGTGTTTCTCATAGGATTGTAACCCTGCATGGCTGGAACGCCACAAGCCAATAGCGCCATCGTCTCGTTTCCGAGTGTGAGGGGAGTCCTAGAGTTTTGAGTGCCGACGCTGGCATGATTTTCAATACTAGCTGGATAGCTAAGAGCTCGCTGCGTGAAGGATAATTCTGACGGCCGGCTGCTCTGATCTATAGTTTTCCGTGTTTTTTTTTATCAATGGCAGGCGTATGACGAAGCAGTCCCCCTAACAAACTGAGCAGGGACCGCGCGCGATCTTTCCATTTCCCTTGCTTTACTCTCAACCCATAAATATACTCACACTCATATGCACTTTAATGCCGCATATGTTGGGAGTTAGGGTTTATCACTGCTGGGGCGGTGCCCCGCTGATAGAGGATACCTGGTTGGGGAAATGGGAGATACCTGAAGGGAGAGCAAATCCTTCTAGACTCTTCTTTGCTTCTGTGAAAATTCGCCACTGTTCAGCGGCCGGCAGTTGCCTCTCCTCAAGTTGGGTGATAGATGCACAAAGGGATTTGGAGTGAAAACACAAGAGTTCTCTTTCCAAAGCGGTTTTGTGCAAAAGCTTTTTCAGCTTTTCCAATGCAATAGATCGATCTTCGTCAAAGTTATTAACGAAATTCATTATTTTGTTTGAAGTATTCATCATTAAACACACAGCAGTTTATCCACGTTCCCCAGCGAGTCACGACGGGGTGAGGTGGTAAGCAGAGATCGAGTGTGCTTTCTTTGTATACAAGAACATTTGCAGGACATTTAATAAGCACTTTCATCAACAATGTGAAATCATTAGCGATGTTGTATTCTTCACGTACTACTTCCGATACTCTATGCAACGCATGGGTTAAACAAGAGACATGTTTCAAATTGCTGTACATCATTTTCAAATTGTTACCACTCAATATCATATCTTGGTCGGTAACCAAGCGTAACACTTAATGTAAGCAATACCATTTGGCAATATTTTGGTGCAGACATCGGTAAAACACTGCGTAACAGAATTGGGGTTAGCTTTTTCTAATTCATTCATTTTAACCAACATGGGTTTAACAGGACTTCCTGTTAAAGGAGTGACCAGAATGTTAAACATATACCTTTTTCGAACATCGGTCGTTTCAAGTATGAATGTCATCGGTGAGTTGCCGATGATGGAAATGATTTTCTGGAAGGTAGTATCGTAAACTGGGGTCACATAATTCTTCCTTAAAGTGCTGTCGCCTGGAACTGTTCTTCCTGTGTATATTTCCAGAAATTTCTTCATTGAATGATGCTTTAGTTTGTGGAGAGGAATGCCACAGTGTATAAATGTCGATGTTAGATCAAGAGCAGATTAATTGCGCTTAGCTTGGATTTCTTGCACATTTTTAAAACGGCTGTCAAGGTAGCACTGACGATTTGATGGTGATTTTAGCGCTTTGTTCTCCCCATGTTTTCTTTATTGCGAATGCTACCGAAATGCACGTGAGGTACGATATTTTTCATTTACTGCTATTTCACAATCACAAACATCACACATAAGCACAGAGCCACCCGATAGAATCCCATCTTCTGGGAATTGCGTAGCTATTTCTTTTAGTTTATGGCTTTTTACCCTACTCTTTTCTAGAAAGTTCAATAACAACAGTATACGAGTCCGAGAACAAAAATGTTGACGAACGTTTTTCGAGCTTTATTTCCGTTAACTTAATTACAGCAATGAACACTGCAAACGTCTGACCGATACTGATGTGAGTTTTGTATTCCTTTGCGAAGGGCCAGATTCTATAGGCGCAGGGGGGCGATGGGCTACAGGATTTATTTGAAAGATGTCTTTGAGTTATCGATGGGCAGTAGTAAATGCGATCGAGCTCTTAAACGCAACCATGTTGGATACTCACTATGTTGGATACTCGGATTGACATGAATTTTTATTAGCTTGTTCAGCACGTTTCAAAATTGATAAATGTAAATTTTGTGTGCTATTAAGCATTAAAAGTAGTGTTTTGCGACAATTACCGGGTGCGGTGGTTCAGTGCATCAACTGCTGTCACTGCAGCGCCTCTGACCGGGAGGTCCTAAGTTTTAGTCCCGACGGCGGCAGGATTTTCGACACTAGTACGATCATTTATGTCACGCGTCCTTTTCGTTCTAAAGAACTGGCTTTCGTCTGAGATATACTAGCATAATATTCTTGGGAAGTATGGCGTAGTACCCAGTTTTTTAAGTAACAAATAAAGAACGAGTAATAAATATGTTATCCTGTTTTCCACAAGCATTCATTTATTGACTGTGAATATTTACCATTTCTTTGCCTTCATTTATAATCGCGTTTGTATTATATAATTTGTTTACATTATTCAGTTTTAAAATAATATTTATGATACGTTACATAATAAATATTAATAAATGTTTATAACACGTATATGTTCATGTTGTGACATTGTGTCCAGTAGATGTCAAAATCAACAACACACTACAAAATATGCTTGCATAAAATGCTTGTATATTATTTTATAACTCTTCCGGATGAAAATAACACTTGAAGTCAACATGTACCTAAAGAAATCTTTTCTGTTTTTGCAATTAGAAACAGTAATGTTTGGTAATATAGAAAAATCAACTCGTGGAAACAAATATGCAGTCACTTTAGAACTACTTTTATGAACAAGATTAAAGATCCAGTCAATATAATACATATCAATATTCAGTGACAAATGTAATCTTGCATAAGAGGGGTTATATAGTTATTATCCCGTTATATGACAACTCAGTGACACTTCACAAACGCGTGCTTTGAAATGGCTTTGGTATCTCGACAACAGCAGAAGTGGTGGGTATTAGGAGGATATAAAGTTTCAAAACGATAACCCACCCAGGCAACCCAGCAAATTGTCAATAACTAAAAAAAAATACGTGAACCATTTCCAGTGTTTAGAGGAAGTCAGTTACAAGTTAAAAAATAATGTTTTTAATTAGTATGATGATTTTGTGTTTACACCATAAAGCAATTAGTACTTTGTTATTTAATTAATCAGTGTATTGATGCGTAATTAAAATTAATTTCACGTAATTAGATTTCTTGCTTCTTCAAGTAAATTCTTATAAAATGAATAAGCAAGACCAATACACAATAGTGTATTGAGAAATATCTTTGATCTCAATGAAACCAAATTATTTATTGAATATAAACGCCAGTTCAAGTAAAAATTCTCCAAAAATTTAATGTAATTGATACTAGAATGTACATCCTAGAACATCTCTAAGCTGTCTTGGATTCATTATATTTAATAAAGCATTTTAATGATGATGATGATGATAGCGTGTTATATAGTTACAAATGATGTTTGGTTTCTTAATAGTAATAATCAGACCAAATTATTGTACTTACAACTGAATTATTTAAGGGTTCTAGTGATCGAGCGGTGACGAAAAGTCCTCGGGCCAAAGGACTTCCTGCTTTTTGTCGCCGCTCGATCATTAGTACCGGTTAACGCCCGTGGTACATATATGATTTTATTTTTTACGTTATTTTAATAATTCAGATTGATTTATTTATTATTTAAGTAATTGCTAACTTGACTTGGTTTGTCTTTTCATATTTCCCTCCCACAATCCCCTTTCATTATTCCCTCAATAAGAGAATATGTAGCACCGTTCTACTGTTTTCATATTTACCTTGTGACCACGATTCTCTCGATCGAGGTAAGTTATGCACTCTATTTCGAACTCCGAATCGCAGGAAATCACGAACAATAAAGTACCAATTAAAAATATACAATATTTAAGATGCATCGCTTTAGCATTTGTGCTGGACAATGAAGGATGCGGCCGCTGGGAATACAGGGCAAGCTCCAAGTCCAGAGAACATTTTTCCTCTCTGCCCCTCTACCGAGCATGGGACGCGGCAGCCGCGCTACTGCAAATTCTTGGAATTTTCTCGTAACGCCAGGCTGTCAAGGGCGAGCAGGTCAGCTGTTCTTTGCACTATCCACCCTTTGTCGACACTACTCGAGACAGCTGTCTAAAATATGGTAAGACTAGAATTTTCATTCGTCCCGTTTTTCATGCGACAGCACCATTTATATTTTCACGCCTTAGCATGTATTACGTAATACTACACGCCTTAGTACGTAGCAAGGAGTAAGTATTGTAATACTGTGGCAGAAATCGACTATTTTCCGACTGAAAAGCACGTATTGTGGGGTCATGTTATCCAAAAAGTTGGTAAATCTTGTTCTTCTGTGAAGTAAAATATTTCCTCTATAACGTTCCGTAAATTTAAGGAAAAATCTTCATCGTCGATATTGAACTTTTGCAGTGTTCATCGTTTGCAATTTTTGGAAAACAGAGTTCGGCGAAATCGGGCATGCTCCATTTTTTAGGGCTAATGCTCTATCTGAGGGGAAAACGGAGCCGTTTTGGCAAAAATTGTATAAAAATTGCCTACATTTCATACAAAGTTACGCCAAAATTAAACATAATTTTTGATAAATTATAAATGATTGATTGATTAGTGATTCAATATGGAAACAAATTTGTATATTAAATATTGTAATTGAAGGAACAGGCCCAAACAATTTTTAACTTTTTCACTTAAAAAAATTCAGAGATTTCAATGAAAATGGGGTCAGCTACATTTTTAATTTGTTACGTTATCAGAGGAAAACAGAATGTCTGTTTTCAACTAAACACACATAATAAATTGATTGGTTGATACAAAATAAACATTCAAAATAAATTGATAAATTGAAGGTTTAGGGCTGTAACAAGATAAGTCACATAGGCCTCAACAAACCTCTCTCTATTTATAAATGTTAATAGCTGTATTTTAGCCCCTCAAAGTAGCTCAATGGTCAGCGTGCACGCTTTCCGTGACGCGATCCCCGCGATGGCTCATGGGCAGCTTACTAGATTCTCGTGCTGTGGTCCCCGGGTTCGATTCCTGGTCGAGGCAAAAATATAGATGTAGCTTTCCTTTCAGATCGTTCCAGTTTCTGTAGCTGTCTGACGAAGAAAAGATCAAGCAGGCGGATCTTGCTAGTTATGGTAAAGAGAATACGTCATGTTCGCCTCATGTCACTCTTACGCATGTCGCATGGGAATTTAACTAGGCCCAGGTAAGGGGGACACCGGTAGCTGGATGGCGTAGTCTGACTACCGACCCAACACTCCAAATACATACATATTATTGTATATTCATATTCATGTCTCGATGCTTTGTTTTATTGTACATTAGCCCTGATGATGGAATTAAAAGATTCCGAAACGTCGGCAAACTAATTGTTTAAATCTTTATACTCCGACAAATTTCATGAGCTTCATCCCTCTTTACTTCATGGTCGTGAATTCTACAATGATCAGTTCTTTGCAGTAAAAGCACATTCATTAAAATAGGATTTCCCAATAAATATGGCTTTTTATGACTACTATGTGAGTTGAACTATTTTAATTCCAATAAAAAATCTAAATTAATATTTCTATAATAAAGAGGTTGATTGAAGTCCTAGATATAATTCAACTAATTTAAACCTTAATATAACAACAAATTGTTTAAACTCATTTAATCTGATTAAAAAGGTTTTTCATTCAACTTATTGTGAAACCATATATTTTTTAACTTTATGAACATTTATGATTTTTCATCCCAACAGACCACTCAATTGAGGAGTGTGTTCGTGAAATCATATTTTTGAAAAAGAATGTCCAACATCATCGTCATAATAATAATAATAATAATAATAATAATAATAATAACAATACTAATAATAATATAGTATTATTACTTTTGATCGCGAGTTGCCGTCTCGGGACTACGCGAACGTGCAATCCACCGGGCGCTTAGTCAGATTTACCGAGGGAAGGGGTATCCGAATTTTTATGCAGAAACAGTTTTTACACCCAGGGTTGTTAGCCCTGGGGAATGAGAAGACATGATAATGATGATGAAGGATGAAAAGGACATCACGAACATACACGTATACAGCCATGACCGAAGCCGGACTCGAACTCGCGAACCTTTGGTCGAAGACTGCCGTGGCCCTACTGTCTTAGTGAATTAGTAATTATTATTATTATTATTATTATTATTATTATTATTATTATTAAGTGCGAAAACAATCAGTTTCCAAGATTGAGCATGGGATAAATACGGCTAACAATGAGTGGATTTTATGGTTTGACTTTGTCGGAATTTTTATCTGAGTAATCTTTGAATCTTTCCAGAATAGAATGTATTTTTTTCCTTTATCGTTCCTGTCTTTTTCAGGAGGAGATTTCTACAAGCTCCACCCACTTGTCCTAAATCAGTGAGTGGAATAGTGGTAGGGGAAGATAATGTGAAAGGTAGAGGGGAAGGGGCAAATATGATTGAGAAGGGAATCGGCGGAAAGGAGGGAGAAGGGAAAGAGAATGGAATGTGGAAGGGGAAGGAAAGGAATAAAACAAACGAGCACAATCTTATGAAGCATGAAAGCAAAAAAAAATAAAATATAACTCTTGGAGAGCCGCAGCGACAATATACGATTTCTCCCCTTGCCAGAATCAAATAGGAAACATTTAACGAATATTATACAAACGTGATATTTCTTACTTTTTTTAACTTTTTGTGTCAAATTGTAAAGTAAAGTATTAAGCCAATTTTGCCGGATAAAGAAGTTTTGGTCTATTTCTCTTGAGAGGAGCCGTGTTCTGCAGAAACCTTCCACTATATGGTGTTCGAATACTACACTGTCACAAGTAGGAAATCCACATTTATTGTATCACCACAAACGTTGCTAATTTCACTCTCCATGTAAGTATCAAGTAGAGCAATCTTCTGGGCCTGAAATGTGCCCGAATCAGATTGAAACTATTTCCACGATCGAACATTATTAGATACATTGCAATCGTCCATGCACTAAGTGACTCTTATTTACACCATGCCCATCGTTCCCTTTAGACGACGTTTGTATCACAACGAAGTAACAGAACCTTCTCGAGCGGCCTTTGAAAAAAATGGAAGTGAAAATATTATTTGTAACCTCCTAAGTCCGTTTAAATATTATCTGCAGTTGATACACGGGCAGTAGAAAATACACCGGCGGGCCACGCATTATGCACTACGCATTAAAATGAAGGGTTCAGAAGACAGAGAAAAATCTATTTCCGAGAACGAGTACATTGTTAAGCGATATCGCGTTCTGATCGTACCGAGAGATGTCCGACCGGCTGGCTAACTTCGGCTTAATTATCAGCATGACGACCGCCGGGGCGGCCATCGCGATGCGGAGAGTCGTATTGTGCCGCGAAAGCACAAACAAACGCGATAGCCTCAAGTGCTCACGCCTGGAGCCAAGGCGTTGGGCGTGCAGTGCCCCATGCGGAGATAAGCATCGCCGCGGTTCTCCACAAACGATTCTTATCATTGGCGATGTCCATCAGATGCGCTCCGGCTCCATTTCGTAACCCGAATTCGCACACCAATCGGCAATGATTATACGCGGAGATAACTCAGGGAGGAACCTAATACGCTTCAAATAATATATCTATTTTATAATTTCCAATGCGCATAGACATTGAAAGGCATTTATAAAATAACAGATTTAATGAATACCAGTATTAAATTCGAACGACTGCGTAAGAATAAAGATCTTGTGTAATGACATAGATGTCCCATAAAACAAATTTTAATAGAATATCCCATCTTCTAAAACAATCCCTAAAAACGATTCATTCCATCAGTACATTCAATTTTTAAAAGAACGGCAACAATTAGTGAATCTAGAAAGCTAGCAAAAAATACAAACCCTCAAACATGCAATTTCCGCTTTTTCGAAAAACAAACGGTACCTGGATATGAATTCCAAAGGACAAAAGGGATCGTTTTACTCAAAACTCCGCTACTGTATTTGAGCCCATACCAAGATTCAAAACATTTTATTTCGATGAAATAGAAAAGCCAATTAATCCGAATAAGAGTTCTGGCTATGATCTCATCACAGGTTAAGTACTTCAAGAACTACCAGAAAAGGGATTTGCCTTTATTGCCCGTCTCTTCAACATTATTAGAGAGTTTGTGCATCCTCAAACGTCAAAGCTCTATCGATCTTCTGCTCATGCTCAGTTCAAATTTCGCATCAATTTAGTGCATCTGCGCATGCGCAGAAGATCCATGGTGCTGCCCGCTATGGCGTGCACAAAAAATCTAATTTCTGATAGCCAATAGATTTCTGTAGCCAATGCAAGTTAGCTCAAATTTGAGAGTCGTTGACATCATTACTCCAGACTGTTCAGCTGTTTTCTAGACAAATAGTAATACAGTATGATACAATAGACTTCTATACAAAATGAAATCCATTTTACCACATGAATATTGTCTTTTAATGAAATTATACATATCCGATCGCTACTTCCAGTCAAATATTAAGACGAATATTCCTCATATTGTCGTACTAAATCTGGTATCCCCCAAGGAAGCGTTCTTACCCCTATTCTCAACGTAGTATATGCCAATAACCTATCAAGTTGTGACTTCACTTGTGTGGCAACTTTCGCCACCGTTACTGCAATATTGGCTTCACATGAAGACGCCACTCAGGCATCAACAAATATGCAAAAACATCTAGATCTACTGCAGCAGTGGTTCGGACGGTGGTGCATACAAGCAAATGTCTCGAAATCCTAACACATATTCACGCTTTTCAAGAAACAATGACCTAGAGTGATAATAAACGATGTGTACCTTCAACAAGTAATATTGATTAAATACTAGGGATTCCACTTCCACCAACGAGTAACGAAGAAACAACAGACTTATTACTTATTATTTTTTGAAAAACAAAAGAAAAGCCAAAAATGAACTTTACGTCGTATTAAACAGTGCAATTAGCACTATCCGTACGAAAGGTTTGAAGAAAAAATTTGGAGCAGTTTTTGAGAAAATTACGTTTGAGCGTTTCTGAAAATGCAGAATTTTGAGCTCATTTTCACAGAAAACTGTTGAGTTTCGAGATATTTTATAAGAAATCATTTAAAACACGTGAACTCATAAATGCAATTATGTGAACAAATTGCCGCTAATGTAAATATTAACATGAGAGACAAGTAAAAAAACTACATTTTTGTAATTTTTGAAAAAAAAGAGAAGAGCAGAATGGCGTTTATGTCATCTTACGGAGTACATTTAGCACTATCCCTACCAAACGTTTAAAGAAAAAATTTCTACCCAGCTTCAGGAAAATCTTGTTTTTGTTATTTTGTAATATTGCAAGCAATATTGCGCGAAATCTACTAACATTTTCAAAAAAATGTACATGGACTTTAATGAAAGAACTAAGAACGGAGAAAAAAATACTTGAAAGAAAAATATCTCTCTTCCAATTTTGTAGTTGTGGGAAGACGCCAGAAAAAATTAAAACTTATGCAATTTTCGAAAATTCAGAGTTATACTGTGATTTTTACTAAGCTGCCTGTGAAGTAAATCAGCTGTTTCGGTGTCATCGAATCAGAAGGTTGAACGTCACCATAGTGACGTCACAGTAGTGACGTGTAAGGTCCCAATTGGATGCCACCGTAACAGCTGTTGAAATTTCATAGTCAGCACAGTAAAAACAGTGAAAAAACGTGCCTGCGCCATCTTTATAAGTGTATTTTACTCTGTTCTTTCAAAACATTTAAAGAAAAAATTTGGAGCCATTTTTGAGAAAATGTTCCAGAGGCTTCATGTAAAGTACCCCCAAATGTTAAAGAAAATTTTTCATAATCGCAGCGCCTCCTGTCGAGCCAGATTGATCGGGGAATATCCATTTTGGAAGAAATCGTACGTATGGCGCCTAGCTAGTGGTGTTCACGGACGGACGGGCAGACGTTGCCTTCAATTTATTTTTCGGTATCCAGGAAACAGGAATTGTGGCTACATGTAGATTCTTATTATTCAATTAGAAGATTCTGTTTTCTAAATTTAGTAACTGGATATATCCACTTTTTCTGTAGGGCCCGGCAATGATAAGTTTTTCTGTCGAAAATCCGCAGTTTTCCTCGCGCAGCATTACACATCTTTCTTAATACTACGTATAGTTCTCCGTATATACGTACGCATACAAGACAGTAAAAAGCGAAATTAAACTTTCATCAATTTACATGTTTTATCAATCATCGTTCAAATTTCCCTGAGAAAAAAAGTACTCTTCTACAGAGCAACGATCCGACCAGCCTGGAGCTACGGAATCCAGCAATGGAATTTTCTAAGTAAATCAAATATCGAGATTCTCCGCAGATTCGAATCAAAATGCCTACGTAAAATAGTGAATGCACCCTGGTACATTTCTAACAACACTATAAACAAAATCTACAAATATCCACCCCATACGAAGAAATCGTCGCATCACCTGCCAAGCGCGCCTGAACAAACATCCAAACACCCTAGGCATCAATCTGGGTGGTGGAAGTGATAACCTTGTACGAATCAAGAGACCTATCCTAGACTTGCCTTTCCGATTCAACTAATTTTGTCAGAGATTCTCTGCAATGTTTAATATCCTTATGTTTATCATCAAGACCAAATTTACTGAATATTTAAATTAAAACATATTGTAAATAAGCAGTCTATAAAACGTTAAAAAAGAAATTGAAAGATAACTTTACACCCTCTAACTATTTCTATGGTTTTGTTGAATAACCAGAAACTTGAAAAATACAAAAGCAATGAAAACTGTTTCAGTTTTGACTGAAAAATGCAAATATTTGAATATGTTATTCTGACTATTCTCATAATGCTCCTACCTAATGAAATTTCATACTGAATATGTCACAACTTACTATCCATGACTTGAACATCAACTTGATTACGTCATGCGACGTCAATTGTTTGTTGTTCTTGAGAAGTTTGCGTATTACTTTTTGGAAAACAATTTTGTGTGATATCGTTCAGCATAATTTGAGTTCACTAGTAGTCATACTTCAGTTCACTAGTTGTCCCCTTCTCACATATTATTTAAGAAATAAATATAAGGTATTGTAATACTACATGAAAAATTGAATTTTTGGATAGAAAATGTGTTAATCAAATTTTTTGATTAATCCTGCGCCCCGGATAGAGTAAAGAACGCTTAAAATATAGCGCAGGTGTCTTTTCGTTAATCCCTCTGAATTTCCGAAATTACAAATCTCATAAGATGTACAATTTTTGGAAAATATGAACGGGTTTTGCGTAATTTTGATTAAAAAATGGGCAATTTTTGTATAATTATTTTCTCAAAAACTGCTGCAAATTGTTTCTTTAATTTTTAGAGCATTAGATAGGGGGCATAAAATAGCGCTGGGCTCATATTCAACAAATTGTATTTTCGAAAGTGTCAACCTATTAACCTTTAAAAAAGTAGAATATTGATGATAGAGATTTTATCCTTAATAAAATATGTTCTAAAAATTGTATCTTTAAATAAACTAATATACAATTTTTGAAAAAACTAGTAGTTTTCACGTATTTTTTGTTTGAAATAAAGGCAGTTTTATAAATTTAATGTACTAGATATTTTTCTCTCAAAAAATGGCTTCATATTTTTCTTTAAATATTTCCTTCGTTTCTACAAAGAACGCTTAAAAGTGACAGTTTCAACTTTCGGTGGACTCCCTGCATTTTCGAAAATTGCAGAAGTTAAAGATATTGGGAGGAATTGTGTACTGTTGTTGCACTACTAATTCAGTAATTACCTTCTGGAAAACAAAGGTATATTAAATGTCCTCTTGAGGTAACCAAACTTTGCCAGTTTGGTTAATTCAAGGTAACCAATGTGGTATGGCCAAGCAAAATGAAAGGGGTGATGAATACCTTTCATCTGATGAAATATTCAAAAATAGTTTTAAACTTTTCGCTAGAACGAGAGATCGAACGAGTTATATTTGAGTCGCTCGAATTAGATAATGACAAAGAAAGTGACTTCTAGACGTGAGACAATCGAATGTTCAAAGACTTCTGAAAATCAGACAATCAACTTATTACGTATTGCATTAAAAGATAGTGCATTGCCTTACACTCATTGTCATGTGGTTTGCCAATCTCAAGCAGAAACGAAAAAGGAAAATAACTCAATTTTGCGTATTGAGTGATTTACCATTGTCTAATCTAAAGCGTCCTTATTATTGTATTAAAGAATAAACATTACCTAAAATGTTTATTAGAAGTTCTGTTATTTGGAATTAGAAAATATTATAAAATAATTAAGATGAAAATCTGTTTTTGTCGAGTTATGTCGGTGTTGTGTTGCAGCACATTAAAAAATATTGCCAAATTATGTGCAATAAGCCACGCAATAAAAATCCACTTTTTCAGTATCAGGTATCCACAAAGCTAGTTCTGTGTCGAAAATCGATACTTTTCTTGCAGCATAGCAGTACTTTTTCTTTGCTACGTAGTAATTTATGAGAAAGTAGGAATTCGAAGCAATTTTTGAGAAAATTTTAATAATGTTCTAATGGTTTCACGGAAAGCTCTCACACAAAAAGGAAGAGATCCGTTCGAAATTCGTGGGACCAGGAAGTAGCCTGGTGGATTTGGAAATTTCCATGTTGACGAAACTTCTGTGAACAGTTTGGCGCTATTTTGTCCAAAGGAGAACCGCCAGAGCGGCAGAAATAGGTCAAAAAACAACTTAACACTTTTTCTGAATTAGGAATCTCCAAAACATATATTTACGTCAAAATCTTGACATCGAATTTTTTGCAGCATCACACTACATTCTCAGTACTAAGATTATGTGATATATAAAATAATTAGCTGTCACCAGACGAGTCGATTCCTCCACGTGAGGCATGATAATGGATAAGAGCCAAAACATTTTCGTCATTTACCGATGCATATTGTTTCTGGAAGTCTATAATTCCTGTTTAAAATGCTAAAAGACACTCGTTAATGTCTTAATTCATAAGTCAGTGAAAAATAGTAAAAAAGCTTCGAAAGCTCTAGAAAACGTACACACATTATTCTTTTACACCTCATATCGCAAACACTTTTTATAAATTGGAGATAAAAATTTTCCATTTTCTGACGTATTTACGTTCCAAAGTGTTAAAGTAATGTGTCACGTTTCTTCAGGGTTTATCACCACTATAAAACTTAAAAAATCTTAAATTTTTAGAATGAGAATGAACTACCACAAAACATCTTAAATTAGTTACTTGTTTAAAAGTGTTGCGTGTGTGCTCAAATATGATGCCGCTGTTTTGAACACTTTGCGCTATAAAATTTCAAATTATTGATTGATAAATTTTAAATAGTGGAATATGTAATGTTATGTGACACAGCCCTCGCGATTTAGCTTATTGGTGAGCGTGCTCGCTTTCCACCCCAGGTTCGATTCCCGGTCGGACAAGATTATAATGTGCGTTTTCCTTGCAATGGCCTAGTATATGTTGCTGTGTGATGACGAGAATACTCGCTTCTCAGATTGAGAAGATCACAATACGGTGGGGGGATGTCTTCCTGCTAACCACACGTACGCCCTAAACCCATGGCCGCAAGGCTGGGAAGCTGTTGCCCCGTACGCTGGCCATGTCGCAAACGCGGGCTGTCGCGCTAAGACAGATATAAACTAGAATAATTGTTAAGTGTGTCGCTGTTTTAAGCTTTTATGTTCTTCTCTTCTGAGGCGACACAAAGCTTCTTTATAGAAAAGTTTTCGAATGTGCCCCTCTCTTCTAATCCAAAAGGGCATTTGTACTTCTTGTGGCGCATGGTCGGAATTGATCTGCAAATTATGATCGTAACACTTAATTTATGTATATTAGGAATGTCCATTGTGGACGTGTAGAATTTAGGCGACAGGATTTTAAAATTCATGCTTCATCAACTTGAAATTATATGTGGATATTCTGATTGACGACTGCTCTTGAAATTACGTTTTTAGGTCTCGTTGTAGTTGATTTCGAAATAAAATTTATTTTTTTTAATAATGTAGCTGAAATTTACAACTGCTAAGTAAAACTATTATAATTGTCGACTCAACTAATGAAGTGGAAATTTGTTATTGTGACAACTTTGCCTAACACTCCTGATTAGCTAGTGTCCTTCAGCGATTTTGAGTCATGATCATATCAGGTTCTTTCTGCAGTCTTTCACATCGCGTCAGGCGAATTCGAGTGTCAAGTACGAAGTGCCAAGCTCACGGATAACGTTGGCGTGGATCATTAATAATTTTTTTATCCTGCCCGTAGGATCGACCGTCAAGCAGTCCCCCCCTCCGTACGAGCTACTTCAGAGTATCGAATGGCTTGTCTGCGACAGCTGTACCTGTGAACTATGATGCTACTGCTGCTACCGTGTTTGGGATATAAAAGGATTAGGGAGTGATGAAGATTAGCGCTCAAATACTATGTCAGATACTTTCACGTATTAAAATCTCATCTTCGGTTATTTTTATCAGTCTTTCTAGGTCTTCAGTGAAAATCTTGTCGCCATTTGTTGTGTAGGGCAACATTGTGAGTGGAATATTCTGATGCCAATAAATATTCTATTAATCTCCCTCTACATACGAAATATTATATTTTACCAATTTCCCAGTAAAACAGTTTTCTAGGAAATTACCCTACTGATCAATATTTTTTAATGTATAGAAAATGATTACTTCAATAATTTGTTATAAATGCATTATTTGATAATGATCCATTTGTTTGCGGCCGTGCGAGCAAAGATTCATGATAATTATTGAAATCAGCTTCATAAAGTAGACATGAGGTAGTGAGGTTTTGAGGAATGCAAATTTTGTAATATATTGAAACACTAAGAAAACATGCATATTGTAAACAGTGTTACTAATACCTGACAAAAATATATTTCAAATTCAGGGAACCAATGCAAATTACAGAAACTTCCTTTTTAGTTGGTGTAATAGTATCTAGAATTCAAACTATATGGTACTGTAAAATATATTGTTGTTTGTACATTGGTCTATGTATATGAGAATTATTTGTCAATCGAGGTGGACTTCACTTTTCTAAAAATAGTTATTTTTTTTAAAAATATAGGTAAATATATGGTAGTTTATGTAAATTAACTGCATTAAAAATATTTACTTAATTCCAATACCTACTTTGTACAAATGGAAAGAAAAGAATTATAGGTATGTAGGAGGAGTGAAAGTACAATCTTAGAACTTTTCCGTGAGCTCCGGAATCTTTAATTATTAATAAAGTTAGAAACGCGTGTTTTGGCAACATTTGATAACAATCTGGTCTTCGAAAGCAAGCACTGGGCATTCTTGTCTTTCTCCTTTCAGAATTTACATCTCGTGAACATATATTGACGTCGACAATCAATTTTGAATACTGTAATATTTTAGAAATAAAGAAGAAATTCGTAATCAAGAACATGATTCTCCGTACAAAGCGACCGTGATGAAAGCACAACATAAGAGTTTTTAATTATTTAGGGACCCAATTGCAGGAATAAAATATCGGATTCATATTAACCCTTTTTCAGTTCACTTACCATATGCCTCTCTCGAGCGGGGAACCTCGCCCGCCGATACAAGCTGTAAGTTCCTGACTACTCTTTCGGCATGTGTGGTAGTGTAGCACATGTAAGTGTGTGTGTGTGTGTTTGTGTGTGTGTGTGTGTGTGTGTGTGTGTGTGTGTGTGTAAGGAAGGGGTGAAAATAGGACTAGGAAGAGGAATGAACGACCGAGCGCGGTCCGTAGCCCGTTCGTTATGGCACTTCTCCAGCATTCGCCTGATGTTAATGGGAGAAACCATGGAAAAACTACCGATGAGAGTAACCATCTGCTAGAGTTTTCCTCCAGACAGCGACTGAATTCGACCTATCTATCTAGTAACGACCTAGCTAGTCTAACTAGTGTCGAAAATCCTGCCACACTTGGGACTCGAATTCTAGAGTCAGAGGCAAAACACTGGCATCATTTGATGCCCTGAGCCACCTAAGCCGGTGGCGCCTTGGAAGGCAGGGTTAAATACACGACGCGCTAACACGGACAGGTAAAACTGACACGTACTCCAAGCGTGTTTGGATCGTCTCGTGTCCTTGGTTGGTCATAGGCTCTGTGACAGCTTCCTCAATTTCTTTTAATAATTTTCGTCATAGCAGAATCATTCAAGAAAGCGAATATGGTATTTTTTGGGGACGTTTCAGAAAACTATTCTTCTGAACACCCTAGGGTGTGTCAGAGAAATTTAAATCACCAAAATACTTATGGGTCTTTTTAATCTTTGAACATTCTGGAAACAAACGTGCACTTCGTCACTCTTATGAGGTACAATAGTTTGTATTAGTTACGGAACTGCGAAAAAACGTTATCTGAGCCGGCCTGGATAGTCGAAGGCGCTAAGGATGAAGGGCCGTAGCTCCCTCGACTCGAAAGGTCGCGGGTTCGAATCACGCCTCGGGCATGGATGTTTGTGTGTGTTTGTGTTGTCCTTACGTATTCTTCTTACAGTTTCCCCTACAGTTAAAACAATGATAGAGGCCGCTATATAACCAAATTGTTAAAAAGCGACCTTGTAAAATCTGAAATCCAGACATTTTGGCCCAGTATAAATTATATTAAATTTAACTCTGCGAAATTTGCAAGCTTCAAAATTAGCTTCTGTATCTAAAGGACACTGGTACGACACCCCATATATTCTCGCAATATTTGTGACTTTGGCGATTTTCGAAAGTTCAGAGTTCAACGAAATTGTGGTCAGCGCATATTTTAAGCATCCTTGCTCTATCCGAGGCAAACTAAAAGAAAAAAAAATGAATTCATTTTTGAATAAAAATTATAAATTGCCTTTACTTCATGCAAAACTTACGCAAAAACTACGTTTTTTCAAAAATTATACTTGGCATTATTTAAAGTTCTATTTTTTAGAACTAAAAGAATTTTTAATACCTGTAATTAAATTGTAGGATGTTGAAGTTTATTTGATGACATAAGAGATAGCATGTAATGAATGATATAGTGAAAAGTTAATATATATATAAGTGAAACGTCACTAAACGCAAGAATTTGGGGTATAAAAATCAGTTGATTCAAATACCAATTGTGTAAAAATGTACAGTAATTTATTGCAAAACTTTATATTTAAGTTTTATTTATTTTGTATATTGTCTTGAATTAAATTTAATATTAATACCAACGCTTAAGAGAAATAAAGAATTATTTCAGCATTCATTTCACGTCTGAATTAAATACTCAAATGCCAATTTCTTTCTAAATCATTTAACTGGAATTGCTTATCGTGAAATTCACAATCTTTAATATTGTTGTTGTAGGAAGACACTAAAAAAATTTTAAACTTTTGCAATTTTCAATACTTCAGAGTTATTCTGGTCCATTTTTGTAATCGTGCATTGCTCTGTCTTGGAAAATAATTAAAGAAAAAATTAGAGAAATTGATGAGATTTCGAAAATGTCGTTGAAGCTTCACGTTCAGTGCCCTCATCGATTTCAAATTTGCAAGACCTTGAATTCGACATAATCGATCGTGGCATATTGATTTTGGAGAAAATCCTGTAAATGATTTAGGCGCTAGTGTTATGCCCAGACGGACAAACGGATGGACGAATATACAGACAGACTTTTTCTCATAAACCAATTTTTTGCTTGCAGAGATCCACAAACGTGAATTCGGACTGTACAACGTATTAGAGGGAGTTATTGAAATACAGAAGGAAGAAGTATTCACTTTTTAGTTTTCGAGGACTTACAATACAATTTTTTTCTGAAAAATATTGCTGCAGGTTTACAATACTACAAGATTACAGTAGGATTGCTTTTTTACTACGTAATTTCGTAGTACACGAGAAAGTGAATGTAACCTATTTTAACTGGTAAAAATGTCACGAAGATAAAAACAAGACAGTGCATAATGCACTAGAGAATAACATTGGGTATTTGGCCACGAAAACTCAATACGAACTCAAACAAAATAACATTTTTAAAGGGGCGTCATTTTTCTTGTGCGCCAATGATATTAGGTTAGAGACACCGCAACTTCGCTCTTTGGGGACGATTGGTCTCTATAGAGACATGATTGCATGGGCAATCTCGAAAGGTGGTCTCCAAAGAGACAGTTCAAGAACATTTGAAATAGATGTTTAATATAGCAATACAAGTTCTGATAAAATGCGAATGCTATATTAAGCTCCAAGTGATTATGAAAGCAACGGTGGAGACAAAGGTCGCTACGTTAACTCGTCAGAAACAATATGCAATTACTACGCTGTTGACACCTGCTGTTGCTTGTGGGAGGTTGACTGCGGGAGGCTGCTCGAGGGAGGCACTTATACTGATGACGATATTTAATTGCCTCTCAGTCAAGGTTTCAGGGTCAGATGCCTGCTGTTTCATGCCTGCTGTTTCATGCCTGCTGTTTCATGCATGCTGTTTAAATTGAAACGCGAGAGAACGGAATAATAACATCAACCAGTTAATCGGAGCCGAATAAAGTACTTTTCCAAAAACGTTTTTGTTCGGGGAACATTTTTGAAGTCAGTTTTCTTCTTCGAATCTCTTTCCCATACCGTACATTTGATTAAGCCTGGGACTCCACAACGTCCGTATTTAGGGAATCTTTTTGTTTTATGTAATGTAATATGTTCGAAAATAACGAGAAAAATTCATATTCACAGATATTTATTCCTTTTCCTTTCTCAATCTTGATATATACGTAAGTTGTAAAGTAGGTGCTTGAGATTGAAAGAATGTTTGGGAATTGAAAGAAACACGGTTGAAATTGGCGCAGATGGCGAGGAGATACCCGCAGTTTTGTACCAAACAACAGATCAAATATTGCACAAAATACTTCTTTACATCAGTAGAAAAAGTGAAACAATAGGATAAAGCATTACGTCAGTCTCTCATGTCCTAGTCGACTACACTTATTATCTAGTTCATGTGGATAACTGGTGAAAAAATACTTTTTTAATGGAAGGTCCCAAAACCCGTAAAAAGTTTTAGTTATATAATATGTTTTAAAATTGCCTGCCATTGTTCCATTGTTCCATCTCCTCACCTATTGTTGATCAAGACAACACGATTTGCTTGGGTGTAATGACAATGTGTTATTTTTAAATGAAAAGTTTGAGAAAACGTTGAATTCATGTTTCAGCTCGCCTAAATGATGGTCTGAACCATCAAGGAAATTATACTCTATAATTGATTACATTGCTAAACAGAGTAATAAGACCAGAGTGGAGGAATGTAGAGTTTATAGAGGTGCAGAGTGCGGATCTGACCACTTCCTTTTGCGAGCCAAATGTCTTTTCCCCTTCCAAAATGGAAAAGTAAAAAATCAAATAAAAGAAGACTCTAGAAGAAAAGACGAAGACATTAAGTACAAAGTGAGTTTACTAGAAGACCCACCAATCCTGTTCTTGTATAAGCTAAGGCTCAGTGGGAAGTTGCAAATTGTGGATAACTCCTCTCCAAAATATACAGAGATATAATAAAGTACATACATGAAGCGGCATACGAAAGTTTGGGGAAAATTGAAAGGAAGCAGCAGAGAACCGGGACGTATGGTGGAGTGACAAATTTGCTGAAAGGGTACGGGAGAAGAAAAACGCCTATCAAAAGTGGCTGACGACCCATGATCTAGAAGACAGAAAAACTTACTCACGAATATGTAGAGAAGTAAAAAGGAGATTATAAAAGCCAAAAATGATATGTGGGACATCAAGTGTCAAGAAATCAGCAACACCATTGGAAGCTCAAGATCACGGGAGGCATGGAAAGTGTTGAAACAACTGAGAACAAATGAAGTGTGATACGGACATTTGCAGCTTATAAGCCTAGACAACTGGGCAAAGTATTACAAAGAACTTCTGCAGGAACACCGTGCAGAATACTGCACTCTGTATCAGCTGAAGGATACATCTGACAATCCGGTAGAAGATATATCAGCAACTGAAGTTGAGAAAGTGATGAAAAGTTTCAAAAGCGGTAAAGCTCCCGGACCCGGTGGGATAAATATAGAACTAATAAAATCAGCTCCATCGGTGTTGTTTGAACAGCTTTCAGAATTATTTAATGCAAGTCTCAGGGGCCGTGGGATACCTGAAGTCTTTAAAGTGAGTTACATCTCCAATATATTTAAAAAAGGAGATAAAGAGGACTGCTCCAATTACCGTGGTATAACTATCCTGAGTTCCCTTGGTCAAATATATGGTAAAATTATTAAAAAAAAATTGGAAAATGAAATAAATGAAATGGAAGAACAGAGTGGTTTTCGTGCTGATAGATCCTGCACAGAGAATATATGTACCATCCGACAAGTTACAGATAAGCGGCTGGCGCATAATCTTGAGACACATCTAGTCTATATTGACTTGCAAAAGGCATTCGACAGTGTCCCCCTTTCAAAATTGTGGATGGCCATGGGAAACCACCATATTAATAGCGTATATATTGAGGCCATTAGAGAGTTATATACGGACAATATCGCTTATGTCAAATTAGGAAATAGCTTATTAAAAGAAATCAAAATAAATAAAGGGCTAAGACAGGGGTGTTGTATTGCACCAACTCTCTTCAAAATATATCTAGGAGAAGCTCTAAAAAACTGGAAGATAAAATGTGAAAGGATGGGAATAAAATTAAATGACGATATGTAATATTCACTAAATTTTGCAGATGACCAAGTGATATTCGCAGAGGATGAATACGAGGCACATTATATGTTAAGGAAATTAAATGAGGAATATGGAAAATGGGGCTTCAAAATCAATTTCAAGAAGACAGAGTACATGGTGGTAGGAGGGACAGGAAAAGATTTAGTAATGGAGGATGGCTCGGTTGTTAAGTGTTGTCAGACGTATAAGTATTTAGGAACAATTTTAACAGACCAAGGGGGCAGTGAAGAGGAAATTAAACATCGCATTCGGCAAGGAAAATCTGCTATTCGGCAATTGCTTTCAATAATATGGAATAAAAATATTTCTAATGAAGTGAAAATTAGAATTTATAAAGTAATTGTGGAAAGTATATGACTGTATGGTGCTGAGTTGTGAGAGATCTCAAAAAGTAATGAGAAAAAGTTAAAGGCTATGGATATGGAGTTTTGGAGACGCAGCTGTAGTGTAACGTTAATGGAAAGAATCAGGAATGGAAATATAAAGCAGCAAATGGGTGTCATGTCGGATATAATGGATACAATAGAAGGGAGAAGGTTAAAATGGTATGGCCATCTTAGAAGAATGCCGGATGAAAGATGGCCATTAAAAAAATTGGAGGTGGCAGGTGCCAATGCACAGAAAGAGAGGTAGACCAAGACTCACGTGGTATGATGGTGTGCGGCCGACAATGAGAGATCGTCACATCAAAGATGATGATTGGCAAGATAGAAGAAGATGGAAGCTTGGGTGCGAGAGACGCCGCATGGTGTAGTTCCACTCGCAGAAGAGAGAGAGAGAGCTAGCCTAATGTAGTGGGGAAGTGGGATTGGCCGGAGGGGAGGGGAGGGGAGGGGGGTGACACTAGGTCTACCCACGTTGGCTGTCACTGGATCTATTTACGTCACCGATAATTAATTTCCTTTGTTACTGATATTTGAGAAACCTTTGGCATAATTCATACCTGAACTGCTACGTTTCTACCAAATCAAAACAGTGTTCTAACTCTGCATTTCACAAGGCCACACCGAAAGAAAAGTTCGATATATCTCGCAACACCCGGTACATAAAACCCACATAAACAATTGTTTTTAAAAGGAAATATTGCATTTTACAGTTAGAATGATGAATGAAACTGTTTCATTTTGCTGCTTAAAATCGCTTTAACATTATGCTTTATATCTGAGATGCGTACGTTTCATTTTAGTATATTTTGAACTTTAAGAATTTCGCTGAATACTCAAAAAATAAAGGGTTTTAGCCGACTGGGTTGGATTTGTGTCAACATTGCCGTTGCCTCTGCAACGTGTCTGACCGTGAGATTCTAGGGTTCGAGCACCGACGGTGGCGAAGTTTCGACACTCTTTCATCGGCGAAGAAGCACTTCCACCTCGCGGAATATAACAAGCACCACAATGACGGGAATAATGACCTCAGTAGTTGACATGCCCAGAAGCACGAAATAATCGATCAGTACGTTTAAAGATTTTCGGGAATTCTAGAATTCTGGAGGACATCGTTTGAAAAACGCTGGTCTAAAGACTGTGGGAAGGATGCTTTGTTTGTGATCTATGCTTTGTGAGTTGGCTCCCACGTGGTAAGTCTTGGTCTCCATGCGCTGTGAAGATCACCTTGAACTAGAATACGACTTTCAAATCGTTTATTTGTAGGTGGTAGATGTCGATTACGATTGTGAACATTTCTCACCAACAGACATAACGCGTGACATTTTCGCAAAATTGGATGCAAGGTTTTGAGAATAAGATGTTCACTAAAATAGAATGTTACAAACTCTGTAGTATATGATTTAGTTATACAGGTATCCTACCAATTGGGTACCACCCCCAACAACTTCTAAACATTAGGCGATATCGAAATTCAGATTTCACCCAACAAAATGAATTGTGTGGCATAAGCCGTGAAGCTGTTTTTCTTAATGTCTTTCAAATATGGAGTCATCGAAGAATATTTAAATAGAACCGTGAAGCTGTTTTTCTTAATGTCTTGCAAATATGGAGTCATCCATGATTATTTAAATACAACTTCTATATGTCTTTTGTACAGAGGTAGCTAGAGCTGCTATATGCACCACCTTTTAAACAGAGGTCGTTAGATCACACATGCCTGCGTAACCTCAGGTATCCTCGTTTTCCGACGCCCTTTAATTATCAGATGACTTGACATTAACATAGCGGCCGATATGACGACAATGGTCATAGTTTGACAGCTCAATTAATTTCATCTTAAGCGATTATCGATGTCTCCTCGTTATGGGAATACAGCGCATTCAGAAATAATAATGTTAATTTATTGGTTTTGATGCAGTGAGCATTGAGCGTGAAGATGGAAGTGCACGGTGGAATGGGAAACGGAAAACACTGAGGAAATTAGCTGTTAACTTCCTTTGTTCATGTTCACATTTCACACGGAGGGGCTCGAATTCAAACCCTGATACCCAGAAGTGTTATATTGGCGAGCTAACCGCTACGCATCGCTCCGATGCACTCATCACTCCTAGGAAGTGGCACAGCAAGGCAAACGTCTAGTAATAGAAAACCTGCTTGTCTGTTTCTCTAAGCTACACTTTCTCCCCCTAGAGAAAAGGTAAGTACCAGGTTTGAAAATATTGTGCTCATATTTCGAAATCATACGTATTATATTGTATTGGAAACTCTAGAATCATATTCATCTCCCGCGCATATCACACGGAGTTTTTGGGTGAATGATCAGCTCTGGTGGCTTCAAAATAAAAAAAAAGACATTGATAGAAGGAAAGAGGAAATCGAATTAACATTAAACAAGAAAAAGAAATAGGGGGAAAACAACAATTCAATTCCGTTGACATCAATCTTTAATGCAGAATATTGATTACTGTCTAATGCGATTCCCTTTTCATAACTTTCCCGTAAGCTCAAGTCGAGATCTTTCTGAAACTTCCATTTTTGTAATTCTTTCAGCCATACCCCAAAATCAGATATCTTTCGGACGATCATTCTTTTTTCCATAATACTTATATCACGATCACTTTTCCTTATAGTGATGGCTCTCTTGGAGAATGTATCATGTGATATATTTTTAGGAGTGTGGAGTTTGCAGACAAGTTTTCCTTTCGTGGTTATCTGTTCTACCAAATTCTTTGATATTATTTGAAATACTATCTTATTTCTCCGAGAATAGAACAAACGAATAACTTATTAATTTGCGCACCATGTAATATTTTGTGGTAAATTACTGATATTATCTCAGTCATAATTTTCTATATGATGTACAAACGAACAGGTTATATATCATAAAATATGAAACTATTTCAATTACGGGGATTTTGGTCATAACATTTTACACATTTGTACTACAAAAGATTTGATTCAAGTAATCTGTGCATCATAGATAAGCGTTTTAAGTATTATAGAAATTTTGCCTCATATTCCATTGCAATTGGACACTGCCTTAGGTTGAATGCATTGTGCGCTCTTAAGTACCACTCCACGTTCTCGAGTAGCACGTTTTTCGTACGACAGACGCTTCTGCTGATTGTAATCGGCGTTTAATCGATGCGTTTCGCGATAAAGTATTTGCATCAGCAGGTCGAGATTTTGTGACGATAGGTGTGACTCGGCGGCATCTTAGAGGCCAGCGGGGCTCTTGGGCGTGATAAGTCACGTGACAAGGACGGCATAAAAGGGGCAGCAACTCTGCGTGGTCCACGCACCTCGTACCTCGCTCCTGAGATGAGGGGTAAGTTCTGCTGGCTCTCATCGCCTCTTGTAAACGTTGTTGCTCCATAGTACGTAGGATATACTTTGTGTTCCGTGCGGTCCATGAGATTGTACTGAAACTTCTTTTAGAGTAACTTTCGAGACAAAGTTAATATGAGAATTATACGAAGCTTATCCGAATTGTAGTTCATTCACACGCAACTCAAACTTTTTCAAAAAATAACTCTTCTACCTTATTGCCTGTTTATGAACTCGTTCGGGAAGGAACAAATCAACTTTCTATTCGGTGCAGATATATTTGTAGATTTTAATAATTGTCTCAAAGTGTCCGTTTACTTAATTCATTTTAACTCATTGCCATTATGTGTTCTGTGTCTCAGTTTTTATTTAAGGTTTGTGGTCGATCTATTGAAAGTATTTTTTGATAAAATAAAGATCCTAATTATTGAGAAATTCATGTTTTTTAGAAACATTCTTTAAAACATTGTAAAATTTCGTCAGGTACACACTTCACACAGTTGTAATTAACTTTGTGTTACAGTATAACGTTTTGACGAAGTTCCTCGTTGTCTTCAGGTACACAAATTTAATTGATAAAAATACATTATTCACAACACTATTAAATATAGTATGTTACATTACAAAAGTACTTCTATGTATTTTTGCAAACGATGTATTTTTATCATATTAAATTATATACACGTGAAGATGACGAGCAACTTCGTCGAAACGTTGTGCTGTAACAACACAAAGTTAATCTGTGTAAAGTGTCTACCTGAAGAAATTTCACAGTCTTAGAGATTGTTTATAATAGAAAAACATATGTATCTTAAATAATTGATATCTTTATGTTTTGGGTTCCTTACCACTTCCAGAACTTTTCTCTAAATAATATCATGCAGTTGCAGAACAATTGAAAAAATAAGAATGTTTCCATACTACGTCGGGGGCGGTTTTGTTGATTGAAATGCAAACATTATTACACTTTACATGTATCCACCCATTCAATTTATAATATATATTTGGCCAGTATTTTACTGCGTAAAATTACCTTGACTTAGGCCGCTCAGCATAGTTCGATCATTTATTTGGATTTAAATTTTTTCAAAATGACTTTCCTCCACGATCTATGGCTGTTTTTAATAATTCATTTGCGCATCTGCTCAATTATACCATACAATTATTTATGATTTCAAGTTGGTATGGTAAAGTTTCGAGTTGAAATTGTTCGTTATCTTAAATATCTTGGTAATGGGCGTTCATCTGGGAAATCTCGCTAAAGATAGCAGGAAGAAATTGAGATATCTTTTCAATAAAAGTATATTCTTTTGAGTGTCGTGAGTTAATAATTGACGTTTCTAAGAAATTATTTCGTGTACCTATATTAAAAATTTCCAATATGTGCAGAAATTGAAAGAAAATTATGCAGTCTTCGACCGTCAGAGATGTCTATGGTTTTGTTAGTTTCTTAGGAACTCGATAAAAATCCGAAAAGTGTATTACGAATCTGTATTACTAATTTCTAATGCCTACATAAATTGAAAAGTATGCAGCTGTGTGAAAGGTGCCTGATACGTTAGATATCCAGAAACTAGGGAAAATCCAAAAATATTTAAACGGTTTCAATTTTGTCGGAAAATGCAAATATTTGATTGCGTTTCTCCATCTATTTTGATATTGTGCGCACAAACGCAATTTTAAAACTCACTTTTGAGCAGTGTGCGTACTCATATTTTGAAAACCATTGTATGTGGTTTTTAGCAGCAGTTTTGCTGCTGCAAGCCATGAGTTATGTTCTAATGCTGTTGACGTTTCTTGGAGGATTTAAATGCTTATTTTTTATTATATTTATTTATTTTACGTCAAAAAAAAAACAGTTAAAACTGCGTATGACGTGCTATGGGGAAAAGTGAATTGTGTGCACATTTTCAAAATTCTGTGATCCCTACACTAAGTCATATAATACCTAAATTTTGAAAAAAAACCCTCCCATGTAATAAAATCTATTTTCAAGGATAAATGGGCAATAAATTTTGGCTATCATGTTGTCCTTCGGAATAATACTTCCTGCCGCGACAACATGGAAACGATAATTTGAATAATTGTATTTCCCACTGAATTCTAGAAGACGTGCACAGAAGATGAAGTTACATTTATGTCCAGAAGCAAAACAAGGGGCCATCTCAGCATTTGCTCAATGGATCAGGGAAACTAGACGAAAAACCTGATCGAGATGGGGGCTTGCAATTACATGCTTCATAGTTGGATGGTTGGTGATCAGTTACTTGCGTGTTCGTAATCTTTAATGATTTAAACTTTCACGTCTTGTTTTTGACTAATAATTATTTATTCTGATTAGTATTAAAATAAATAATACATTATATTCTACAAATTAAAAAAGTAAATGTTTAATTTTTATGATATTGATACGTTTTTCTTTCACTTAAATTCTTGATTTCGTACCTCTTCTGTCAATACAATCTCACCATTTAATTTCAGTTGAATCCATCTCTCTACTAGGGAGGGTAGTTTGAATCAAGTATGAATTAAGTCTTATTGCTCGCTTATGCTGCAACCTTCATATTTATTTGCGCTCGTTACTCGGAATGATTTGTTTGTCAGCGACAGGTTAATGAAACGTCTTTTTCATACATGTGTCGACTATTTACGAATTGA
This sequence comes from Teleogryllus occipitalis, assembly GCA_011170035.1. NCBI lineage: Eukaryota > Metazoa > Arthropoda > Insecta > Orthoptera > Gryllidae > Teleogryllus > Teleogryllus occipitalis. The sequence goes on along the minus strand of BLKR01000195.1, from coordinate 592,912 downwards.
AACTTTGTACAACTATTTTAAACACCTTGGCAATTGAGGATGATTTTGAACACTTTGCTGATAGTAGAATTCATAGCGGTATCTTGTAAACAATATTATTATACTCATTGAAATATATACATTAGAAATTATTTAATGGTCTCGTAAAACATCTTAGGGAACTGTTACTTAAAATGCTTACTAAATATTATTAAAATTCACAACATCTTAATGGATAATGGAAACGCGGGAAAATGTGGAAAGATGAACAGTTCGTGTTCCTAAAAACTATGTTACAGAATATACCATGTTAATATATTACAGAATTGTTTTTTGATTTATTATTAATCTTTGGAATCTTTGGAATAGTTCGTTACAAGAGTAGTACGTTTCAATTTGCATCTAAGGCAAAAGTATTACTAAGTGGCAATAAGTCATTCCTATAATACAGTAATGATTATTTTAAATAGGCTCCTAAGAATTTCTAGTGAATAGGGTGTCGTATTAACTAATTAAGACAATAAAATAGAAGTATGGGTTTAAAAAGAATAATTTTTGTGCACTCTGGAATTGCAAAAAATAGAAATATCCTAGAATGTCTTTTAAGGTGTGAACTATTTACATCATATTATTTTATTTATTTCCTTCCAGATAGTAACAAGTGTTTGTGGTGTTTATTATAGGAGACTAATAATTTAATTATACGGTATTAACATCAACACGAACATTATTGACTTTGAGATTTTTCGGCGGAATTAATTTGTAATTTCTTTGTTTAAAATCATATTATCTAAACTTGTAAGTGGCGGTTTCTCTGCAACATCATACTCCCCTTGAAATATAATGATTAGATATATCATCCAACTAGCTATGCAGTCGAATCACAGTTCAGTTACCGTATTAGCTGGGTCAGTAAAAATTCAATGCTCGATTTTCTATTAAAATGATAAATTCTACTTTTAGATGTTCTTATTTCTTCTGCTCTATTTTTTCTCTATGGCATTAACATTGAACATACTTTTAATCTTCCACGCCATCTTCTATTTGAGACTTCATTCCCTTCCTTCCTCTCTGTTTCATGTCTTCTAGCAACTTGTCCTTCCTTCTCAGATGACATCTTTCTCAATTCGTTTTTTCTGTGATGTGGAGGTGCGGGCCTCATTTTTTTCACGTTCCTTACGTTTATGGCACATCGCAAAAACAAATAACATTCTTTCTCGCACTTTCTTATTTATTCTTGTCGAGTAAACTTCCATATCAAATGCAGGGAAAATATACATAGTGTATTTTTAGACAAATTTTATTATTTACTTTCAAATTTGCTGATGTCATTTTCATTACGTAGATCATCGAGGAGAGCTTTTCCAGAAAAAGTCCACTAATTAAAATAATTCATGCCATTGAAATAAACTTTCATTGGTCATGGCATGTTCTAAAATTTATACTCTCTTAATCTTTAACTTCTCAATGATTCTCCCATAATATAGAGTAATGGAAAAAACACGATTGAAATTTTTGAATACTCAAAAGAAATAATTATTCCATTCAACAAAATAAGAAATTTTAATTGCTTCTTCTATCTAATATCTAATGACTTATCATATCACTTTCATATCTAACGACTTATCTACAAAAAATGTTTTAGAGCTCTTTAACACTATATTTGAAAATATTTTCATTTGAAACTATTGGAAACATGAATTCAAATTTGAGTTCATTATATTTGCATACTGGAATTCTGAAAAGGGACTCAAAAGTGAAATTCTTAGTATTAAAAAATGCAATCATCATTGAATGTATCAATAAAACCAAAGGTTTTAGGAAAATGTCAAATTATAATTTCTGCAGGTTTTATTGATAAGAAACCGTTTTAAATCTTCATGTTCGACTACTATATCTGCTTCCACAGTATAACAAATTATGTTTATATTACGTTTCCCCATTCTGTAACAACTTTTGGTTTGAAGTTGGTTAATTATTTTATTCATTATTAAATTAAATAATAGAAGACTCGGATTATCATCCTGACTTATTACTTTAGATTCAAGTTGAGTTAGAATTTGCCAAAGAATGACCTAGATATGTAAAAATGGTGGAAATCTTAAAAATATCAAAACATGCCAAATATTACATTAGGTGATCTGTAATAACGATCAAATTTGAATCAAAATAGGCTAAAACGTAGATGTTTCAAGTTTGAAATTATAAGAATAAGAAACTAGTAGTGATACAATTGCACATTGTTTATCACATTATTTGTAACGTTTCCAATGTCGAAAAATAATTTGAAAAAAGGTTACCTGCACCATTTTTATGCGTCCTTCCCTTCATCCGACGGAAAAGTTAAAAGAAAACATTTAGATTCTTTTTGGCGAAAATATAAATTACATTTACTTCAAGCAAAAATTACTTGTATTTTCAAAAAAATAGAATTACCTTATATAAAGACCTATTTTTAGAACAAATTTCTTTAAGGAAGAAATCCCTACAATGAAGGTTGTAATTTTGCGATGTTAATTTTTTTTTCAATTTTCTAAAGTGCGCAGATATCATCGAAATTGCATCTGCACAATTTTTTAAAGTGTAATTTACTGTATTCGAGAAAAAATAAAGAAAAATTTGGATTCATTTTTGAGAAAACAATTGTTTAAAATGTGCCTATTTTCATTCAAAATTAAGCGTAAACTATTCATATTTTTGAAAGTTTACAACGAGATAGTAAGAATGCCGCCATGGAAGAATTAGGTAAAATTATTGTATTTTTTCTCCAAAGCTGCCTCAAAAAATTAAGAGAGCAATGGAAGAAAATCAATTTAGGAAAGTCTACTCGATGTTGCTGTATTTTGCAAATTCAATTTACGTGACTCTCTAATTCCAGCTTCCTGAAAATTCGAAATAACATTCCCGCCGAGCGAGTAATACCAAAAATAAAAACTCGTTTTTATCTCGCTCAAATTGTTTAAACTTGACAATATGATCGCGAGGATGTACAAAATTATAAGATTGACTAGATTAGATAGACTTGATAAATTAGATAGACCCATAAAATGACGGAACGAAATGAAATTCCGTTAGTAATAATTTATTATAACGAATAGTAAAATTTACTTTTAAGGAAATTAAATTTCTTTAAATTATTATGCAATTTTAGTTTCAAAATCCCTTTTATTACCAGTAATAGGTTTGCAAACCGCGATCCTCTATGAGTCCGCGTAGCAATTTAAGGGAGTCCCTGAAGGATTCAGCAGGTGAAATGTTGCGCTACTTGCGATTATTGCCACTGGTTGCCAGATGGAAGGATCTAATTTAGTTTCTCTAATATTTGTTAAAGTCTTTTAGGCATACTGCTTTCCCAAACTGCAACAGCCTGTGTACCGCAAATTTTGTCCACTGAGTTCCACGAAGTCTTTTTGAAGGAATTTTATGAGTCTTTATCTTTATGTATTATATATTATACTACATCTCAGATTCTAACATTTTATCTGTCAAAAATATTATACAAAAAGTAGACTAGATTCTATTTGTGGTTTCTTTACAAGTGTCGCAAAGCAACATAAAAATGTGTAAAGAGATCGCCATGCACGAACTATTTTAGTTATATCGTAATTTTTTTTTGTCCCGAGCCGCCACTCAACATGAAAAAAGCCGCAGAAAAATATCAATTTAGGGAAGTCTAAGCTGCATTTTGCCAATTCAATTTCCATGACTACATATACCCATTCAACTCAACATACGAAACCGAATTGCGCGGCACGTAAACTACCGACTTTTCCCGTCAGATGTATAAATAGGACCACATTTTTATAGGGACTCAATCAGTTTCTAATTTTGTTTGGCTTATGGGGACACCCCATCCGAAAAGTAAGAGCAGCATATACTCAAACAATAAGTAATAATATGCAAAAATTCTCAAATTTCTTTGTCGTGCCAGTTGCTCAATTTTTACCGTACAATCTCAGGGACGCAGGAAAATACGTTATAGATATCAGTTGACCATGAAGACTTACTCTTGAAGTTAACGAAGATTTGATTGATTGTGTCTTACGATGAATGCATAGCTGGTTTTAGGTAATTGAGCAATTCAAACTTTTGAATTAATATAATATAAATGTTAAATATGAAATAAAATGCATTTTTTCATTTGTTCTTTTAGTTTAGGATGTACTTTTCGCTTGAAAATATTGAGTATTGTGTAATTAATAATAGCAATTGAAAGTAGAATAAAATAATCTATTGAGGAATAATAAATTACTTTATACATTTTTGAATATTTCTAAGAAGTATATTTACAACTGCATTGTGCATTCATTGCTTTCATAATTTCAAAGTCTATAAAGTTACTTAAAACGTCAGTAACTAAAAATGACGTGTCGTTTAATCTTCGAGAGTTTAATGTATTGTGCAATGTCTCTTTTAATGTATTGTTTGGTGAAGATGATAAATATGCTCTATTTGTCCTTTAAGAATGATTTCGTTATCTATCATGTAATCTTGTTTTCTATAAGCAGAGGTGAAATTTGAGGACACTGTTCCTGGAAATTCGGGAATAGGAACATTTTGTAGCGTGTTAGAATTAAACCTGATAATCAATTGCAATTTATTGGCACTCATATAGATCAGGAATGTAGCCAGGTTATGATATTTTTTTGATAAAGATAGACAAGTTCTATTAATGTTATCGCGTAATAGATGAAATCGGTTAGTTGTGATTAACACGTACACATTTTTTCTATTCATTCTGTTGAGGTTAACAGCGTAATTCAAATCTCGATGAAGCGGTGCTGTTGTTCTCCTCATATATGCAAACTGATTTTCATATACGTCTTTCCTTTTCAGCTCTGACGGCAGTCAGTGCCTTGGGAGTGTTGCTCCTGGTGTCATGTGCCTTTGCGGATGACCGAGCCTGGTACTGGCCATGGTCGACCGCGAAATCAGATGACGTAGCGGAGGTGGAACACAACTTGGAAGAAGACGCAGTGCAGCATGCTCCCCTTCCATGTGCCCTGAAAAATCCCTCAGACAGGACGTTTCTCCTCATCCCTCATCCCAATGACAGGCGCGGGTACTATTCGTTTTCCCCGGAGCTGCACAAGTGTCCTTTTGGCCTTAAGTACAATGCGGAAAAGCAATTGTGCGATTGGCCAAGAGCGATAAGTGCGCAAGGAGAACAAGAACAACAAGATGTCGCAGAAGATTCGGAGAAATGCGGCGTGTCCGATCCTCTGCTGGCGGCGGGGTCACTCCAATTGCCCCATCCATCCGACAAAGATTCCTTCTACGTTCTTGTTCCTAACTTGAAACACTGCAAACCGGGGGAAATATTTGATGGAAAGAAGCAGCGGTGTGTACCTGCTAGTGACTGCTCTTGCCCTGGTAAGTATCAAGTTTTGTCTTTATGGTTATTAAATATTATGGATATGGAAGATTGAAGTCAAGTTAATGAACTATTTTTGGTAATTATTTTAATTTTATTATTAATACAAAATAAGTATTTAACAAAATATATAAATTATCATCTTAGCTATATAAAAATAAAGATCATATGAAGGGCTATAATGTAATTATACAAAAGCATGTGTTTTTTTGTAGATATATTATTACATCTCGGATTAATTGTTATGTGGCGTATGTGTCCGTGTTTTACAAAGGCTTTTAATTGTCAATCAGTATTTAAAATATCTAGCATTGACATTACATATTGCGGTGGAATGGGGAAAATGTGTAATTGGAGTGAATGTGTACTCATTTAAAAAAACTTAAACTGTTTTTTGCGCGCATTTGCCCTACAATCTGGAGTAAATGTGTACTTCAGAGATCGTTTCAAAAATCTTTGATAAAACCATGAAAATATAATTTTTTTAAAACGTCCAGCGGGCGATTTACAAGCTAGAATAACAGTCCTATGTAATAAAATAAAAAATCTAATTTTTAGTTAATGTAGACCCAGTAGAAATCGTCAAGTTGCATTTTGCGGACAATGTTACGCAATAACTCCACTCCACCCTACCATTTCGGCTACCTATGGGTATAATGGAGAAGAGGGATTGTGATGGATTGTATACCGTCCATTAGCGAAGGGAATATACGGATAGATCGAGATTTGAACATGAAGGCGGGGTAGTGTAATTAGTTTTATTTATTTCTTGGAGAAACTACTTACATGAGGAGGGCTACTTACAGAATTGCTTATGACTTCTCTTCTACACGAATAATGCAAGGACTTCCCAAATTGTTTTTTTGTTTTTTGTTTTTGTATTGGATGGACCTAGAAGCGAATCGGACTGATGACATTAAATTGAGAATCTCAATAGATAACTACTTGGAACTGCAATAATTTTACAGAACCTGATTAAGTAGGCGTTTGAATCTAGTTTTGATGTGCTGAATTCGATATTGCACACTTAGTTTTTGTGTCTCTTTATGTTTTTTAATATGTGAATTAAAATGTCCAATTTTATAAAAATGTCTCGTTTCTGACCATGTTTATGATAGTTTGGCCCACTGTAATGCATAATAAAGTACCACAATTTTAATATTAGCAAACTTTATAGTTAATTAATAAAAAAACATTTAGGGTCAATCGAGGCTATTACGGTACAGAAAAGCAAACTTTCATCTTATCTTCTATAGAGGTTGTAGCAAATACATGAAAAAAATTGAGTATGAGATTTTTGGTGCTAAAGACGTATTCGAAGTAAAAAATTACTTAAAACATGCCGCAACTTTAAAGAAAGAAAAAGTGTTATTAAATTAGCCACACATGATGGGGCTAATACAATACATTGATGGGTCTCAAATGATATAGCTTGATGACTATGAATTTTGATTGCGAAACAATGCTCGGGCTATAGTGAAACACTTTGGGTTCTAGTGTCTCAAGAGTATTTTTTATTTAACTTTATCAAGATTTATTATCAAGAGTATTTTTATTGAACTTTTGCCATGTCTCAGTTATACGACATTGTTTCCGATCTGTTTGAAACTTCAGGAGGAAGGCTTTAAAATAGGGTTTAAAAACATTGTTTAATTTGGATTTAATAGAGTAAATTGTCAAAACCCTTTGGTTCGTACATCCAAGTCTAATAACAAGAAAGTTAATGCACGTAAAAAAAACGATTGAATGTTGCAAGTATCTGGAAGTGATATCGTCACATCTGTGTGACAGTATACAAGCAAGACTTGGACCTTCCTTTTAGCATTATGGTGTTTATGTTATTTTCTGTATTATAAAATGAATTTAAATAATTAAATATTGGTTCAAGATATTTTTATGCAGTTTTCTTTCATAGAAAACTTTTGTTGTACAGAAATGTAAATATTACAAATCCGAGCAGTAACATTAGTAGCAGTAACATATCCGTGCATATAATAGGTCCTATATTATTAAACAATAAACTAGTGGTGCTACCAAAGCACATACTTTCTCGCATTGGTTGTAAATGCTCCGCAATATTATTCTACTAAATAAACCAGCAAAAGTGATATCAACCATCAATTTTTTTTCCGCTTCGAGACCAGATCTCAGTTCCTCAGAGTTAACTTGTCGGCACTCATACCACCTCTCCACACAAGAGCTCTATGGATCGGTCTCGGGCAGAAGCATCAAAAGATAAATGCCTGATTTTTTCATGTAAAAAACCCATCAGCAATCAATATATTCGTTAGAAACTCCAAAAGCCTCCACTCCGTTCAGCTCTAACAGGAACCATCAATTTTGGAGAGAATCGGCTCAACGGTTTACGAATGTCCCGAATGTATAGTACATGTTTTTGCACGGGAGATAGCTGTGATTTTCCCGCCTTGGATGGCTAAATCAAGTGCCGACCTACCGTCGGCTAGCGAGATTTTCCCCAACCAGATCCCTCTCACCACAGAGTATCCTAACCGGGACAAGCTGTAAGCTCCCGACCGGTCTCCGAGCATGTTGTAATGGTGTGGTGCATGTAAGTGTGTGCAAGGGCAGTTAGGACAAGGAATGGGAAGAAAATATCGCACGCGGTCCGTTTGGTAGGGTACTGCCCTGGCATTCGCCTGGTGTTGATCAGAGAAACTAAGGAAAGTAACAGATCAAAGCAGCCGGCAGGTAGAATTCTTTTCCACCCAGCAACTGGACTCGACTACAATGACATTAGTTGATACCCTGAGCCACCTCTCCTGGTCAGCCGTTAAGGATATATAAGTTGGTCCCAGGGTAGTGTATATATTGTATTTAAATTGCATGTTGATAGATTGATTAGTTTATTTAAACCGGTTCATACAGATGTACAGAAAGACAATTAATTTGATGTGACATACACTTCATAATCAAATAAAAGAGTGGAAACTTGTTTAAAAGTTCATGAAACAAAATCACATACCTGTACAGACAGTTCATTTAGTACCTTAATTGATTGTGTATGTGAGTAGAATTTCTTCAAATGATTTTCAATAAAGTCTCTGAAATTTTTAATAGTTTTCTTTGCAACACAGAATTGCGACAAATAATTATCTTTGAGCGAGGCTTGAACCAGTGGCCCCTTCTTCCGAACCGCAGAAACAGTACCCGCCATTTAACCATCTCGGCTACGAGGAGTGACGCTCTAATAATAGACATTAGAGCGTGGTGTTTCAGTTCTAGCATTAGGCAGGCTAAAAATGGATAAAATAAAAAAAAGTCCATTAGGTAGAAAATGATGGCAACTGTGAAGGAATAACTCGGTGCGGAAAATAATTTTTGCTGGTTGAAAATACTTTTGCTTGTCCATAAAGCAACGTAACATAACGGAAAAGTTATCAATGTTGTGAGAAAATATTGTATTGTTTAGAACAAATTGTTTATCTTGATTAATCGTTTCTGTGATTAGAATTGCTTCAAATGGTTTTCAATAACGTTTCTGCAATTCTCAATTATTTTCTGCGGCAGCATAGAATTGTCACAAATAATAATCCCCAAACAAAGGCGCGAACTTGCGAATCTTGCTTCCAAAGAGATGACTCCGTACACGCCAATTAACCATCACTGCCATCTCGTTAGAACGTAAGATTTAGAATTCTATAATAGTAATAAGTGTATAGTGGTGTCAGTTCTAGCATTTGGCAGTCAAATATTAAGAAAAAGTGAAAAAATGTCCTTTGGGCGTCAAAAAGATGACAGGTGGGAAAGGAATAAGGCATAACCCAAAAGTTAGTCGAGATTAACACCTACCAGATGCGAGAAATTCAGTGCCATTCAGTAGCCACAGTAGTCTTTTCTGAATTTAGCAACAGGATTTATCCACTTTTTGGTTACCAGAGACCAACAGAGAGAGTTTTTCTGGCAAAAATTCGCCGATTACATAACTTTCTCTTTCTTACGAAGAATTTGTAAGGCGAGAATAATAATAATAAGATAATAATAATATAATAATAATAATAATAATAATAATAATAATAATAATAATAATAATAATAATAATAATAATAATAATAATAATAATAATAATAATAATAATAATAATAGTAATAAAACCGGGAGCGGTAGCTCGGTGCATCAACTGATGTCACTGCAGCGCCTCTGACCGGGAGTTCCTAGGTTCGAGTCCTGACGGCGGCAGGATTTTCGACACTAGCTTTTCAGCTAGGTCGAATTCAGTCGCTGTCTGGAGAAGAATTCTAGCGGCCGGTTGCTCTGATCGGTAGTTTTCCGTGGTTTCTACGGTCAATACCAGGCTAATGCCGGAGCAGTACCCTACCAAACGGGCCACGGACTGCACGCGATCTTTCCTTCCTCTTTCTTGTCCTATCATCTCCCCTTACACGCACACTTACACTAACATGCACTGCACTACCATATATTCCGGGAGACCGGTCGGGAGCTTAGAGCATGTCCCGGCAAGGGCGGTGCCCCGCTGGTGGGAGAGTCCTGGTTAGGGGGAAACCCCACTAGCCGACGGTAGGTTGGCGCCGGATCTCGCCATCCAGCGGGGGAAGATCACCGCCATCTCCCGAGAACAAACATGCACTCCACTAACGGGACTAATGACCAAAGCAGTTGACGCGCCCGGAAACACGAAAAAATCAATAATAATAATAATAATAATAATAATAATAATAATAATAATAATAATAATAATAATAATAATTTTGGAACTGTTAAGGATATCTTTAAGTTGGTCCCATGGATACTGGTTAAATTGAATTTTAAATATCATGTTGATATAATCATGAGTTTTCTTAAATCGGTTCTTACAGGTCCACAGAAAGACAGCAATTGATTTGATGTGACATATCTTATACAAATTTAATGAAAGAGTTGAAAAGTTCAAAATACAAAAATCACATACAGAGACTTCCAGTTTATTTACCTCAATTAATGGAATTTGTGACCAGAATTCCTTCAAATGGTTTCCAATAAAGTTCCTGGAATTCTCGATCTTTTCTGGGGCAACAGAGAATTGTGACAAGTAATTATCCCTGCAAGAGACTCGAACCAGCGACTCCCTGCGAAACACTGAGTCCGTACCCGACTCCTAGTCACTTCGGCCATATGTTCATACAGTGAATTGGCACTTCTGTCATAAGCGCATAGTTGTTTCAGTTCTAGCATTAAGTAACCGAAAAAAATTGATAAGACGTCAAATAATGTCCTTTCGGCGACAAAAGATGTCAGCTGGGAAGAGATCAAGACCATCCAGAAGCTCGTTGAGACTAAACAGATTCGAAAACTAACTAGTGCGAGAAAGTCTATGCCATTCTACAGCACCACTAGTGTATTTATTACCAAATTTTTTACTGTCCCTTATTACGCATTTGGAGAAAATTTTTAGAAAAAAATTGGAGCTGTTTTTCAGAAAAAAATCCGTAAATTTCAAGCGCAAATTACGCAAAAAGTACCCGTTTTTCAAAAAATCGTACATGACCTTTTTAAGCGCTAATTTAGTAGAACAGACTTTTTCTGAGGCAAAAATCACTATCTTCAAGTTCGTAGGTTTGAAATTATTTTTTGCAATTTTCGAAAAAAGTCGAGCGAAAATTGACTAGCGTTTTTTACCGTCCCTTATTACATACGTGGAGAAAATTGAAAGGAAAAATTTGGAGCGATTTTTGAAAAAAAAAACAATTTTTGTAAATTTCAAGCGCAAATTACGTAAAACTATTCTTTCAAACGTGCAAATTGTGTACAACCCACTTTGTTTGAGCAAAATCTTCAATTTTGTAGTTTTGAAATAGTTTTTTGCAATTTTGGAAAAATCGGGCATATCAACGATATCTGCATCATTTTGAGCCATTTTTTTGAAAATTAGGAAAATGTCCGAGGAGCTTCATGTTAAGAATTCCCCAAAATTTAAATATCAGCTTCAAATTCCAGGAGCCGCGACATCAACCGGAACGAAAAGCAATTTGAAAAAAATCGACTTAATGGTTTATGCGCTAGCGTTGACCACAGACGGACAGACGGACGTTTTGACGTCAATCTATTTTTCGGTATAGAGAAGCAACAAAACATGGATTTTGGCTACACCACGAGTTAGAGGATTTTCTTTCTAATTTTAGCAACAGGATTTATCCACTTTTCCGTTTCAAGGGCCCAGCTATAAGAGTTTTTCTGGCTAAAGCTCGCCGCTTTCCAGCGCACGATTACATAACTCTCTTCCTAAGAAGAATTCGTAAGGCGCGAAAGTAAAATAAATGAATTTCGCCAGCTATTCATGCTCTATTGGAGCCTATTGCCCAATTGGGGCAAGTCTGTAGTACCAGTTCACAAAAAGGAAATTAGAAAACGTTCCTACGAGAAAGTCTGTGCCATTCTGTAGCACTTCTAGTTACTTTCTTGTATACACACGTATATACGGTCTTAATATACATTGTATAGAGAAAGTTATGTAATGCCGAGGAAAATCGATTTCGAGATTTCAACGGAAATGCACGTTTTAAGGTCTTCCGATATCGAAAAAGTGGTTCTTTTCAAAACGTCTGTCCGTCTGGTGTATGTGAACAACACTAGCGCCTAAACCATGAGTACGATCTTATCAAATTGAAGAAACCCCTGTCCATCCGGCTCTAGTTCAAGTTTGGAAATTTTTAAAAACATTCTATAAAATTTGTGGTTACTTTACATAAAGTCCCCCGAACATTTTCAAAATTTTCTCAAAAATGGCTCCAATTTTGTTCTTTAAATTTCTTGTAAGAATATAGTAAAATACACTTATAAATGTGGCATAAGTTCCATTTTCACGCATAACTCTGAATTTTCGAAACTTGCAAAAGTTTGACTTTTTTCGGCGCCTTCCTACAACTATAAAATTGAAGACAGATTTATCCTTCCAATGCAATTTGTTGCCCATAGTTCTTTCATTGAGATCATGTAGATTTTTTTGAAAATTTTAGTAGTTTTCGTGCAATAGAGCGTAAAATGTTTACAATTTAAAAAAATTACACAAACAAGGTTTTCTCAAAAACGGCGCCAAATTTTTTCTTTAAATTTTTGGTAGGGGCAGTACCAAATGCCCATATGCGACGGCATAAACGCCATATCGCTCTATTCTTTTGTTGTTGTTTTTTCAAAAATTACAAAAATATAATTTTTTTGACTTGTCTCTCACGTCGGTAATATTTACATTAGCGGCAATTTCTTCACATTATTAGATTTATGAATACATATGCATTAAATAAAATCAAATAAAGTTTCTCGAAAACTCAACCGTTTTCTGTACAAATGAGCTCCAAATCCCGCATTTTCAGAAATGCTCAAACGTCATTTTCTCAAAAATTGCTCCAAATTTTTTCTTCGACTTTGCCAATGGATAGTGATTATTGCACTGTTTAATATGACATAAAGTTCAGGTTAGTGTATTCTATTGTTTTTAAAAAAATATCCAAATGTAATTTTTTTGAAATATCTCTCACGCCGTTATATGGACATTTCCATCCCTTTGTATACATTTTTGCATTTGTGACTGAGAGTGCTTCAAATGAAGCTTTTCGGAAACGCAAAAGATTCCTGTGAAAAGAGCTTCAAATTTTGCATTTGCAGGAATACTTAATCGCCATATTCTTAAAAACAGCTTCCCAATTTTCAATGAAAATATCCATTTAGGACGAAGTTTTACTCTATTTAATATTCTTGAAGTCATATTTCGGTTCTACAATTAAGAAATCGAAAAGTTGAGAAAATGTCAAGAAAATGTACTTTCTGTGACGGTAGATGGCAGTTCGCTAGAGAATGGAACAAGACCTTAAAGCCAGACCACACCAAGGAAATTAAGAAAATTTGATACGAGAAAGTCTGTGCTATTCTGTAGATCCACTAGTTTACCTCTAAATTCAGGAATTAAATTAGCTATTTCCTTTAACCCTAGATTGCAAAGGCGGCGTCTGTCAGACGACGCAACTAGTGCCAAAAGTTTACCCCACCCCCTCCCCTCACTCTAGGTTTCTGAAACTCCAGGTACTTTCATTGTGTGACTAGCAAGTGAAATACACGTAATCTTTTGCGCGTGCCTATTTCCGTTGTACGCCAACACGCGTCGTCCAGTAGATTACGCCTTTGTAATTACGCCAGTTTTATTTTTGGCGCTATATTGCCTAATATTGTGAATAATGAATACGAACTTCTTGTCTTGTAGCATTTAAGTTTTGTTCTGAACATGTAGCAATCGTAATGGGACGACAGCGATCATAACAAAGGTCGCATAATGAGGTACTTCTGCGGGTGCTTTTCAAAAGCCATGTGTGGACAGCACCAAGCAAGTATGTGCTGTGAGAGTCAAATTATTTATGTGTATCTATAAAAACATTTAAAATGTATTTTTGACTCTGTATCATACATGTCAATCCATTAAACTTAGTGTTTTATTGTAAAACTTAGTTTTTCTTTATTTTTACCCAAAGTAGTCTGTCAGACTACCCTACGTCTATGGCTACTCGTCTGTCAGAATAATGCTTGGTACAGGTCACCTTTGTAATCTAGGGCAAGTTATGATTATCGTTGCTAGGTAGCGCGTCCGTGCGAGCACCTGCAGTTACGTTGCCAGTCATTAGTAGCTCACCCTCGAGCTGAGCGGTCGGTGCGGGGCGCTCTCTCGCTCTGGCGCCTGCGGAACGCAACCCATTCGACGTCCTCGTCGCTGTCCAACAAGAGACGAAGCCGCAAGCGAATCTAGTCTCCTTGTGTGGGCGCTCAAATACATACTATAATTTAACAGTTCAGAGAGGTGCCTGTCTGTGTCTGAGTCAGATCCTTCGATCATGGCGACCGACATAGCTAAAACTTGTGACCTCTGTACAGTTCCGGCGCAGGTGGAAACAGCTGCAGCAAGTTAACCTTCCTAATTACTCCACCCACGCAGATCTGATTCAACTCTTACACAAGTCCCACCGACTGCGCCCCAAACGCATTTTCCTTGATATGAACTAACAAAAAAAGCTCATTGGGACAGGTCTAACCACGGCCGTCGATTGGTGTGAAGTCCGAGTGGGTAGTTGACCTGAGAGTCCCCCTATCCCCTTAATCCCCCACCTAAAATGTATATAATGGGGAAAATTACAAAACAGATTTTTTCAAATTGTCAAGTTTATCATTAAATTGTGATCAAATTGTTATCACATTTATTTTATGTAACTTCAATTGTTCATTTTTGCAATGCAAAATCAGTGCTGCGCTTTGCATTATTTTATATAAACTCATTTAACAATTTTTGAAAATTTATCTTGTCGGTCATATCGTTATAAACATGTAAAATTGCAACGATGTTGATGCGATTTTGCACATAGTGTATCGCTTATACGTTTTGAGTCGACGCAAAACTTCGTTCTTTTCTGGAATTTGACGTTTATGGAATATTTCCCGCGCCTCAAATTCCAAGTGTCAGAAAAAATTCAAACTTTTGCAATTTTCAAAAATTAAAAGTAAACCGTGAATATCGGACCTATGCCACATTTATACGAGTACTTTACTCTATTCTTACAAGAAATTTAAAGAAAAAATTTGGAGCCGTTTATGAGAAAATTTTGAAAAGGTCCGGGGGGCTTCATGGAAAACACCTCCAAATTTTAAAGAATGTTTTTCGAAATTTCAAAGATTCAACTAGAGCCAGATGGACAGGAGTATCTTCAATTTGAAAAAGATCGTACGTGTGGTTTAAGTGCTAGGTTTGTTCACATACAGACAGAGACGCGTTTTGAGAAAAAAAAAAAAAAAAAAAAAAGAAAAAAAGAAAAACTTTATCGATATCAGGGGACCCCAAAACGTGTATTTTGGTTGAAATCTCGAAATCGATTTTCCACCGCATTACATAACTTTCTCTATTCTATGTATATTACTCCCGTATATACGTATATATACGAGAAAGTAATTAGAGGTGGTACATAATGGCACAGACTTTCTCGTAGAAAATTATTTCCAATTTCTTTGGTGCTTTTGGCTTTAAGGTTTTGCTGGATTCTCTGGCCAGCTGCCATTTATCGTGGCACAAAGTACATTTTTTTGACATTTTCTTTTTGCTTTCCTAGTAGTACAAACGAATTATTATTTCAAGTACATTAAAGTAGAGTAAAACCTCGACCTAAATAGAAAGTTTCATTGAAAAATTTTAAGTCGTTTTTAAGGAAATTATGTTTCAGCGTTACTGTAAATGCGAAATTTGAAGCTTTTTCACAGCAATCAATTGAATTTTCGAAAATCTTCATTTGAAGCACTTCCTCTTGCAATTGTAATAATGTATACAAATCAATGAAAATGTGCAAATTAACAGCATGAGAGATATTTAAAAAAATTACATTTGTGTAATTTTTGGAAAAACAAATAAATGCACTAAAATGAACTTTACGTCACATTAAACAATGTAATTAGCACTATCCATTGGAAAAATTTGAAGAAAAATTTGCAGACTTTTTGAGAAAATGGCGTTTGAGCGTTTCTGAAAATGTGGAATTTTGAGCTCGTTTCCACAAAAAACTGCTGAATTTTTGAGAAACTTTATTTGACATTATTTAAAGCACATGTACTCATGAATAAAATAATGTTGAAATTTTTCAAAAAAATAAAAATAAAAAAAAATAGAGCTATATAGCGTTTATGCCATTGTATAGGGATGGTTTGTCACTAACCATACCAAAACTTTAAAGAAAATATTTGGAGCCGTGTTTGTCAAAATTTTGAAAATATCTGGGGAGCTTCATGTAAAGTACCCCCAAATTTTAAAGAATGTTTTCAAATTTCAAAGCTTCAACTAGATTCAGATAGACAAGGGATTCCTCAATTTGGTGAAGATCTTACGAATGGTTACGATCGTACGAATGATGGAACACTAGGAGTGTTCATGGACGGACGTTTTGCTTCCAATTGTTTCTCGGCATCAAGGACCCACAAAAAAGGGATTCTGGCTACACCACGTATTAGAGGATTTTTTTCTCTTAGTTTAGCAACTAGTTTTATACACTTTTTCGCCACCAGAGCCCGGCAACGAATTTTTTTCTGGCGAAAATCCGCTATTTTTTGGGCAGCAGTACATAACTTTCTCTATACTACGTATTTTACTCCGTATATACGTATGTATACAAGTAAGTAAAAATGAATTTTGCCAGCTATCCTTACTCTTTGTTCTTTATACTTTCTCTTTACTTAAGCCATGATGAATAGTGATGATATAATACCTGATTATTCATACTGCCATTACAAGTGAAGTATTGCTACCTCTGTAACTCAGTGTCTGTATCTTACCCATACTTATTAAAAAACTCAGAATACTCTGACGCTCAGTTGCTCAATTGGTCAATGACCCCCTCTCCTGAATTAAAGGGTGTCCAAGTTTGTCTGCGATGTTAGACACTTTTTTTCTTTGCACGAGTGTATATACCAGACATGTATTCTAGAGAATGTAATGAATCAAATTACTAACAGGACCATCACTGGATATGAAATTGCAATGAAAATTGGAATTATTAACCATGAGAATTATTAACAAATTCTTACTATTATAAGAAACACAAACACTAACCCATTAAATAATACACATCAATGTGTTTTGATTTCTAACAGTAAAATAAGATATTTTCCACTGCATAATTGTTTCTATATCATAAGACTTTTGATGCTAAGAAATTAGCATTAAATGTAAAATAATATTAATTTTTACATTTTTTTACAAATATTTTATACATTATCATTTATACTCCATAATTCTAAAAGACTAAATATGCCTGTGACTAGTATCTTACATCAGCTTCAGGTTCAATGATCCCCATCTACTTAAGCTGATTGGGAGATTCAAATAATCATTCTCCATGTTCTTGCACCAAGTTCACTTTGTCACAACGAACACAATAAGGGATATTAGATAAAATTGTAGCTAATTTGTCTTTGCAATAGTTTTTATTACATAGAAGCAAATATTTTCTCATTTAACTCTTGCCAAAAATGTTCATTACTATGTATATTTATATTCAACTTAATACATGTACTATACCAGTTAGGGTGGGGATCCTGGAGCACAAGAAAACTTGCACAGATTGCACTTCAACCCATAGTATCTTACAATTTTTAACTGTTTTTAGATGTTAAAAAAATAAATACAAAAGATACATAAAAATATTGCAAGTTTCAATTAAAAAAAAAAAAACCTTCAAAATATGTATGTTTAAAAAAAGAAAAGAGAGAGAAAGAAATCAAAAAGAAAGCTTCAAATATTTTGGATTCACTTTACTTGAAAAAGATTATTTTGAATACAAATTTGAGCATGAACAATGGAATTGAGCAACATATCAAATTTCCATATCTCGAATCATTTTATCAGCAACCTTCAAAGTCACAAAGTTATTAAGCTGCTTTACTCTCAGATGAGACCAGACAAGGTAGTCCTGCAAGGCATGAATTTGAGCAGCTGCAAGAGCTGCTGATTCTGGATAAACAACAGTAGTGCAGCCAAGACCTAAAAACAAAAATTTTATTATTACTTCAAAGTAATTGGATTGTGTACTTTCATAATGCAAATTTGTGGAGTTAGACAAACTATCAAAAATATGGAGCCCTTGACACAATCAATGTTCTCCAATAATTTCTATACAACTGTAGGAACAACAATAATTTTTGTACTACTATAGGAACAAGAATTATCAATTTTTTCATTATTAAAGACCAACAATACAAGTTTTTCTGACCAAAAATTGCCGTTGTTCTAACTCTACCATGGAGATTCACAACCTTTCTCTCACA
Source organism: Teleogryllus occipitalis (assembly GCA_011170035.1). Taxonomy (NCBI): domain Eukaryota; kingdom Metazoa; phylum Arthropoda; class Insecta; order Orthoptera; family Gryllidae; genus Teleogryllus; species Teleogryllus occipitalis. The sequence goes on along the minus strand of BLKR01000195.1, from coordinate 574,764 downwards.
TCAACCTCTTAAAAGAATTTGTTGCTTCATTGACTCCTCCTCAATTTTGTCTATGAGAGTAATATGAACAGCATCATCATAATAATACATTTCAAATAAATGACTTAAAGAAAAAAATTAGACAAATAAAATAAACTAAAGTCTTGAAAAAAATTGTTTATCAGATTGTACTTCTTTGTACTTTCATCATTTACTGCTCTGGTGAGAAACCTCTACTCTACATTAAGTAGGTAGTATGCGAGAAAGTATGAATAATAACAAGGTGCTACAACAGCACATATTTTCTTGCATTATTTGTAATGGCTACACAATATTTTACAACATTAACCTGAAAAAGGGTTTCCAACAAGCAAATGTTTTTCTCTACATTGAGGCCCACAAAGTAAACACACGAGGCATGTTACCCCCTACACTATGCTTTAAAAGAAGTCAACGAATTGCAGTTTCAATTATGAAAAAATTCCGAGATTTACATTTACATTACCAATATTATAGTTCTGCAATTTTAATTTTTTGTCTCCAATATCTTAAAATGCAGTATTTCCCAAAATTGGAACCTCTGTAAAATGTATTTTTTTGCTTATATTTCTCAATGATTATAGACAGTTTCTCATTCCACGCTGATCAAAATACAGAATGATGCAAAAGAACTTTAAGGTGAATTAATTCCTTCAGTTTTACAAAAGCAAATCATAAGCATAACTTTCTTTTTTTTTTTCAGACTCACCAGATGGCACATTGAGTGAAGACCAGACATCTTGGGTGACATTATCAGGTTTTACAGGAGGGCAATTGATAACTGGAAAAACTGTGTTTCCAGATAATACAGGTCCAAGACCATTACTTCTTCCAGCTACAGCAATAAAAACCACTTTGCCCCCTGATCCTAATTAAAAATAAAATTCACATAAATGTTACATTCATCTTTGAATACGGACATGCAAAAAATTTAGATAATAATCTCTTCCTATTTTTTAAATTTATATCAACAGGAATGGAACTTCCCATTTTCACAACACTACAATTCTAAAAATATGTTTAATTGAGATTCCCCCCCCCTTCTTAAACGAGTTTTTATAAGCAAAAGAATTAATTGCATTAATTCTGCTAAAAGGCATTATTTAAATCCTTATTGTTACACATCAATATTACACTGTTATTACATGATGAAATGGTAGACAAAATATCACAACCAATATACCATTCTCGCAAAGAAATTTAATCATTTAGACAAGGTTTAAATAAACATTGAGAATCTACATATGAATGCTGAACTCGTGGCTCATTGCAAAGTCGCAAGCCTTTCACCACTGAGATCCGGGTTCGATTCCCGTCGAATCTCATGTGAAATTTGTTCCAACAAAACGAGTTAGGCTGCTTCACAAGGGCTAGTCCAACCCCTGTGAAGTGTCCTAAACCCTACCCCTATCCTTATTCCTTCCTAATTCTGGCCGCTGAGTAGTGACGCAGGAGCGCGCGGTAGGAGGCGCGTACGCGGAGATGCTACCTGGCGGTCCTCTTGACAACCGACTACGACGAGACGCGACAGACAATGTTAACGGAGGATTACTCCATAAAATAGGCGCAGTAATAGGAGGATTACTCCGAGAAGCGCAAAGCGCTCAACGCCCCCCAAGGGGCTTGGAGACGCGTTGCGTCGAAGTAGACGCAACAAATTAAAAAAAAAAAATGCAAAACATTTGATGTACTTCTATGAATATAATATGGGATGTCTTCTCTTGGATACAATATTGTCCTAAATTAACTTCAAACACAAATCTTTTGAATATTTTCAGTTTCAGTGAACTGCAAATGGACTTAGTGAAAGCAATAAAATATTTCAACAAGATAAAAGCCATACCTTCATAATGGGCAGCAATTTTTAAAGTCTCATCAGTACCCTTGTGAGCAGATGTTACTCTCAATTTTGTCTGTAAGCCAAAGTTCTTGCAATACTTTGCTATCTTCTTGCAATGTTCCTCATCGGAAGGTGAACCCATTAAAATGACAACCTATTGTACACCAAATAAAACTGAATGAATAACATGTAAGAAAGGAAATACCTAATGAAGTTTGAAATAATAATATAGCAATTTACTAACCAGTGAATCTGAAACACGGGGCAGGAGATCCAACTGATCAGCAACCCACTTGAAATTTTTCTTGAGATCAAGCAAATCAGCTTCAGTAACAGTGGCGAGATTTCTGTAAACTTGCTTATCCTTCATCAAACGCTTATCACCAGAAGGCCACAGCCTCCACGAATCATTATCAATAACATCAGCAAGAAGAATATCTCCTGTAAAACAACAGGAAGTGAGCTTTTTCAACAGATAATATCATAACATATATCTAAATACAATCTGAAATTTACTACAGTTCATTAAAACAGAAAGTAGGAATGAGATTTAATCAGGGAACAAGAAAAAATTAATTGCAAGACCAAAGTTGAAACCAATATTTTTCATTAAATATAATGTTGGAACCATAATCAAATGAAAGCATTTCATATTTGGAAAGTTCTTTAGAACTTTAGAAGTCAAAATGCAGTGGAGGAGGAGGAGCATGTGAAGCAAATGAAAGATAGAGAGGGTGAGGGAGTAGTTTTATAAATGAATGTAATAAAAAAATAAATAAATAAATAGCTGGGTACCACTGGATAATAAGGTAACTAGTAAATAAATAGAAATTGGTTTAAAATCTGATTTACATGGAGCACACTATCACCATGACAGCAATGACATGGAAAAATGAACGACGTAACAAACTAAATTAGTCACACTTTTTAATAGGACACTGTTTCAAACTAAAGAAACAATACATTTTGGTATCAAAACCTGAATTATAATTGAATTTAAGGTGTTTTATAACTTCAAAACTGGAATATTTTTTGAAACCGTTTGATGGCTCCCAAATTAAATATTTAAATAGATGTTTAAGGCAAGTAAGAAAACCTACCGGAGGTAAATTTGTTTAAAAATGATCATCATACAATATTTATTCACAGATATTAAATTACCCCAAAGAAATTGATAATAGTTTACCTTTAGAATCTACACCAAATTCAATTTTCATGTCTATAAGAGCACAATCTTGGGTTGCCCAAGCTTTCTCCAGTATTTCAAATACTACAATTGTAGTTCTGCGCATAATGTCGACTTCATCTTGACCAATGTGTCTGCCATTCACATTAAAACCTGCTGAGACAATCTGTTGCTCTGACCATAGGGGATCATGGTTAGCATCATCCTGCAAAATTTTATTTCATCATAATCAATTACATGAGTATCACTCAATGAATCTCTTAGCCAACTGTTTAACAATTGAGTTAAGAAATTGAAAAACTAAACTTCTTTGAAGGTCACAAAAGACTTATTTGATTTCTAGAAAACCAAATCTTATGCCAAAATGGATAAGATTCATTCTCACAACACTTTTATACTAGCCTGAAATAATAAAGACTAATAATAAAATTAAAGGAATATTGTAAAATTTAATTGATCTGGTAATTCATTGTTCTTAATTATAGGAGCTAATTGTATCCGTCCAAACATCCATAGTTCGTAAATTATTGGTTTGAAAGAGAAAATACGTAGCTTGAAGCTGGAACTAAACTTGAAACAGCTCAGCTCTGACTGTGTGTGGAAAAATATTCTAATATTTCAACATGTTATTAACAAACAAAAATACAGACCCACACCCCTCATTACATTGGAGGATATACAGTCATTTTAATTTTGGATACATTTTCAGTTTCGACACCATTCTGACCACTTATGCTGCAGAGTTCAATACTCAGAAGAACTAAACCTTCAAAAATGATTATGACCTCAGAAATAATGCCCTGTAAAGATGTCTTTTAAGCATTCATGACTGTTTCTGAGTTATTCAAAATAAAATTACTTGTTGTGTACACTAATTTTTCCACAGCATAATCCTCTACATTCTACATTTTCTGTCTTAAATCTATTTGATGTACTAGGGGACAATTTCCTATCTAGCAGTAGCACATTTAAAGTTGTTTTTTTTTTGTTAATTGCATCTAATAAATCTTACAAAACCAATGATGTTTCTAAGGATATTGTCATGTAGAAGAGATCCTAACTGAAGGCCATGCAGAAGTAGACAATGGTAAGCAATTCCTTTACATATGTTTAACAGTTGTATGCAATTGTCAAACAATAAAACTGAGGTTCCTTAAAAAGAAAATATTGCTATAAAAACACACACACATCATTTTGGTTCATATTTTTTAAAGAAACAATCTTATTTCAGAACAGAAAATAAGTTTTGATGTATGCAAATCAATTGCAATTGCCTTTAACTTTTAGCCAGCACATTTTGTGTGACATAAAATGAATAAAATCATATCGCAGCATGATCAGAGTTTAACCTGCATCATTCTACATAATCTGTGATAGGTCACAATTAACCAACCCCTACTAAAGTTCTTGTGCACCACAAGGACACTGAAGATGCCTAATGGTAACTTGTCACAGTCCAAGTAGAGTTTTGCCTTCCTTGCGACTATAGTATTGGAGAAGAGAAGAAATCATAAGTTGATGCCCATAACGCTATATCAATACGAGCAAGTTTAATTAAATTCCTATCAACATATCCATTGACAGAAAGGAGATCTCTCAGCCAACCTTAAAGACTTTATTTAATAGTCTTAAGGACACTAACATAAAGAAAAAAAACCCTTATATGGTGCCTCCTTTAAATCAGAATTGCAAGGATTAGCAGAGATATTTTAATCAAGACATGTGCCATTGACTGATTCAAACATTTCCTTTTTGAAGTTAAAATGAAGTCCATTTAAGAATGTTTTTGAAAAATAAACCAGTCATGAAATCCCAAACAAAAAAGTGCTTAGAAGAAATTTAATTTTAAATGCACATAGGGGTACTATTGAAAAATTCAAAATAAATTGTAATAAAAATATAAAGTCACATAAATCCCACATTCAAAGATTATGAAATTAATTGACAAATAGATTAACTTGAGGTTTCAGACAACAAAACACTACATAACTAACTTGAAAGTCTTTAATATTTTTATTGCATGGTTTGTGATGTTGTGATATAATTACTATGCATTTTAGTGTTATACAGCATCCAGTGCTAATTCATTGATTACTGTTAATTATTGAAGGTTTTGATTATCAGCCATACCTTGAAAAAAGTTTCTTGTAAGGGAGGATTGAAGCGGTATCCTTCAGGTACACCTGGGTGGCGTTTTAAGAATGACCCTGTAGCTAAACGGCGTGCCACCCATTCAATGGGAATCATTTCACATTTCTTGGAAATAAAGGACTTCTCACCAGCACTTTTAACATAAGCTGTTCTCACACCTTAAAATATCAGTAACAAATGTATTATTATTATTATTATTATTATTATTATTATTATTATTATTATTATTATTATTATATTTTGCTTGACCAAGTAGCATCAACAAATTACTTTAACTCTTTTTACAGAGTGGGACATTGCCTGCCAAGCCTCAATAACATAAAATTACACTTCACTTTCAATTTACATTTGAATCCACTCAAAACTATTATTTAAATAAAAGAGACCAAGAAATCGAAAATTTATTCTTCAAGGAATACCAAGCTTATTACACTTAAATTAATACATTTTCATACAAAGATTAAAAATCAACATGTCTCCTACAATATAAACAAGAAACATGATTTGTTTACTTCCAAGAATGAAAAAATCTAGAAATGTTTCATTTTGTCTGGGGAAAAAAATTGAAAAATTAAATTGATTTTGTCTATGCTACATTTTAAGAATACTCCTTTGATGAACAAGGAGACCCAAATATTGATTCATGGGAAATAAAGTAGACTGATAAGTACAAAAAGTTTGACATGGAAATTTCAATAGACCAAAAGATGCGATACATGAAAAGAAAGAAAATTATCAAACATCACACAGGATTGCATTACTATCTTAAGACCATAAGAAAGACTAATTATGAGGTTCCCTAATGAAATATTGTACATGTATACTCAAGATTAATACAAAGATAAAATACCTTTATGAAAAAAAAAAATTCAGGATGTCGATTCAGCCAAGGCCCTAAGCACATGCATAGTCTGCTTGTGCACTAATCCATCCCTAACAGTTGAATCCACAAGCAACACTAATTTGTGCTAGTTATATCTTACAGTTGGAAAATGGAGAAAGGAATAGAAAACCATCTACATTCTCAAGGGAAGAATAGACTACTTATCGGAACTGTTATGAACAATGATAATTATGATTAATTTTACTCGTAATTTTTATTTTGAGTTATTGTGAAATATTCAATTTAGAGAAAATTTTTCCATGTCAACAATATAGATTAAAGAAAATTTCTTTTTAATTGGCAATACTGAGAAGGATCTGAGATAACACGATAATAAATATTTTAACTTTCATATTTTCAAGCGAATCACAATAAATTAGTTTCATAAAGAGTCCAGTTATGGAACTCTCATATTTTCCTCTTAACAATAATACGCTTAAAAATTAATTTATTGTTTTAAATATTGGATGAATAAGAGGTTGAAATCATATAAATGCTTCATGTGTCTTGATACCCAACTGACTTCTAAACAAAGGCAAATCTGTCAGATAAAATATTTTCACTATGGCCAAGAGACAAATAACTACACAAAGAAATTACATGAACATCTCAAACTATTGAAAACAAATAAATAAACAAAAGAAAAATGTACATACCAACAGAATTGAGAAGCTCAAATATTTTTCCATTGGTTTGGTTGGATATGGCAGCTTTACCTTCCATATCATGAGCTTTTACACCATCACCAGCAGTAATACGGTCTTTGCTTTGGAGAAGGACATGTCCTGGTAGTTTTGGCAGATCCCAGACACATTTTGTCTTCCCTTCAATCACCAGTTTCCCCACATCATGGCCATCAATTTTAATATCCAATTGCCCCACACTTTTTTTGTCCATTGCTATAATGTTGAAGCATTAGTTATTAAGATTACGCCAAGTCTCATTGAGTTACTATGTACATTTGCACAAGTACCTATTAATTACACTCGACACAATATTACGACATACAAACTCCATTCTTGTCAAAAAGCTTTGTTATAATCATCATATTCAATAATCTAAATTAATGTAATGTTTATTGTACGCTATTATATTTTTATCCATAATCTAATTAAAATGCATGCAAGTTCTCTTTTCTTTTTCTTATGCATTTAATTTAAAGAATACAAAATATTAAATAATGACTCCCCATTAACTATTATTTGAAATAGAGTCCAATTTTGAGAGGGATTTTTCAGTAACATTATTTGGTTCCAGGAAATAACTTTTGGACGACTAAACAGAAGAGCTACACTAGCGTTTTACAATAGCAGGAGAAACATTGAATGATAATATTCTATTTCCTGGAAAACTGTTGTCAATTCACCCTCGGTAATCCATAACAGTAAATCTTTCAAACACATTCAATCACAATGAACTTCCATTTGGATAAATATTAAAAGAATTTCATTGTAATCAGGGTAATCCATAAAAAGTTTGCTTTTCTTACAAGCAAATTAATTCCTATAATAAATACACATACATATTTTCACTTTCTAATAATTTAAATGCGGAAGGAAGAGGCAATAAAATATCCTATGTATAATTAATCAAAATATCTTCAAGTAATGCATTGAATTTTTTTTCAAGTTCACGAAAAATGGATCCAAAGAAGGAAAACATTTTACATTGTTACCATAAATGTTGTACAATTCCCTCGGTATTTTGAAAAACTATAATTGTAACTGAACTTTTAATTCCTGTAATTATTCCAGCAAATGGGGGGAGGGGGCAATACTCATGTGACCTTGACATATTTTCGGAGTACAGATGAAGGTCGTTCCGATACTTACAAACACTACGATGCCGGCAACATTAGGATGGCTTATTATCATACCGGCAAAAAATATACTTCGCATCAATTCTCCGTTAAAATGCAAAATGTATTATACCTCTCTCCTCAAATCCATAACTTCTACATAAAATAACGTACTTCGCTTTTAGTTGTTCTCCGTCGCTCTTCTCTTCTTCCGTTGCCTCCGTCCAGTACACGTTGGCCCCCGCTTTCTGAGTGTCCTTCCGTTCGAAGCGGTCACGCGATTATAAAGAGATCTTTGAGCGCTTTCAACACAGCCACTTGCTACTCTGACTGGAACGACCTGTTGCTCCAATTGCGATATGAACCGCCGGCCCAACGCCGACCCACCAGTTGCCGCCCGAGCACCAGGCGGCTGGCTGGAGTATTGCGGGGAGGGGTGGGAGCACCCAGAGAAGGGGAGGCAAGGGCGAAGGCTACCCCTCCATTTCTTCACAAGGTCACGTGGCCGGCAAATCGCGGTAAGCACGGCGGCAGTATCATGACGCGCATTGCTCGTTGAAGAAGCGAGACGAGCGTCGTGGGAAGTGTGGGAGAGGATTGCATAGTGTTTTGAACACACCGAACGCACATGGTCCAGTCAGTTCTGCAGACAGAGTAAACGACTTTGGTGGCTGATCTGAGTGAGGATAGACTGAAAGTAAGTACGAACTTGTTTTTCATTTAATGAATTAGACACGTGGGAAGCATCGTAGAACATATTAATGGGAGTTATTGGACATTGGTAATTGACTTACGTTGCTAAATCGTGTATAGCGTATTTAGTCGCTCGCAGACATGGCGTGACTTGTGTTTGCCGGTAAACTCGTGTGACGGTGGCGCGAAAAATTGAGCCAGGTGCCTAGCAAACAATGAAGGGAGACGGGAGAATGCGCACCGTTTCTCATTACCATTGATTGCAGAAAAACGACAGGCGTAGTTCACTTGCAGGGGGTAAACAAAGCGGGGGTCATTGTGATTAATAATTTTAAAAATAATATTAATAAAAAGGCACAACACAAACTCAATACATTTGATTTCCCTAAGTATTGTATGCTCTTGTCAGAGAGATACGACTAATCAAAAAATAAAACTAGTTTTGATACTAGGCATTGTGCGTTAATCTACTTCTTATCTCTAATTAATTCGTAGAAGGAAATCTGTAATTACACATTTATTGAAAGCATGGACCTGAAGTGTAGGTTTTTGTATACCCATGTCATTGCAATTGGTCACGTATTCATGCTGCATTGTTTGGATGCTGAAGAAACGGCGGACTGACACATTCTTGACACATTCTGATGAGTTATTGTTTGTTCTTTCTTTTTTTTCTGTTCCATAAATTTATTTTCTCATGAAATAAATTTCCATTAATAGCTCTTATTTTCGTTGCCATTCAAAGTTTCGTAAATTATCAATGACTTCAAGTGAAATATTTAATAAATGACAGGTCAGTACGATTATTTAAAGTGTGTCAGTTTCTAGGCCGAAAGTTGATTTTTTTGTTGTAAACATCAATTTATCCTAGCTGGCTTAAAAATGATTAGGGGTTTTTGTAAGTAAATAAAAAGAACAGAATTGTGTATTTGTAGTTTCGAAATCATTGGTGCGAGCAACGCTTATTCTTTCAATTATTAATATTGGTAAGGTGAGAAAGCGGAAGCTTCACAGAATTTCAGCTTACGAAGGGCCCCCGCACCGATTTAGGTATAGGCTTGCGCATGAGGGAGGAGGGGCACGGGGGCTGTGCCCCCCTCCCCCAAAATTTTCCCAAGGGGCCCAGGAGCGTTATGTTTTAAAACATTTTATGTTGTTATTAAGATCAGTCCGTGAATTTCACCATTTTACCCGACAGTTTGGGAGTTTGTAATACATTTGGGGAAGAGGCTCTCCAGGTCAACTGGCAACCCGGTTATAACAGGTATTAACCCGGTATTAACAGTTCAGCATAAAATAAACCAAATGTATTAATGTACCATTGTAGTTATATTTCCATTCTCTTCGTGTATTTTATTTGTTTACGGCGTAAATGTGCGATGTGCGAGTACAAATGCTGAATGGACAAAGGGGCGCCGAAACCTAGTGGGGTCCCCTCTTGCATTAGGCTGCGTACTCTTGTGGTTGTAGGTGTGGGCCTGATCGCCAATCGCGCATAATTGGCCGAAGCGGACCCTGATCCAGGTCAGAGCGATTGCTGTTGGCGCCGCGCCGTGGCAGCCTGCCTGGCGCGGGGCGCCCACGGCCCACCTGCAGCGTGGGTGGAGGGGGGCGAGAGAGGATTAATTTCTCGCCCAAAATGTTTAATGTGTGAGCAATTCAATGAGGGAGATTCGATCTGTGTAACGAGTTTGTTTCGATAACAGTGGTTACAGAATATCACAAGAGCAAGAAAAGTAGTAAGAGTTATTGTGGTCACTACCAGGGCACATATTGGGTAAAATATTGCTTATTTTGTGTTTTTGTCTGTATAATAACAAAGATGATCCTTGACCTATGATGCAGTTACTTCTAACAATTTTCATTGCCCGTCTAGTTGAGGATGGTGGATGGTGTGCCATTGACGAATGACGGGATGTACCATGAATTCCTGTTTGCTTTGCCGAAGAGTTCATGTAGAATATAATTTCCATTTCAAAATTGTCTTGAAAATTCTTTTCAACCATACGAGTCGAATAAATTTTTAATTTGCATTGAAATGTAGTGTATGAAAGCGAATATGGTTTAATATTCGTCTGAGAAATAACTTTGTTGCTTGATTAGAAATTAGATTTTATTATCTAATTAGAGTTCTTGTTGTTTATGTAGAGTTTGAAGAACCATTTCCAATTGTATGGACAGTGTGAACAACTAGGACTCATGCACAATGGCCAGTCTCAAAGGCCCTTGCACACAAGGTGGCGGATAAAAGGGTTTGGATGCTGTCCGCCTGGTCATGATTAATGATATTTCGGGCACTTCAACTGCTCAGGTCATAGTCTCATTAGTGAGCGAGAGTTTTTTACGCTAGAGGTGGCGATGTTCCTCGGTGGATTGTGGTATCCGGCGCCGACCTACATGTCGGTTTGCGGGAGATTTCCTCCTTCAGGAATTTCCCCTCAGCGAGGTATCGCCCCAGCCGGGATAAGCTCCAGGCATGTGAGGTAATATGTAGTGCATGTAATGATGTGTGTGAGTAAGGGGAGAAGGCAGAACAACTAATTCTCATTTAGAGCATTTAGTGTTGGTCTGAGATATTTATTTGGGACTGTGCTTAGCTTGTTGATAGTGCTTGGTGCAGCTCCTCCCCGTTTTGGGCATGCATATGTCATTGTGGTATTAAGACTCATTTTAAAGATAAATAATCTGTATTCTACTCTCCAAGGTGGACGACGTTTTATAATCGGTGCTGCATTTAAAATTTTAATTTTTGTTTTGTCTATGATTGCATTTACATCGAATTTCTAGATACTTAACCGAGGAGGTTGAACATGGATTTTAGTTCCTTGGATTATTATTTCTTGGAAATTTTTGGAATGGCGGAGAGTCAGTATTTTGGATTCGCTCTTGTGTGGATTGATTCTAACTTACTAATTTTGAGTCCATTCTACGTACTTGTCTACACTGTTTTGGAGGTAATATTTCGCTACTAGTATGTCGGAGTTTGTAGCGTGTATTGCTACATCGTCAGCATATAATGCTGTTTGTGTCTCCGTCCGAGCGAATGTCGTAACAGAAAAATATTAAATAATGTAAGTGATAGGGCTGATTAAGCCTAGCATTAAAAAAATGTGGTTGGTGAGCGGCTTGGACGTTTCCCTATTGCAGCTCGCGGTCAACTTTTCCTAAGGCTTTTACCTCCCTCTCCAATGAGGCCCAATTGCATCTCGTTCGGTTTTCCTCCTGAATATAAGAGCTGGCGTTTGTATCAATGCTTCGAACATCACCTTTTCACTTTCATGTTTGCAGAATAGGAAAGAGGAAAACAATAAACGATGCCCCTTTTGATGTTGTTCATTGCTTCATTATTTTGGAATTAAACTGTATTGAATATTCTTAATTTATTGAAAGTGATTTCTACGTACACCTTGGGATGCTCCAAGCAGGGACAAAAGAGCTATAATCCTTCCAAATATAATGCAGTATTAAAATAAGAATGTTTTAATTAGATAACAGGTCTGAAGGTTCTGCCACGTTCACGTGTGTTCGAGAATATCTATTTGCGTTACTCGTGAATGGAACTTGGCAAAACTTGTTTCTTCCTTCCCCTTCCACACACCGGCCGCAATGCAATCGGGATACGCCTTCCGATGTAGCCAAAAGGGAATGGGGATTAACTGGGAAGCAAGTGCGAGGGAAATCTGATCGCGGGATGCAATCGGGCAATAACGAGATTAAAAGGCAAATGCAGAACAAATGTTTAAAAATCCATATGTGACACGTATCACATCAGACGACTTGTAGATTTGTTTTAAAATATTTGGTCGTGATTACCAACGTATAGTAGGGAAAAAGTTTATTTTCAAAGGGAGTAATTCTTGAAGAAACTATAAATAGATAATTTGTTGCATTTCTCTAGTCTTAAGCGTCTTAATTCAAAGTTTATTATGAGACATTTATTGCTAAAATGGAAAATAAATTTTGGTGTGACAATGGAGAGGAGAAGAGTCCACTAATGGACAGATGGCGAGAGTATAGAATCGACTAAAAGAACGAGGAGAGAAAAGGAAACGTAACTTTAAACACGTCTATTCCTTTCAGTGTTCTTTTATAAATAAGCTATTCAAAATATTGTGTATAATGGTTTGTGTTGCACGTGAATGTAATAAAGGACAGTCTATAAATGACGCAACACAAATTTACAGTACTTTGAATACACCCTGCCCCCGTAACGCATCTGAAACGCGTGCTTCAACCCCTCTAGATAAGTTTGTAACACGAGTCTGTTGCGTCAATTTAAGTGGATTTAATTTTTTTCTTCGTAATCTAATAGATTCAATAAAAATAAATGAAAAAAATATTTTAATTTATTGTAACAATTTGTACATAATAACTTTTTAATATATTCATATTTTTTTCATTTAATTTGATAATATTTTAAAGTTTTTGTACTAGACTGACTAAAAGGAATTATTTCAGCGTTGAAGTAAAAATCAGCCTGACGTAACACTAAATTAACACCCCCCTACCCTCATGAAACGCAGCGTAACGCAATTTATGGACGACCCCTGAGTAACCCGCGGAAATATCCAAAACACGATTGCTACTTTCATAAGCAAGTCAATACTTAAGAATCAAAATGTAGAAGCCGCCAGAACCGACACATTAACATGTGACGGTTGTCTCCCTTGTTCTCTCCATAATCTCATAATGAGGTTGGACACTAAGTTACTCTGAATTGGATTACTCAAACTTACGAATACTCAAATCAATTGTGCCTCGAATGTTATTATTGTCCACGGTATTCACTTAATTCCATCAACCATATTTGTTGAAAGTTCGATTAGTTGACGTTTACTTTGTACTTCGTTTTTTCCCCCGTGAATCCTTCTCTTAATAAGATATCACTGGGGAAAGTGGGCATCAAGATTTTACAAGTGTTTAGTTCAGAGTTTGGCCAAAAATAGTTGGGAATTGCTTAATTATAATACCGATTTATGGTATCGGCTGGCAAAATAGCAGGAATAATGTTGACCAAAAATTCATTCGAAATTTGGAAGGGAGCCGAATCAGGTACTCCCGTCAGTGTACCCATGACTACATATTTTGCAACAACACGAGTAATTCAACGAAATCCTTCTTAACATCGTCTAAGCGCAAATTAGTGAAAACAATCTGATATAACATGGATTAGTAAGATGTGTTCGATCGGTATCAATAATGCTTTTGTCGCATCAAAAACTAGACCTACAGAAATTATAAAGAGACGAAGTTTGTTTCGCTCGAGTTAGTACCAGAGAGTGTAAAATCTGGAATTTAATTTGACTTCGCTGAATCTGGTTTATGTTTCACTTTTCTATTGACAAGATCCCAATTGTTTTATCATCTATTCTGCCGCCGGCTCCCCTCGCCCCACCCTTAGAGGTCCAGGTCACAGCGCCGGCAGCTGGGCGATAACCCCGGGCGACTCGTGTCGGCAAGACGCTTCGCGCCCGGCGTCCCGAGCTAGTTTTTCGCTGGTGACGTACGCATCTTGCAGTAACAAACACTCGTTGCCAAAGGGTTGATGCCAGGTTATCACATGTCGTCAGTAGATTGGTACGATCCAGCCTATCATTGACGCCAAAGAAATATACTCTCGTGTGCTCTAATCCACGATGGCAAAAAAGAATACTTAACTTGTTACATGATGTCAAGGACGACCTAACAGATAGAGGTTTTCTTAGCAAAATGGCACAATGACGCTAAATCTGCATCCTGCCTAATAAGGCAGAAAGAGCTGCATAAATCTGTAAAATAATTTGTTCAATATAACATATTGTTCCTCAATGCCTATTCAAATCCTATAAAATGTGACAATTCGGAAGCGATGTCAAAGTAACAACAAATTTACTATTGCATGTTGAAACGATAAATTACTTTCATTACATACATATGCAAATATCGACAAGCTTACTTTCACCATCAGTAAAACAAAAAATTAACCCCAGTACATGCAATTAAATCAATATCGCACTTGGGATATTCTTGATCGTTATTTCGTAATTGCCAACGTCGCACATTAGAACTCAGCAGGGCAGTATGATTTCTTTTGGGGGCGACGGAATAATGCAGAGTAATAAAAACGAATTTGTATTATGAACAATGGCATGTAATATGGCGGGAAAAAGCAGCAAATTTTTGGTCGAAAAACTTATTGCTGTGTCCTGGAAACGAAAAAGTGGATAAATCCAGTTGCTAAATTTACGGGGGAAAATCTTCTAATACGTGGTGTAGAATCCACGTTTTGTGGGTCTTTGATACCGAAAACTCGGTTGGCGGCAAAACGTCCGCCCGTCCATCCAGTGAACAACGCCAGCGGCTAAACCATTCAGCTGATTTTCTTCAAAATTCATATTCCTTAATCGATCTGGCGATGTCGTGCCCCCTTAAATTTGAAACTGATATTTTCATTTTGAGGGCTACTTTACATGAATCCCCTGCCACATTTTCAAAATTTTCAAGGAAATGGCTCCGGTTTTTATTAAATTTTGTTTTTGGATAGTGTGAAGACCGTTTAGGAGAATGGTGTAGATCACATATTCGTTGAAAACCATGATTTTTCGAAAATTGCAAAAATCATTTTTTTCGGCGTCTTCCTACAATTACAACTATGATAAGAGATTTTTCTGTAATGATATCTGTTCCGTAAAGCTAGATTTTAAAATCAGGTGATGCACAATCTTTCGAAAATTTGAGTAGTTTTCGCGTAATTTTGTGTAAATATAAGCAATTTTTATTTTTTTAAACAATTTTTTTTTCTCGAAAACGGAATAACAATTTTGATTCAATTTTCACCTCGGATAGCGCATAGAACGTTCAAGAGTGTAGGTGTCATGTACGTTGAAAATTCTGGTTTTTGAAAATTGGAAAAATTCAAAATTTTTCGCCGTTTTTTTACACTTACAATTATGAAGATTTTTACTTTGTCGCGCTTAAGAAGGAACTTCTTAAGAAGAGAAAGTTATGTTATACTGCACGAAAATGGTGAGTTTTCGGCAAAAAGAACTCTTATTACAGGGCCCTGGTAACGAAAATGTGGTTAAAGCCAGTTGCTAATTATAGAAAAAATCTCCAACACGTGGTGTAGCCAGAATCCATGTCTTATGGGTCTTAGATACCGAAGAATCTATTTACAGAAAAAAATGTCTGTGAACAACGCTAGCGGCGAAACTGTTCAGCCGATTTTCTCCAAAGTTGCAGATATTCCCCAATCGATCTGGCTGATGTCACAGCCCCTTGAATTTGAAACCGATATTTTAATTTTGGAGGGTTTTTGACATTTAGTCCCTAGGACATTTTCAAAATTAAAAAAAAAAAATAGCGCCATCGATTTTGAATAAATTTTGTTGTTGGATAGCTAAAGACGTTAAAGGAGCTTTTGTTATACGTTTACAAATTGATCTTTTAGAAATTATTTACAACCTATTCAAAATAAATATGAACTAAAGATTGCTAGCCTCAGTCGCCCGCTCCCAATGTACGCAATTGAATGATACGTAAGTTAGAATTTGTATATTATGTCATATTATTATTATTATTATTATTATTATTATTATTATTATTATTATTA
Source organism: Teleogryllus occipitalis (assembly GCA_011170035.1). NCBI lineage: Eukaryota > Metazoa > Arthropoda > Insecta > Orthoptera > Gryllidae > Teleogryllus > Teleogryllus occipitalis. The sequence continues at coordinate 558,604 of BLKR01000195.1, read as the reverse complement.
TTATTATTATTATTATTTATATTATATTTGTGTTATTCCATTTTAAATTGCGTCCTTTGTGTTAAATGGGAAAACGAATAGATGTGCGGTCATTGAAACTATTTAATTTCCATTACTAATGGCGAGAAAGTTCGTGCTGTTTTAGCACCACTACTTTTCTTGGTGAAATGTGTTCATCAAAAACATCTTTTTATAATGCCATGTTCTATTTTTCGAAAATATGCGTATTTTTTGCAAAACCTTGTGTCAAACTGACATTTTTAAACATTTTTTCTTAAAAAAAACGGCAAAATTATTTTTGATTAAATTTCGACCTTAAATAGCGTAAAGGACGCTTAAGAGAATGATGCAGGTCTCATGTTGGTTGATATGCTCACTTTTTGGAAAAACGAAAAAAAATTGGGATCTTCTAATAACTTCAATTGTCAGATTACAATTTTTTTCTTAATGAAATATGTTCATCAAAAACTGATCTTCAAATAAGGTCAGATTAATTTTTCGAAAATATGAGTTTTTTTGTGTAATTTAACATCAAACATAGTCGCGCGTTTCCAATTTCCTGGGCTTCGTAAACATAATTTGAGATGTTTTTGGAAGCTATTGCTATTCTTACAAAACTTCTTAACAAATTACACAAAATAAATTACTTCTTTACTTCAAGAATTTTGATCGCTAATTATCGTATGTTTCTTTTGTAAAAGTTTGAAATGACTGCTGTTCCTGGTTATCAAAATAAACGCTGGCATGCATCACAGGCGCTTCGTTTGAATTGGTTGGGTTTGGATTATATTAGCATTATTTCTAATACTTTACATGAAAGAAAAATTGAAAAAATTTAATTCCATAAATTTGTACCAATATTTTAACTTTAATTTCATATTACTACCTGCGCTGCCTCGAAGAACACTGCAGCGAAGGAAATAGGTCCTACTCGTATTTCCTGGCGCGCAACCATGTCAGTCACCGCATGTTATTTTCTTCGTGCTCCCTGTCAATTCGGGCACTGTCACTCTTTAGGCTATAAGTAAAGATAGCTTTGACTGCGCTCTTCTACAAAAGAAGTTAAAATTCCCTTTGAATGTCATGGACGAGATAACGTGGTCGTTTCGATCGGAAAAATAGCAATGTGGTGTCGCCCATGTCAAAAAAGAGGCGCGACACTAACCGAAATTCAGTGATTGAGTTTCCGGTGAGACGTTTGTTCCGCAAATATCTCGTCAATGCACGTGCAACTCGCAGGCAACCATATAGGTGCTCTGAGATGCTAGGTACTCCAGCCATGTTGCATCTACACAAGGGACAGTGTTTGAAGTTGAGTTATGCGTGAGTCAAGAACTTCGCGATTCTCACGCAAACATGTGAAACTTCTCATAGGAAATACTTCGATTTTAATACTCGCCGTTATCATGTACCGAGTTGAATTTTGCACGTTACTGAATACGATGCCGTAAGTGAATTTGTGCTAAACGTTGGAAAAAAAATCAGAAAATAACGAAAAATCTCGGTTTTCAAATCAAATTCCCGGTTTTCTCAGGCTGTTTCAAATTACAGGTTTTCCCCCGGTTTTCAAGGATTCCAGGTTCGGTGGCCTCCCTGTACAGGCATAGAAGTCGGCTTGATGTTTTCTCAAAAATAATTTTTAATTTACGCTGAATATATCATGTATTTTTATTGTTAACGTATAATTTGTATTTACAACATGAACAATTGATATATTGAATTACTTTCATTAGTTTTGAAAATTAGTAAAAACTATATTTTTTAATGTGCATCATTACCTTCTGGGGAGAGGAAGGCTGAAGCCCCATGAGCCCCCTTCCTCCTTCTTGAATGCGCTTCTGCACATACAATAAATGTGATCTACGAATTTCAGAATTAGAAAATAATTTATTTGTTAAATACGAAGGAAGGGGAGGGGATTCTCTTCTCTGCTCCCCCCTCTCGATATGACTTTACATTCCAGGTCCAACGGGAATTCGTTTTAGAAGTTCATTTTAGAAGGGAATTCACCGTTCATTTTAGAAGGGAGGAATCATCAACACGTTACTTTTTGAGATTTTATTGTGTCTCATCGGCTACAGGCACCACGACAGGGAAACCTTAAGAGGATCACGATTATTTACTTGCGGATACGTCTTTCCACATTGAAGTCGCAAACGACGAGAAACACCGTAGAGACTGAAACAGAGGAAGGCGGATGGAATAAGGAAAATCACCTCCACTTTTCATAATACACCAAAACTTCCACAAAGCGAAACCTCAAGGGACCAGAATTGTTTTCATATTAGAGAAGATTTCGCTTTACGCAATGCAATGCTGTAGAATTTGTGATTGGCAGGACCGCGATTTCAGTTCACTTTAGACAGATTTCCGCATTGAGCGAGTTTTACAAGTTATGTGTCTCTTAATCAAATAAACGTGTAATTGAAATTATGTCAAACTTAAAATTGGCTAACAAACAACAAAAATAAAGGTGTATTGGTGCATGGAAACGGAAATGAATATTTTCACTCACTGTACATTCGACTTACCGAAAAAGTTCCCTCTACCCGAGACAGCAAATCCACCTCAGTAGGTCTCCATACCTGAATCGTTCCCAGAGGCAAAGTCGCCGCTTAAAACTTACTGAACTAATTATTTCAAGGTGATGTGTTTTACTTTTGGAGCTGTCAAATTGCTTTCTTCAATACAGCCAGGATTAACATGGAACAATAGAGACGCGCGTATATCTGCGGTATGGATACAATCCGCGCATGTTTCCATGAGCTGTCATTTCTTTAAATGCGAAAGCAATGGAGGTTTGGTTGTTTCGTCGGTAGTACTATTGTAAAATATCGGTTGCTTTTTTATGTACAAATAATTTCTATTACACGGGAGCGAAAATTTCCTTTTAATGAAATTTTGTCAATCACACTCCTTACTATTTTTATACACAATTCAACGAATAGTGGTAAAGGAGTCTGGGTTCTGGAGCTTAAGAAAACTTGCACTTATATTAATCAATAGTCCTTTCAAAAATTTTACTTTCTTGCCTACTATGTACTTACATAGTAAAGAGAAAAAATGTGCCGGGGAAACGCGATTTTTTGACCGAAAAACTCTTATTGTCGGTCCCTCAATCCAAACATATTACTTCTATTTGAAATGAATTATTTTCTCTGACACGTGCAATCGCTAAACGGAATGTACGTTTTGTGCATACTTGATGCCAAAATTCGGTGAAAGGCTAAACGTTTCTTCTGAACGACCTTTTCTGACGATTTCCTCTAAAACTGACATTCCTCGATTTATGGTGGTCGAACTCGAGGCCCTGCGAATTTGATAAGGATTTTTTTTTTATTTTGGGGGAGTACTTTACATGAAGCACTAAAAATATTTTTAAATTTTTCTCAAAAACGGTTCGAAATTTTTGGATTAAAATTTTCTTCTGGGATCAAAAAACTGAAACGGCCCAGATCTCATTTTCCTTGAACTCTCAGAATTTTTAAAAATTGCAAAAGTTCAATTTTTTTCGCGTCTTCCTGCAAATACAAAAGAAATATCAATTTTGAAGGAAATCGGCTAATTAGTTAGAAGACAATGTTGACCACAGGCAGATGGTTTTGCCTTCAGTCGATTTTTAGGTATCAAGGACCCATAAAACTTGGATTACTGACTACACCAACTATTAGAGGAAGTACTTTACTATATAGGATCAAGATTTATCCACTTTTTTCATTACCCGGGGTCCGGTAATCCGAGTTTTTCGGTCGAAAATTTGCCGTTTTCCGGCATACGATCACGATACTTTCACTTCTTATGAAGTAAAATGTACTGAGCAGACCCATTGAATTGTTCAGGAATTTGAGCGACAATCGTATATTCAAAATATGCGTATAAACTTCAGAATTCACGGTGCCATTCACAAAATGAAGAAAAACAACCCCATTATCAGAAATACATCTCCATACCATCTGGTTCAGAGGATGACCGTTTGCTCACTACTCAGTCTGGATGAAATTATTCACTTCTTCTTTACATAATCTTCTTCTTTACATTCACTTAACTGAATGCCATCCGAGTCCTGTAGTCCTGTAGATTGAATTTAGATTCGTCCGAGAAGATCACTCCATTCCAGTTATTCAGACCAAACAGTACGGTTCTTAACTCATTGAAGACGCTTTTTCTTAATCTTCGACAGAAAAGATTTCATTTTAGGATGACTGGCATCCATTTCCGCAGTTCCTTCATCCAGACCTTCCCACAGTTACAGTTCAATTTTCAAATATGTGTGCGTATGTTGCTGCTGCTGTACGTATGACGGTTTTTGACATTCTCTTCAAATTTGTGTTCTGACAGTATTGAAAGGCGGATTAGGCCACTTCCAGATTTTCTGTCTACTGAACCAAAATTGGCATGTTTCAACAACAAATAACATATTGTACACTGATCAGTAGAGACCGGACTTTTATGTCATTACATATTTTTTGTCGTTCTACTTACCCTTCTCAAAATTATAATCTTCGCCGTCCTAACGCAATATCGATTTTTTTCGTTTTGTACTTGGTGTTCACACCGCTAGACAAGATTGTTGCACGAGAGCGAATGCGATATCTGAATGCCCTCCGAAGGCGATGGTGCAATTGCCATCGCATATCACTGTCTATTCATGTAGGAAGGTTTCCTCGAGCGATAAATGCAAGTTTTATCCACACATAGACCGTTAAAAATGAAAACATCGCGTTACCGAAGGGTGATGCAGGGTTTTGAAAACCACTATAAAAAAATTGAACTTCGTCAATTTTCGAAACCCCAGAGGGTTTGGCGAAAATCTCGATCCGTGCCAATTTATTAGGACTTTGCTTTATTTGACAACAAATTTAAAGAAAAGAAATGGATACATTGTTTTTAACTTAAGAAAATGTCGTGGGGCCTTCATGAGAAGTAATTTGACGGGCCGTCATATATCCCAGGTCGATTGAGGAACATCAAATTTGGTGAACATTCTGTTTACGATTTAGTTTTGTTAATGAACGGTCATTTTGAGTAAAAACACTTTGACCCCCACACCAATGACCCCTACATCGTTTATATGAAGAAAAAATCGTATACGACAGGGGTCTTCAATATTTTACACTTTTAGGAACCCATTGAGCTCACGTTTTTCTTGAAAGAACCTTTTGTTTAAGAAGCAGATTCAATAGTTCATCAAAACATTTTTCTACTTTAATTCGCAAAATTATTCTTGTATTTTTATTTAATCTTAATACAAATATCTTGATAACAGAATTACTAGTGAGGTAGCGAATGAAGTTTTATTTTATTTGTTATCTAGACTACATTGTATGACTAACAAGAGACGCAGTATTTAAAATGATAAATTAATAAAAATTACATTACTAGTAACATTTTATATCCAATTTATCTTAGTATTGTAATTTTTCTTAAATACTGAATTAATGAGGGGCGTAGTTCACAGGATTGTCAGAGTATAAACAAATAAACAATTAGTTTGCCAACGTTTCGGAATCTTTTAATTCCATCATCAGGGCTTTTGAATAAATTTGACAGTTTGCAACATATCCAAATTCCGACACAACTCCATGTGGAATTGGGTCGGAACTTGGATATTTTGCTGAGTGACAGTAAAATTTGTTAGTAAGCCCTGGTGATGGAATTAGGCGAACTAATTGTTAAATTGTTTATTCGCTGACCCATGAACAACATCCCTCATTACATCATGGTCGTGAATCCTACAATGGTATTATATTAATCTAGTATTTTAATAAGAAAGCCCACGGTCTCGCTCTTACATGAAAAATTCCTTGTATTATCATTTTTGGATGACAAATAGTGATAACTTGCGGAATCCCTGTGAACGTTCCAGGAAAGCCTCGTGATACGCGGAAAACAGGTTGAACACCCCCTTGTATACGAGAAGGAAAATACAATTTTTTAGACACAAAACGCGTTTTTCTCTGAAAATATTGGCACTTTCTCAGGCAGCGTCCCATAATTAACTTTCTCAAACGGAGTATGCGAGAATGTAAAACGAGGGGTGCCCCTTCCTCTTCTCGCAGGCTTACCGCGCCCGAAGTGACGAAAGGCCCTTGCGAAAGATTCCCCCCTCTCGAGACCCCTCTCGTTTCGGCGGCTGCGCGGAGATATGGGAAGCGAAGACGTCGGCGCCTTCCGGTCAGAGGTCACGGCCTGGCACCCGCTGCCCCACGCACGCCCGTGACGCAAAAGCATGAGGAACCGCTCTGCCCTGACACCAGCCAACCCCCCGCTGCGATGCAACCGGCCCTCAAGTCTCCAACGGACTTCCTAAATTTATGTAGATTAGAGCGACCAGCTGATGTGGCTAGAGTAGCAACTTCTGTCACTGCGCTGCTTCTGACTGGTAGGCTCCAGGGTTTGAGTCCCGACACCGGCAGAAGTTTCGACACCAGCTATGTGTAATTAATTCGCTATCAGGAGAATTCTGGCGGCTGACTGCTCTGATCGGTAGTTTTCCGTGGTTTCTCCGATAAACATCAGGCTAATGCAGGACCTTAACTATCGGGACGGACCGCACGCGATCTTACCTTCTTCTTCCTTGTCCTATCCTCGCCTCTTACGTACACCCACTTACAAACACTTAAAAACTCTACCCTGCCACATGCCGGGAGACCAGTCGCGAGCTATGAAAATTGCTGTCATTGAGAGTGAAGGACAAGGACACTAATTCTGAGTGGAACAGAATTGAATTACAGAGTGGAACAGAATCACTCTTAAAAGATGTAAAAACGCAAATTCAACTTTTGAACGCATCATCCAATTTGATGAAGGTTTTAAAGGTATGTTTTAATAAATTTATTTTAATATTGTGAATTTATATGGGATGCCTATTACAGCCATAACTTGTATCCGTGTTTGGTGGGATTTTGGTGGGATTTTCGTATTCCCCCCTCTTGAAGCTTGTCGACATGTTTAATCGACGACTCGCGGAAACTCCGGATACGGTCTATGGATGGAGTACCCTTGCAGCTGTGCCGGGAAGCTGTTTTTCAACGCGACCAGTCAAGGGACCGGACTCAAAAGTGATGACGTGCGCGTATCTTCACAACCTCTTCCGTCGCAGCCGCCGCCATCGGCGCCTTTGTCGCATACACAAGGTTGGCGTCGCAACGCGTTGTCCGCGGAAGTCGAAGTTAATGAACAAACAATTGATGTGCGAGGGAAAGAGGCATGTTCATCGCTTCGTCAGCAAGCGTATGTCCTGAAAATGCCTTAGGGGAGACCGCCAAATGTGGCTAGAAACATCAACTCATGTCACTGCAGTGCCTCTGACCGGGAGGTCCTGGGGTTCGATGCACGTTCGGACCGCGCGTTAGCAGGATTTCCGACACTAGCCACTGTACGTCGAATTCAGCCGCTCTCTGGAGGAGAATTATCAACACCAGCCGAATTCCGGAATAGTATTCAAAAAAGGGGCCACGGACCGCGCGCGATCTTTCTTCCCTTTTCCTTGTCTCCCCACCCCTTGCTTACATGCACTTACCTACTACACTTGTCGGGAGAACAGGAGCTTAGAGCTAGAAGATCTCTGCCATTTCCCGATAAAACATGCACTACAGTTACGGGACCAATGACCTCAGAAGTTAACGCACTCGGAATCACTAATCAATAAATCAAATAACCGAAAGAGGGCACACGTAGAAGTGTTTTTCTTTAAATCATGGTCATCTCTGTCAGGTACATTTTGGAAAACATCAAAGGAAGCTATTTAAATGCTAGTCCCCCCGCGGAAGTTTAGTTTGTCACGCCTTTTTATTTTTATTTTTTGAAGTTAAGAAGGTGGACGCAGTAGATGAGAGACCATCATCTCTCGCGTAAGCGACGTGGCGTGTACTCTTCCGCTGACATGCTCTCTTCCTGTGCTGAGTAAGTTGGTTCGAGATCGGGGGATCCCAGAGGACAGGATAAAACTCCGATGGCAACCACGAAGTCGTCGGCGCGCAAATACGCTTGAAGAAAAAAGCTTCCGAGTCGAGCGATCGATCGGGGAATATTCATTTTGGAAAAACTCTTAGGAATAGTTTAAGCGTTAGTATTGTTCACATACGGGCAGACTGATAGAGGGACGGACGTTTCTGGAGGGGGGAAAAAAAGAAAGAAAAAAACTTTTTGGCATCAAAACTAGTATTTCCGTTAAAATCTCGAATTACGATTCTTTTGTTTATCTTAAAAATGGCAACAATAAGTGTTATCAACCTCGTGAAAGAAAATTATGGCGTCGTGGAGCGACCAAATTTCCACCGGGTACACGGCTTAATCAATGCCACCTACGTACATAGTTACATTTAGGTGGCGTTGGTTTAATCCCTTATGCGCAAGATCGCAGCGCCAAAACGCGCATAAACCCGTTTTTGGAAATTTCTTAAAATCTTCTGGTTGGATCCGAAGACAAACATCAGTTCCCCATCAGGAGTCGAATGACGCCTCGTACGTCTCGATTGGTGCACGGGAAATGGTCTAATCCTGAGTGACGGATCCGCACACACAAACACACGTGCACTCACGCACACTTGCAGTTACTCAAATACTGCATATGCATGAAAATAATTTAATAGAATATTTTAATTTTTGTTTTTATTAACGTCTCGTTCTGGTAATATGGCATAAGGACCTTGTGCTACAATACTTTCTTGCATTATTTATATGTTTTGCAGTATTTGAACATTCATAAAGGTCATCGAAAAAGAGACCTGCGCCTTTTCCTAAGCGTGCTTTTGCTCTATCCGTCGAAAAAATTTACAGACAAATTTGCAGTAGTTTTGAGAACTTTTTTTTTTATAAATTTCATTGATTTCAAGCAGAAAATACTGAAAATTACTAGTTTAAAAAGTAGTGGTGCTAAAACAGCACGTACTTTTTCCTCTGTACTTTCACGCAAAAATACGCGAAAAGAACTCGAAAAGAAACATGACCTTCATTCAAAATCTCTGGAACAGATTTCACTAAGGGGAAAATCTCTATCATCATAATTGTAGTTTTAGGCAGACTCCGAAAAAAATTGAACTTTTGCAATTTTCGAAAAATCAGGGTTATCAGCGAACTTGCACCATTCGGCCACGACATCAGCCAGGTCGATTGTGAATTATCAGATTTGGAGAAAATCGGCTGAGCTGCTAGCGTTGTTCACAGTCGGACAGACAGACGTTTTGCCGTCATTTGATTTTTCGGTACCAAGAAACCAACAAATCATGGATGGATTCTGGCTACACCACGTGTTAGAGGTTTTTTTCTCTTAATTTAGTAACTGCATTTATCTAGTTTTTCGTTACTAGAGACCTATAATAAGAGTTTGATGTTTGTTTGTTTGTTTTTTTTGTAGAAAATTCGCCGTTTTTCTGTGCATCATTAATACTAGACCTCGGATTTTTCGACAAGTGTCAATACAGTTCTTTTAGGAAGTTGTGGAAAATCATTGCAGATATTTACGAATCATTAAAAAATACATTACTGAAAGCATAGGCGGTTGATGCCTATTTTAATATTTTGCCTAACACAAGCAAGTTTGATGAATTATCAAATTTGTATTACTATTTTTTTAAAATTTGTTTTGTCAAAATACAAAACTCCCGAATTTCACGAAACGAAAATATTTCCTAATCGTCGAATACGCAGTCGACTACACATCGAAATCTTTCACCCAATACAGCGAACATATGAAACTCTACAAGTCAATATAAAAAGGATGTTTCACGCTCGTCTCCGATCAGCACTCTTCTTGGCCAATTGCACCCAGTCCCTGTGCAGCTGTGCAGTTGACAGATTAACACTTACCGCAGCGGCGCGTCCTCCACGCAATCCAGGGGAGGAACGACAGGTTAGGTAAACGATTACTGTCGGAAAAGCGGAACTTACCACATAGGCCCAAGTCTTGAACCCCTAAAGAGGATCATTTGGAGTTTTCTTCTCTCTATATGTACGTGTGTGGTGCGATTTGAATCTTGGTTATATACTGTACTGTTTAATTATGAAAGGGAATAAAATAAATAATTATAAGTGAATAAAATAACTTATTATTTTACGCTTGTAGTCACTCTCATAAATGTAAAAATACTTGACTTTCCTGAATAATAAAAGTGCCTAAATTAATCTTTTTGTGAGCAGTTTTATATCAGAAACATAACTTTTCATGTCTAATGATTATTTAAATGCCTAATTTAATAATTTTGCAATGTATTTTAAGTGCCTAAAACGTAACTTGTTATGCCTAATAGTGCTTAATTTCATAATTTTGTTACTATTTTAGGTGCCTTAATCATTACTTTTTGTGCCTAAAATTCCGAGGTCTAATCATTACATATCTTTGTCTCTACATCGTAGCGAGATAGTAAAAATATAAATATAACGTATCGATAAATTTAAAAGTTTACAGAGGTGATGATGACATGGGTGGACACATTAGTCTAATGGGATTGGTAATTTGTAATTTCGAGTACAGTGTCAACGTGTTAATTACTGTTCCGAAAAAGAGTTGTTATATTGAGAGTTTTTTAAAACGTCGTAAAACCTTTCCTCGCGTTTTCTTAACTTACCGTCCTAAGCAGCACCCTCTCCACTGTGGAGAGGGTGCTGTCCTAAGGCGCTACAGAGTAAATTGGCAACATCGAAAACGGAGGGCCAACGCAGACGTCTGGCAACTTGTGCAAGATGCACAAACAATAGTAAAGGGCTGAGCGCCATCTAGGGCGAGGGGAAAGGCGCCACGCCGGCGCCAAAGGGATGCGGCAAAACGACAGTGGAGTGGCCTCTGTCAAGGTCATACACGTACGTCTCGGCGAGGACGCCAAGGGAGGCGGCGCAGAACCCCTTATACTGCGATTTATTCACAGCTGCCTCTGACAGGTCATTAGCTGTTACGATGTCATCCTATCGGAGTTTATAGGTCGCTACAGTGACGTCATTATGGTGGATTGTATGGACGTCACTATGGTGGATATTCCGATTGGACAATACCGTAACAGCTGATTTACGTCAGATGCAGGTCTGAATAAATCCAAGTGTGGGACCCCTTCCCACGGCGCCACTGCAGCGCTTCCGAGTGGCGCAGCTGGTAGCAAAGCATTGGTTAAAATGAAAGTCTTCCCACAGGTAGCGGGTTCGCGTTGCTGTGGTGCTCTGTGGCGGGCTCCCGCTTGCAGAACGCAGCTTTAAATAGTAGCCATCCCACTGTGACTTTCGGTCGCGGCGCTGAGTTGCGTGTACCTGCAACTCTTTTGTCCGCTGCCCGCTGCCTGAGCCGAAAGCGGTGTGACACGAAAGCTTCCCCTGTCGCTGTCGGTGGCTGAGAGGGAAGGGCTCTGCCGCTTCCCGGAAGCGCTGCTGAATGACGTCGTGGGAGGGGGGGGCTAACTGAATTTTGAAGCGAATCGCCTTGAATCGAAGGGACAGTTTCTTAGATTGATTTGTTGATGTTTCCAGACACTTCATCTTCTGCGGTCATGAAGCCCGTTAATGTAGTCATTCTGTTATCCCGAGAGGTGGCAATGTACCTCCCCCCCTCGATGGTGTCATCCTGTGCTGTCCTGCACCTTGCACTGCGCGGATTTCTACTCCTGTTATATCCCCCATCCCAGCAGGGCATCGTTCAAGTCGGGTCAAGCTCAAAGCTCCCATGTGTGTAGGAGTTCAGTACATTTCTTGTGAATATGTGTGTGTGTGTGTGTAAGGGAAGAAGATTGGACCAGGAAGAGGAAGAAAAAGTCGCACGTGGTCCGTGAACGTTTGTTTAGGGTAATGTTCCGGCATTCGACTGGCATTGGTTAGAGAAACTTCGGAAAACTACTGAACAGAGCAGCCGGCCACTAGAATTCATCTCCAGATAACAACTGAATTTCTACGTAGTACTAAAAGAACCGAAAATTTGTTCTATCTAGAATGACCGGTGTGTCATTTTGACACTCTGTATCTGTTTACGTAAGGATCATTTGATAATGTTATGTTATTCTCTCTTACTACATTGCAAAATGTATAAATTCACCTATATCTGGAGCATTTTAATCTTTAATCTATTTAAGAAATTGGAACAACTACCACCCAACTTGAAATATAGACACCTTATCTATCGAAATATATTAAGTGAAATACTAATGAATAATTGTTAGTTCCTGACATTATAATGTGCCTATTAATGTTGTAAGATAAATTGTAAAAAACAACTTTTTTCTCACAACTTTTTCCACCTACAATCTTTCCACACACGCACGCACAACCCACAACTCACTGTATAAGTTGGATTTCCATTTTCCTTGGCAATCCTTCCATTTCATAAGGCTAAGAGCTGTTGCCCTTTTCTATCAACAGTGAAGAGGAAGGTTTAGCACTTTTGCATCCGAATGTATTCTGAATTAGAGACTATCGAAAAAGAACAGGAAGTATCCGGAGATCACTGATACTTCGCTATCTCCGTGCATTGAATTTCAAGAAGGCAAACATTGTATTGATCTGATCAAACTGAAAATGGATATCGTGATAACCAGAGATAAATTTTTTTAGAAAACGGAAGCATGAGACCAATAATACGATTCTATAACTTGGAACTCTCAAACAAAACTGTGTCAAAATGGCACATCGCGGTTAAGGTATATCTCTAATCGATTTTAATTGTTTAATGTAATTTAATAATGGGTTGTACTAACTTACATGCATTATTTGTCGATTTCTTGTAGTTGATTGGTTAGTGATTCCGGGCGCGTAAACTGCTACGGTCATTATTATCGTAAGTGTAGTGCACGCTTTTCCCTCGAGATGTGGTGGTGATCTTCCCCTGCTGGATACTGAGATCCGGCGCTGACATACCGTCGGCTAGCGACGTTGTCTCCGACTGGGAATCTCCTACCAGCGGGGCACCGCCCCAGGCAGGTCAAGCTCGAAGCTCTCGGCCGGTCCCACGGCATGTGTGGTAGTGTAGTGCATGTTAGTCTGTGTATGTAAGGGGTGACGATAGGACAAGGAATGAGAAGGAAAGATCGCGCGCGGTCCATGGCCCATTTGTTAAGGTAGTACTGCTCCGACATTCGCCTGGTGTTGATCAGAAAAAGAAAAATGAAAACTACCTATCAGAGCAGCCGGCCGCTAGAATTCTCCTTCAGACAGCGACTGAATTCGACCTAGCTATGTAGGTATGTCGAAAGTCCTACCATCGTCGGGACTCGAACCCAGTACCTCCCTGGTTTGAGGCATTGCAAACATTCCCTGAGCCACTTCTCCGGGTGATTTCTTGTAGTGAGCTGTTGATACCAACACCCGTTAAATAAAATTTCTACGACGTGTGTCGTAATTACAAATATTTGTTTTGCATGAAAAGTTGTTTCCACCCTTTAAGTACGCCAGTTATGACAAAAACTACAGCTTCGTAAATAATTAGACAAGGCGACGGCAAGATTCCAAGCTCAATGTAGAGAGGCTTGCTCACGCGGATGGCATTTGCGTATTATTGTGCAATCTATACTCGTAAGTCTACAATTTTTCTGCAATCTGCAAGTCTGGGTTGTATGGGATATGCTTCCCCAGAACATCTCAGTCGGGGATGTAAAATACACTCGAGCTGCAATAAGCCTAACTTTAGGTTGATGCATTCTGAATGCATAGCATAATGAATTTAATTTAGGGTTGAATTTATCATCTGAAATCATACTACTTATTTTTTTCGTTTTTGAAAAGAATATTTGTGTCATCAGCAAATAGCACTGTTAGTAAAAAAATTTGTAAAAATATTCTATTTATCTGCATATTAAAACAGTAGTAGACGTACTTCCTTATTCCCGTCACAAACGTTCTAAAATTGAGGAAGAATGAAATTGTACTTATAAATTATACCAAATGACCTATATACCTTCTATCACTGCTCTGTTGTCCATCTTTGATGCAACTTGGCTCAATGAATCATAAAGCAGTCAATGTTTGTTTACAGCGGGATTGTCGCGCCTTGAAGTCTAATTCAAACATCTTCCTTCTTACAGTTTTTGAGGACATTTGACATCCGTCATCTTGGTTAACACTTCGGGGTTGAGACGTTATTAAATATTTCTTTATGGAAGCTTTTCTTAGCAAAAGACGGACCAAAACTTTTGTTGCAGCCCTCTTTCGTTCACGTTCTCTCCCCCTCTAAGGTGAGGTCCGCTTTTCTTCCATTTACTTCCAAATTTATTGGCATACACCACACTCTTACAATACGATTAATTTCGGTCATGGTTTTATTATTGGATTGTAGTAACACTTCAACTCGTTTTCGTGGAAACACATCTGCTGCCTTGTCCATCTTCGCGCTCTCATACTGTGAGCAACTCAGATACCTGCTACCCACCCCAGGCGCCCCCAGCCCTCTTTCTGAGTTGGGGCGGGTTTGGAATGTGGCCTAGATCTGGAAAGTGGATTGAAGAATTGCATTGCAAACGTAGAAGCGCTGAGAAAAAAATGTACGACACTCAGAAAACAAAAAAATTAGCTAAAATATCATGGTTGTCATTGCAGTGTATACACACACACACACACACACACACACACACACACACACACACACACACACACACACACTTAAATGAACATTTCAATCGAGGGCTGCATTTCCGAATGTGAACAGAACACATTATAGAAATATAACCCGTTCAACTAGTATGCTTTTACCCTTAAAGTTATAATTTAGAGTATAAGGAATGATTTTGCTAATAATTTGACCACGTTTGTACTTCCAAAAGTGCAAATCATTGTTAAGAAAAGTCATAAAGCACGCTAAAAGCATGAAACACATACAGGATATTTTTAAAGCAAATAACAAAACAAAAGCAATATGGAATATGGTAAATAATACGACCACATCAACTAGAAACCTTGTAGAGAATGTTGTTTTAAAAGAAAACGATAGAAAAGTGAACCGTCTGGCAACAGTAGCTAGTCTCTTCAAGCAAATTTTCCGAGAATTGCTGCCAATTTGTCTTCCGCTCCAAAATTCTACATCAGGCGAAAGCAGAATAAATTCGTCGTTTGCATGAAAAGTCTCTTTTTGGCATATTATTTTTATCACTTTATTATTACGTTTCGTAACTGAAACAAGGGGGTGATGCAGGTGAAACCAAACACTTGTATGCTAAGGTTGTGGGTTCAAAACCCATCTATGTCATGAATGTTTAAAGTTGTGTTCGTGACAAGTGGGACATTTCGAGTCAATCGTGTTTTTTGATTTCATAATCTCTTGGTTTGACAGTCAACTGTGTGAAGTGGGCGGATTTTGATGACCTAAAACATCGCCAAAAAGGATCAATAAAATGCTCCTAAAATGCTTTAAAAATGTCCTGAAACCAAAGAAAAATGATGTAAAAAATTATCAAAACCAGTTCGGATGAACAACTCAAGCTGTTGGATACGTTACTGATGTAATCGAGGCTTACTCCATTCGTTTGAGTGAATTGAACTTGCAAACTTTTGGTTTGGACTCTTCTTTGCCAGGAAATGTGTCTTTAGTTATCCCGAAATCGGTGGAACCGGTAATGGCGCTGATATACGTCACAAGAATCACATACAACGACTGTCAAAACAATTTCTGAGCGAATAAATAGAATAGGCTACTGAGTAATTCTGTGAAGAACATTTTTGCATCTCGTAAATATTATTTGAAGCAAGTACCATTAAAAATGACAATAAAATCAACGAAATCAGCAAAAAAATGCATTAAAATGACTATAAAGTAGGTCATTTTCTTTTGTCATAGCATAAAATGAATTTCTATACTAAAAGGCATTTTCTAGAGTGAAAAAAAAAGCATTTCAATAAAATGCGCCCCCTAACTGTGTGCAATCTGTGCGTGTGTAATTGAGGAACTGGATCCCACCCCCAGTACAGTGGTACAAGCACCGGGATGTGACCAAGGAATTCCACGGGCAAATATGTAGTGGCACAAGGCCGAGATTGGCCTCTGCAAAGTACGGGGAGCACGAAATTACAGGCTCAGTGAATGCCCCCAGAGTGGCGGCGAACGCATAAGGCACTTGTAGTCCTTTTGTAAGGTCTTTTATAGGCCCTTGTAGGTATAGTCAACAACTGGGAAGAGGGCGAAGCAAAACCGAACAGCCACCCACGTTCAAGCGAATAAGAAACGATCTAGTTCGAAAATGTTTGTGCTATTGTATATGAGCACGAAATGCGTTTATAAGCGCGCTTCATCCGCGCTTTATGTCTGCATGTCGAGGTCTTTCGTAAATTTATCACTGCTGAATTTTTCTTTGGGATCCATCCAGATGAACGTGTCAGCTGTTCCGTCTGTGCCTCTCCTCCTGAAACCTGTTTTGTCAAGCGGTGCTGCCATGCGGGGCGCGGCGCTGCAGGTTGCGGTTCGAAGGTCGCGCGGAGGTCGGTTCGGGGCGGGCGGGATGGGCGCCTCGCCTCCACTTTAGCGAGAACGTGGGCGACGCATGTGGAGCCCCTTGCGATGCCGCTGCGCCGGAAACGCGAACCGTTGCAGCTGGCACCGCGAGCGTACACGCCCTCGAGCTCAAGAGCAATCGCACCCGATGGAAAGTTAGAGAATCCCCAAGCTTGTTAGCGGAAAAATTGTCCGCTTTTTTATTCAAATTGAGTTTCCGATTTCGTTTTCGATCTTTTAAAGTAAACTGGAGATGCTACAACAGCACATGCCTTCTCGCAATATTGAAAATAGGTACGTAATATTGAATTAATGTAATTTCTACCATACTTAAACTCAGAACTTCAAAAAGTCAAATTCAACCAAATCAAACGAAGCGCCTGTGGTGCATATCTGCGTTTATTTCAATAGCTAGGACCAGTAGACATGTCTAACTTTTACAAATGAAACACACATGAATAAATTTAACTGTTACGTTATTAGCAACTCATAATACAGAAAAGTAAGAATAATTTCACACAAAACTGCTTTGATTACATTGAAGTGAGCTTTCAATTTTTGAATACCATAATCAGCGATCAAACTTCTTACAGTAAAGAAGTGTGTCTATAATTTTAAGTTAAATTTATTGCATTCCTTATTTCTATTGCCTTTCATGAGAATATTATCTACATCATACAACTACACAATGGGATGAATTCGAAGAATTTTGAAACCTACGTGTTCCGATTTTGCGACAACGCGTCGAACGGAACGCGCGAAATTCGTATTTACAAGTCCGAGTTTTTTTTTTTCAAATTTCGAAAATATAGAGAGAACTCCGAAAATGGGACAAGTTTCATTTTCTTTATCGTTCTTTGCTTTATAGTACTAGAAATAGATTTAAAAAAAAATTTGGGCTCTTTTTAGAAAATATTGTTTAAAATGGTTTTAAAAGCTACAATGATTCTCTCAAAATTACGTAACAAAAATACTCATTTACGAAAAATAGAACTTGACCTTATTTAAAGACCGGTTTCTGATGAACACATTTCATGAAGAAAAAATCTTCTTAATTGTAGTTGTAGAAAGACGCTGAAAAAAAATTGAATTTTTGTAATTTTCGAAGAATAGTAATTTAGAAGTAGTAATTTTCGAAGAATGAGAGGGTTTCAACGAAAATCAGACCTACACCATTCTCTTAAGCGTCATTGTCAGGTCCAATCCGATGTCAGAATTTAATAAAAAAGG
Source organism: Teleogryllus occipitalis (assembly GCA_011170035.1). Taxonomy (NCBI): domain Eukaryota; kingdom Metazoa; phylum Arthropoda; class Insecta; order Orthoptera; family Gryllidae; genus Teleogryllus; species Teleogryllus occipitalis. The sequence continues at coordinate 540,984 of BLKR01000195.1, read as the reverse complement.
TGCCTTAAAAAAAAGAAATGTCCCTGGGGCTTCTTGTAATGTACCGCCCAAAATTAAAATATGTTTCAAATTCAAGGGACCGAGACATCAGCCATATAGTTTGGGGACTATCAGTTTGGTGAAAATCCTGCTTACGGTTTAGCCGCTAGCGTTTTTCACGGATAGGCGGCAGACGTTATGCCGTCAAACGATTTTTAGGTATCAAGGACCCACAAAACCTCCTAGATTCTGACTACACAAAGTGTTAGAGAAAGTAATTTATTATATGTAGGACAAGATTTATCCAGTTTTTCGATACCAGGACCCGATAAGAGTTTTTTCTATCAAAAATGCACTGTTTTTCCCGAAGCATTTTAATACTTTCTTTATTCTGCATAAGTAGTAGCGAGAAAGTAAAAGGCAAGACAGAATTGGCCAACTGATTAATTTCATTGTAGTTGCATCAATTAATGGAATCATGTTTCTAAACGCGAATCGTGTTAATGGTAAGATTAATTTAAGAGTTTACTGCGCTCATTTGTTAGTTTACAGCTTAATTTTTCTAGGGTGGCCGCTGGGATTCGCGAGTAGAGGGAGAAGCTGAAAGTGGGGGGAGTGAGCCAGGAGGCGCTGAGTATGTCTGCCCATACCAAAATATTACCCTACTGTACCGCACGTGCTAACGAACTTGGAAATTAATTTGCCTTTGTGTCTTCTTTCGGTAATGCAAAAAACAAATTCAGGTGATTGCCCGGGGCTCATCTACATATTTTCCACTGTCACTGATACCCGATTCCTCACTAACATAACTAGCATCACTATCGCTGTCATTAGTCATTACTAGGCTGCGTATTTTACATATTTCCATTTTCCCCTTAAACATAATGATATGCATAAAGAACACATTCTTTTTTTGTTGGGGATCGATGTACAAATTTTTATAGGGTATATTTTAAGAGCATAAATTTGCATATTTTATATTTTTATTTTAAAAAATTGTTTGACCCTTCATAAAATGCAAACGTCGAACTGGATTTCGAGTTTGTATTATCTCTATGCGAACAGAAAGTCGATATCCAGACGTGTCATTGAAAAGAAGCCACGCCTCACCGCCCGTGTTCTGTCCTATACCTTGTGTTGAGTGAACTGTAACATAGTCGGTGTAACAACCTCATGCGAAGGACAAGGCCACGACAGCATGAGCGCCGAGAATGAAAGAAGCGGGGATTGGAGAGAAATTTAGTTATGATTGGCCCTGAAATTACGTTACACCGTATAGCCACTTCGAAATCTGCTTTAACTCAATTCTCTTGCCTGTTTCGGTGTGTTGGTTCAATTTCTTTGTTGATCTCGGTAACTTGTGTAGTGTGAATTAAATCAAGATAGCCTGCCAAGAGACAAGATGTGTGCTTCCTTCCGTCAACGTTGGATTGCAGCTGGGAAACCTTAAACTTTTAATGGGAAAAATGTAGCTTGTCAAGTTTGTTCCAAACAGGAAAACTATTTAGGTATACGAAAATAAGTTCACTGAGGAGTTATGTGAAGCCCTTGTGGCATATATAGCATGGAGAAAGCTGGATAATCCTGTTTTTAGAGATTTTTTGAAGAAATACACCAACCGAAAAATTCCAGACGAGTCCATTTTACGAAAAAACTAAATTACACCATTCTATGAAAAAGTGCTCAGAGAAATTAGAGATATCATAGAAAATTCATGTATTTATCTTTCAATTGATAAAACAACTGATTCCTGTGGAAGTTATGTATCTAATGTAGCTGTGGGTAAATTGGATTCCAAAGATGCAGGACCTCGTTGCAAGGACTGTGAGAGATGCATTGCGTGTATTGTGGCCAGCTGGAGAGCACGAAGAGAGATTCATGGCACTTCTAATTAAAAATGCAGCATACATGCTGAAAGCAGCGGAAGCTCATGTGTTCTACCCCAAAATGCTTCACATTACTTGCATTGTTTATGGCCTACGTCGTGGTACCGAAGAGATTCTTTGGTAGCACTCTAAAGTTTATATCTTTGATATCTTTAGTTAAAGAGTTTTTTTCAATGCTCTGTCGGGGACGCAGATACTATGCTGCACTTTATTACTGGCCGCATTAATTAATTAATTAATTTCCTTACTAATTCTGCGTATAGATGTTTTAGAAACGCCAGTAGCAGCAGTCAAGAACTGCTTTGACATTTTTAGCACCCTCTTTTGCTTCTCTCAATTTATGAAAAAAATTGAAAATTGATATATTTTTGCAACTTCACGCGTCGGATTGTGAAGGACCTCGTGCTCTCAACCGATCGCATTGCAATGATCACAAACAGAACAATATGAACCTGAGCCGAACTTCACGAATCACGTTCAAATGCTTCACTCTAGTAGGGAACGCAACTGAACGATGGCACCTCGCGTATACGAAAAGTGGGAATGAATGTTTACTCAACTGGAGTAGAGCTGTCATCACATGCTGGGAAGGGACGCGCTTCCCCTTAAACTGATAAGTAGAGCCCGGAAGTTTGGCAAAATGCTTTTTTGTTATTACGATAGTAAGGCAAGTCAAGAAATCAAATCCCAAATATCAGTTTACCCCATAACATGTTTAAATTATGCGAGCATAGTTTTCATAGTTCATGCATGCTTGTCATCGTGTTCGCGGCCAGGATCAGTTCGTGGCAGCCAAGACTGCGTACGTACTGAAGAGCGTACACCAGTACTACTAATATCGTGCGGTCGTGCGTTTTATGAGCCCAGAAGTAGTGCATCGCAAAATGCTCCCTGCGTTTGATGACAATTGTTTGTCATGGAGAGAAAACGACCTGTTAGTTAGTGTATGCCTTATTTTACGTGGCGAGACTCGGGCCATCGGGCCCGCTCTTCCGTCTAACCACGCTAATTTCGCTACGCTCCTTTCACCACCTAGCGGAGAAAGGAGGTATCTTGGGCGACGAAACAGGCGGATTTCAATTTTGCTCAGAGGCTTCTTTTAGGCTTGAGGATCTTTTACATGCAGTAAATCTACTAACATGGGACAGCCGGCTTTACTTCCCCTCCGAAGGAAGACGTACGAAGGATTTTTAAATCCACGGCTTCGATTTTGGGTTTGAACCCGCAAACTCGGGTATAACAGTCCGGTACGCTGACCGTTATACCACCGAATCCGCATCCGGAGTGCTTCGGATGGACAATGGTCGCCCATACACAGCGAGACAAACTGAGGTGCTGTTACACACAATTCATTGGGAACGCTTGGAACATCCACCCTATAGCTGAGCCTCCAGTGACATTAATCTCATCTGGCCCCTAAAATATCATTTAGGTGACCGAAATTTTTAAAATGATTATGTTGTAACTGCAAAGGGTACACGTTTGAGGCATCTGCAACCAAACGACTTCGACTTTGCTGCCGGCTTTGAAGGACTTGTAAAGAAATGGGATTAGGGTCTGAATGTTCAGGGTGAATAGAAAAGTGAAATACATTCTAAGAAGTTACGTTCATTGATATTGCCTCTATACCGTTTTGCGACTAATTTATTGACCTTCCTACGTATTTCATGACTTTTGACAATACTTGTGCTTCTGGAGTTACTTTAGTAGATTTTCATTTTGCCTTTTTTTGCCTATTTTAGCTTCTGAAGCTTATTTTGACCATTTTGTTTAATTTTTGCCTTTTTCTGCCTCTTACGTCAATAGTTCGTTTTTTTTCCTGGCACCGATCTCAATCAAGCTAAATATATACTTGTAAGCATGGACAATATGAAGGCACGATCGCATTTTATCATCCTGTGGAGGCAGAGGCTGTGTTAAAAATCTAAATGAAAAGGAAGATGATACAGTCAAGAATTTTGATTTTTTTTTTATTGGTACCGACAGATTTTGTTCGCCCACGAGGATCCCCTTCCTACTTTTGAGTATGGCCTCCGATCCATTCCGAGAACAGCCCCCTGAGTAAGAAAAGAGTTTCAGTGCTGGCGATTAAACAAGTGCGAAGAACGACAAATATAATTCCGTTTCCCTGATGCCATTTCAAGATTCAAAAGAGAGTAAACCATTTTATTTCGAGAAGAGCGTAGCTCTTCGTAATAGCGTAATAAAACAAATTCGTTGCCATTGTACCGTATAGACCAGGAAATGATTGTTTCGTTCTGTTATTAAGTCTTAATGTAAATTTTAGAGTTAGAATAAAACTGTGAATCATTTTAATTATTAATTTCTTACAATAATTCCTTTTAAATGTGATTTGTCATTGCTTATTTTACCTTTTACACCCCTACATTACCTAGAATAAATTACTTTTATGCCTATTTTATAAATGCCTGAATTTCTGGGCTCTACAGATAAGTTTGAGGAATGGACTCTTCCGGCAGCTGTGAGCACTCGACTTTCAGCAGCCACGCTAAAATAATTTGTACATTTTCACATGCGTATACTTCTTTATTTTGTGCATTTTAAGAGTAATTAATGCACATTGTTCTTGGAGAAAAAAAGAAAGCGCCGCGCGGTGAACGGAGATCTCCCTACTCAGGAGGATACATGGAGATGTGTAGAAACTATTTGCAATAGGGTTTACCAACGGGAACGGTGTCGACTCCCAAAGGCCGATGACGTTTTAGAGGTCAATGATGATCAAGGGGTCGATTGAAGATTGATTTCAGAGTATGCATTGATAACTGTTCGGTATAAAGAAGATCAAGATAGATACCACTGATTACAAAAGATACTAATTTAATTGTAGCTTTCTATAAGTTAAATTACAATACACCTAAAAATAGATTAAACTAGTGGTGCTTAAACAGCATATATTTCTCGCCCTTAGTATCAGTTACGTAAAATTATTAAACCTAATTTCTGTCCATATCAACATATTTCAGTCAGTGGGCGATGACAACAATAGGCGCGTATTTTCTTATCCATTCTTGCCATCAATGGATCTGTTATTCAGTTTTCATAGTTGTCTCTACTATGAAAGTTCTTGTATGGCGTTCTTTCTTAAACACTATTGAAGTTTATAATACAAAAGTTAATGTGCCATGTTTCGAAGTATTTTCTAAGCACGGCAAAACATTTCATTTTTGCTGCCAACTCGCCTTCAAAAACTGTTCTAACTTCGTACGTTTACTTTTGAAAAAGTTAAAATAATGTGCAATAATAAATGAACGATTATTATTATAAACAAATTAGTATAGTATTAGTATGGGTAGTTAAATATCACTTACTTATAGTTTGTTCTTTCACATTGTGTACATTCGAAAAAAGGTGTAAATTTTGTGGCAAATACTACAAAAGTTTCTAATGATTAGTGCTAATCCTGTCGAATAAAAAAAATAACTTAAAGCACATTATAATAAGTTTACGATTAATATAATACGTTATTTATAATTTCCTTTCTTACATAAATAACAGTTGTGTGTGATTTCTCTTTTTTTCAATTTTTGCAAATACAGAGAGTGCGCCGAAAATGAGACCAACACCATTTTCTTAGAAAATAATTGTTTAAAATTTAAACTAGTGGTGATAAAACAGCCCTATTTTCTCGCCATTAGTAATGGATATTCAATAGTTTCAAGCAAGCAGGCTTTTTTAATTCAAAACTTTAAATGAAAATATATTTCTGCCGTTGAATTAATTGTATAAGGTATGCAGTGTATTCGCCAACATATCGGATGAGTTTTTTACCCTTACAATATTCTTCGCAAACACTATGCGAGAAAGTAAAATAATTAAAAGATAATGGATAATACGATACTAATAGCGTTGGCAAACAAATGCATATAGATCGGTATATATATATATATATATATATATATATATATATATATATATATATATATATAGAGAGAGAGAGAGAGAGAGAGAGAGAGAGAGAGAGAGAGAGGGAGATTCATAACTTCATAACTCGCAGACTCTAGCAGAATATTGCAGTATTTATTATCGCAACTTTTCTGACACTTGTAAAAAAAATGTATTACTTCTCGTACGACAATTACATATCTTTCGAGGGTTTCGAGATCCGTCTGATATGGCCATCCTTACGTCGCAGTTGATTTCTGAACTGTAGTGAGGAGTTTTGACTTTTGTTCTGTGATTAAAGGATGGTATGCTGATGGAAAGGTGACAAGTTCTTCTGACAAACACAGTTAATAGTAAATTATTTCAATCTTTATGGTAACTGTTAAAAGGCAACTTTTATTATGGATTTTGAAACCTGGAATAATATTTTTCAAGACAATCCCACATTTTAGTAACTTCTTATGTACTTAAAACACTGTTCCCTCGGTGAAGGTTATATTATAGCACCAAACATCGCGACAATGTACGACCAGGGGCGCCCAGGGTATGGGGCAGCTTGGACAACTTGCCTCAGGCCCCCACATAAGTGAGACCCCGATAATTTAAAGAATTTTTTTCAATATTTTGCTAAAAAACTACTTCAACTAAACTGGTATAAACAAACATTCCCTAAGTGTACAAAAACGCTACAAATGAAATAACAAAACGCAGGCTCCAGTAATCAGCGCCCACCTCCCCCCCGTACCAATCTACAGCAGTTTTGTTCTGTTCTGTGGCTGTGAGTCGCTTATTGTTACGCGTAGAAAATATATACAGCAGCAGTAAATTTTAATCTCTTTAAAAAATTTGGGTGTTTTTATTTAAGACATTCGTCTATTAAACAGCTAGGCCCATCACTGTCACGGTGCCCGTCCAGTGAGTGCACTTTATATGCGGTGCGTGCGTTTTTTATTTATTTATTTAACAGAGTGAGCTGATTATACAACGCTCAGCCATATGGCTTTTCAGCTTTTCAGAAGCGAGCATTTCAGACGAAAATATGCGAAGGGGGTGGCTACGGCCACCTCCCATTAAGCATAGATTGAAGTAGTGCGAATGATAAAGTGGAGGAGTACATATTGTTGACTTTTTATGGGGGGACTATTTATTTCGTTATCTTATATCAGCCAGTTTCCGGAGGAAGATGTGGAAGGGGAGTCGGTTGCGGAGACGAGTTGCTACGGGATGCTCTTTACCTATGTTGTAGTGGGAAGCACCGATAACTGAGGGTAGATTTTGGAAGAATGATGAGGAAAGTTTAATTATGTATGTTAGGACGGGCTCTATGGCTAGGTCTTTGTGAAGGTTAGCGTTGCTTATAAACCAAGGTGCGTTAACTGCAGTTCTGAGGAACCTATTTTGGAATATTGGGATTTTGTTGATGGTTGTAGGGGCGGCATTGCACCAGATTGGACAAGCGTACGTAAGTAATGGACGTAAAATGGCTTTATATACAAGAAGAGCAGAATGGAGCTTTAATGATGAGTGTCGGTTGATTATTGGTCGAAGAATACCTAGGCGTCTTTAGCTTCGTTCACCTTGGAGGTGATGTGGTCTTTCCAAGTCAATCTGGTGTCCATTAGGACACACGGAGAGAAATGTTTAATCCATGCTATTGATCACGTAGCATATCGAACTAAACGGTTTAGTAAATTTTCGTCGAACAAAGTGCTTAGTCGCTTTTACGAAATGGCCGTTTCGTTCAACGAACTAAGCATGTATGGTCTCAAAAACGAACTGCGTTTGGTGGACTGTACTAAACGAATCATAGCGTTGACGACCGCGTGTAGTCGTATTTACTAAACAGATCGCAATGGGAACTACTAAACAGACAGTTCCGTTGACGAATGCCGTATTGTCATATCTACTAAACAGGTCGCAATGGACATTACTAAACGAACCGTAGCGTTTACGACTGCATGTAGTAATATTTACTAAACAGGTCGCAGTGCGCGTTACTAAACCATTCGTCCTGTAAACTGATGCGTATATAGTAATATTCAGTACACGGGTCACGTAAATATTAATTTTTTGAATAAGGAAACTTACTATATTTGCTGGGTTCTGCTGTAAGAACCAAGTACAAATGAAAACACACATCACGGGTTTGGGTTGCTCATCTAATATTAGTACTTATAATCTTAACCTATAAACTACACAGCTAATATTTGATGACTTTATAATTTCTACTTACCTTCGAAAGCTGCAATATATTCAGAGAATCCCCAAATCTTAAGTAGATCCGAGACACTATTTATTATGTGTGCCATTATGTTAAAGTAAAACTATAATATAGCACAACGATAGAATCCTCTCCGTTCACGAACGCACCAGCTGGGCTCCACCAGGAAGAGTAATGAATGAAGAGAACTTCTCAGGAACTTCTCATTGGAAGCGGTGAGAAGGAAACGAGGCTCTAAAGATTCTTCCGCTGCACGTGCTGTATGTTCAACCATTCCAATTGGTCAGATTTATGAAAACGCGGGAAAGCTGAGAGAGCTGCACAGCCTCGATGCTAACGCCCCTATGCTTGCCTCCTGTACTTTGAATTTACTAAACAGCGTTTAGTGATTGTGACGACACGAGATGTAAAAATCACATAATAGTTTTATCTACGAAACACGCATAGTAAAAGTGAACATTCAATTTGTACATTCACTTACGATTTTGAATTGTCTGATGTACTAAACGACACCAAAGCCTGTTTAGTAAATTTGACCTCACAAATAATTGTATTTACTGTATGAATGCTTACTAAACATGTATTGTTCACTGTACCATAACATTTCTCTCCGTGCGCCTAGATAACGGACTGGGGCGGTTGAGGAGCACCATGGTATTACTGCCGAGTCAAATTTTAGTGGGAGTGGGAAGGCTGGAAATCGTAGCGTGAAAACTTTGGATGTGGATTTGTTTGGATTTATCTTGAGTTTCCAGTTTCTGTACCATGTTTCAATAGTCGTGAGGTGTGTCTGAATTAAATTCCTTGTGGTATTGAGATATTGGTCAGAAGCAAAAATGACAGTATTGTCTGCAAAAAGGGCAGTGTGTACATTAGGGTGCGTTGGAATGTCTGAAATGAATAACGCCCATTAATAAATACGCGGTCTTTAATGAAATTGGATATGGTGTTGATTAAATATTTCGGTATACCTAGTTTTCTTAGTTTATATATGATTCCTTCGTACCAGACCCTGTCGAATGCTTGAGCGACATTGACGAAGAAGACTGCTAATAAATTATGGCTAGAGTGAAATGCTTCGTGAATATTTTCAGTTAAACGCAGTAATTGGTGGCTTGTGGAGTGACTTGGGGAGAAACCAAACTGAAAGGGAGGAATAATGTTGTTTTGATATATAACTTTACGGAGTCTCTTTAGTAGTAATTTTTCTAAAATTTTAGACAAAATGGGAATGAGACAGATGGGTCTGTAACTAGTAGGGTTGGCATGGTTTTGTTGGGTTTTGGTACAGAAATTATTACGGAATCTTTCCAGGAACTGGGGAAATATCCTGTCCTTAGCACCGAGTTATATATGTTGGTTAGAAATGCTTGGGGCTTCTGGGGACATTTTTCAAAACAATGGAGTTGATGCGATCATGACCTGGTGATTTCCTTGCCGGTAAGTTTTTGATGAGTTCTTGGAGAGTTACAAAAGGAATCCGTTTTGGTGTGTCGAAATTAGGGGAACTATTAAATTCAATGACTTCATTATGAAATTCTTCCCGAATGTTGTGAGTTTGGAAGGTTGAGGTAAAGTAATCAGCGAGCATTTCGGTTTTCTCTTTATCGCTATGAGCTGTCATGTTGCCATTTTTCAAAATTGGAATGTTTGATTTAGTTCCTAACAACCTGCGTGTAGCTTTCCACAAGGAGCCATCGTGAGGATTTAGGTCTGCAACGTATTTTTTGTATTTCTCAAGGTGGAATGAGTCTAATGCGTTGCGGACAAGTCTGATTAGGTGATTGTATTCTTATTTTAAGTGAGGTAATCTATGTTTAGTCCAAAAACGTCATTTTTTTCTTTCTTGTTATCAGTATTTGGATGTCTTCCGGGAGCTGAGGATGGTTTAAAGCGCGAGTTGTCTGTAAAGTGCTTGGGGAAGAATTTTGGATAGAATTGCTAATAGCATTGGTCAGAATGAAGGTGAATTCATCAATTTCCGATTGCGTTGTTAACTGTTTAATAGGAGGGATATATGATGCCAGATGCTGTTGAAACTTCTTTCAGTTAACTTTGTGAGTATTTAAACTTTGTAGACTATTTATAATTGGTCGAGTTGTGCTGGCAGTTAAAATAACCGGATTATGATCCGAATCCAGCTCTGAGATAGAGAAGGCGACTAATGGAATATTTGAAGTGGTAATGGCTATGTCTAGGATGTCGGGAATGCAATTCGAATTGTATGGAAAGTGCGTGGGATCGACCGGAGCAATAACTTTTAAATTGCAATTTTGACATAGTTGTGTAAATATATTCCGTCTGAAGAATTAGCTCTCCAACCCCATGACGGTTGTTTTGCGTTCAGTTCACCCAACAAAATACAGGAAATATTTGAAGAGAAAAGTGTCCAAAAATGTGACCTACGGAGGGATTTGTATGCCGAGATAACTATTAAGTCACCACTCATGAGGGAAACCTTCGCTGATATTGTTTCTACTCCTGGCGTGAAGGGCAAGAAACTGGGGCAACTACTAATGTTAATTTTGATCAGGATCATAACTCCGCCGACTGGAGTATTGTTGGGGCGATCTGATCTGTAGCACTTATAACCTGGAATGCGTAGTATTTTAGAAGAAACAAGGTGGGGTCTCAGTAATACAAGCTATGTCTATTTTATGTGATATTAAAAAGTGAATGAGAGCATGTCTTTTAGGTTCTATACCGTTACTGTTCCAATTTAGAATCGTTAGATTGATAAGGCGTGGTACGCTGTCCATTGTTGCAATTATTGTTAAATGATAGCATTATATAATTTTTTATTGAATTGATTATTGATGGCACGAAGGACTGGATTAAATGATTTATGAAATTGCTTATTTGCTGGGTTAAATAATTGACAATATTGAAGTTATTATTGTTATTATAGTTTTTATTATTTTGGTTGAGAGGATGTGTAGAATTGGGAGGATGTGGATGTGAAGTATTTTGACTGAAGTGAGGAATTTGAGAAGTTGTTGGAAGAGTAGGAAAATCATTTGGTTGAGGGTTGAAGGTTTTCTTATTTGATAATGGGTTGAATTTATTAGTATTTTCTGAGTTGGATTTATTAGTTTCCCGATTTGGCTGATTTAAATTCGAATACTTTCGTATAGTGAGGTGCGTGCGTTGCGGGTTGCGTAATGTTTGTTTGTAAATATCACTTCCTTCTGACTCATCTCTCTAGGGGTGTCTTATCCCCAGTGTAGTCCCCCCCCCCCTATGTAATTCCCCACTAATAATGTACACAAAGTTTTGTTGAAATGGCATTTTCCCGCTTTGAAGAGTGAAGCTAATACACGAACACACGTACACAACCATAATTGTTTTTGGTGTATTAATATTTTTGGCAGTGGGTACATCTATGAGGTAATGTTTACACTGGCGATGGTATAAATGATAGTATTAGATATAATATTATTATATTTATTATAGGTTGATTATAATTTTACAAACGTGTATGTTTGCACATATTTTGTTAATAGAAAATAGCTTTCTTTTCGAAAATCTGTTACTCCCGTGTTAATTGGTTTCGAAAAAAAGTGTTGTACAAAAGTTGTAGGATCCTCTTTAAAATTCATTTGAATCATTTTCTACATGATTTAAAGTTAAAGAGCTATAGAGAAAAAAATCGAAATCAGTCAGAAAAAATACCAGTTTTTCGGGCCACCCGGAGTTAGCACAGGGTCTGGGAGGTTGAAAACGTGTGTGTGTGTGTGTGGGGGGGGGGATTAGTGCCTGGGTACGTACCACATACTCAAAGTTTTTATGACCTTTTTCCAGGTAAAATATACATTCCGACTGGACTAAACTATTCGTAGGATTTTTGCGGAAATGAATATTCCCCGATCGATCTGGCTCAACACAAAGCCTTGCTATTTTGAAAAACTATTTGAATTTTGGCTGTTTAAAGGACATAGCACTCGAGCCCCAACGATTAAGTGGAAGTAGAGAGGTCGCGTGGTGAGATTAAATGGACATTCGCGGTAACAGCATAGGACTCAAGACGAGGGAAAAGAAGCAGGGAACTTCCTAAATAGAGGTGGTGCGACGCCTTGAGGACCGTTTGTGGAAATACATGGACAATAATAGCAAAAGACAAGGGAAATATTGAACAAACAAGTTTAAAAAAATATAACACAAAATTGTAAAGACAGTGCTAGAAAAGGTTCAGAGCAAAAATTAAGCTAGTGTAAAGACATGTCAGTGAAGAATACATAAAATAAGCAAAAGTGATAGTGACAATAAAACTGAAAACTGATACTGTGTATCGTAGTGTAATGTAAATGTAAACTGATAACGGGTAGTAATCATTAGACCTGGGATTTTCAAGTAATTACATGTCTTGTTGCGTACAATTTAGAGGGTGAAAAAAGAATATATTCGAATTTCTATATTAGGATCATTTTAATTCAAATTTATTTTACATGTTTTTACATATTTGTATGCATTTGACATATTCCGAGTCATTCGACATAAACTTACATATTTCAGTATTTTCTTCTTTCTGAATATTTAAAAATACGATTGCAATTTTTATTTCTTCCGGGGGTTTTAAACTTCACAATTGTTCATTCTTTTATTACATATTTTGTTATTCAGTGGGTAGTATGATATAAAAAAGGAATTTCATCGAGAGAGACAGCTGTAAATATCCTTGTACTTCCAGACGAAATATTGAGGATACGTATGCGCGTTTGTAAAGAGAGCTACTTCCGGAGATAAGTTTATCAGCGATGCAGTCGCTCCATACAAGATGAGACGGCGAGCTTCTTGGAAAGATAGAGCTTGAAATCAACCCCGATGAACAACAATGAAATGTAGTATCCAAGAAGCTGATGCTTTTGACGCAAGTGCAAGATGCTTCAACATCGAAAAATTCTTTTTACAAGGACTTGCAGTGCGATGATTACTGCAAATACCCCATGGTTCAAGCTTCCAAGTGCATCAATTATCTTTTCTGGAAAAATATTATAAGAAACAAGTTCTTGATCATTCAACACTTCATAAAAAATACGTTCATGTATGCTTCGATGGGGCAATGGATTGTATTAGGGGACGTTTTGAAAATTTATTGCGAGATATGCGAATAATGGACTGAAAGTGTTAACAGTAAAAGATGAGAATGTGCTAATTTTCTATTTAGATGTACTGTATACATACTTAAAATCGTTACTGCATTAAAGGTGTTTTAATCTCACATAGTCCATTTGATGCTTGGTTCATGGACTCCAACGTGTTGCCGAAGATTTTGGAAGTAACTTCACGTATGTGAACAAATTAATTTCGGCAATAGAAAGTTTAAAGGTCACGCAACGAGAGTTATCTTTAGACCTCGGAATTTTACGCATAAAAAGGGTTGTTTTAGACACCTAAAATAGGTAACAAAATTATGAAATTAGGCACTATTAGGCATAACAAGTTACGTTTTAGGCACTTAAAATACATTGCAAAATTATTAAATTAGGCATTTAAAAAATCATTAGACATGAAAAGTTATGTTTCTGATATTAAGTTATGTTTCTGATTAATCACAAAAAGATTAATTTAGGCACTTTTATTATTCAGGAAAGTCAAGTATTTTTACATTTATGAGAGTGACTACAAGCGTAAAATAATAAGTTATTTTATTCACTTATTATTTATTTTATTCCTTTTCATAATTAAACAGTACAGTATATAATCAAGATTCGAATCGCACCACACACGTACATATAGAGAGAAGAAAACTCCAAATGATCCTCTTTAGGGGTTCAAGACTTCGGCCTATGTGGAAAGTTCCGCTTTTCCGACAGTAATCGTTTACCTAACCTGTCGTTCCTCCCCTGGATTGCGTGGAGGACGGCCGCTGCGATAAGTGTTAATCTGTCAACTGCACAGCTGCACAGGGACTGGGTGCAATTGGCCAAGAAGAGTGTGCTGATTTGAGACGAGCGTGAAACATCCTTTTTATATTGACTCGTAGAGTTTATGTTCCCTGTGTTGGGTGAGAAATTTCGATTCGTAGTCGGCTACGTATTGGTCGATCAGAAAATATTCACATTTCGTGATATTTGGGAAAGTTTTTTTTACACAAATTTTAAAAAATAGTAATACAAATTTGATAATTCATCAAACTTGCTTGTGTTAGTCAAAATATAAAAATAGACATCCACCGCCGTTTTAGGACATTTTGGCCACTCTAAGATGCTTTCAGTAGATCTATTTTTTCATGATTCGTAAATCTCTGCCAGTATTTTCCACATCCTTCTAGAAGAACTAAATAGGCATTTGTTCTAAAATCCGAGGTCTAGTTATCTTACAATCAACAGCTACCAATGTGCTATTTTCACCTGAACCTGTATTAACAAAATGGAAAATGAAGGTGGATTGAAGCAGTAAATGGTTTACACTGAGTATGTAGACACAATTCAATCGTTAGTTAATTCTCTTCTTTCTGTATGTGCTGTTTCTATTCGCGAAGTGCTTTCAGTGATTCCAAAGTGTGCCATTGCCAGTGAACTAGAAATAATATTTTAAAAAAACAAAAACAACTGATATTTCTCAGTGTGAGTAGAAATTTAAGTGGGGATGTTACATATAAATCCCAGCTCTAGTTTTCATGCTTTTGTTGAATCAAATATCTATTTTGGCGTGGCTCACCCGAAGAGTGAACCAGAAACACCTCTGCCCTGGCAGGAGGCCCGTGCTTAGGGATCGAATATCATCCGTCACATGAAGTTCCTGTTTTGTTGTCGTTGTTTTTTATTGTTTTTAATTTTCTCCACATATAATGTCTCCACGTGTGTAAAGGAAATATCTTTTAAGAAGACAGTGATATACACTTATAAACATGTGATAGGCCTGTTATTCTCAAATTTACAATATAACACTGAATCGTAGAATTACGCAAAAGTTTGAAATTTTTTTGGAAGCCCTCGTTGGTTAATTGATTATTCCGTGTTTTCGGGCACGACAACTGCTACGGTCATTAGTTTTGTAAGTGTAGTGCATCTTGGTTGGGGCGGTGTCCTTCCCCCGCTGAATGGTGAGATCCGGTGCCGGCGCCGGCCTATACGTTGACTTGCGAGGCTTTTTCCTTATAGGTATCTCCCCCATCTCTGGATGGGGCACCACTACAACCAGAGCTCTAAGCTCCTGGCTGGTCTCCCGATATGTGTGGTAGCGTAGAGCGTGTAAGTACATGTAAGTAAGGGGGCGAGGAAAGGACAAGGAAGCGGAATGAAAGATCGCGCGTGGTCCGTGGCCCATTTGCCAGGGTATTCCTCCGGCATTCGCCTGTTATTGATCGAAAAAGAAAAAACAAAAGGAAACTACCGATCAGCACAGTCATTCGCTAGAATTATCCTTCAGTCAGCAGCTGAATTCGGCATAGCTGTGGAGCCAATGTCGAAAATCCATCGTCGGGACTCGAACCTTAGGACCGCCCTGCCAGAGGCACTACACTTACATCAGCTGATGCCCTAGCCAACTCAGCCTGGAACCTCGAACAATTAGTACATTATTGAACACAGATTTTGTTTCGTCAAATAACATTTGTTCTCTACAATTAGTTATTAAATTAGTGTCATCTATATTTTTGGAAAATTGTAGTTTCCGCATAATTTTGAGTTGAATATGGGCAAAATTAAAAACATTTCTCAGAACCGGAACGAAATTTTGTCTTGAAACATTTGGTAAGGATTCTGCTAAAGAAAATAAATAACATGACATAAACACCATTTTGATATAACCTTTGATATAGATTTTTTTAAAATTGTACAAATGAACTTTTTAAAATATCTCTCATGTCGTTAATATTTACATTACATTACATACATTATTACTTTGGGTGTACAATCGCTTCAAATGATTTCTTATGAACTTTCCCGAAAACTCGAGTTTTCTATAAAAATGAACACAAAATTGCATATTTTCAGGAAATCTCAAACTATTTTTTCTCTTCAAACATGGGTCCAAATGTTTAAGTGAAAATTTCATACAGGGGCAGGCTTTTCTCTTGTATGATATTCTTAAATTGCATATTTTCATTTGCAATTAAGAAGCTGAAAAATTGAGAAATTGTATCAAAAAAACGTGTACATTTTTTCACAACACTGTTTTATTAAGATAAATATTTCATGACAGGAAATAAAATTGTATTCACTTCTTCGTTCTGTAAAAATGTTGTAAACATTTCTTGGATAGTTAGTTAATTTTGAGAAAATTAATTATTACCGAGTGTGATATTGATGAGTAACTTCTTTTGCATTTTTGCTCTGAAGACGAATGCTGTCAAAGTAAGTAAAATACATTGATTTAATGCTGCAAAGAACAGTAAACGCCGCGAATACATAGATCAGTTTGAATTATATTAATTATTTATCCAATTATTTTGTTACATATACGTAACATGTTTACAAATTGTACCTACCATCGATTGAGTCGGCCAATGGATACCGTATGTGTATTAGTAATACTGGTTGTAGGTCTATACGATGTTTGGGGAGCGCGCAGGTGATTTTCTTTAGGAATGTTCCCAGAGGAAGCCCTGGTAGGTATTTTGGAGCCAATAGAAGACAGTCGGGAAGATGGTGGAGGAAGACCGAAAAGCTAGCCCAGACGCAAAAGAATGGGAAACTAATGAGCCCGAGAAAGTCCGTTCGGAACAAGTAGCGCCACTAGTTGTTAGTGGAAGTGGCCGGGGTTTGAATCTGCCCCTATTGACGATGAACGTAACGTCGCAGGGGAGGAGGGGGCCATGTGACAAGGGCACACGCACAAGGTCAGGCGGCGCAGAACAGGTGACTGGGGGTATGGTGTGGTGGGGCTACTCTACAGACCTGAAAAACCTGGAGAACTGGGTAATGTCAGGGAAAAAACAAAAACTGGAAAATTCAGGGAATTTTATATAAATTTCTCAAATTTTGTTATGTCCTATAAAAAATGTTTGTATTTCATGAAAAATTAGTAATTGTTAGTTTTCATATTTTGTAAGTAGTTTTTTGACAGCGTAACATAGAAGTGCTTTTTAAATTGTTTTTAAAGAATTTTAAAATAAGTACATCAAGTTTAGAGTTTTAGAGATTAGAGTTTTTTACTTTCTTGTAAACTACTTGCGTAGTACAGAGAAAGTATTGTAATGCTGCAGGAAAGAAACGGCAATTTTTCGACTGGAAAAAATCATATTGTGCGTTATGACGCAAGAGTCGTTTTTGTTGATATCTCTGAAATTACGAAACTTGGAATAATTCAAACTTTTTGATACCTACATCTACAACATTGAAGATAGAGATTTTTTGTGAATGAAATCTGTTTCTGAAATATAGATCTTTATAGTCGTTTATAATTTTTCGAAAATTTAATTTGTTTTGGCGCAATTTTGTGAGAAATATAGGCAGTTTGGAAACAATATTTTCTCAAAAACTGACTTAAAATTTAAAAAAAATAGCGCAGATCCATTTTCGGTAAACTCTGTATTTTCGAAAATTGCAAAAGTTTAAAACTGAGTGACTACATGATGGAGATTTATGTTCTTAATGAACTCTGTTGCTCATAATTAGAGCTTTAAATAAGATAATGTATACATTTTTGAAAATATGAGTAGTTTTGATGTAATTTGGAGTTTAATGGCGAACATTTTTGCAATGTTTTGAACCTGTCTTACGTCTTTAATATTGAAAATAGTAATTTTTCTCAGTGCAAGGACCGGGAGCGGTAGCTTAGTGCATCAACTGATGTCATTGCATTGCCTCTGACCGAGAGGTCCTAGGTTCGAGTCCTGACGGCGGCAGATTTTTCGACACTAGCTTTTCAGCGGCCGGCTGCTTTCATCGGTAGTTTTCCGTGGTTTCTCCGATCAACACCAGGCGAATGCCGGAGCAGTACCCTAATAAACGGGCCACGGACCGCGCGCGATCTTTCCTTCCTCTTCGTTGTCCTATCCTCTTCCCTTACACACACACACTCACACTAACATGCAATACACTACCACACATTCCGGGACATCGGTCGGTAGGTTAGAGCTTGTCCCGGTTGGGGCGGTGCCCTGCTGATGGGAGAGTCCTGGTTAGGGGGAAACCCCGCTAGGAGACGGTAGGTCGGCGCTGAATCTCGCCATCCAGCGGAGGACCACCATCTCCCGAGAAAAAAGCACTACACTTACGGGACTAATAACCTAATCTGTTGACGCGCCCGGAATCGCTAACGAACCAACCAACTCGGTGCAATCCATTTCTCAATAGTAGATCTTTATATCATTTAATTGATTTTTCTTCGAACTGTGAGTAGTTATCGCGATATTTGAGAGATAAGAGCATCCTCATTGTCTACAAAGACAAGGAGAATAAACTGTAATTCGCGTTAAAACTATAGCAGTTTACACATCGTTTAATAACAAGTACTATATTTACGTAACATTTATTATTCAATAAGGTTTCGTAATAAATACTATATTTTGCTATCCATTTGCATTTGGTTGTCTGCACTCTCAGGATTTCTGTGTTCCGAAATGAACATGGCAAACGAATCCTGCTTCAACTTTTGCTTTTTCAAAGCCGCACAGGCTACTAGAGGCACTAGCAGCTGCCGTCATCGCCGCTACTGGTTCGAGTTATTATTAACTTTTAATTTTATTTACAGCTAAAATGTGCATCGGACATCGCAAAAACCTGGCGGAAAAATCTTTAGTCGCTCAAAGACAAGTTTGCTATGGCGTTATAAAAGCAAGAGAAGTTACAAAAGTCACGATAACTGAAAGTTGGATTCATTATGCCAGAAATGGTCATGCTCTCATGAAATAAAGAACCCAGGAAGACAAGAAAAAGGAAGCTGAGAAAACAAAAGCTCTGAGAACTTAAGAGGGAATAGAGCAATAACTGCTCAAATTGCAAATATTAGTGGACAGATTCGTTCATTGATTTCGTTGACGCAGTGTAGGTGAAGTGTAGGTGATACTGCAGTTTTGTTGATTAGGTTAATTTGTTTGTAAACAAGTAATAATTGTTAAATCATTTAATCATAACAATTTATTTCCAAAATGCACTTGTAATTTTTAAACTTTACCATTCTTTACCTATTTTCATTGTCATCCATAACGGAAATAATTGAACATAACCTAACAAAAAAATTAAGCAAATCTGCAAAAGTCAGGGACTTTGAAAACCCACTCCTTTTTCTGTGTGATAAATTGAGAATAATAAATACCCGGGCAACAAGGCATACTTCAGCTTCATTTGTGAACTACCCCGTCTGGGGACTCGCGTTGAACTAGCCATTTGAGTACTACCCCTTCCTATTTTTACGATGTTTCTAATATTTCTAAATCTCGAGACCATTTGCAACAATTATACTAGTACATTATTATGAAAGCTATTACTTCCTCTGCTATTATCAATATTGTTATTTCGTCCGTTGCCCTACTGTGCTCATAAGTTCTCTCAATGTTAAATATTTTATTAATTTTATTTTCAATTTTTATCGTGGGTTTCAACGTACAACATTTTACTCCTTACCTGTTGCATGTGGACGTGTAATTCTATACAGAATCACGATTCCTAGAAGTTCTATTGATTAAAACCAATTATTGAATTGATGGCAGCTACTATAAATTATCAGTCTTTTTCTTTCTCAAAAATGTAGAAATGGAATGAAGGACTTCCTTTTTGATTAGTATTACATAAAAATACATATATTAATTATCAAGAAAAAGTTAAGTTAATTTAATTAACAGGAAAATAAAGTAAATTTCTTGTTAAAGTAGTACTAAAATCTAGGCATTTTAAAAATTTGCTGAAAAATTGTGTATTACGAATTTTATGAAAATGGTAAATATACGCAAACACCTACCATATTCGGTACATGTGAAGCTATAACAAAAACAATAACTAATCTTTTTTTATTCCTAGATGGCGATGATTGAAGCTGGTTTCAAGGAGGAGACGGGGCTCACCCACGAATGCGGTGTGTTTGGGTGCATCGCGGCCGGAGACTGGCCGACGCAAATTGATGTAGCTCAAGTTATTTGCTTAGGTCTGGTTGCATTACAACATAGGTACGTTGATAATCATTTTTAATTTCGTTTTCTCCTACATTCATTTAAGAAACTTTTTCCCTTATTGTTATTACTCAACAACCAATCGCGTTTCCTTTCTCGCTACCGCTTACGCATTAGAGAGAAAGTTATGTAATGCTGCGGGAGAGGACGCAAATTTTCGACAAAAAAACTCTTATTGCTGGGTCCTAGTAACGAAAACGTGGATAAATCCAGTTGCTAAATTTAGAAAAAAATCCTCTAATTCGCGGTGTAGTCAGATTCCACGTTTTGTGGCTCCTTGATACGGAAAAGTCGATTGTCCGTCCGTCTGTTAACAACGCTGGCGGCTAAACCGTTTAGCAGATTTTTTTCCAAAATAGATATTCCCCAATCGATCTGGCTGATGTCGCGTCCACTTGAATTTGATTTTAATATAATGAATATTATATAGAATATTTTAATTTTAGGTATGAATCGCTGAATGAATCAGTTTTAATTGTCGAATTTGTATTAATATTTGCTTGAAAATAATTAGTTTTCGCACCTAATGTTCTACAATTTGTAATGATTTTTACAAAAAAATTATGACTAAGATGTGTTAATTCGAACATAAATTACTGTATAATAATATGGAGAAAATTGGATGTGCTGTTTTTGCCCCACTAATTTAAACTAGTGGAGCTACAACCGTTCGATTGATTGATTTTTTCGTGTTTCCGGGCGCGTCAACTGCTTCAGTCATTAGTCCCGTTAGTGTAGTGCATGTTTTTTTCGGGAGATGGCGGTGATCTTCCCCCCGCTGGATGGCGAGATCCGGCACCGACCTACCGTCGGCTAGTGGGGTTTCCCCCTAACCAGGACTCTCCCACCAGCGGGGCACCGCCCCAGCCGGGACAAGCTCTGAGCTCCCGACCGGTCTCCCGGAATATGTGGTAGTGTAGTGCATGTTAGTGTAAGTGTGTGTGTGTAAGGGGGAGAGGATAGGACAAGGAAGAGGAAGGACAGATCGCGCGCGGTCCGTGGCCCGTTTGGTAGGGTACTGCTCCGGCATTCGCCTGGTGTTGATCGGAGAAACCACGGAAAACTACTGATCAGAGCAGCCGGCCGCTAGAATTCTCCTCCAGACGGCGACTGAATTCGACCTAGCTGAAAAGCTAGTGTCGAAAATCCTGCCGCCGTCAGGACTCGAACCTAGGACCTCCCGGTTAGAGGCGCTGCAGTGACATCAGTTGATGCACTGAGCTACCGCGACCGGTATAACCGCTCGAACTTCTCGCATTATTTGTTATGGTAACACATTATAATACTACTTGAAACTGCAAAATTTTATTGTCGCTCGAGATATTGTATGCTACACTCATCAAATGCACGGACCCTGCCAATTGGAAAGCCCCCCGCTCCGTGTTGTGTGCCGATAGCTTTCTACAAGTATCGTTGCGGTATGAAAACGCACGGGGCCGCAATGTTGACGCACAGGCACGCTCGGACAGTATTAAATACAGCATGTGAGCATAAGAGCGTGACATCGATGCGCTGCTCGGCGTGCAACGAGGACGCTCGACGGTGCTCTTTGATTTTAAATACATCAATGTTGATGCAACAATTTCAATATTGAATGACATTAAATGGAAAATGTATATTCCTAAATTTTTATAAGATTTTTTTCCATTATCTGGGTGCAACCTACGCACAGGCCGCCAGTGAATGCCACAGTACTTTGCAAAAGGAGTTGAATAACAATATCACCACCTACTGTGTTATTTACAAAGATTTTTTATATTAGTATGTGTAATCTGCTAAATTGACAGAACTGTTCCTTCATAGGGAAAGATCTTTTCATGGAGAAACTAACTTTCTCTACTTGTCTTAAGATGAGAAGTATTACAGTTTAATGTCAGTATAAATCTAGTTATTATGTAGATGCGTCAAATGAAAACCGGAAAATTGCTGTAGAAAATCGAAAATCGGTCCAATTGTGATCAGACCCGGCGCATGCATTGGTGTTGATCCCGCGTCTCCTCGTGACTCCCCGGCGCAATATGGGCGTTTCCAATATGGCGGCCTCTCTATTAGAATGAATCAAAGAAGAGCAGCGTGGAATGATCAGTTTCCTACACAGTGAAGGCACGAAACCTATAGAAATTCATCGACGCATGTTGGCACAGTATGTGGCTGTTGCATGTGTATCGCACTCAGGCGTACAAATGGTGTAAGAAATTCAGCAGCGGCACAAGTTTGGCGGACGCTCCGAGCCCAGGCCAGCCACATCGTGTTGAGACAGCTGAGACGATTGTTGTGGCGGAGATGATTCTGCGGGATAGACCGGTCACCATCGATGTCATTGCAACATTATTACTTGTCAGTCATGGTTATGCTCAGCATATTGTCCATGATGAGTTGAAATATCGGAAAGTAGCCGCTAATGAAGGGTAGGCGAATCTGTATCTGCCAGGACCTGCTGCGCCGCTACGAATTTGATGACACATTTTTGGAGCGGATTGTGACTGGAGGCGAGTCCTGGGTCCATCACTACCAACCACCGACCTAGCGCTCCAATATGGAATGGCGGCACCGAACATCGCCAAAGCCGAAAACGTTCCGCAGCCAGCCATCCGCACAAAAGGTTATGCTACCCTTGTTAGGGAACCACGAAAGTCCCAAAGCTGACCATTACACGAAAAGGGCAAGGCAGTGACCAGTGCCATCTATAATGAATAAGTTCGTGCAGGGGCGTATTTACATATGGGCTGAACGGGCTGTAGTCCGAGGCGGCACGTTTTCCAAAAATTACAGTATTTTGAATTTTAATGTCGTGTTCATTTGAAACAAAAACTGAAATTAACCCGTATTTTATATTTTTCTTTCTTAGACATTCCATTTATGAAAGAGTGAGAAATCAGTTTCTGTATTAGTTTTAGCATCAAAAGAAACGGCAATAGCCACGATTTACATTTTTTAATACTTAAAAAAATGTAGAAATATTTTTCCCAATCAGTATAGGGGTATCAGTATCACACAAATCATAATATCTTCTTTATATTAAATAATATAAATTCTCAAGGGAAAGCAAAATTAATGGAGCCCAAGGCGGCGACATGTATAAATCCGCCCCTAGGTGCGTGACATTCTGAAGACTGCTATACGCCCCAAGCGCAGCGGACACGATAGGCGTTCTCATCCAGTACGACAATGCGCGACCTTGGGGACTATTAAGGACTTTCATCCGAAGTCGTCCCCCATCCTTCTTACTCTCCCGACCTCGCGCCCTTCCTGTTTGGCCTACTAACCCTTCAATGCGGTGGCGAGGGTGTGCGCGGTAGCATTTGAAGGCGGCTTTAAGTGAAAGGTGCGGTCAGCGGCACCGCGGGAGCAGGTAGCCAGCTGAGCGCATCCGACCAGGCCTGCTGCGGGAGCATCTCAGCTCAGGCGGCGTCGCGCTTCTTTCTACGTGCTCTACCCTGAAAATGCATCGCTTCACACTAATAATAATAATAATAATAATAATAATAATAATAATAATTACAATAATAATAATAATAATAATTACAATAATAATAATAATAATAATTACAATAATAATAATAATAATTACAATAATAATAATAATAATTACAATAATAATAATAATAATAATTACAATAATTACAATAATAATAATAATAATAATAATTACAAAAATAATATTATCAATAATAAAATTGACAAATAAAATAATGACAATTTATTATAAATACGTCATACACACTTGTATCAACAAATATTTTCAGTTAATGAAATAATGCATACCACGTATGTCTGACAGTCGCAATAATTTAATGTGATACGTAGTAAATAGAAGAGAAAGTATTGTAAATTAAATGTTTTCATAAAAACAGAAATAGAAACACGATATTAAACTATTTGTCTAGAAAATCACTCAGAAAGAAACAGAAAATTCTCCGTAACACACAGCCAGCGTCTGTGTACGGCACCGACAAGCGATCGTCTGTAGACGGCATACCGCTTCAAAGGAGAAACAGGTACATGTCCCTTCCGTCCTGAGACGGCTTACCACGAATGGAAAGGAAAATCCATGCCGTCCAGGGATGGCATACCGCGTTTAGAAGAGAAAGGAAATTGACGTCTGTAGACGGCATACCACGCTGAAGGGCTAAAGGGCTCCTTAGGTGGCAACTAGTTTACAACCGACACAGAGGTGAAACAGGCTGTGTATTAGTGACTGCATGCATAGCCAAAAAAATCGCTCCTCCCCTCCGAGGTATCCATGCCCTGCTGACTCGGTGACAGAAACGCATCAAAAAGCAGGGGACCACTGAAAAATCGTGTCCTTTTCCACCCTATAATACAGGAGCAGCAAAAAATATTACTCTCTAAGGATATTACTCTCTAGATTACTAAGTATTCACTTGATTCACCCTTGTATATTGAAGTAAAACATTTCGATAATAAATTATTTGAGCTTTAAACTCCGAAAATTTTAAGCACATCAAATAGTTTTAAAATTTCTAGCAATATTTTATTTCATTGGAAATAGTGTGTTATAAGTGTATGACTACTTTTTTGTATGATTATATGATTAGTGCAACCAATCCTTGTTATTTAAGTGTGAGATGTGAATACTTCTCATACACCACATCAGTTTTAACTGCTTTTTAATGATAAATAAAAATATAAAATTGTTTTATTTTGAAAGGGGTCAAGAGAGTGCAGGAATTGTCACTTGTGAAGGCTACAATGCAAAGTCCTTTCATGTTCACAAAGGAATGGGAATGATAAATAACGTGTTTAATGATGATTCCATGAAAAAACTGAAAGGTATGTGATATTATGATTTTATTATGAGCACATTCTGAGATTTTTTTAACAATAATACATTTGTAATTGAAATGCTATCTTTGTACCTAACCTTTTGAATATCTAGATTAATGCATCTATGGTAATTTTTTTTTCTAGGTAATTTGGGTATTGGGCATACACGATATTCTACAAGTGCTGCTTCAGAAGAAGTAAATTGCCAACCATTTGTGGTGCATACAGCTCATGGTGCATTAGCGGTTGCACATAATGGTGAACTAGTTAATTGTAGTTCTCTTAGAAAAATGGTTTGTTAATTTTATTAAACGTTAAGGATTTGAAATTTTTATGTATCAAATACCTTCAAAACGAATTTTTTTTTTCCCTAGGTACTTGCACGTGGTGTTGGCCTCTCTACTCATTCTGATAGTGAACTTATTACACAAGCCCTCTGTCTTAATCCACCTGATGGTGAGATTAATGGCCCAGATTGGCCAGCTCGCATTAAGCACCTCATGCAATTAGCTCCTTTGTCATATTCATTGGTTATTATGCAAAAAGATAGGATATATGGTGTGAGAGATCCTTATGGAAATAGGCCTTTGTGTATAGGAAAAATTGTTCCTGTGAAATTAAAAGATGGTAAGTATTTTTCTGGGAAGTCTTATTATGCATAAAGAAAAGCAAACCAGCAACAAATTTACATAATTTAGTTTAATTGGTCATGAGAAACAATGCTTTTTTTTCACAGAAGGAATAAAATATTCCCTTTATTACATGAAATATTTCAGGTCGAGAAAATAGTGATGATGAAGAAGAGGAAGGATGGGTAATCTCATCAGAATCATGTGGTTTCCTGAGCATCGGGGCAAGGTACGTTCGTGAAGTGTACCCTGGAGAAATAATTGAAATGACCAAAAATGGAATAAAAACTGTAAGCATTGTACAACGACCCAATGCAAAACCTCAAGCATTTTGCATTTTTGAATATGTTTACTTTGCGCGTTCTGACAGTATATTTGAAGGTAAGTAGGTTGTTGAACATACAAATAGCAATACAGCGTTCACTAGTTGCTTACAACTTGCAAGAGAAAACCATTCAAATTTCATAAGTTATTTAATATTTCAAGATTTAAAAATGATAAGTATTGCTTGAATAAAATAATGCTTTAATCAGGAGCAGCAACAGCTTCATGTAGATTTTGGCGCAACTTGCTAAACTCACCATAGTTCACATCACAAAACATTTAAATTTCAATAATTGAATTTTGAAAGTATTATATAAATATTAAACTAATTTTAAATAAATAATATTAAAAAATACTTTAAGTTTAATTAAAAGTTAAATGACGAATTTTCTATTCCTTGAAGTCGTTCCCAAATAAGTTCAGCACTTAGAATACTACGCTTACTATGCTAATAAGTAAATAGGATACCAATTTCTATCAATTTTTTGACCTTTGTTGTGGAAAGGAGATTGAAATCCATTTGTTTTTTTCCACATATTACAATAATTGCAACCATATGTTGAACCCTTTTGACTTCAGAAATAATGTCAAAACAGGCTTTGGTTATGCTCTATTGCTTTACTTTCTCTTGTTTTTCATGAGAGAACTAAATTCTAAGTTCAATTATTCTTTTATTTGATCATAGAAAATAATTCTTTTTAGTTAAATGTTTTGAATTGTGTAAATTTTAATTAGTATCCTTAATTTTATTTAATAATTATGAAAACTTCATAAAAAATGTCTTTAGGGACCATCCATAAGTTACATAATGCTAAAGAAGGGGGGAGGGAGTTTTGGGGAGCATTAATGTTTAAATTAAATGTTTCGATATTAGCTGCAATAATTCCTTTTATTTAGTCTTATACTAAAACAATAAAATATTAACAAATTAAATTAAAAAGTTATGATGTATAAATTGTTACAATAAATAGAGATATTTCTTCTGTAATGGAAATTTTTTTCCTCAATATAGATGAAATCTGTTAGATGACAAAGAAAATATTCAAAACTGATCTATAGTTTACTCTACAAACCAATTAAATTGGTGCAGTAGTGACTGGCCCATGCATCATCCAAGATGGTACATGCACATCTTGTCAGAAATTTTCTTGCCTACCAGACCTTTCTTCATTCAAAATTGTCATCAATTTTTTTGTTGGGTTCAGTCTGTATTGCTAACTAATTCTGACTTTAATTATCATAAATATTAATACGTAACGCAAATAAAATTAAATTAACTCGTTACTCCCATATAATTTATTTTTACTTATTGTAAATGCGGGGGGGGGGGGGTTGCAAGTGTTACAAAATTATTTAAGGAGTTCAAGTCTGCACTACAAGAGGGGGAGGTGATATTCAAAATACTCCAAATTTGTGTTATGGAATTTATAGATGACCCCCTAAGAGCAAGCTTTTTTTCTTTACTTTTATGTAATTTACTAAAGAAAAATTATTTAAATATAAGAGTAAATTGAATGGATCTGATGTTAAAATTCTTTAACTTAACTCTCAATCCATTTTATTTCCGTTCCTTGATAAACAGGGACTGAATTCCTAATTGGTCAATTGCATAGAGACCAACATTTTTTTAAAATATGGTTCTGGTTTTGCAAAGAGCAAATGAAATAATTAATATGAAAGCTTTTCCTAATTAAATCATATTGGTTTAATATAAAGGGGATAGCAGAAAGAGGTAGGTCTGACTGCTTGTAAAGGTTCTCATTTTTTAAAGAATGCCCTAGTAAATACAAACAAAAGTGAAAAATAAAAAAATATTGCCACCTATAAGCTAAATTGTTTGTTATGAAATGTTAAGTGTTCAGCAATTCCAGTACTGTTATGCTTTTTCATAATTTTTAACATGTAATTTTATAATGTTTACTGTTATAATTCTAAAATAATTGTAATGATTATAACTTCTAGTCTTTCAAGTTTCAAAAGATTAACTTAACTTAAGAGCTCATTGATGCTTCAATATCTATATGAAATGAAAATACAGGTACTTTGCAGAGCTCTATTTTTAGAACTAAGCCAATTTAGAGGAAATGTGGTAACAAGGGCAGAATTACTAACTTTTTAAGGTATTACCTTTGGCCACTAGGAGAATCTGAATTCCTCTTGGTGACTGCAATCTTATTTC
This sequence comes from Teleogryllus occipitalis, assembly GCA_011170035.1. Classification (NCBI taxonomy): domain Eukaryota; kingdom Metazoa; phylum Arthropoda; class Insecta; order Orthoptera; family Gryllidae; genus Teleogryllus; species Teleogryllus occipitalis. The sequence continues at coordinate 513,023 of BLKR01000195.1, read as the reverse complement.
CTTTCAAATTTCCCAAAACTGATTATTTTGTTTCATAGGTCAAATGGTGTATTCTGTGAGAATGCAGTGTGGTAGAGTCTTGGCAAAAGAAGCTCCTGTCAATGCTGATATTGTCAGTTCTGTACCAGAATCTGGTACTGCAGCTGCCCACGGTTATGCAAGAGAAGTAAGCAATATTTTGTCATTGTTTTAAGGCATTTAACTTTCTTAATAATTTGTTAAATTATCGTTCTGTGTTTCCTTGCAGTCTGGCATTCCTTTTGCAGAGGTGCTGTGTAAAAACAGATATGTTGGTCGAACATTTATTCAACCAAGTACAAGATTAAGGCAATTAGGTGTGGCCAAGAAGTTTGGAGCATTATCAGAAAATGTGAGAGGAAAGAAAATTATACTTATAGATGACTCAATTGTTCGAGGTAATACGATTGGACCTATCATCAAACTTTTACGTGATGCAGGAGCAAAGGAGGTACTTACAATTTTTTGAGCTTTCTCTATTACAGAAATGATAATTCACTTTTATCTCATATTACTAGGGACTGGATTTCTATGCAAATGTATATTTTCACCCTTTAGTCAGAAAGTATACTCTCTTGGTGTATGCAAGAAACACACATTTCTAATTATTTAAACATGATTTTATGACACAAAAATTTTTGTCTATTTTCTTAATAAGCATTCAATTTTTTCCACTCGCTAATTATTTTGCATATTTAGCATGCAAATGTCATTACTTACATTTATATTAATAAATTAATTTTGAATGTTGTATTGCTTTTGCATATGTGGTTCATTGTAGCTAATTTCAATTTCCTTTATGTGAATTACGTTTAATATTTATCCGTAAAATCACAACCATTTTGAGTAATGTGTGCTGTCTATTTTGAAACATCAGTTATGCTGATGAACTAACACAGTAACGTGAACTCTCACATGTCCCCAAGGAGACATACTCAACAATTGTTATTGAAACTGGACACAAAAAGAAAGGAACATCCCATTTCCTGGTATGAAGGCAACTGCCAATAGGTTCTTGTAATGGTGTTCTAATGTAGTTTCATCATTATATTTTAATGCCTTAAAAAACATCATATTTTAGTGCCCTATAAAATATTAGTAGATTTTTGTTTTGAAGTTTTTACTGCAAATGTGCATACACATTTTGTATATTTTTAGTGCTTATAAATCTGGTCTCTACTTATTACACCCTCAGTTCACAAAAGATTGAAGATTTGGATTATACAAACTATATAATTTCCATAAAATTAGGAATAAGTTCCAGTTACTATTACATCATAATTTGTAAACTCTGTTAATTTGTTTATCAGGTTCATGTGCGTGTTGCATCTCCACCTCTACAATACCCGTGTTATATGGGAATAAACATACCAACCCGAGAAGAACTAATCGCCAATAAGTTAGACTCAATAAAATTAGCAAAACATGTTGGTAAGTATCGTGTGAAAGGTTTTTAGATTTATTTATGTTTTTCTGAACATATACTTTCAACTTCTTAAGACCCTTCACTGCCTCTGTTGAAGACACTGTTTCAATCTTCTTTCTTTTTCTTCTACATCTTCCTCCTCCTCTTCATTATTTTCTTGTGATCTTCATGTATCTACTAGTCAAAGATTCAACAACGTCACTCCCTGTGAGGTAGTAACTTGTCCCAGTCCCAGCATCAATATTGACGTAATCATCAAATGTAACAGTTGTTGGAAGTTCTAACTCCATTGCGATTTGTTTGCACGCCTCACAATTATCTTCACAAGCCTCAACCTCTTGAGAAGCACTGTCTTGTAAATCCAAAATTCTTGACTTTCTCCAACAATTGGCAATTTTTGTTGCTTTCACATTCCACCAACCCCCTGCTAACATTTGTATCCCATGGAGGATGTTGATTTTAGTTGAAACTTTCAATCTAACGTTGATAGAAATCCAGTGAAGAAGTTGGTTTTGAAAATACACCTTTGCATTATGACTAATTCCCTGGTCTAGTGGCGGCAGTACAGAAGTGCAGTTGGGTGGGAGGAATTCAATATTGATATTTTCCAACCTCCAGTTTACTTTATGAGCAGAGGAATTATCTATCAACATCAGGATTTTTCTTTTCTGTTTTCCAATATCTTTGTCCAACTCAAGAAGCCACTCTGCAAAAAGCCTGAGTCTTCAGTCATCCATGCTTTCTTGTTGACTGTATATTTTACTGGCAAAGACGCCACACCTTGGAAACATCTAGGCTTTATGCAATGTCTTACAACCATAGGCTTAAATTTTTCAGTACCAGTGGTATTACAACAAAATAATGCTGTTAATTTTTCTCTTGGCTGTTTTTCACCTAAACACTTCTCTCCCTTGTAAGACATTGTTTCATTTTTGGCAACATATGATAAAAAAAAAATGCTGTTTCATCTGCATTGAAAATATCTTTCTGGTCATACTTTTCAATTACATTTTTCAGATGATGTTCCTTCCTTTCTCGAGCAGCATTCATGTCAGCATCTTTACCTTCCCCAACACCAGTCATCCAATTAATGCCATATCGCTCACAAAAGAAAACAGCCAGCCACCACTTGCCTGAAAATTCTTAACATCCATTAGTGTTGCAAACTGTTTTGCTTTTTCTTCTATCATTTGGTCCAGAAACAGGAACCCCACTAGACCTAACTTCCTTAAACCACATGTCTACTGCCTCTTCCACTTCATGAAAATCCTCTAAACGAATCTTCTTTCAATCAGGGCATATTGCTGATTGTTCATACATTTTTAGATTTTTTTCTTTGCTTTTAAAAACTGTTGAAACTGAAGTTGGTCGTACGAACATGCTACATCAATCTGCTTCATTCCACTATGTTTTTTTATAACCTCCACTTTTTATTCTGAACTGTTTCCTTTTCTTACTTTCCATTGCAATCAGGGTGTAATTTTAATGAATACCACTCACTGCTAGCTAGTACCACAAACCACACTCAGAAAACTGTAACCACCACATGTGTTTACAACCAAGGTGTTCACTACAGTTAACAAGACATGAATTTCTAGATCATAATATTTGAAATTGAAAAATTGGTGATTAGAAATAACTACTACTGCTTCTCTCTGCAGTGATTATGGCAAACTAGGTCTCATCTTCATGAATTTGGTTGACGTATAGTTTCAATAAGTTATTCAATGCACGTTGTGTACAATGAGCCTTACCTATTCCCGAAAATTTGGGGACAACAGCATATTCATTAGGAATGAAATCATAGGTTTTCCACCATGGGCTCTATATGCAGTTCCCAGAGTACCTTGCTTGAACTGCAATCTAACGATATCTTTTTAAACTACATGCCTCGCTTGCACTCATAATATAAAAGTTGCAATCTCGAAAGCAGGAAGTCGGAACCCAATGCTGACAGTGCACTACATAATTCAAATTTTTTGTTTTTAAAGTTTAGTGTAATATAGTAAAATGCTGTTAATACACAGTGAATCTTCATTGAATGAATTGATTTTGAACTTTATTAGTATTTTAATACACTGCACTAACGAAGTATTTTCAAGTCCACTAGTTATTAATGATAAGCCAGAAATGAAAATACATTTTATATTAAGCATAAATGAAAAATTATTTATAATAAAACATCAACTTAGTTGGTCACTATATTTTTAGCTGCCACCCATCCCTCCTCTCCCCCAGAAAAATCCTCTTGACTCTTACAGTTCATAATTAGCTAATTCACTCATCACCTTTTATCTGTCACATTTGTTAAAATTTCACAAAATCTGAATAACGGGTGTTTTGATTTGAGATTTGCAATGCAAATTCAGCTGGAGGATTACCTTGGAAGTGGATATCTTGGATTTACTACAGGACAAAGCTTAAGGGTGACTTGACACATCATCGTATGAGAAAAATTTGCTCTTTTATGAGTGCCATGAACACTTCATGGTAAATTAATATTAATAATGTCTTCACTATCTTCCATTAACATGATTGCCAGACAATTCACTGCTTTATCTTGATAATTTTTGTTTGGTAGAAACGTCTCAATTTCAATATCATTATATGCAAGTATTGTGGAAAAAAATTCATTAAAAATGTTGCCTTTTACAGGTGCAAACAGCTTGGAATATTTATCAGTTGAAGGTTTAGTTCAAGCTGTGCAACATGGTATTAAACACAAAAACTCTGCAGTAGGTCATTGTACTGCATGCCTCACTGGTATTTATCCTGAGAAACTGGAATGGTAGTCAGATACAATAAAATACAATGGTAAGACTTTTTTGTTATAATGTATTATGCAGTTGTATATATATGCAAGAAATTAAAAGAAATTCAATTATCGTTCTGCTACTATTATATGGTTAAAGTTTGGACCAATATTTTAAAATAGAAGGTACTTCAGTTAATTTGACTAGATAATGCAAAGAAAACCTGGAAGCTCTTTAAATACTTATTTCTTTCTTTATTTAAATCCATGATAAAAAAAAAATCAAATGTGCCAAAGATTTCTTTGGATAATTTAACACTAGGATTTTGATGAATTTCAAATGAAAATCTCTAAGTATTCTTTAACTAATGGTTCCAAAAATGTTGCCTCTGGAGGAAGCTTAATTTTCTTGTAATATTCGTAAAACATAGCAAAATACTTATCACAGATCTACCAGTATGGCTTTCAAAAGTGTATATGAATTAAGTGATTTACAGTGTGGTAACAGGAATTTTCTTTGTTTTCATCCATCTCTGCAAAAATCAGGTCTGGTAGGCCCTTCGGCCTTAATTACTCCTTGGCATGTTTTATATTATCTAAGAATGTCTTGATTGGTTTATGGTTTTCCTTCATTGTTGATTTCCCATCATAATAATAATAATAATAATAATAGTAATAAATAACAACAATAATTAATAGTTGTGATAGTGGCACAGGAATAGATTTATAATTACAATTTGTTTGGCTTGCTGGCATTGAAAATAAAAACTATAAATAATAATAATAATAATATATTATGATGATGAAGATGTAATTTCTTTATTGGTTTCAAGGGTTCAAGCCATACGGCCTGCTCTTCCACCTATCTGTGATACAATATTGATGTATTATCTCTTCTCTATTCAAGAAATGGGATGAGCAGGGAAGTGGTTTAGTAGGATTGTACCCTTCTGTTAATATGCATTAGTTGTGTTAATATGCAAATTAAATTAGTTCTGTTAATATGCATAAGCTTGGCATAGGAAAACATTTTTCCAGCTTTGCAAAAATGCAGAATCTTTAGAAATAGCCCATTCTTCACAGCTGCAATGCTGAAGGGTTCTGTTGGTACCTTTCTTATATTCATCCCCTTAGTGCGTGGTAGTCTTTAAACAGTGTTGAGCATTGAATAATCCTGAAGAGTATTATAATTTGCCAGTCTTTTGAATCGCAACACCCCCTAGGATTTTCCTCACAGTTGGCTGCTTAAAATATTCATGCAAAATTTGATAGCAATAGCTTCAAAGGGGTTCAAACGTTTCATGGAACATAACTTGCATACACGCACTTTTAAGAAATAATTATTGCCCCATTAATGTTCATTTGTTTACTTATCTTTACAAATAACATGTAGGAACTAAGTTTAATATTTAATGAGTTTAGAAAGGTCTGCTAGTATAAAATGTTTCTTTTTTTAGCTGTTGCAGCAACAGGAAGAGAGCATTGAAATTCAATTTCTGTGGAAAACTCATTCCAAGACATTTTATTTATTTTTTCCCCCAAGAGAACATGGAAAAGTTTTAATTGAGACTACATTCCATTTTGCTGAGAAATGTTTGATGTCTGAACTATGAACAGAAGAGATTTCTTCGGTTTTCTTTTGTTTTATGTGCAGTGTATTTTACTAGTGGATAAATGGAGATGTGTACTTGTCTATTTTTCAAGTTCATTTTCTTGACTGAATTGTTCAGTCTTTTAAATGTACAATATATGACAACATCTATAAATAAAAACCAAAGGAGAATACTTGAGCTCAAAAAGCTTCATAAAAGATTATTATATGTTTACACTTTACAAGCTTTTTAAACCTGTTTTAGATCTCTTTTGTCCAATGTGTACATTTAATACTACTACGTCAACTCTATCTCCAACTTGCAACTTGGTATTTCTCATCTGAGATATGTGTATTAAACCATCATTTCCAACTCCCACTTCAACAAATGCTCCAAAGTGAGTAACATTCTGTACTCTTCCTGTAAGAGTACTCCCTATGACTAAATCTTTTACTGTACAAATTGAACTATGGAAAAGAGGTTTCTGGAACTGAGAACAGAAATCACAATCAGGTTTTTGTATCAATCCATCAACAATAAGTTTCAGTCTTGCTTCTGATACATCTGCAGATAAAGCAATTTTCTGGAGACCCATCTCTTCGACTTTGCTTTGTATTTTACTTAAAAATATTTCACTTCCAAACTGAAAGTTTAAGGTCACACAGTTCAAGAAACCAATAAACAGTAACATAAGACTCTGAATGAATCCATGTTCAGTCCAGAGGATTTGGAGCATTTTCATTCCCAATGACTACCTTCTTCTCACCTTTGGAGGTCGATGGTTCATTTTTGAGATCACCAAAGCACAAGAAGGAGCTAGTTTCTGAGTTTATATGAAGAAATCCAGCGCACTGTTCCAAGGATTTTGATCCAATTCCTTTAACAAGATGCAACTGATCTCTGTTGAGGAACGGTCCTTTCTTGGTCTGCCAATCAATAATATTGGAAACTCGTTTGGCATTTAAACCCACAACATGCCTCAGTAATGTTTCTGATGCTATATTGACATCCACACCAACAAAACTCGCACATTCCACGACTACTTTATTTAGAGTAGCTGGCAATTTTTTTAAGGAATGTCATATTGGTACATTCCAACTCCAAAGGGCTTCCACTTTTACAAGTTCACTGAGTGGTTCTTGCAATCTTCTGGCCAGTGAAACAGCACTTCTCACATTTGGATCCAATTCAAGAAACTCTTGATTTGCAACAGGACTACAGGAGTTAATACTAACTCCCTGTCCATCCACAATAATGTATTTCACATCCAAAGGCTTCCACATTTCAGTTTCTTGGCATGCTTTACCATTGCCCGATGCAATAATTTCACACCTGTGGTCCTTTAAAAGTGACTGTTTTGAATGTTTCCATTTATCACTTTCATTCCCTGAATGTAAATACATAACATCAGTCTTCAACACCTCTCCATTAGTATTTACAACTGGGAGTTTACATCCATGTTTGAATCCTGGATCCCATCACCACCTTTCCACTCAAGGGTGGTGTAAGAAGCAGGTGCTTAAGGTTGCTGGCAAATACTTCAATAGATGCTAGATGAGCTTCTTCTGTGAGTTCACTACGAATTTGACGCACAGCATGAGGCTGCAACAATCAGTTGTATGAATCTTCCATTGCCTTTTGAACTATATCAAATCTAGATGGATTGATTGGATTGTTATGACTGTAAATGCATTTATTATTAATGGTGTTAATAAATCTGTTCAATGTTATATACTACATTGCACAGCATTATATTATGTTCATTTTTAGAACCAACTTTGTTTTTTGTCTCTAATTTTTTACATTTTTTCAACTGCTGTTTAACTGCGACTAAAACTGTTAGTAAATTATTTAGTACAATTTGTGCTAAGATAGCACTCTGAATAGTTAATAAACTTATTCTAATGGTAAAATTGGGAAGTCATGTTTCAAGTTTTTTTTCTTTAGTAGCATCAGTAGTAGTACTAATCGAACAGTATTTATTTATTACAAAAGTGAATGTACCAAATAATCTAATTACTATTCAATATTAAAATTTCAGTACAATAAAAATTACATTGTGCAATTCTAATTTTCCAGAAGGATTGTGAATCTAATGTATTTGGCCCTAAGTAGTTGGCATATCTCATTTTAAATAAATATGTAATAAATATATTCTTTATAAAATGTATTTTTAAGATTTCAGAATTAAAAAAACTTATTTTTAATAATTCTTCAATGGTTTTCTTTATTTCTCCACGTATGTGCAATTTTTTTCTATTTACCAAGTAAGTTTGGGAAAGCTTAAATAAAAACGCTCGGTTATCTGAGAAAAGGATTTAGTTAAAGTACAATAACTGATGCGATTAGCCAAACCTTTAGGAGTGATGCAAGATAATATACTAGTGGCATTCAATAATTTAATTTAAAGAATACAAATGATAGCCAGATCTGAATGAGAAAATGAGAGAACAAGGTCCATAATAATCTGCCGCAGAGAAAGTGTGGACGATGGTGGTCTTTCCACCATGGTGTGGCATAACTCCAATGATGATAAATGGGAGTTAGGCTCCACTTGCATTTACAGCAAATTCTCTCACAATACCCTTTAATACATCGATAAATGTTTTGATTAGTTGTTGGTGTTTTGATTCATGGAAAATAATGAAGCTGCCTCCTACACCTGGGCTATAGGGGAGGTGAAAATCTGTTCCAGCAGAGACTTTTCCTAAGAAGCATGGACATGTGTTGCTACTCTACAAGTACTTACAAAGCTTCCAACATAGGAAGCCATGATATTAACCCTAACTGATTCCTAACACCTATTTTTCAAATTAAAAGAAGTTTGTCTCTTTCAATTATATGAAAATGCATAATAAAGACAATTATTCAAGAATACATGGAGGATTAAAAACTCATCAGGCCAACTGGGAAACAGGAGCATGCAACACACCTAGCAACCAAGCAGTAAATGAGGACTAGAGCCCAGAGATTTCAGGCTTTTATTATTCTGCAATAAACCTTGGCACCTATATTTTTAATTTAATCTATTCTTAAATATGTTATTTAGTTTCATCTGCTAGCATGTTCACATAAATAATGTCAAAACCAATATTTATATCTCAATTTCTGTAAAATAATTGTTTTTTCTGTAGCTTCAATTGCCCTGCTCGGCTCACATATTTATTTCCTAATCGGTTTCGTCTTATTAATATTATGATATTGCTGACATATATCAATAACATTTACCTTCCAAATATTTTGACCTGCCATTATCATCACACAACAGATGGTTCCTTAAATGGTCTTATGCACACAAGCTGTCCATACAGATCAGCTATATACAGATTGTGGAAATTTTGTGAAGCTAAAGAATTCTTTGATTGTTTGCAAGCTAGTAAAATGAATCAAATAAATAAAGTATTTATTCACGTCTAAATCGGTAACTCATTACTTAATGAGCTCATTTATCAGTGTTAATCTTGCCCGTAGTCATTCTTTTATACAAATAGACCGAAAAGTCTCATTTGCTTCGAATCTTCGCGCGCATGAGGGATCTTCTCGGATGAATCCATGACGAAAGAAACGTCCAATGTTCCACGCGGTTCCACGATGTCTTCGCTCTTCAATCGACGCGATGATATTCTCTACCTCGATCTATTTTCAGCGTTACTGTTCGGTGCTGTCATTAAAAAATGTTAAACTACAACTCTACTGAATTGTTAGTTACTTTCGTCAGATAATTAATTAATTTGTCAGTGCAAGCGATGCTTCCCTATCTCTATACCTCATCTTCCATCTCTGACGGGTGCTGGGTGCCTAACCGCGTCACTCCCTATCATCCGTAAATAAAATGTTCATGAAATGATATGGCTACAATCTTATCCCTAAACTAAATTATTTTCATATAACGCGTGCCCATTTGCAATTCAATTCTTAAAATTGCATGACGCTAACATAATTTTCATCGTTATTCTTTATTCTCACAACAACAACAATAATAATAATCTATCTATCTATCTATATATTTAAAAAAATAAGGTATTTTGCCATGGCTTCGTTTAGAGCTTCTACTGAACCGATTGTAGTATTTTTCCTTTAAATGAAAGAATGTGATCCCTAGATGTGTTATCAGATATTGTTTGTGTTGATTCACCAACATTTAGTGTGTAAATTAATTAATTAAATATTTCTTTAATAGTACGCTTATTAATAGTCAATTGTTTTCTTCCAAAGGGTGGCTGTTTCAAAATCGATATATATGAGTCGATAGATGCTTCATGGTGGCGCTGCCTTGATGTTTTGTTTTGATTGTTGAGATTTGTTTACAATTCGTCAAGGTTTTGTTTCAGTGTAATTATTGCATTGTGGCATTGACAGTTTGCATGTATTTGCTTTTGTGGTGTATTTTGTAGAGAACATTCGGACAGGGTGTTTTGCTCGGTTGTACTGAAGTAGTGAAGTTGTTCACAGGTTATGTCAAATTCCGAATCATTGCCCATGCGCCCTAAAAGACGCAAACGTACATTAACTGGACGCAGGGAAAGAGAAAGTCAGCGTAAGTGTCGTGATAGTGAGGTCATTTCGTTTTCTGCTGTGTCGTTGTCTATGAAATGTCAGTTTTGTTCTGCTTCTTTGCACTTCGCATGTGAGAGAAATTCTGCAAACGATTTACTCTGTGTTGCTTAAATGGGAAAATAAGTTTACCTTCAAGCGATATGCCAGAAGAAATAAAATTGTTTATAGGACATGATGACACATCAAAAAACTTTAGAAATAATATCCGTCAGTATAATAGTGCTCTTTCTTTTGTGCAATTTGGCGCCGATATTGCATTGCCACCTGCCCATGGGCCATACGTGTTCAAAATTTTGGGAACTCACATCACAGAATATCTTCGTTATACCCTGAAGATCCAAATAATGCAACGTATTGTGAACATTAGTCTGGTCACAGTATTTTACATTTATCTCAGATCTCACCGTCAAATTTTGACGGTTTTTCACTAGTATATTTAAAGAAAAATAAGGTATTCTGTCATGGCTTCGTTTAGAGTTTCTACTAAACCGATTGTAGTATTTTTATCTTTAAATGAAAGAATGTGATCTCTAGATGTGTTATCAGATACTGTTAGTGTTGATTCCCCAACATTTACGGTGTAAATTAATTAGTTAAATCGTTCTTTAATATTACGCTTATGAATAGTCAATTGTTTTCTTCCAAAGGATTCCTGTTTCAAAATCGATATATATGAGTCGATACATGTGAGTCCACGCTGCTCGATGTTTTGTTTTGATTGTTTACAATTCAAGGTTTTGTTTCAGTGTAATAATTGCATTGTGGCGTTGATAGTTTGCATGTATTTGCTTTTGTTGTGTATTTTGTAGAGAACATTCGGACAGTGAGTTTTGCTCGGTTATACTTAAGTAGTGAAGTTGTCAATAGCACTGTTGCCAGGTGCGGACGATTAAGATCCGCCATCACTGATTTCATTTCCCGCTAAAAACCGCTAATGTCATTTAAAATTTTCCGCTAAAATCCCGCGAAATTCAAAACCTTTAACCGATAAAAATCGAAGCTAAAAATATATATAACCTAAAGAAACATATTTTAACAATATTTTTATTATCAGGTAGGGAAATAATTGTAAGTTGATTAAAATATATTATTTTATTTAAAATCTGTGCGAAAATGTAGCGTATAAAACACTGTATAAACATACATTATGTTACATAAATTATATAAATAAAAAAAGGAAAGGTTGATTAAAAATTTTTAATTTAACATAAGATGAAGTTTGAATATCTTCAAAAAATTAATTGATAAACTTTTGAATAATGTTCATACAAAATCTAACAAACCAATCGTCCGTATTGTCTGAGCCGGACTTGTATTTTTCATTCGCATTTACTTGTAAAACCGTTTCTGGGAACGTATAATCGTAACAACATTTTCCAACCCTTCTTAAAGCAAAGCGGATTGTTAAAATGTCGTTCAAAGTTTCAGTTTTTAATTTGTTTCGCAATTTTGTTTTGACTATATTTATTAAACTAAACACGCGTTCAATTTCAGCATTCGAATGCGGTAAAATCAAAATTGATAGAGCAAATTCAGATAATTCCTTAAAAGGATGCGAATTTGAAGCATCAACATATTTTGTTACTTCGCCCCAAAAACCGATTGTACTTTGCGTCTCATTCCAATTGACTAAATGAATGTAGTTAAACTGGTGTTCAATTTGAGTAATCAGATCGTCTGAAACATTGAACAGCTTGAAAAGCTCGGACAAGCTTTTTTTATCACTACGCAGTGTATTGTTAACTGACAATGCTGAAATATTTTCTAATATTTCAATATTGTCTGGTAATCGCTGTTTTAATTGTTTGAACAATGACATTAGAAATGAAATGCAACGGTCACGAAGTACAGACTCAACTTCAAGAGTAATTTTACCTTGTTTTCTTAGTTCGTTTAATTTTTGCTCTGCGGCATAATTTAAATATATTTTTATAATGTTTCATTATATAGTCATCTATGTTGCAGTGTCAATACCACTGTTTGGAATTATGATTTTTTGCGCTATAGAAAGAGTTAACATTTTTAAATGTCAGAAACTTTGTTGGATCAACGTGATTAGACTCAAAAGTTTTATTTACTCGTTGCAGATCTGATAAAATGGGATTTAAAAAAAGTAAATATACAAGATTAAGTTCATCGTCATACATTTTAAATAACGACTCAGCAGTGTAACATCTTTCAGAATTTCTGGCTATGCTAAAATGAGTTTTTAACTCCACCCATTGATTTGAAATTTGTTTCACTGCTCGTTCAATTGAAAGCCACCGAGTACCTGACAACTGAGGAATTTTAAGGGCTCATCGCCATTATTAATTAATTTATATAATTCGCGATATGCTAGTTGCCGCGCTGACGATTTACTAAACTAAACTAGGTTTCTGAGATCAAAAATTCTAGACATCGTGGCAAAGATTCCGCAGTAGCATGTGATACAGCGAGTTGTAACGAATGACAAGTATATCTGACTAAACTAAGCTCCGGCACATCTTTTAATTTTGCATACACCCCATTGTTGCAACCCAAAGAGTATATCTTTATATGGTTGCAACCTACCATGACGCTAGCATTGTCTGTTCCTATGCCTTTCAATTTTTTAATATTCAAATTGAAGCGATTGAGCGCCGATTTAATGGCTGATACAATTGAATTTGCGTCCCCCGCTTCCAATTCGACCAAAGCTAAGAATGTCGATATGACTGTTTTGTTTAAAACTATAATAAATAATTGAAATGCCTAATAATTCTGTAAAAGAAATGTCGTTTGACTCATCCAAAAGTAAGCTGAATGGCCTATCTCCAATATCGTCCAAAAGCTCATCTTCAAAATGTTTTCGAAGTACAGTTTTTATCACAGCACTACATTTTGTTCGATGCGTCTGAACCCCACATGCTACTTTACTGTCTGCAAAGATGTGATACAAGTCACACAAATGGTCAGTAGATGCAATCGAGCAATGAGTGACAATATAGAGAGCCGTTTTAGCTACTGCATTTGCAGTCTCATTCGTCGATTTTACAAACTACAGGGACTTCTGCCATGCAGCCGAAAAAGGTTCACTAGCATATTGATACTAGTGACCAAAGCATATTGATGCTTTTTGGTCTTAGTATGATCCTCTAAATCGCAATGCTTCGCCATCAAATCACATTTGCAGAACCTGGCAAAAAATTAAGCTATCTTAAATTAAAAGAAATATGGGTTGCAAATTATTTTTTTATATAAATATTTTTCAAAGAATTATTGGAAATATAAGCTGAATATTAATATTATTAGCATGAATAATAAAAAAATTACAGAGTATGTTATTATTACAATTATTATAAGAATTGGAAAAATACTCACCTGCAGCGAACTTTTTCCGAGTTATCAGCAATTTCCATTATCCAGTCTTTTAATAACTTTTCGATAAGCCACTTCTTTCTAAATAATTGCACATGTTTTTTTTTCTTACTTGTGTCTTTGTTTTTAGATCCTTCGGGTTTTGATTGTGTGGGTTTGCCCTTTTTTATTATAAATTAGATGAAATTGTATTTTTTTGCACCATAAAAATTGTAGGTCAAACAAATGTTCCAGAACTTCAAAAGCAGTTGATATAAAAAGAGGTATCGAGTACCAACATTATAATATATTAATAGTTGTTGCCACTCTGATTAACTTAAATGAAGTATATTCCATTTCTTTCTAACAGCTTTGCTAATATAAAAGTATAGTTGGGACCAAAGGCCTAGTATCCGACTAGTTAGTAACTCGATTAAAAGTTGGGGCTACTTATGCAAACATACAGGCATAAAGCTAATATATATATATATATATATATATATATATATATATATATATATATATATATATATATATATATATATATATATATATATATATATATATATATATATATATATATAAATTAAATTAACGAAATTAGGACAAAATTTTTATGTTATTCAACGTTAAATTTTGAATCCATGTATGGTATTTCAGATTGATTTTCTTTCGTGACTAATTCATTATTCTCATGCGACTAGCATGCTCAATATCTGATTTGTTTTTAGAAGAATCATATTTCTCTTCGTCGACATTATCTCCGCCACCAAGGACCCGACAAAACAAAAACAGATTTTTGTTACATTTTTACGACGTGAATACTATTGGCGTATTCGAGTACTAACATTTTAAAATAATAATAATAAAGGACAGACAATTCTGTCCACATAAGTGCGTCCTTTATTATTATTTTAAAATGTTCGTGCTCGAATACACCATATGAACATAATCTTCAATGGCGTGTTCCGATATTAAGAATATTTTCTTTTGAAAAAGGACACACAATTGAGTGTACATAAGTTCATCCTTCGTCAATACAAAATATTCTGAATATCGGAACACGCCACAAAATATTATTACAAATACAATTATGAAAGAATTATAAAAATGAATAAATTGTTCGTTTTCAATTTTTCTTTAAAAATTTGTCTCTTATAAAAGATTCAATAAATAAATCCGCTGATATTCCGCAACGGTAAAAAAACCGCTATTTTTTCCGCTACCCGCCAAGGACAATTTTTTCTCGCGGAGCATTTCGAAAAACCGCTGAATTTAGCGGGAAACCCGCCGATCTGGCAACGCTGCCCACAAGGGTCGGGCGGGTGACGCAACTGCGTGGAGCGGGAAGGGGGTGACGTGTTTTTCCGATATTTCACTTTACGCCGCTCCTATTCATCCGATTTGCATGATTGACACGGCGTTGGATTCAGGAAGCACGTCGTCATCGCGCTATAAGCCCACATTTTTTAATTTCTTCCCGGAACTATGAGAACATTTTTCTAAAAAATGTTTGCAAATATTTTTTGAAAAAACGGCTTCGTAGCGTAAATTCTATTTTAAAAAGGAGTCCACTGCCGTTTACAGATCGAAAATCAGAAATTTTTTCAGACGTTATCGGTCTAGTAAATTCCCTGTGATGGTGCTGCGATCTATTGATTTTTCCTATAAGTATTTTTCGGTACAATTAGCCTTAAAGCACGTGTACCTTATGTCACATGTTTCAAGGATTTATTGAAACTCCGCGCGTGCAAATACGTTCCTACTTATTCTATTAGTATCGGAGTGTTAATCATTTAACAATGCCAATTATTTGTTCACAATAGCTGTTTTCAAGCATGATAAAGTGAAACTAGAGCACCGCCGCGAGATAGGTTGATTGGAAAGAGTTATTTTCCCGCTTTGGCCAAAGAACCAAAAAGGAACCTTTTCAGCGCGCATTAACGCCCAAACAGTTTTTCAGAAAGGGACATTTTATCCACTTTAACTTTTTAATAAAAAAATTGTTTCGATAAAACGCAGTTTTAAAGATATAAGCGAAAAACTAAAAACAGGGCGAAATTTTTAGGGTTTGTCCCCCCCCCTCAATTTTTTTCTGGGAAGCCGACCTTTTTTGAGGCGGCAAACATCAAATTCGAATTCAGCACACTCCAAAACGTTTAGAACCTTTGAGAAAAAAAACTTATGAAATTTTCTCCTGGATCAGGCCCTTTTGTGCACCAATTGACTGAACTAATGTATGTTCATGGATATACAGTATATTGTCATAACTCTTCTACAGCTCTTCCTTCTGTGCAATGTAATTGCATGGGTTCAGCCAATAATAATCAAATACTGTTCTTTAATTAAGGAACAATTTTTTATGTATATAAATATACACATATACATTTATATATACAGACTAAATTCACAATTTGAAACCATAGAGGGGAAAAAGAACTATAATGATCAGTATTTTGAACTAGACCAACAAAAATAATATTTTTTGAGAATATATACCATTGGCCAAATATTTAGAAACCACGGGTCAATAACAGAATTATTCTGAGGCACATGTTTGTTTTTTTTGTTTCAACAATATATAAAATAAATAAAAGTTTCACCATGGAAAGGAGAACTATGAAAATCAACAAGAAATTGTAACATCTACATTTTCAAATCAAGAAATTTTCCTGTTTTTTTAAAACTATCAGGGTTTCTCTCATACAGATAAAGTTTTCCAGAAAAAATAATCAATCTTGTTTTTCCAATAAGTAAAAATTGGTCCTGTAAAACAAAAAATAGCCTTCTTCCCTTTTTCAAGAACATGAATAAGTAAACTATCTCAGACATTTTTTTAAAACAATTTTATAAATTCAAGTACTAATTCAACTGTTCCCAAAAACATTTTTTTCCAGGAAAGGTAATAAAACAAAAACAAAGAAATGTTTCTTTCACTTATATCTAACAAAAAAACAACTAAACCCATTGATCTTGTATTCTTGTGTTCTTCTTAATTATCCACAAAATTAATGATTTGAAATTATCAGCTGTGCGTTTATACAAAATATTTGAGGAAGAGCATTGTAGACATGAATGGAATTTGTACCAGCAATAATCCTCAACAACATGGACAATGATATTTATTAAAATTATGAAAATCCTATAGTTTTTAAAAATCTTTTAGCCCTCAGATTGATAATATTCCAAATGTGGCAACTAATGAAGAGCAATACTGCTTACTAACCTCTAGAATGTCGAGAGTTTTTATAAAATCCATTATCAAGACAAATCTTACAGTATCAGTCTAATAATGTTTATAATGGTTATCTCTATAAAAATGATCAAAACAATTGTTTCTACATATAAAAGTAACCAATTCAGACTTTCAGACACAGCCTTTCAATGTCAGCCACTTGTTTGGGACAACCAGCAGTCAAGAGCACAGGTCCATTATTTGTAATTAGAATGTCATCTTCTATGCGTATGCCCATTCCCATGAACTCTGGAGCAGCTAATTTGTTGCTAGTATTTACATAAACACCTGTGGAATAAACAAAAGATTCAAAATTGAAAGTCAACAAATAAATAACATATTTCTGATTTTCATTTAAATGTCCGAAATTTCCAAAATTGCAAAAGTGACTTTTTTTATTTCCTCATATTTTAAAACTATCCTACAACTTCAATTCTCAAGCTAGGGAGATGACTATCTTAATACAACCTAGTCCTCAAAATTAGATCTTTACGTCATTTCATGAATACTTTTTTTAATATTGGTAGTTTTTGAGTAATTTTGAGTTATATAAAAAGAAAATATTTATGATTCCACAATTACAGTATATGAAGAATTACAATTAAACCTGCATCCACTATTAGGCAAGTGGTAGAGTCATCTAAGGCCTAAGCTATGAAGTTCTTCTTCTCGAAGCAAATATTTTTTAAATTTCTTTAAACTTTTTGTAAGAATAAGACACAATACACTAATTTAAATGGCAGAAATGCCATTTTCATTAAAAAGTTTCAAAAATTGGAGAGAGTTTTGGAATTTTTGCACTGGGTTTGGTTGAGTTTTTCCTTGAGATGGTTGAAGTGTTGGTAGGATAGAAGTAACAATATTATAATATTACAAAACAGCACTAATACAAGAAAGTATGGGCTGTTGTAGAACCACTAGATTTTACATAAATGAAATATACTGACTTCCCTTCAGAAGAATGTGACAAGCACGACCAGTCTCATTGATGAGCTGAATGATTTGTCTTGTCTTTGATTATTTGTCTGTATGTGATGAAAAAATTGAATTGTGAAATATTAAATAGTGCAGGAACTCTCACATGTTAAACCCCACTCTTTTCCCTATTTTTCCATTTCCATATTAAGCCTGTAATATATCTTTTTCTTCAAGACCCTTTTATCCTCTGTCACTTGTTCTATTTTTCTTGTAATTGAAAGCAATACAATACACCTTTGTACAAATACAATACAAATTATTCTTATTTAACATTATTTACGAGCAGAGAGGTACACTTGTGTAATTTAATTGTGTAGAATATCAAGTGATTAGATAAATTTTGCATACAGTCGCAGATTGTATAGGCTCTGAACAGGTGGGGTAGAATCGAGGAGCGTCGAAACAGCAAAAACAAAATAGAATGTTCAAAAAGATTTCATCCTTTCGATTATCGTGTGAAGAACATTTCTTTGAGGCCTCTGGCCTCAAACTTTTAGTTTTTAAAGCCCAAAACGCTTCGTTTTGAGGTTACTTTAACAATATAGATTCAAAAATACAGCAGAGTGTTGCGGGTTGCATTTGACAAGGACGTTTAGGTGCATTTTTTAAACAAATCCTTTATATTCTTAAAGTCAAAATGCAATTTGTCATATCTCCATGAAATTCTCTTTCTTCAGAGACCTCATTTATAAAGATTGGTTGCCTGTGGGAGCAGCGAAAGATATGTTTACTACTGAAATAATATTGGAGGCGATTCTATGAATACAATTACAGTGAAACTCCGTTTATACGTTTCTCACTTATACGTTTTTCACGGTTATACGTTTTTTTTGTTAGGTCCCGAATAAATTCCTATAATTCCCATGCAAAATTATTTCAGATATACGTTTTACGTTTATACGTTTTTCACACTTATACGTTCAAAATAAAAGTCCCTTTAAGGCCGTATAACGTTCAAATGATCCCGCGGAGGCGCTGGACGATCTGCGTCGTGCCCGGAATTTTGCTCGAGTTGACACGCTCCAGAGCGCTCCCGCGGAGCTGACTCTTGCCCTCTGAGGCCACTTCCCGTTAATGAAACTTGTAATACGGCTCGGCCTAGCTGAGGGGTCAAGACCGCGCGAGCCCGCGGGTGGTAGCGAAAGTCGGCTCCCGGCCCACCTCCAGAAGCGGGACTTCCAAAACGAAAACTTTCAGTCGTATGCGCATGGGAGCTCTCTGAGGATCTCAGGAGGCGACAGCTAGCTCCGAGGGAAGGTCAAAGGTGTCCCCAGGAGAGAGTAATGACATAGATGACCAATAAATGAGAATGTTTGTGCATTGACTGTCCCAGTCTCCAAAGGTGCCTTTGGCTCGCCGTAATAACACGAGTTCCTTTCGGTAGCGGATGGCGCAAGCGGCTAATGAAACCGATCCCTTTCCGCGAGGCGCGGCGCAGCGGGTGTCGCCAGACGGTGGAGCTGTGGCTGTCGTGCGCTTCCTGTCGCCCACGTATTAGATCACCGTGCTTTGATCCGCGTTATCTCAAGTAACATGAAGCTTGAAAGCAAAGCAAGCAGCCGTGGGTCTTCGTCGCCAGTTGTAGCCCACGCAGGTCACGGCCTTCGTTTCCGTAGTGAAACTGAGTCACACAAGTTCAACAGTATCATCTTTTCTGTTCTGCAATCTGCAGTTCTTGGCTGGGATTTGCGAATAGTCTTCGTGTCGCTCAGGTCGCGCCTTCATCTCGTGTTTGTTGTACTGTCGTAGTTCGTCTTCTTTCTGGTTTTGCGTCCGCGATATTACACGAAAATGAGTGGTAGGAAAAGGCAACCCCTTTCAATATCAGAGAAAATAAAAATTTTAAAAGTTGTTAGGGAGAGTGGAAATAAAAAGAAAGTAGAAATTGCTAAAGAACCGGGAATACCGGCATCCACGCCGAATTCCATCATTTCTAAGGGGAAAGAAATCGAGGACAAGGCACGTGTGTTTGGGGTGTCTAGTAGCAAGAGAATGCGAATTCAAGGAGGAAAATATGAAAATTTGGAAGATGCATTGCTACAGTGGTTTCAGCAGCATCGTGCTGAAGGCAAGCGGCCCCTTATTGTGCGAGAAAGCGACTGAAATTGGACTGCGGCTTGGTTTAGAAAATTTCCAAGCTTCATCTGGCTGGCTTCATAAATTCAAGCTGCGACACGGAATCTGCTGCAAAAGTATGTGCGGCGAAAGCGGAAATGTTGATGCAGATGTCGTGTCGGCATGGAAGTCGGGACCTCTTCAAGAACTGGTGGAGCAGTATGCCCCCAAAGATATTTTTAACGCCGACGAGACGGGGCTTTTCTATTCCCTAATGCCTGAAAAGACGATGGCGTTCAAGGGAGAAAATTGTCACGGGGGTAAGAAGAGCAAAGACCGTGTAACTGTGCTTTTATGTGCTAACAGTGATGGGACAGAAAAATTGCCACCGGTCACGATCGGGAAATTTGCGAAGCCGCGATGCTTCAAACACATTAAAACACTGCCCCCCAAATATGAACACAATAAAAATTCGTGAATGACCACGAAAATCTTTGAAGATTGGTTGCGGGCTTTAGATGCCAGAATGGGTATCAGAGGGCGAAAAATACTATTATTTGTAGACAAGTGTCCAGCACATCCACCAGACACCTCATATCTACGGAACATCAAGGTGCAATTTTTCCCCTCGAACTGCACCAGCGAGTTGCAACCCATGGATCTAGGGGTTATCCGAAACTTAAAGTTGCACTACCAAAAAATGTTGGTGCAACAGGCCATCCGCTACATCGACAACGGAAACAGCAGTTCGACTAAAATAAATGTATTACAGGTAAAATTTTTAGTTTTATGGTCAGTGAGGTAGAATTTTTAGTTTTTATAATCAGGAACACTCCTTTTTTTTCTCATAGGCTATGCATTTTATCTCCTCCTCATGGCAGAAAGTTGAAGAATCTACCATCAGGAACTGTTTCCGGAAAGCTGGATTTGGCAGCCCCGAAGATGATGTAGAAATGGAGTTAGCTTTGGCAGATTTACCCATCAGTCAAGCGGACTTCACAGAATTTGTGGATGTAGATAAAGATGTGGTTACATCTGAACTAAGGTCCATTGAGGACATTGTGAGTGAAATCAACGAAGAGATTGATGAAGACAGTGATGATGAAGTGGATGATAGTGAAATAAATGTAGTAGGTTTCAGTGAAGCCGTTGCAGCATTAGAAACTGTTAAAAAGTTTGTTATGCAACACAGTGTCGCAGATGAGGTGATGGGACAGCTATCACGTTTGGAGGGGGAAGTGTATACCTTGGGGGCTTATAATGTTAAACAGACCAAGATAACAGACTTTTTTCATAAGTAATCATTTAAACTACATATTAAAATCTTCTTTTTTGGTAGTAAGTTTTCTAATAAAACAGTAGAGTAAAAATAGAGATTTTTTTTTGCTCATAAAATTCAATTTCAGTTATGTGTTTTTCTCACTTATACATTTTTTTTCTTCGGTCCCCTGAAAAACGTATAAGTGAAGTTTTACTGTACATATTAAAGAGTGTATTTTAGAGGTACAACAATTAATGGTATTTGAATCGAACTTCATAATGTAGCCATTTACCAGAACAAAAAAATCTAGAATTTTGTGTGTTTGTGTGTGGTTTTCCCCCCTACCCTTGTATATTTGATCTATTTATGCTTTTTGTGACCAAATAATAAAATTCCATTTTTTAAATTAATCACAATTTTCTATTCTAGTGAATAAACTAGAATTGTAAATGTATTATGAAAACTAAAGAGATAGGATTGGATTATTTTAAAAAAATAGTTCAGAAATTTATTCTGGACATTTCAGTTCATTTAACAAACTTTTTGTGACACATTAATTATCACTTAAAAAATATATCTGAAAACTAAGAAATGAAGAAAGAAATGGTTTGAAGCATTTAAAAGAGATTTAAACAGCATATGACTCAATAAAAATTAAAAAATATGAAATTTCATGATTTTCATCTTTTTGAGGTAGACACAGGGTTGGGCAGTATTTAAATACTTGTATTTGAAATATGTATTTTAAATGCATTTTTTATTTGAAAAACTGTATTTTTGAGTTTTTTGGGCATGTATTTTAGAAATGTATTCAAATATATAAAGTCGGTGTATTTAAAAAAACAAAAACAAAACAGCAACAACTTAAAATAGAGACAAAGAAGTAGATAGTTTAGAATGAGGATAGTTTCTTTTTGTGTGATTTCACTAATGAATGCACCTCACTGAAACAAAACCAAAAGTTCCTTTCAGCTATTAATTTGGATTCTCTTCTCTCTTAAATGATAAATCTAAATCATTAAAAATACTGGGCAATTATCCAACAATAAAAAAGAGTTTATTCCTTATAACACACAGTTTATGTACATCCACACCAGCGGAATGACTGTTTTTCTTTGCAGGTTTTATACTTTCACCAACTAGAATTTTTTGTCCATGATTTGTTTGAAAAATTAGTCGTTTTAAAAGGAAATTCCATTTCTTTGTGTTAGACATATTTTTGATATCATTTTATATTTGAAAATGTTTATACTTGTTACAATAGGTTACAATAGTTGTCGTTTAGAAATTTGTATGACTGACTATTACTAATTTACTGTAAATAACAATTACAATATATTGTTGGAGTAAAAGTTACAATACAAAATTAATAGTATATACTTACAGTATTTTGAGTATTTGAAGAATTTTAAATACGTATTCATTTATTTAACGTCAAAAAACAGTTAAAACTGTGTATGATGTGCTTTGGGGAGAAGTGAATTCTGTACACGTATTCAAAATTCTGTAAACTAAGTCATATACTACTTGGATTTTGAATAATAATAATAATAATAATAATAATAATTACTATTATTATAAATATTTTTTTAAAGAAGGGCTCCCATGTAATAAATTCTATTTTTAAGGATAAATCAGCAATAAATTTTGGGCTCTTATCCATGATGTCCTTCGTCAAGGAATAATACTTCCTGCTGCGACAATATGGAAACGATAATTTGAATAACTATACTTCCCACTGAATTCTAGAAGTCATGCACAGATACTGAAGTTACAAGCAAAACAAGGGGCCATCTCAGCATTTGCTCAATGGATCAGGGAAACTGGACGAAAAACCTGATTGAGATGGGGTCATTGACGCAGATTCTGCAGTACAGATATAGGTTGTTTAGGATTATACAGTCCAAATGGTAATTAATACATTAAATATCACTGTTAAAATTAAATGTTATTTTTCTTTTGATGCTCAGTATAGTCTTTAATTGTATAGAAACAGTTATGCAGCAGAAACGATTACACTTTGGATTTAAACTTTTCTATTGAATTTAATCGTTTAATGTCATCTGGCAAAGTGTTGTAAAATAAAGCACATGTATTGTATGTGAATTTTTTGTAATGAGCCGTTGATACTGTCACCTGATGAATATGATTTCTATGTCGAGTGTTAAAGTAATAGACATCGGCATTTTTTGAAAATATATTCCCGTCTTTAAGCAAGTCATTTTTGACAAAAACCACTGATTCGTAAATCAACAGACAAGGTAATGGTAAAATTCCTAGATTAATGAAGAGAGGTTTACAAGAATCACATGGGTGGGATTTGGTTATTATTCATCCAATTCTTTTTTGTACTCTAAAAGTCTGGGAGCTGTAAGATGTATTTCCCCAGAATATTAGGCCATATCTCAGGCGGGAATGAACATTCGCGAAATATACACAACGTGCAGTATATGAAGGCTGACTGAATTTGAAAGAATTCTGAATGCGTAGCATAATGAACTTAATTTTGTGTTCAATTCATTTAAATGGATGTTCCATTTAAGGTTTCACTGAATTTAGAGACCTAAAAATAATGTTGCCTTAACATCAGTCAATGGTACACTGTTCATTTTCAATGGAGCACAGAATTGTTTATTTGAATTGGAAAACTGCATTAAAATCGTTTTCATTTACTATTAATTTGTTATTACGGAACCAATTTGAAACACCTGATATTGTACTATTTACGATTTCTTTATTGCAAAGAATGTTTATATCATCCGCAAAGAGAACTGTTCTTCCGTTTCGAATCATCAAGGGCATATCGTTTACATAAAGTAGGAACAGAATAGGGCCTAAAATCGATCCTTGAGGAACTCCACATGCAACTGGCAAAGAGTCAGAAAGTTGGGTATATAATGTTCCATCATTCCAGTAAGGTATTTCCACTCTCTGAGATCGTTGTTTAAGGTATGAACATAACCAATCCAGAGCAATATTACAGATTCCATATGAAGGTAATTTTGAAAGTAAAATGTCATGATCAATGACATATATATTTAGCACATCAAGCCCTAATTTATTTTGTGTACGTATTTAAATACTTGTTTATAAAGTATTTTTGCCAAGTATTTAAATACTAAATTTAAAGTATTTTGCCCAACCCTTGGTAGACAGCTACCTTAAATCAAATATTAATGATAAATATTGCTGATATAGAAGCTGATAGGTCTTGAGACATGTATGTCTTGTTAGATTCTGAAGTTCTTGTCATATTAATATTACAATATGCTTGTAGTGCACCCTCTTGCTATTGCTTACTACTTTAAACTGGAAAACTTGTATTCCGTGAAATACAATAACTAGAGTATTTACAAATGTAAGTTAATTTCTCTGCAAAAGTGACTTTCATAATTATGTTAAACTAATAAAATGTTTTCTGAGGATTTTTAAGTGCAATAACATCAAAGTCAATTTTAAGAAAATTTTGGATAGGTACAATAAATATTTTTAAGTGGTTTGCTCTGGAGGAAAATTTGAGAAACATTTGGTTATATGCAATACTAACCAGGTTCTACAGTAATCACCATACCAGGTTCCAATTTAATGCTTCGAGGAATAAGAGCAGTGTCATGAACGTCCATTCCAAGATAATGACTCACGTGGTGGGGACAAAAGCTGTATGCAGCCTAAAAATACATAAATACATTATCAATGATTCAATTCAAACTTGCCAATGTAGTTACTAAAAGTTCTTTGTTTCTATTGCCATTAAAACTTTTTGTCATATAGAAATGATGCACACATACACAAATGTATGGATCAGGGAAAGAAAAAAAAAAAGAAGTCCTTGTATCCCTTTGAATACTTTTACAATAAATCAAAATTTCTCATATTTTTTTAACTGTGTCCCTTTAACCTGATCAAAAGTCCACAGCATGAAAACCACTGAAATAAATTTGTAATATGAATTTACCTTCAAGAGTTCATTGTTACCAAGCTTCGATGATAAAACACCAAGTTCTTGCAGATACTTTCCTAGTAAGATACACATATTATGAAAAAGATCATCTAGTGATGGGAAGCCCTTTTCTAGAATTGCTAACAATTCCGTCTGCACTAAAAGCACCACATCATACAGAGCACGTTGGGTAGATGAAAACTGACCACATACAGGCCATGTACGAGTAATATCAGAGCAATAACCATGCAGCTCGCAACCAGCATCCATAAGCACCATTTGTCCTGAATGAACCACTTGATTATTATTAATATAATGAATAATATTGGCACGACTGCCACCTGCAACAAAAAATATATTTATTAATAGAAATTCTTTTCTTATTACATTACAGGTGTGCTCTAAATTACATTAGAAACCTTGAAGATAGGAATCATTATTTTTACGTCCTCATATACTACTATACAGTATAGAGAAACTATTGAAATGCTGCACAAAAAGTGCAGATTTTTCAGCAAGAAATGCATATTGAGGATTCCTGATACCATTTATGAATTTTGTTACTCCCATACATAGTAAATAACTTTCTTTAACATGTTGTGTAGTCAGAATACAAATAATGCGAGTCTTTGAAATCTAAAAAACACCGAAAAAAGTGGTTTTAGAAAAACATCAGTCCGTAAATCCATCCAAGAATGAAGACAGCCCCTAGCTCACGATACACAGGATTTTCAAACATTTTGTTACTCCTTGATTGTTCTGATCACCACCACTTGAATTTTTTTTAAAGGTTGAATAGAGAATTCCATACCAATAAAAATGGCACACGTCTGATTTTCATTAAATTTTCTAAATTTTCATAAATTGCAAAAGTTAAAATTTTTTTGACTCTTGCCTGCAACTAAATTATTGAAGATAGAAATTAAAAAATTAATGTCATCCAATTTAGGGTAAAATAGAGACAATTTTAGAAAAATATAAACAACATTTTCTCAAAAACTTTTTTTTTCGAGTTTTTTTCAAAATATTGCAATGGTTCCTTAATAATATAGCATGTTCATCACAAATTCTGGAATTTCAAAAATTTTCAGTTTCAATTTTTTTTGAATCTGTTCCATCACCTTCAACACCATGGAGATTTTTTTTCTAACGCAATCTATTTCTCCATAAAAGATCTTTCAATTATTTCACGCAAACTTTTTGAAAATATTAGTAGTCTTTCCTCTTTATTGAGTTATATCAAAGTTCAAATCTTTCTTTGAACATGTCCTTAACCACATGTCCTAAGGTAATTATTTTCTAATGTTAGATCTTATATTAGAGATTACAACATTTTATGTACACTTTAAGTAGTTTATGCAAAACTTGGAGTTACAATACTCACATGTTTTGAGAGGTGACTGAGTGGTTTGAAGTAGAAGGATAGAAAGTACATCGTAATTAGAGCCTGGAAATTTGGCAAAATGGCTCTTTGTTATTGTTACTATTTTATGACTTAACAATAGAAATCACTACTCTCAGTATTTTGCTTTTCTTTCTCCTGGTACTGATTGCGACCGATACATACTTGCAGGCCTGAACAACACAAAGACAGTTTTGTCTTTCAGCTTGAAGCAAAAGCTGTGATAACAATCTAAATGAAAAATGAAGATGACATCAGTCAAGACTTTTGAAACTTTCATTAAAGGTGACAGACTTTTGTTCACTCACAAGGAATCCCATTATACTTTTGAGTGTGGCCTCTGATCCCCTTTGAGGACAGCTCTTTTTATATAATAAACCCTTCCCAGTGCCAGCAAATACACAAACGTGAAGAACGAAAAATACAATTCCATTTTCATTTATGCTATTTCAAGTTTCGAAAAGGCCTCCACACTAGCATTTCAAAGAGACAGAATCACAAGTAGAATACTTTCATAACCATCATACCAAATTGTCATGTGGGATCAATATTACAAAGAAAAGATCATTTTATTAAATGTTAACCCTTTATTGCATGATTTTTTTATTTTTACTAGCAATAATTATTTTTCATTACATTTATTTACTTTAATTAAGGGAAAAATAATAAAAAAATTCAGTAAATATTGCTCGAGAAAAACACAAAACAAAATTTTGCAACTCCTCCAAGAAAATGTGCTATATATCACGATTTAAAAAATTACTTACTTTTCAAATCATTTACGTGATAAAATAAATATCAATCAAGTCAATAAAATAAGTATCATTCTTATTTTAGTTTGATTATTTTCCTAAAAAGGTTTCGTTTCTGATATATAGAAACAGTCTGTTACCAGGAAGTACCGATTCCGACGCCACTAGATTACTATTACTTTATCTCGTTATCTTATAGTGTTAACCGCCTAACAATGCATGTGGTGACATAAACGCATTAAGTACAGCACGTGTAATATAAAATAATTCATAATTAAATCGTTAGAATGCGTTTATGACCTGAAAAATATTATATTACAACCAAGTTACACTATGCAATAAAGGGTTTAGTTTTCTTTTAATGTTAAATGATCATCTGTTTAAATGCTCTTATGTTACTTTTGAAGTTAGAATAAAATCAATAAATAAAATGAAATCATTTTATTTATTTATTTTTAAAATAACTCCTTTTAAATGTGAGTTTGCATTGTTTACAAGTCTTTTTGCACCCTTACTTTCACTAGAAGAAATGTCTTTTTGCCCACCTATTTTAGGTACAATAAATGCCTGAATTTCTGGGCTCTACTACCTAGCATCGCCAATACTACGAAAAAGTATGTGCTCTGTTAGAAAATCTAGTTTCCTGTGTATTTTTACACCAGAAATGTTTTGTGTAATTAAATACTTTTTAATACTCACTCTACATTCAACAAAAAGAACAAGTGGCCACAGCTGGAAATAAATGTGTTGATAGCCTTAGATGGAGAAAAAAAACATTCTTCTTATAAAAGAAGTATTACTGAAATACTGTCAGATTTTTCCCCCTTCCATTTCTCATCCGTTCCACAGACGTTTACCTTAACTTTTTTTATTCTCTCCTCCCTCCACAAACTGAAGTTTAGCAAGTGATTAAAGAAAAGAAAACTTGAAGTGGCTATAACTGGTTCATCTGCCCTATCAACATTTTAATATTTAGGCAAACAACATTGGGCAAAATTCTCACTTGCTTCATGAAATTTTGAAATGCGATAGAATAAATGAAGTAATTAAAACACATTTTGGAAGAGACACAAGGAAGTAAATTATGAATCCACAATATCACAGTTATGCCAATCCTTTTATACGAATCTGAAACCTGAACCCTGAAATAGGGATAACCAAAGCCTGGAAACAGCTTAAATGAGATAGATCCTTAGATATATCCTTGGCCAGACTAGACTGGATCGACAGAGAAACAGACACAAGGAAAAGTCTCAAGACAACAAATATAGCAGACAAAATCAAAAAGGACCTATAGGGCAGAGAGAGATAAGAAGAACAAGAAAGAAATAATTGCCCAAGAACATCTGGAAGGTTAACTGCCTTTTCAGGCCTGCTGCTTAACCTTAACAGGCCTCAGGCCATTTATCCAGTAGTACTTGATTAAAAAAAAGACTAAAAATATTGTACTTCCTGAAATCATGTTCATCAAGTTGAGAACAATTTCTTTACTTATATTAAGAAATATTAAAGATTTTTGAGGGTTAATCAAAATTGATACAGTCAAACACCACTTTTACATTTTTCAAGGATCCAAGAAAAAATGGTGTAAATGGTGGGAAATTCCTTTTCCTTTAACAATAAAATTTTGAATATTTTTCGTTAAGTAAATTACACATACTCATTAATTTCATGAAAAATAGTTATTATCACTATATTAATTGCATGTATGCAATTAAAACTCCACAACTACCAATCAGAACTCAGATAAAGGATAAAAATAATTTAACTTAATCATTATAATACAGATGTGGTCAACTAGGTATTTCTAGTTGGCCAAGGAACTCAAAAAAATCTACACTACAGATTACGTACATTTAACAACATGAAAACAAAATTACAAACAAATAATTATTACTAGTACTCCTAACACTTATTAATATTTACAATACAATTAATTAAACTTGAAAATGTTATCCCACCCATACTTGCCATCAAAGATCTTGACCAAGAAGACACTTTATATAGCTCGGAAGTATTTACTTCACCAATTCGTACATGTTTCAGCTCAGGGAGAGCAGTTTTCTGCAAAACTTTCAATTTTTTTCTTTTTACCAAATCAATTAAATTGCTATAATTGGAAATATCATTATTCTTTGTCACAAGCAACGTCTTTTCCCGCAGAGACAAGTATGGCCATAAGTATGTTGATTTCAAATTAAACGTATTACGTGTAAAATATCTGGTCACAGCATATTACAAATTTAGAAAATTTAAATATCAGCTGTATTTACTCATTTTGAAAAGTACGCTAGCAAAACTTCTTTGGAGCCACAAGTGACTCATTTTTCTCCTTTCAAATTTACACATGTTGTAATCTCTCATACAGGTCTGCTTTTTGTGGGAAGTAATGTTTTCATGGCTTTCTCAGCTTCTAATATTTCATCCGGAATATGTTCAATATCTTTAATTTTCTAACATTTCTTTATCCTCCAAGTGCCAATGGTGATCATAAATACTCTATGCAAAGCCCATTAAAATAGGTCTTCTTCACAACCAATATGATGAAATCAAATTTATGCCTTGAATGTGAATTTCTCAAATTTTAAATTAATCTTAAATGAAAACAAAAAAATATAGAATGTAACATGTGGACAAAGATGTATAATTGCACTTGTAGTAAATAAAAAAAGCTTGCTCCTACTATTGCTCATTTTCTTGAACATAACACTCTTGCAAATATATCTTTATCCACTCCTTTCATTAATTACTATAATAATCTATATCAATTAATAATATTAACCATTAATGAGAAATTGTTGGGTTTCTTTCTTATGGCCTTTTATTTCAAATTACACTAAGCTTACTGTTTTCTAAAATTCTTTCTACAACACAAAGACTCTTCTCATTTTGAAACCATTTTAACACAAAATAAATACTAAAATTTCTTTTAAAACCATACACAAAAAACTTGACACTTTACTCTATCCAACGTGCACCACTATCTGCAAAAGCCCAGTACACATGAATGAAAATTAATATTATATCTGATGAACTACCGGCCAAGTAAACATGCCTGGGAGAAAAAAGGAAATGCAATAAAATAATGGTGCTTACCAATGTGTTTCCTTTAGTAAGATTATTGTTCAATAAAGAAAGAAACACAAAAATTACTGCACTAAAGGATATTTCCTAACAATGATCAGTAAAAGTATCATTAGTGTTTTCACAGTTGTACGTGTGCTTTTAGAAGTTGTATTGTCCATACGATTTAACATGCCACCAGAAAAAAACAACAGGGATTATCGCCAGTCACTAATCATAGAATTGCGAATTACCTGCAACTGGTTTAATAGTGAAATGGCAAGTGAAGTGTGCATTAATCCAGATGATATGCCCACACTATACAAAACATCTCTAAAAATATAGGGAATCCACACCACATTAATAATTTTCTCTAAATTCTAACTTAACACACAAAACTCTTGGAAGAACATGGAGTAATTTTGACAGTACCCAATCACAAACAAGAAGTTTGAGCGCTACAGTATCGGCAGCATATAAGCAACTCTGACAGTTCTCTTGCTACATGTTGTGGTACATCATATGACACGTACCACATGTTGTGGTATGTCCTTCTTTGAAACAATCAGCTTGTGAGGATTTGTTTACTTTCTCACAGCCACAGTTCAGCATTGCCGCTCTTCTGACTACTTGTAGTCGAAAAGGTTCGGCTGGGGCTGTGGTCAAGACGTGTTGTTGCCTGTCGATAAGCGTTAATGGTTTGAGATTTAATTTATTTGTCATGTAGGTGGCACTATAAGCATAGTAATGTGTGGCAACAGTGCATCGAACTGTCAGTTGCTTGTATGCTGCTGGCACTGTAGGTGAGGACAAACAAAGATCCACAACCAAACATATTACTCTTCCAAGTGTTTACACGGTTAGAAAAAAGTGTTAACAGCAGTAATTGTTTGTGATCATGAGGAAATGGAAGCGCCCAGGAAAAATCTGTTTAAATGATGAGAAAACAGAAATTCACAGAACGTAAAAGCCAGGGTTTTACATTTCACTGCAGAAGAAAATTCTCAGTTTTCATTGTATTTACTGAATACGTAGAAACTACCTGCAAAGGAAAGAACAAAGAGAAAAGAAAAAAAGAGAAAAGAACAAAGAAGAAAAGGAAAAGGGAAGGGAAAGGAAATGAAAGAAAAACCAAAACACTTTAAGATATGGAATAAATGATCTGCTACAAAATTTTATAACCAAAGTTGTTCTTACCAGCTACAACTGGAGGATATGCTAAATGTTGAGCTCCTCTCATACGACATTCATAATCAACACAAGCAAATAGTTGATGTTCAGTAATGCCATCATGAGAGTATGCAATCGTTTTTGATATTGCTTTTGAAGCAATGTCACATGATGACTTCATAAGTCCAATTTCAGCAGGAGACTTGTATAACCTCATTTTGTGAACTAGAGGCTTAGGAGATTCCCACATCTATGAAAGCAAATACAATATGCTACATATTTCATTCATAAAAACAAAAGTCACTGAAGCGTTACCACAAAACATGAAACAAAGATTTCGCACCGAAGTATCAGGGTCACAGGTTCAATTTTTTAAATACCAAGGTCTCTCTGATAAAGCTTCAGTAACTAATAATAACAATAATAATAATAATAATAATAATAATAATAATAATAATAATAATAATAATAATAATAATAATAATAATAATAAAGCCTATTAATCAAAACTATGAGATGAAACTGTTTTTTTAGGAACGTGATTCTGACAAAAAATATATATATATATATATATATATATATATATATATATATATATATATATATATATATATATATATATATATATATATATATATATATATATATATATATATATATGTATATATATAAAAATATGAAATACAAGACGCCGACCAGTTCACTGTAAAAGAGATCACATCATTAATTTCTCGCTTCAAAAAGGAAAAGACCTGCGAAACCTACATGATATATAATCAACACCTCTGGAGCACCTAGAACTGTTAAAAGAAACATGGACAAAGCCAATTAAACAGAGCCTCATAGAATCAATATACCAGATAAATGAAAAAGCACAAATCCAAGTAATATACAAAGGAAAAGGTGATGTGGCAGACCCAAATAACTACAGAGGAGTTGCATTAAAATACACACCATTCAAGATATTTGCTACTATTCACTAACAGACTGACAAGATTAATAGATGACAGAATATCAGAGGATCAATTCAGCTTTCGGAGAGGACAATCTACAATACATGCAGTGAAATGCCTGCAAAATGACATAGCACTCAGGCTTCACCAAAGAAAACTAAATGCAGTATTCATCTATTACAGTGAAACATTCAACATGATTAGGGAATGGATTTCCATGTGATTACATGTTTTTACAGGAACTAGATACTTGCATGCAATAATATTTTTTTAGAGTTTACAAGACATTCTAATTGAATTAGAACCATCTTTATTTTACATATTTTTACATATTACTGTATATTTCGTTCCACGTTAATACGTCGAAACAGATAATTTCAGATGTGCGTTTGCAATATATTTTACGGGATCACCTTTCTTACAAATCAAATGTAATGCTGCTGAACTTCTATGACCACCATTCTTCTCTTTGCCATGAATTGTCAAACTTACCTCCCCCCGCTTAATTCCCCACCCCCACCCTTGCTTACTGCATACTCAAGAGTCAAGGATGAGCGGATTTTTGTGAAGAAAAGTAATTTTAACCATGTGCTTGCTCGGTCCAAATAGCACATTCGTTACTCTATCAAAAACTAGCAATATTTTTTACAGAAAATTGTCTTACCAGGTAGTTTGATTTCGGGGGGAGGGGGAGGGAAAATTCTTATATGGTGAAGACAAGTGTAGAATTCTTTCTGAAGAGGTAGAACCTACTTTCAACCACTTCGAATCCTTGTTAAGAACCGATTGGCAACGTTCTATGCTCGGAAAATGCTAGTTGAAAACAATTTTAAACACTTTAATGAATATATTATTTTATTTTTTCTTACATGATTTGGAAAAAATAAGTACATATGTATGTACATATTTTGCATTTTTGATTACGATAAATTCTGTTTCCTAGACATGATCAACAGGCAAAAATTGATTAGCAAGCTGGGAAACTTCATAGGACTGGAACACCACTGAACAAGACTAATAAACAACATCCTCACCTACAATTCTGTCCAAATAGACCACCAAGTAGAGAGGTCAAGTCCAATACAACAAATGAATGGGGGTATTACAAGGGGACCTCATAAGTCCCTTGGTTTTTACTTTCTCGTGTATGTACGCATATACATGGGGTACATATTATAGAGAAAGTGATGTAATGCTGAGGAAAATCAATTTTGGGATTCCCCGTTACCGAAGAAGTGTTTTTTTCAAAACGTCCTTCTGTCAGTCTATCTCTCCATCTGTCTGTACACCACTAGCATCTAAACCAAACGTAGGATTTTTTCCAAAATTATTATTCCCCGGTCGATATGGCTAGACTTGAAGCTTTGCGATTTTGAAAATCATTCATTAAAATTTGGGGTTACTTTACATTAAAGCTCCAGGGGAGTTTTCAAAATTTTCTCAAAAATGGCTCCAAATATTTTTGAAAGAAGAGTAAAATACACTTATAAAGATGGTGTAAGTTCATTTTTCACTATTAACTATGAATTTTCTAAGATTTCAAAAGTTTGAAATTTGTTTTCAGTTTATTCCTTCAATTACAAAATTGAAGATAGAGATTTTTCTTTCAAGTAATTTTTTTTCCAGTTAGTTCTTTCAATAAAGTCATGTACATTTTTTTTAAAATTATGGTAGATTTTGGACAATATTGCAAACAAATGAGCACTATAAATTTGAAAGCAAGACAAAGCCAATTCAGCCATTGACAAACTAATATAATGGATCCACCACAACAAACTAATCCTAAACCAAGACAAAACCATCACAATACCCTTCCACAACTCCCACTCAACACAACAATACTCACCAAGTTTAACATTACAAGGAAACAGCATCACACAAGCACGGAAAACAAAATTTCTCGGAATCACTATACAATCTAACCTCAAATGGAACTCACACCTAGAAGATATTAATTCAAAATTGAGCAAACTTAATTATGCTCTTAGAATAATAAGAAGAAACAGCACCATTGAGACAGCTCGAACAGTGTACTTTGCAAACGTGCACTCTATTCTCAAATACGGAATAATAATATGGGGCCAGGCACCAGAGGCTAAGCAAACATTCAAAATACAAAAGAGAATCATTCGAACAATAACAAATACAAAAAGAACAGTCCTGCAGACCTCAACTCCAGAAACTTAACATACTTCCACTGCCTTGTATATTCATTTATGAAGTTATCATGTTTGTAAAGAAAAATCTAGTAAACAACGACACACCTTACAAATTTAACTCAAGCTTACACCCCTATAACACAAGGCAAGGATGTAACCTTCATCAAACCAATGTGTAACAGCACATTATATCAAAAGGGTACATTCTCTTCAGGTATACAATTCTTCAACAAATGACCAATACATCTGAGAAATACAACAGGCTTACACAACTTCAAGAATAAACTCAAAACACTTCCTTTGGGTAAAACTTTTTTATAGCGTTCAGGAATACCTCAATGGCTAATAGGTGCAATGTGATTTCAGGTGCTGCAGTAGGACTAGGTGTAGAAATAGAAAATAACCTAGCCATAACCTGCCTCCTCCTCCTCACCATTTCAAGATCTAAACAAGGAATGTATTAATACTGTTCATTCATAAGTAGTTGTTACCATAATTGTTATCATGTACTGTTAATATTACTATTAGTATTGTCATTACTATTATTATTATTATTATTATTATTATTATTTTACAAGTAATGTTATCTACTATTATTTTCATTATAAGTAGTAGTAGCAGTAAAATCACTATACCAAGTAAATGTTTTTTTTTTTTTAAATGAAACAAGTTCAAATCTTGCAATGCTAGATTATTTTAAATTAAATTATATTATGTTAAATGTTTCATTATTTTGCTAGTAAAAATAATTATCTACTATATAATATCTTAAGATACTGTAATAAGTACTGTAGTATAATCCCTAGGGCAATGACCCCATCTTGATCAGATTTTTCTGTCCAGTTTCCCTGGTCCTTTGAGCAAATGCTGAGATGGCTCCTTGTTTTGCTTCTGGACAATAAATGTAATTTCACTTGCTGCACTCAAGAAGATGCATGCAACTGTACTCCCTCCATATACATCATATTTGACTCGTCATACACAATTATAATTGTATATCAGACTCAATAACTATTATTATTGTTATTATTGTTATTATTATTATTGTTATTATTGTTATTATTGTTATTGTTATTATTGTTATTATTGTTATTATTGTTATTGTTATTGTTATTATTATTATTATTATTATTATTATTATTATTATTATTATTATTATTATTATTATTATTATTATTATTATTATTATTATTATTATTATTATAAATACAAGAAAGTCTATGCCATCAGTGGCACCAGTAGTTAACTTTGCTACAGTGGATGTAGTACAAGTGATTGCAACCACAGAAGTCAAAATTTCGCCGATGACATGGTATGAGTATCAACATTGCAAAAACACTTACAACAAATGCAATCATTTAGCAGCATGGTCAGAAGAGAATGATCTAGTACTTAATGAGAACAAAATTGTGATGATGGTTAGGAAAGGAAGTTAAGTCGCACAAACAGATTATATCATTAACAACAAGAAAACACAAGTAAATCTCATTAAAACCTGTCACCTTCGAGACACAAGACAGAGCCTTGACTAGACACATACAGGACAAGCTTACTGCAGCCATCATCGCTATGAATGACATCAGGCACCTAAACAAACTATCATTAAATACAGCACTACACCTATTATGGAGAAAGATTATTCCAGTAGTTACATATGGACTTGATCTCATCTGAGCACACCTGTTGAAGAGAAATCTCCTGACAATATCTCCTACCTCAAGAAGATGATGTGTCTATTGAAATATATATCTTCACGACTGGTATATGAACTAGCACAAGAGCTCTGCTATATCAAAAAATTACAACTGCATCTATGATGTCCACTAATGCTTACGAACAAGCAATGCAAAACATTGGCAGGATAAGAAAATTAATATGGAAATAATTTTACGGTTAATCCCAGGTTTACAGGGCACCTCAGCCTTCGCTGTCATAGCCTCCTTAATACTACTGTGCGTATCGTTTACTTCTGATTCTTCTGTCATGAACGATAGACAACGATTCATCATTTATGCGGAACATTTAAACGCTAGTTTTAGAAAATTCTTTTGGTAGACATGCAGTTTGTGATCCATTTCATTCACACGCACAGAATTGTGACACTTCACTACGCATGTCCAAGTTAAGAACAAGGCTCGGGTCTTCCGTCCTCGCGTTAACATAACACATCCTTGAGTCTGTCCAACGCATTTTACGCAAATAATCTTTAAAAATCATTTGGGGTGTTTATGTTCTCCACATATACACAAATAAATTTATTTTAAAGGGAACACGCACTTCTAAGCGAATTTCTTTTAAAATGTTTCTCAAAATAATATAAATGATTCCTGTCTGGTGAATGATAACATTCCTGCGCACCAAATGGAAGAGAATCGGATCACTTCAAGGCACAGTAATTGAGGAACCCAAGGCTAAGGTGCACCGTAAACCCAGGATCAGCCAATTTTACTCTACAGATGCATTGACAACATCAGACTGGAAATGAGCCAACTATGAACTCGAACATCTGATGACCCACTTCGCTGTACACATTTTCGTCACAGACTGCAGTAATAGAAAATATCACGAACCAGATTTTAAGTGTAAATTCAAAATGTGCAACAAGCTCTGTGACCGTAATCATATGATGATATGTGAAAACGAAACATGTCGTTGACTGAGTTTTGCACCAGAGAGTAATAGATACTCACTTCGCACATATACACTTCGTTTGAAATTGCCACCTGTGTGAGCATAAGAAAGCCAACAGCATGCGCTTGTGACTAGATGACAAAAATCGGTGATATGTGAATGAATGTCCAGAAATATTACCGGGGACAAAACTGAGTGTATAAATACAGAAATGTAGAAATAATAACACACTTATGTCCATTGGATGAACGTCGCATACTAATGTATGCCAATTTCAATGTGTACAATATGTCAAATTAATGATTTTATTAACAGCATGGATGTACTTTCCCCTGTATTAATATGTGCTAACACAATTTTACAAGAAAATAAAAAAAAAATCGGGATTGTAAAAATGTTTCAAGACAAATATTGTTCATTGTAAGTGTATATGTTCAATTTTTCCCAATAAAAAATTATTTGTTTTTGTTTTATTTTATGTTGATAATTTCCACATCTTAATTGCAGATTTTGAGCATTTCCCATGCATATTCCAGTCTTTTTAAGACACATATAATCCAGTCTCTAGTTATCAATAATAACAATTCAATAACAATATTAACAAATGTTACAATATATTTCAACCTTAACATACACAACAGAACAGAAATAAAAATCATAAGGTTTTTGATGCCAAAAATTCAAATATATGATTGCAGAATTTTCTGAAGTTGTAGTTCTATATTTAAATACTAATACATAAACAGAATAATTTAAAAACTACATCCAGCTCAGGTGCCCTGAAGAATAATGTTATTTTCAAAACTTTCTTACTTTACCTTATTCCATGTTTCCGCAAGAAAATCTCGCAAAGTTCGATGAATTTCAGGTTGAATTGGCTGCATAAAATCATACCACAGAGTAAATCCTCGGTTTGTATGAGCAAAGGAATTTAAAAAAGATTTCATTTCTCCTACAGGTAAAGCTTGATCCACACCAAAAATACAGGGAGCTTCTCCAAGATCAGTTGATGGTCCATCCCACAATTCTGCGTGGGCATCAGGTTTGCGTAAAAATAAAGTTGATGAATATGAATCATCGTGACCTGACAAAACTAGAGCACTGTCCGGTTGAAGGCAGCCACTAAGATATAAAAAATCCGAATTTTGGCGAAACACATACGGAATTTTTTCTGTCATGTAAACTTTTGTTGCAGAAGGAATAATCACTAAATGATGGCTCTTCATATTATGTCTTAATGCATGTTTATAAACATTATTCATCAATCTATGTCTTCTTTCCCGGAATTCTCCTACTGTGATTCCTGGTATCACCTGCAAATTATTTGAAAAAGGGGTTACAAATAAAATTTCAAAAAATTCTCACATTAATATTCCATAAATTAACTAACCTCTCCATCTTTCAATAAATGAGGATGAGTTTTTGATGTTGGTTGTCCCTGAGGCTTTGATGAAATGACACTTCCTTGCCATTGATTCTCAGGTGCATTGATAACAGTAGTTTTAGTTGAACAGGCACATGTGCTGCTTCGTGGGAAAGCAATTCCTGAAACACACAAAACAATTTTGGTATTTTGTACAAAGTAAAAGAAATAACAGATTTACTCAAATGCCTCTGTTGAAATACTCCTCCACGCTGAATTCCAAGAAAAGGAATAATAAATAATTACTAATTGCTCATTTTGTAGTAAAACATAAATTACATTACTGTAGCAAGTACTTCTTCAAACTGCTGGGTAGTACTGTATGAATTTCGAATGATCATACATACTGTTTTTGAAGGAACGACAACTGATACAAAAGACGTGATAATTAAGTCATGTTTGCTTCACATACAAACATGTGAAACTATGTCATAATAAGTTTTAAGATATAAAGTTATTTTTGTTTGCTTTGTATGTTCCTGATTTGCTAGTCCACCAAACGAAGAACGAAATATTTCCATTTTTCTTCCTTTCATTGTGCAAAAATACATATATCAAGCAATGATAAAAAGCACCTATGGTTCGGGAATCGTACCTGCTCGAACGAGTGCGGAATTGACGAATTCTCTCATTATTGGTGACATCGTAAACCATCGCTAATAACCTCATCCAATATAGATTCACAGCTTTAGTGTGGCAATGCCACAAACTATCTAGCAGTAATCCCTGCAAATACACAGAACGCACACGTATTCAATTCGTATGCCTAAACGTTTAAACAGCACATAAAATTATCAACAAGTAGTCATTCGTCAGTAGGCTCATGCATTATCAAACGCGCCGGACTGAGCACACTGTCACACAAACATGGCCTCAGAGCACCCACACATCTTAATTTGTCTATACTTGGATTCTCTTAACGTGGTGTCTCAAGGTCACACGCGTAAGAGCCAGAGCAAATGCAGCCTCCAATAGAGAGCTGTAAGGTCACTACACCTCCGAATTTTACGGGTTCCAATTGGAAGCTGCCTTCCCTCTCCCTCTTTCGCGCGACCTTCAATTGCCACGCTAAAAAACAGTATGTAGTGCTATTTTTATAAGTCTATCTCTCAAGGCCCGTCTCCACGGTGGCGTTATGGCACGGTTTTCGCATCTTTCTCGGTCGTGTCGCTAGAGTCGCTTTATCTGCGGCACTGTTTAACTCGGTCCCGATCATGCGACACCTAGCGGCATGACAGAGAAGATGCGTAAAACCGTGCCATAATGCCACCGTGGTGATGGACCTTGAGAGACAAAGTTATAAAAACCGTACTATATGATCACGACAGAAAGTGATGGCATGGATGTTAATATATGGTGATGGTCAAATAACATGTATTATACTTGGAGTTTTCTACCGTGGCAGCTGAGGGGGGGGGGCAGCTTCTTCTTCTTCTTTTGCTGCTGCTTCTTCTTCTGCTGCTGCTTCTTCTGCCTCTGCTGCTGCTGCTTCTTCTTCTGCTTCTTCTGCTGCTGCTTCATCTGCTGCTGTTTCTTTTGCTGCTGCTGCTGCTGCTTCTTCTGCTGCTGCTTCTTCTGCTGCTTCTGCTCCTGCTGCAGCTGCGTCTTCTTCTTCTGCTGCTGCGGCTTTTTCTGCTTCTTCTTCTTCTTCTTCTTCTACTACTACTGCTGCTTCTTCTTCTGCTGCTGCTGCGTCTTCAGCTGCTACTGCTTCTTCTTCTTCTTCTCTGCTGCTTCTTCTTCTGCTGCTGCTTCTGCTGCTGCTTCCTCTGCTGCTGCTGCTTCTTCTTGTGCTTCTTCTTCTGCTTCTTCCCCCCCCCCCAATTTTCTCCTCGCCAGTATCCCTGGCGAGGCGGAAATTTATTCATGAAAACGGGTACATAATGCTCCAGCATTTCTGCTTTCGGAGCTGTCAGGAGGGCTTTGACTTAAAAAGACTAGAAACTAAAACTATCTTCTATATACATGGCCTCTTTTGGCTATTGCAGTTCTAAAAACATATATTATTGAATTTAGATCAGTTGAAAGTTCTTAGGAATGGTCTTGCTTCTTATTGTTCATACATTCACTCTCTCTTTCATACTTAATCTATATATACACACACATTCACTCACTCATTCATAACACTAGCACTTCACTTAACACTTTTTACTGTACACTATTTACATGAATTTTCGCCACGCCGCCGACTTTTCTCAAGTGTCCGTGGCGCCGCCACGTCTTCGGTGCCGGGTGGCCCAGGGCCGGCGGAGCGCGTTTCCGCGTCTCCCACGCGTATTCCGGCATCTTGGAGCGGCGACCGCCTCCCACGCACTATCTGCTCCCCCGCGTTGTTTCGCTCCCTGCGTTGTCGCGTTCAGAGAACTTGTGCGGGGGAAGTGCGCGGAAGGTGAAGGTGACGTGCTTTGGGCCCTTTCTTCTATGGAAGGTCCTGTGCACGCCGCTGCGCCGGTCTCGCGCAGGATGCGCGGAGCGGCGGCCTCAGCGCCCTTGCGAGCAGCGTCTCCGCCCGCTTCTGCTGCTCCGCCGGGAACTGATTTCGCACGCCCAGAACTCTGAACACGTCAGCGTTGCGGGGAGTGCGGTCAGGTCGGGGATTCGGAAGATGAGGGCGCGCCGCTCTGTTCTCTGCGACCCGAATGGGGCGCAGAGTAGAAGAAGGAGCGGCGGCAAAAACCTCGCATGCATACGCCCACAAGAGGCGCACGCACGCGGTGAATAAGCGCCGCATTAAGGAAATAGAGAGATCAGGAGAACGGAGAAGAGGTTTAAAAGAAGAGTTCTAATTTTGATTTTGGCCGCAAGGTATCGAGCGTGCCAGCGGAGACCGCTGTCAAACAACACGCGGTGTTAATACCTCGCTTCCCTCTGCCAAGGCAAGCGCGCGCCCGCCAAGCTCACCGTTTCATCGGGGTTAGCCCTCTTACAAGTGAAGTTGACGGCCAAGCACTTATCAATGTTCAGAGCGAGTCGTTTCCGACTTAGCCATTCAGGAAGGGCGGCGAGACAGTCGCTTAAGTACTTGACTGACTGCAGGGCCGCTTCTTGAACCTCTGAGGCCCCCGGCGGATTCGATAATGAGGCCCCCAAACACATGTACACGCGCGCGCACAATACACCTGCAGAAGTTATAGCTGCATTACTACCAATAAATAAGGGACGTCAATGTAATAATAATAATAATAATAATAATAATAATAATAATAATAATAATAATAATAATAATAATAATAATAATAATAATAATAATAATAAACTCACCTATGTGATGTCTTGACAGTTCCACTCTTTCTTTATTAATTATTATTAGTGTTGTATTTGTGGGTTAATAAATAACATCACTAGTTCGTAACAATAGCACTTTATTCATCTATAGGATACATTTGATATACTGGCGCGGCACACGCGGTCACAACACCACTCGAGAACATAAAAAGACTCCTGCGCTACCGTTGTGCCGGCCGGCGGGAGGAGGGGGAGAAGCCGGAGTCAGTGTTACCAACTGACCTAATACATAACATTTCTTCTCTCTTTTAAATGATCCTGGTTACAACTATGGTGGATAACGTAAGGGTGCACGACATATGCGTGTGGATCTGCGGGGTAATATTGGTGTAGCTGGTGTCTGGACTGATGCTGGAGTCACGTTGGCACGAGCAGCTTCTGGCGCCCTCTCAACTGATGCTGTGGTTGCTGGTGTTTGGAAGAAGTGGGTCCGTCGTCGCCTGGGTGTAGTTCCACCTACTTCGTCGGTGGTCGGTGTCTGGTCCCCTGCGGTCTGTTGTTCTTCTGAAAATTTCCGAAGTTGGTCGATATGTCGCTTGACCCGTTTTCCCTGGTAGTAGACCTCATAGTGTAGATCTCCGATGCGGGCTGCGATGGTACCAGGAAGCCATCTGTCCATGTTCGGGTTGCCGGATAGAAAGTAGACGGACTGGCCCACTTCAAGAGTGCGAAACGTAGAGTCCATTTCTGCCCTTTGTTTTTGACAGATCTTTGTGCGAACATCTTCGGGTGTTGTCAGGTTTAGACGTGTTCGAAGCTCTCTTCCCAGAAACGGCCGAGATGGGGACTGTCCAGTGGTAGAATGAGGCGCCTTCCTAAATTGTCGGAGAAACTCGTTCAGGTTGGTCCGCAGCGTTCCTTTGGTGGTCTTCATGGCGTGGAGGGCGTCCTTCACCGTTTGGACATACCGTTCTGCTTGGCCACTTGTCGATGGGTGATAGGGCGCTATGAGCTTATGATATTTCACACCACTGTTCTTCAGAAAGGCCTTGAATTCTTCCGCGATGAACTGTCGGCCGTTGTCTGAGACGACTGTGACAGGAGTCCCGTACGCCGTGAATAAATCGTCCAACAGAGCAATTGTTGCTGCTGCTGTTGTGGAGGTTGTTGGCCTGACCTCGAGCCACTT
The DNA here is from genome assembly GCA_011170035.1 of Teleogryllus occipitalis. Classification (NCBI taxonomy): domain Eukaryota; kingdom Metazoa; phylum Arthropoda; class Insecta; order Orthoptera; family Gryllidae; genus Teleogryllus; species Teleogryllus occipitalis. Next base: position 469,924 of record BLKR01000195.1, on the reverse strand, counting down.
GCTGTAGGCGTCTACAACGATTAGTAGCATAGTATCAGCTACTGGCCCCGCGTAATCGATGTGGATGCGCTCCCATGGTGCCCTCGGATACTCCCAGTGGTGGTCGCGGAACTTGGGTGGAGCATGAGCCTGGGCAGCGTATGTGGTACAGGATTTCGCCAACTTTTCGATGTCAGCGTCAATTCCTGGCCAGAAAACGAAGGAACGTGCCATTCCCTTCATCTTGACGATACCCAGGTGAGCTGCGTGCAGATAATTGAGGATGGCCTCTCGCAGTGCAAGTGGAATCACTACTCTGTGTTCAACCATCAGGCAATTGGCAGCAAGTGTGTACTTTGCCTCGGGTGCCTTGAAGTTATGGCGAGCGAGGTCTTGGCCTTCTCCAATAACTTTACAATTCTGCCAAGATGCAGGTCTTTCCTTGTTTCTCGTGCGATGGTTTCAGCTCTGACGGGAAGCTGTTGAACCTGGTGAACTGTAAACAAATCGAAGTTATCATGTTCCATTGTCTCTTCCCCACTGTGCGGACCTGCATTCCGAACCTTTTTGACTGTCAGTATCGGCATTCTGTAACAGTAGTCTGCGTTGGCGTTTTGCTTCGATGTTTTGAATACAGCGGTGTAATTGAAGTGAATCGAATTCGAATCGAATCTTTTCGAATCTGAATATAACCCAAAACTTTACGTTCCAACAAAGTTAAAAAAGCCACACCAAGGTAGTCGGCATAATTGGCCATGCGACTGATGCACAGAACTGGCAGCGACTTCTCTGGGTGGAGGATTTGCGTCAGAGGTTTGTGATCCGTGATGAGTGTGAAGTGGCGAGCGTACAGGTAGTTGAAAAACTTCTGCACAGCCCAGACGATAGCGAGCGCTTCCTTGTCAATTTGGGGGTATCTTTGCTCTGTTGCTATCATAGTCCGGCTGGCGTATGCGATTGGCCGCTCCTGATTGTTGCTGAGCCGGTGGGACAGCACTGCGCCGAGTCCGGTTTTGCTGGCGTCTGTTGCCAGCAGAAGTGGTAGGGTTGGATCGTACGGCATAAGGACCTGCGGTGAGATCAGAGCGTTCTTGATATCCTGGTAGGCCGAGACACCCTCAGGTGTCCACACGAGGGGGTCTTTCAACAGCATATCTCTGAGTGGACGATCCCTCGTTGACAAGTTCTGGGATGAAGTCGCTGTAATATGTAGCTTTTCCCAGGAAAAGCTGGAGTTCTTCTGCGGTCGTCGGTTTCGGCGCGTCTCGTACAGCTCGGATGTGTCTGATTTGTGAATACCTGACGCATCGATCTTGTGGCCAAGAGCTTCCAGGACAGGTTCTGCAAAGCTGCATTTGGCTCGGTTGAGCTTGAGACCGTGTTGGCGAAAACGCTCCAGCGTTGCGGTAAGGGCCTGGATCAGATTTTCGAAAGTATCAGCAAAAACTATGGTATCATCAAAGAAACTTACGACATTTTGGAGATTTTGCAGAACCGTATCCATTCGACGTTGCCAGATGGCAGGAATGTTGGCTGCACCATAGACAGCACGAGTTGGACGAATCAGACCATGGGTAGGGGTGTTGAGTGTGAGGGCGTGGCTGAATTCCTCGTCAACCTCGAGGTGAGTGTATGCATCTGTAACATCCAAATGACAAAAGAGGGAAGCGCCGCGCATCCGATTGAACAATTGGTCTATTTTCGGGATTGGATGTTCATCGACAATGATTCGCGGATTGTCAGTAGGCTTGTAGTTGCCCGTGATTCTCAACTTCCCGTTCTTCTTTACAACGACATGAGTCGTTGACGCCCACTCTGAATACTCGACCCTCTTGTAAAAACCGCTGGCGATTTTGGCGTCGATCTCTTTCGCATAAGCATCTCTCAGGGCTACAGACACGTCTCGTGCTCGAACGAACGTAGGTGTGGCTCCAGGTCTCAGGTGCATCTTCGCTGGAGGGCCTGATAGCTTCCCAGGGATATCACTGAAGACGTCCTGGTATCGGTGGATGATAACGTCAAGTTTTTGTTGGTCCGGGGTCGACAGCTTGGGCGGCGTCAGCGGCTTGTCGGTGGAAATGTGGTGCGCAAGGTTCTGCTCCCTGCACGATGGCTCTCCGAACATTTCCATGAAGTCGATTTCGTGCTTGAACTCTTTGATCCATTCCCGGCCCAGGAGCGTGTCGAGTTCGCCGTCCACCAAGTAGAGGTCGAGCATCTTCGTCGTAGCTCCCATAGTAGCTTGAACTCGGGTGAAACCGATGCAACGAATAGGATGGCGTGAGTAACTCACGAAACGTCGGCCTGTCTTACGCAACTTGAAATTGGGGATGATGGTGCCAAACTTCTCTTGACTCATGATCGCGCAAGGATAACCCGTATCGAATTCCATGTCGACTGTAGTGCCCTCTATCTGTACAGCCAGCATTTCTCGCCTGGGTGATGGTACCGATCCGATGACCTCGACTTTTAACACGTCGATCTGATCAACTGGGTCGTCGGATTCGTAGACCTGGTTAGCAAGCGAACGCGACCTGCATACTCTGGTGATATGCCCCTTTTTTCCGCACGTACAGCACTTGGCGTCCCGGACTCGGCACTGACCACGGGCGTGAGCTCCCCCACACCCCGCGCATCCTTGTTGGTTCTCGCGGTGTGACTGGCCGTCATGCTGCGGTGGTTCGCTAGTAGCTTGGCGGGGTCGTTGCTGGTTGCCTGGCTTTTGATTGCTGTTCTTCCGTGCCGGTGGTTTCTCGTAGCCAATCCGGTTTGTGGGTTCACTTCTCGGGGATAACTCCGGATTTTTAACCTCGTCGGCCGTGTTTCGTGTAGCTTCGAGTGCGCACGCTATCTCGTACGCGGTGGCAAAACTCTCTGGTTTCTTGGCAATAATCTCGTCGCACATGTCCCTTGATTCTACGCCTTTAAGCAGTTGTTCGATTAACATGCGGTCTAAAAATGTTCCACACTTACAGTGCGCGGCTCCTTGTCTCAGCCGGAGGGTGAAACTGGCAATCGATTCTCCTGCCTGCTGCGACATGCTCCGAAATCTTATGCTTTCAGCATATTTGTTACGGCTGATATCATAATGACTAATCAGTTTGGACTGGATGTCGTTGTAGGACAGGGTTTCCGGGTCGATGGGACTTACGAGTATCTTCAACGCGTCGTTCGGTTCGGCGCCCATGTAAACACGTGCGTACTACGCGTGTTCATTTTCGGGAACCTTACTCAAATTGAGCGCCCAGGTGAATCGTGTAAAATAGTCACCTACGGTGGTCCCATCGGCGGCGCGGTAAGCTGGCATCACGAACTGTGGTGGCCGAGGCGGTGCTGACGACGCTGACTCATTTTGACATGGTGGGGAAACTGACTGCGTTTGACATGGTGGGGAAACTTTGTGCACTGATGAATAAACCCGCGAGGTGATACACTTTTCTTCGTCACGGCGCGGTCGCGTAGATTCCGCACGAGTTCACTTTTGCTTGCTTAACGCGGCGTTATTTATGTATCCCACTCCTGACACCACTGTTGTATTTGTGAGTTAATAAATAACATCACTAGCTCGTAACAATAGCACTTTATTTATCTATAGGATACATTTGATATACTGGCGCGGCACACGCGGTCACACCACTCGAGAACATAAAAAGACTCCTGTGCTACCGTTGTGCCGGCCGGCGGGAGGAGGGGGAGAAGCCAGACTCAGTGTTACCAACTGACCAAATACATAACAATTAGTCTTCTTTAGAGAATAACTTTTCTGCACTTCGAGGAGGCAAAATCCTGAATTGTGTCTCCAAAATCAATTTCTGCAAAAATTTCATGTTCAATAGTCATCAAACTTAAATTATTTAATCGTGATTGTGCCATGCTATTTCGTAACTCGTCTTTCATTATTTTCAGCTTAGAAAATGAACGTTCTCCATATGCATTGGTTACAAATAAAGTGAGGAAAATTCTCATAGCAATTTCCATATTGGGGAATGCTGATAATGTATTCTCATTATTCATGTAACTGTACAGATTTTGAATATTGATATTTTTTTTCATTATCTCCAGCATATTCTTGAAAATATGTTATACTAGCTGACCCGGCGAACTCTGTTCCGCCTCAACAGCCGGTCCCATCTTTTTCTCGCGTCGCACTCACTGTGAGAAACTGTACTATCCTTGTTGCACTGCGTACGTGCAAAAACGTGCGTTCTCACACAGGAACGCTGTCGACTGGGATAAACAGTATCCTATGTCCGTCTCCTGACTCTAAGCTTCCTGCTCATCAAATCGGTACAGCCGTTCTTGAGTTATAAATAGTGTACCTAACACGACTATATACAGATATAACGGCGAACGGAAGGCGGCTATCATTATCGCCTTCTGTTATCAGTGCGGCGTTACAACAATGGGTTACAACAGGCAACAATCTGACAACAACCGCTAACATACGAAATCACGCGAAAACGTGCAAAAACGTGCGTTCTCACACAGGAACGCTGACGAACGGGATAAACAGTATCCTATGTCCGTCTCCTGGCTCTAAGCTTCCTGCTCACCAATTTTCAGCCAAATCGGTACAGCCGTTCTTGAGTTATAAATAGTGTAACTAACACGACTGTCTTTTATATATGTAGATTTGTTTTAAGATATGCAGCCAAATGGTGACATTCAGATATTAGCTCTGAAGTTATTAAGTCTTCACTATAAAAATTTGCAAGGTTTTCGCAATATTTTGAAATTTCTGAATTCTCTAACTCATGCAGACATTCCAAAAAACCAAACCTACCAACAATGTCTACATATGCTTTACTTCGGAGTTCTAGACTAGAAACCAGAGTGTCTATTATTGGTAGAAATGTCTCTACTCTGAACTTTTCTCTTCCCAGAAGTTTCTCATTACTACATCCACAATCTGCAAATGCAAGAATGGAGCTACATTTTATTTGACGCCTTTGTGTAACATGATATTCTTTCACAACTGATTTCGCTTTTGATTTGGACTTATAATCGTCAAAATCATCTTTCCTCTCCCTAATAAATACTGTTAATGACTTCAGCATCTTAACTGCTGCCGACAAATTAACTTTTTCACAGTTTACTCGCTGCGTTAAATATACTGAGGATTTCATTCCACTGTTTCCACTGTTCCAACTGTTTCAAGTTTATCAAGTTTTTTCTCTAATCCTTGAGCCTTAGGACGTGTCTCTGACGACTGATTTGTCACATCATTTCTTATAGACTGAAGACATAATCTAATTTCATTATATCCTTCACACAAAGCATTTACTGCATCTGCCTGCGCAGACCAAAAGACTTTCAGACCGTGTCTGAAAGTCGTTTCACCAATTTACGACGAGGACCTAAATATGAACAAAGTATCTCCCAGCGGTGTGTTGACGATGAAAAGAAGGTATAAAGATTTTGTACCAAATCAAAATAAATTGTCACAGTTAAAACACACTTGACAGCATGTACCCCTACTAAATTGAGTGAGTGTTCAGCACATGGCACATACACAGCATACTTATTTAGTTCTTTTATCTTCCCTTGTAAGCCTGAACATTGCCCTGACATGTTTGCTGCATTGTCACAAGACTGGCCCCTACAATTCAGGATATCTATGTTATTGGTGTGTCACAATTTCTGTAAGATGTTCTGCGTTATGACCATGAATGGGAATAAACTGCAAAAATCGCTCTTTGGAACAGCATCTATCACATATCTTACTATAAAAGTGAGCTGATCAATATGAGTCACATCCGGAGTGGAATCTTCAGAAATAGCATAGTATTTTGCTTTTCGAATTTCCGAAATGATTACTGAAAGAACTTTAGTACCCATTATTTCCAAGAACTCTTCACATATGGTAGTTGACAAGTATGATGGCATCCCTTTCCCTGCATTACCATATTTCTTTATGTGTTCGTGTAAGAATGGATCAAACTGACTTATAAGTTCCAAAATACCCAAATAATTTCCATTTTTTACTGAACCAAGTCTTTGATCAGAACCTCTTAAAGGGAGTCCTCTCGATGCTAAGAATTTAATACTACGAATTTATGTAACTCTTTTCAACATCTCTTTCCAATATTCTCGCTCATTATTATATTGGACGATCAATTGTGTATCTACTCGCCCGAGTGTTTTTGATCGACTACAATAAGCTACCATGCAATTTCTATGTTCTTGACTATTTTCATGTTCTGATGTAGCTTTCAGAGCATGTTTCCAGTCATTAAAACCATCTGCGCTTAATGGAAATTTGGAGTGAGAAAATAATTTGCACTCGTTGTTCTCTTAATATTTTCTTCTCGTTCCATAACTTTCTTACGTTTAGCACAACCACTTTCCAAACGCTTCATTACAAATTATTGAAATTGATACGCTAACTGGGAAGAGTGTTAAATTAGAAAACAGGCAAATAGACTCTCACTGACACGAACACTTTGAAAGACAAATGAATACTGTAGGATATTGAGTGGCTGCAGGCCTGCCCAACTCTATCAGTTGCTCCCCAAGCCCGGAAATTTGCCGGCCAGCTGCGTTGTGACGACGAGGAGATGATCGTCACTCACCGGCAGGAGAAACATCACAGCTATCGGACACGAAGGGCAATGCGAATTATCTTTTGCTTTCCGACCTTCGTATGGAAGTGTGTGTAAACACGCAAGACGGCGAATAGAACTCGAAAGCAATTGAATAATTTTAATAATTGTAAGACGATGAATAGGGATATTGAACTTCTTGAAAATAATTTTGCTGTTGTCATCGTAAAAATGACAACAGCAAAAATTTCACAAATGAGTGTGAAATTGCATATTTCACACTCATTTCACACACTAATTTCACAAAGGAGTGTGAAATTGCATATTTGCATAATGTCACACATCTAAAATGTTTTTATAGTAATATCTACTATGTTAACACACTAGATTGGTACTTCAAGAAATTTAGAAAATACATTTTTTAGGGAACATATTGTTAATTGAATTAGTAATAAAATTTGAATTAAAAAATATTAAAATGGATTTTTAGTATGACTCTTCGTCAGGCGCACATGTTTCTAGAAGACCCATTGCATTTTAAGAACTCAATATCTCGCTGTGCCGTAGGTGTAAGATGAGATCTGATGACATCCTGCGTTGAACGATTCTGCATCCGGTGGTGAGGTTACCGCAAGATATACCGGAGGGCGATAGGTCACGTAGTTCGTCTTTCCGACCGCGCGCGACGCGTGGGACTGCCAGACCCCACACGTCGAAAGGCGTCACATGCGCTTCGTTGAATTTCTTCGTGCCTTCATATCTTTACCAATAAATAAATATAATATACAATTCTTGAATGGAGTGTTCGAGTTTTGTGTGTTGGATATTTTGAGGCCCCTTAAGAGACCGAGGCCCCCGGCGGCCGCCGGGTTCGCCCATGCGTTAAAGCGGCACTGACTGACTGCCTTCCGTTCGCCGATTTCGCATTATATGTGAGCTCATTAATCCCGAGCAGTTATAGACCAATTAGTCTCCTCTCTATCCTAGGGAAGACGTTGGAGAGACTGATTCTTTCACGTTTGCAACAGGAAATACGTCACCTCAACCTTCTCAGAGATTAACAATATGGTTTCAGAGCTGGTCACAGCTCCGCGCAGCAGCTGACGCGGCTTTGCACGGAGATCGGCCTCGCCCTCAAGAGACTGCAGAACTTGCCAGCGGTCTTTTTCCACACGCGATCGGCCTTCGATTCTGTGTGGCATGCGGGCTTGCTCGCGTGCCTCGCGGAGTCAGGGATGAGCGATTTCTACGTCAGATTGATGGCGAGTTTTCTCTCTGACAGGCAGTTCAAAGTGCGCGTCAATAACGTATATTCGTCCCTCAGAAGTGGGCGTGCCTCAGGGGAGCGTTCTCTCTCATACCCTCTTCGGCTTATACGTAAATGATGCGCCGCTTCCTGCTGAAACCGAAATAGGTATTCAACGCCGCAGGCTCCTGATGTTCGCGAATGATTTCGCATATATTATGCGAAATCGGCGAACGGAAGGCAGTCAGTTAAATACCTAAGCGATTGCCTCGTCGCTTTCCCGGAATGGCTAAGTCGGAAACGACTCGCTCTCAACCTCGAGAAATGCGTCGCCGTCAACTTCACTCGTAAGAGGGCAAACTCCAATGAAACAGTGTGCTTGGCGGGCGCGCATCTATGTTGGCAGAGCGAAGCGAGGTATTTGGGCGTGCTGCTTGACAGCGGCCTTCGCTGGCATGCGCGCGCTCGTTACCTTGCGGCCAAAATCCAAAATCACACTCTTCTTCTGAAACCCCTTCTCTGTTCTCACGATCTTTCCATCTCTTTAAGACGGCGCTTATTCACCGCGTGTGTACGCCCCTTGTGGACGTATGCATGCGAGGTATTCGCCGCCGCTCCTTCCACTCTGCGTCCCATCCAAGTCGCAGAGAAAAGAGCGGCGCGCCTCGCGGAGCGCCCTCATCTTCCATGTTCTTGACACGACCGCTCTCCCAGAAACGCCGACGTTTTCAAAATCCTAGGCGTACGAAACCAATTCCCGGCGGAGCTGCAGAAGCGGGCGAAAACGGCGCTCGCAAGGGCGCTGAGGCCGTCCGCTCCGCGCATCCAGCGTGAGAGCGGCGTAGCGGCGAACAGCGGCGTGCACAGGGCCTTCCACAGAAGAAAGAGCCCGTAGCACGTCGCCTTCCCCTTCCGCAAACTCCCCCGCACAAACTCTCTGAGTTGTGCGATGCGGGGGAGCTGCAAGTGTGTGGAAGGTGGTCGCCGCTCCCAGATGACAGAAACCGCTTGGGAGGTGCGGAAATGCGCTCCGCCGGGCCTGGTCCGCCCGGAGGAGAAAACGTCGCGGCGCCACAGACGCTTGAGTGAAGTCGGCGCAGTGGCGAAAATGAAAATTGTGTTTAGTGTACAGTGTATATAGTAAAGTGTAGTGTGGTGTGAATGAATGTGTTTGTAAATATAGATAAAGTATGAAAGAGAGCGTGAATGTTAAAGTGATAATTAAAAGAAGAAAAAAGAACAATAACAAGAAATCATTTAATAACGTATTAATTAAAACACAGCCATCTCCCAAAGTGGTTATTTGTATTAGTTTTAAAGTTAGGTTAAGATAGTTTATTTAAGTTAAAAGCCCACCCCCTAGCTCTTTAAAGCGCCGCTTCACCGCATGCGGGCGTCCCTTGTGGGTGTACGCGTGCGAGACGCTCCTTTTTTATCCCCCCCCCGCGCCAGTACCCCTGGCGAGGCGGGAATCTATTCAGTGTACTGGGATTACAATTCCAATTCGCTCCAGCATTTCTGCTTTTGGAGTTAGGTGCGGGCTTTATCTTAAATAAACTAACTTAACTTATTTTAAATCTAGCTTAAAAACTAAAACATCTAGCCACTTTGGGCGATTTGTTTTTAAATAATAAAGTTGTTAATTGATTTATTAAAGTTCTTAATATTGTTATTTTTTTTCTTTTTCATTCACACTCTCATTCATTCTTAATCTATATTTACAAACACATTAATTATGTGTCGCTCCTTCCTCAATTCTGCATGAGAACCCAGAGCGGCGCGCCACAAGGAGCACCTGACTTAATAATAATAATAATAATAATAATAATAATAATAATAATAATAATAATAATATTTATCCCCAACTTGTTTTACAGAGATAATGTACAAGTACATTGTTGTTTCTTGGAATTACTAACCATCGATAACCAGTTGTGATGGTTCGCAATACTAAATTTATAATTTATTATCTGTCTACATCTACATATAATTTTTTTATGTGTGGTGTGTTTTATTACAATATTCTTATTTTTTAACATTTACAATATAAGTTTTTCTGAACATACAAAATAACAAACCTAGTTTTAAATCATACAATAAGTGAAGATTTACAGAGATGCAATAGGTACTTAGGTTTTTCTAACGTGGCGGCTGAGGGTAGTATCTCCAAGATGGAATTCGCCACGACTTTGTGAATCATTCTTAGTCCTGTCGCTATTGTCGCTTGATCTGCAGCACTGCTTGATGTGGTCGCGATCTTGCGACATCTTGCGGTAGGACCAAGAAAGGTGCCAAAAGTGCCGAATTCCATCTTGGAGATACTGCCCACAGCCGCCACGTTAGAAAAACCCAAGTATAGGCACATCTGTAACGTTACTCCTTTTTGAAGACATTAAATATGATGAAATTGGATTTTTATACTTGTAAGCCTTCATTTAAATGAAATTGAAGAATTTGGGATGTACTTGAAGTCACGGAAAAAAAATCGTCCTCCCGAAAGAGTACACGAGAAAGAACCTTTTCAATGAGACGCAGGACTGAATTTTGCAACTTTTAAACTAGCAGTTCAATTATCATGAAATTTATACGACATCTATCCTATTTCCAAAAATTCCAATTTCAATTGGAAGAAGATCTTACAAGATAATCAATTGCATTCCTCAATGCCTTTCCAATATGGTCATTTAGACCACCATTGTTTAAGATTAGAAGTGCCTTGTTTTATATTATATCTCGACATTATGGAGTAACATAACCTAGGCAATTTACAGGTACCACGCCCTTATCTCATTGTATTTGTTTTCTTCTTCTTTCTTTTGGGTCATCTAGGGACTACACACCAATTTCATTGCTTCTTCCTTTGTTCTTCTTTCTTATTGTTTTTGTTTTATATTGGTTTTATACTAATAATATTAATGTAATAGGTAAGATTGTAACTGATTGATTGTTTGACCTTTCAGAAATTGAGAAGGGCCTTGCGATTTAGGCCGAAACGTCTGCTTTAAATATATTTAAATTGACTGGAATCATCGTTTTTTCTTGTAATGTTTGATTTATCCAGTGAATCCTGATTTATTTCATCTTTCCATTATTCCAATTCGCTAATTTGTAAGTAACGCGATATTATGATGTAATACGCGTATAATTGTGATGTAATATATCCAAACTAATCGAAAAACTACTGAAAATAAACTTGTTATCAAGAAAACACTGTCAAGGATTAGAAAACTTCACTCTTTCACAATATCGAGCACGCACGTGGAATACATAAGCAAACAGGCATGTTTCACTCAGGCACTGCTCATTTCAAATCGGCATTTACGAACAACAAATTCTATAAGCTTATATGTAAAAAGACTTATTGCTATAATCAAGAGATGAGTTTTCAGAACGATTGACGATTAACATAAAAAAAGTGCTTCGTATGTTTCAACGACTTGCGCGTCCAAGCATTTGATTGCAATACAGCGCTTATGGAGAATAGCGTTGCTACTTCTCAGCAGCGCTTACACGCAACACTCGCCATACTGGACACTCGTATTGACTGAAATTTTGCCACCTTGTTCAGCATCTTTCATGTCCATTAATGTCAAGTCCATTAATATTACTTTATTTATGCTATGAAGTATTGAAAGTAGTGGTTTTATGACAATTAGTACTCAGACCTTTCATGACCTGCTGCCTGTCGAAGCGCGGAAATCGTCGCGCTACCGCTATACTTGGGTTATCTTAAGGCTAAATGTACCGACACTAGTTCCATTTGTCGCCACCACGTGGCAGCACCAAAATAAGCAAAATTTACTAGACTGATAACGTCTGAACAAATTGTCCGATTTTCGATCTGTAAAAGGTATTGGACTCCTTTTTAAAATAGAATTCACGATACGATGCCGTTTTTTTCAAAAAATATTTCAAAAAAATGTAATGATTTCTCATAGTTTCGGAAAGAAATTAAAAATATTTATCGCGCTTATAGCGCGATGAAGACGTGCTTCCTGAATCCAACGCCGTGTCAATCATGCAAATCGGATGAATAGGAGCGGCGTAAAGTGAAATTTCGGAAAAAATACCTGACCCCCCTTCTCCCTTCCCCCTTCCCCCTCCCCCTTCCCCCCTTCCCCCAGTGAACTTGGAGTGAGCATTCGCAACGATATTCGAGAACCACTGTCCCAGTGCCATATCGGATTTGGAAATCCCGGAACCCCTCGCCCACGGCCACTTTAGCCTAGCCCTTCGCGGCGGGCGCTGAAAGAACGCCCGCCCGGTGCCTAGAGTAACAACCTGCTCCATGGTTTCACAATGGGCAAACTGAATCAGACCTGTAGAGATATTTCAAGATTTTCACCGTGAAATATAAAGATGGAGTCTCACAATTGTTATAAATCTTGGAAACTCAGTCAACGAAGTGAAGAATCGAAGGATTATATAGTTCGAGTATATACACTTTACCTTCGATTCCTCTCTATTAGCATGATTATTATTATTATTATTATTATTATTATTATTATTATTATTATTATTATTATTATTAATAATAATAAAGTCCTAAAGTTATTTTAGTTAATAATATCTCACAAAATGTTTATTAAACTAATATACTTTTATAATTGTTATTTATTGTTTGAATTATTATTTTGTTCATATATAACACTCGGTTACTAATAATTAACGAAACGAGAATGATTCCACTAATAGTAAATGTGTAGTAAATGTAATCTCCACTTCGTCACTGCACAATGTTCTCGTCCACTGAAAACTGCTCACCGCCCTCTTCCTACGCTTGGGCATATCGAATTGCCCTAGTGTAGCACGCAGCCCGCCGAAGAACGCGGCGAGATGTCTGCAGAGGTCAGAAAAGTCACGTTATCAGAACAGCAGTGTGCCAGAGGTGCGACCCTGCTTCCAGCTCAGAAGGGTGACTACACTTGAGCGCGTGCCCTGGCGGCGCTGGGCTTGGATAGAAAGGAGCGCGAAATGAGGAGCAAACATTCAAAACGTGACATGTCCACATTACTCCTTTTCGAGAAAACGCAAAAAATTTATGTCATCAAAATTATGCAGATGTTTTATTTATACTTAATTCTGAATTATGTAATAATGATAGCTAAATATATTATTAACATAAAATTTAAATATTCTATGAACTTACATTTAAAGAAAACAACATTTATGTCAACTGGTAAAAAAGGAAGCCTGAACATCAACGGAGAAGTGATATACATGGCAGGCGAAGTTAAATACTTATGAATTACAATAACAAATTCTGGATACTGTACAGAAAAACTAAAGAGAGGAATAATTTTAGAAAAAGAAGTGGAAAGAAAATTACACAAATTCATAAAATATGCAGGCAAATCAAGTGATTGATTTCTAAAATTTTAGGTCCCGGAACGCGCTCAAAATGATTTATTAATTTAATAGAAATAATTATATATTTATAATATAATGTAATAATTATCAGCGAGATACAGGAACGCCGTTCCGTCGTGTTCCGTCAGAAATCAAATCAAATAATCGAGAAAATGGTATTTCTAATCCTGTTGTGTGGGTATAAAAGCTGAACATTGAGATAGGCCGAAAAAAAGAAGATGCTTTTGAAGTATGGACACGGAAGAAACTATTACGTACAATTGGAGGGCAAAAAGATAAATACCGAAATTTTGAAAAGAAAACAGAACTTTCTCTAAAAGCCAAAGCCAAAAAATGGAAAATAAAATATTTTGGACATACTATGAGTCGAACAAAATCTCTAGAAAAGGATATTATGCTTGGAATGATAGAATGAAGCGGAAGAAAAGGGTGTAAGTGGGCACAATTGAATAATTAATACACAATATCACAAACAATAGGAAAAAGGCAGTTCGAGTCCGAGTGAGCAATGAACAAATTGCTAACATCCTATTGCTGTGTATATCCAGATAGGTCTAACAAGGGATGGCTTGCGATTTATGTTCTAGTACTATTTCTCTGCGCGTTCAGACCCGCGAAGAATTGGGACCTGCAGATGAAAGGAGAGATGCTCACAGCCGCTGCTTGACCGGGACTGGAGCCGACAAATAAACATCATCGCACTGAACAGTCTGTTTGATACCCGCAGTCTTTCATGCGTACATTCTGCCATTATTAGGGAAGAACTCGCTGAATTATCGGCGCGTCCCCTCCCAGTTTCGGATAGCAAGAAAAGCGAAGGAATGATGCTCAAGTAATACAAATGCAAATATCAATGTTCAAAATTAAAACATCTTTAAAAAACCTGGTTTAGAAACATCGATCAAGTTCGTGCGGAAGATAATTTGTTTTGACAGTGGCCGTGATTGTTAATTTATAATTACGATTTAGACAAAACGGCAAAAGAAAGTTTTCAGGCTTAGTTTCGCTGTTATTCTTTTTACTATCGCCCAGGGTCGTCTTATGGAGTCACAACTTCCTCAAATGGGTACAGGAAGGTGGGCGAGAGACCTTACACCTAGAGTGCTTGCGTTGGCCGCCTCTCTGCGTACGGTAGGACATACGTAGGAAATGCCAGAAAAATGGGGTCATTTCTTGGGCTGAAGATAGTCTACTGGATGAGGATGTTACAATCACCGTTCGCTTTATTCGAACACATGTATTGACAGTGGTATAATGCAATATTATTTCATATTTTAACTTTTTTATAAAATTGTGATTATCGGTTCTTTTCATTCACAACAACTCATCAAGCACATCGATAATAAACATCAGGTTTTATAAATGTTTAATTTTTTTACGAAATATGTTCATGTGTCTATACAAAATCTATGTTTTGAAAATATCAACATCAATGTTGCATCCCTATTCTCAACACCTAGATGAGGATCGCCGATTTAATACGTTTGCATTCTGATTCCCTAATATGAGGTTTATCAGTGACTGGTATGCTACGTTTTACTAGTAGCATATAAATCTTATAAATTGAATTGCTACCCGATTAAATATTACTGATAAGCGTGTACGATGTTTAGAAAAATGGTATCTTAATGTAGAAATGTAAAAGTTGCCGAACTTTATAACAAAACATAATTTATCCCCCTCATAGACGGATATTCCTCTTCTAGTGTGGTGTTCCTGTCTAAGGGTTTAAGTTGTATTGCTTTCATGACAATTTAATGCATTAAAAAATACATACATATGTCACAATACAATGATTTACACTACATCCTTTTACATTATCATTTACGTAGTTTGTATCAAAATGACGCGCCGGGAATTACTTTTTCCAATCTTCAAGTTTATACAAATATAACAGAATCATTTTATAGCAATATCACTTACTAAGTAAGCTGGGACATGTCACGATTCTTAATATTAGATTTTAATGTTTGTTACAGTGTTGGATTCAGGATGCATCTCGCCTGCGCACTATTTTACCACTTCTTCAATTTTGTCCGAAAGTACGAAAACAGTTTTAAAATTTTACTTGAGAAAACAGATTCATCAGGTGAAGTCTATCAAGGAGACAAACGCCGTTTTGAGATCAAAAATCGAGTCGCAGGATAAAAGAGTTCTTGCGTAATTTCGGCTCATTCTTTCTGGTAGTGGAATGATAACGGAAGATCTTAGAAGTAAAATGTATGTAAAATAAGATGTTAGGCCATGGAATATTGGTGATATCTACACAATTAGTTCAATTTTCTTTTTGAAATCAGTTTCCAAATCGGAATTGATATTTTGAGTAGTGCCTCAAATAACTTTTTGATGGTATTCGAAGGAAGACGGAAATATGTGAACAAGATACATAGTTTTATACGACTATTACAGATGATATGAGACCGTTTGGTTGTGTTCCAGCATCACTAGTTTGATAAGTGGAGAAAAATATATTGAGATTGAATGGGACGAAAAAGGACGAACCGACTGCCCGGCTTGCCTGCCTGAGAGCACGGCCTCCTCCCGTGCCGCCCTCCTCTTGAGGCCGCCGGGTTTGGCCGTTCGGCCGCGTTGAGGGAGCCTCCAAAAGGTGACGCAAGCGTGAAGCGGGAAGGGGGGGGGTCAGGTAGATTTTCCGAAATTTCACTTTACGCCGCTCCTATTCATCCAATTTGCATGATTGATACGGCGTTGGATTCAGGAAGCACGTCGTCATCGCGCCCACATTTTTTTATAAGCCCACATTTTTTAATTTCTTCCCGGAACAATGAGAAATCATTTTAAATTTTTTTGGAAATATTTTTTGAAAAACGGCATCGTAGCGTGAATTCTATTTTAAAAAGGAGTCCAATGCCGTTTACAGACCGAAATTCGGACAATTTGTTCAGACGTTATCGATCTAGTAAATTCCGTGTGATAGTGCTGCGATCTATTGATTTTTCCTATAAGTATTTTTCGGTGCATTTAGCCTTAACGTGGTAGCTGAGGATATTATTTTCAAGATGGAATATGGCACGACTTTTTGCGTCTTTATGGGTTCTGTCCCAACATGTTGCATGTTCACGACCGTATCAAGTAGGGCTGCAGATCAAGCAACTCTAGCGGTACAACCGAGAAAGACGCGAAAAGCCGTGCCATATTCCATCGTGAAGATAATTCCATCAGCTGCCACGTTACGAAAAACCGAAGTATATCTGCCTATCTGTCGTCAGGGTCTCAGTTGTCTCGGCGTGCATGCAGGGTGTGGTTTGAAAAGACGAGAAGGTCGAACACATGCGTTAATAATCCAAATAAAATTATTGCAAAGATATGAGTCCCTAAAAATGTTATCTCGAAGGACAAATATACATTTCACTTTTGCTTAGAAACAATTTTCTCAATAGTGAGTTCTAATAAAAAATTAATAAAACGTGGTGGAGGAATGTCAAGTGCACCGCATGTAAGTTTATTTTTCAGCTTTATTAAAAATAGCATTGGTTTACACTATATTCTTACAACTGACTTCAGTAGAATTATTAAGAATGCGTGTTATTGTACCATTGAAACTAAAAAGAGACCAACGGATATGACCTTTGCCATCTTTCGTGAAAGGACGAACGCGCTAGAAGTATGACATCGGTTGATAGACATTTCTGGCGCTGCCGATGCAACTTCGCTCGCTGCAGGAAGCATGGAAGTCTTGATGCAAAACATCTTTAAAGCACAATTTCTAAGACTCCATAACACTTTAAAATTTGAATAGTATGTGGGTTGAGCATGGTGTTCTACCATCTGGCGGAACGTTGAGCATGTTTGGTGCATTCGCTTCCAACACTGAATGTCCCGCGAAAGAGGAGCTCTCTTCCCCACGGACGACTGACATCGACATTTCAAGGTTTCGCCAGTCGTCTCTGAGTGTGAAGGCCACGGAGGTGAAAGTTATTTTTCATACTTTTGTATCAATAAGTAAGACGGTATTTCGGCAAGGGGTTTCAACCTTTCTTCAGAATTTACGTACTACCTACAAGCTTGGAGAAAATTAGAACTTCACTTTAAAATATTATAATAGATGCCTTAATATTAGAAATTAAAGATTTTTTATAAAAAAGATGTACGTACTAAATTATTGATTGTTAAAAACAAATCTTTAAATGAAAATTAAAACTGAAATATAAATAGCAAAACAAGTGGAACTCCATGTGAAACATCGTTTACCCATCAAACACTAATGAGACTTGAATTGTTATTTTGCACAAATGACGACATCGATATGGAGATTAATGTTACTAATTTTCGGTCTCAAGACATTCTGCACGTCCAATTTATTCACATATATTTTTTATGTAATATAAAGGGAAAATGCCCATTAACAAAGTCGAGACCTGGATGGTTCCAGATACTGCAAAACTTTGTTCGGGCAACGCATGATATTCTTTCCGAACATCCTAAAAAAATTCGTCACGTCTTTGCATTTTAAAACAAATATTAAGACACAATTTCTGGTTGAATGACTTTGGCCTTAATACTGTTAGCTGTAAAATTTCTGATTCATTTTTAATTTGTTCATAAGCACCATTTCACTGTTTTTAATAAGTGGAATTCAAAAACAAATACTCTATTTTTCCTTTCACATCGCCAGTTGAAAATCGCTGAGAAGTATTCAAGAACATGAGATGTTCGTTCCGAGCGCACGAAATATTGATTTTATTACCATCTAACTCAAGAACCATGATTCATACAGAAATGTGGTTGATCTCATTTCAAAATTTGGACTTCCCTTGTCAATTCATCCGCTGGATGTTTGTGCTTTTCTTCAATAATAAAAAAGTTTCTCGCTTGGACGACAAAACGTAGAAGTAAACACTTCGCTATCATTTATAATTAATTTCTGCGAAATTAAACCATCAAACTCAATTTCAAACTAATCATCACATACATAAAAGTTCTAGGAATGACGGGTAAAAAACTCAATTTTCTAAGATCACCACAATGGAAGCTATCGTTGAGTAAACATGTTAAATATTTGTACGTGGAATCGAGTCGACGAGCCCAATAATCCCGAGCCTCGTGATTAGCGGTAGAAAGAGAGTCTTATGCAGTCGCGGCTCGTGATTTTCAAAATAGGGAAGGCTGCAAATGCATTGCATTATATTGCATTGCAGTGCATGCATTACATTTATAGAATGCAGGCATTATATACATAATCTCTTCCGATACAGGCATAAGGGAATAGCACTCCTATCGCAAATTAAGAAAACTAGTTGATGCGCATTGCCACACGCTGAGCTGCATAGTAACGCAATCTGGTGAGCACGCCATTCATCAGACCCAACGCCCACCCTTGAAGGCTGCCTCGCCGCAGCCTTCGTCCGCCGGTAAGCCTGTGCAGTGAATGCATGACGTCACGCCCTCCTCGTTTTACACAGACCTTATGGCGGAATGAAGTGGGAGCCTAACGCTTTTGCCTTCCCTGTCAACAGCTTCAAATGAGTTACGGATGACCGTTATCGAATTCACAGACAAACATTTTGATATTACTGTTACATAATGTAACTCAGAAAGCCATTATTAATAAATAAATACATTTATGAATACAATTTTTAATTTCTTTCGGGCGGCGATTTCTACAGGAGAGGCTCCGCCTTACAGCCTTCAATGACGAGCCGCGCCTGGTCTTATGTAAAATTGTGTTGGTTAGAACGAGAGGGAAATACTCCGTAAGGCTCCAATCAAATGTTGGATGCACAAATTTTTGATAATTTTGGCATTTAAAATTCCTGCTCTTTTGTGATGTAAGTTGGTGCCATATTCAAATCTTGAATATGAGATTTTAATTATAAGATCTGAGAAATGAGATTTTAAATCTCAGATCTGAAAAGTGAGATTTTAAATCTTAGATCTGAAAAGTGAGATTTTAAATATAAAATCTGAAAAGTGAGATTTTAAATCTCAGATCTGAAAAGTGAGATTGTAAACCTCAGATCTGAAAAGTGATATTTTAAATCTCAGATCTAAAAATTTGTTGAGATTTTTAATTTAAGATCTGAAAAGTGAGATTCTAAATCTCAGATCTGAAAAGTGTGATATGAAATCTCAGATTTTAATAGTGAGATTTCAAATCTCAGTTCTGAAAAGTGAGATTTTAAATCTCAGATCTCAAAAGTGAGATTTTAAATCTCAGATCTGAAATGTAAGATTTTAAATCTTAGACCTGAAAAGTGAGATTTTAAATCACAGATCTGAAAAGTGAGATTTTAAATCTCATATCTGAAAAGTGAGATTTTAAATCTCAGATCTGACAAGTGAGATTTTAAATCTCATATATGAGAATTGAGATTTTAAATCCCAGATCTGAAAAGTGAGATTGTAAATCTCAATTCTGAAAAATGAGAAGTTAAATCTCATTACTGAAAAGTGAGATTTTAAATCGCAGATCAGAAAAGTGAGATTTTAAATCGCAGATCAGAAAAGTGAGATTTTATATCTAAGATCTGAAAAGTGAGAATTTTAATTTTAGATCTGAAAAGAGATTTTAACTCTCAGATCTGAAAAGTGAGATTTGAAATCTCAGATCTGAACAGTGAGATTTTAAATCACAGATCTGAAAAGTGAGTTTTTAAATCTCAGATCTGAAAAGTGAGATTTTAAATCTTAGATCTGAAAAGTGAGATTTTAAATATAAAATCTGAAAAGTGAGATTTTAAATCTCAGATCTGAAAAGTGAGATTGTAAACCTCAGATCTGAAAAGTGATATTTTAAATCTCAGATCTAAAAATTTGTTGAGATTTTTAATTTAAGATCTGAAAAGTGAGATTCTAAATCTCAGATCTGAAAAGTGTGATATGAAATCTCAGATTTTAATAGTGAGATTTCAAATCTCAGTTCTGAAAAGTGAGATTTTAAATCTCAGATCTCAAAAGTGAGATTTTAAATCTCAGATCTGAAATGTAAGATTTTAAATCTTAGACCTGAAAAGTGAGATTTTAAATCTTAGACCTGAAAAGTGAGATTTTAAATCTTAGACCTGAAAAGTGAGATTTTAAATCTCAGATGTGAAAAGTGAGATTTTGAATCTCAGATCTAAAAAGTTAGATTTTAAATCTCAAATTTGAGGAATGTGTTTTTTATCTCGGATCTGAGAAATGAGATTTTGAATCTCAGATCTCAGAAATGAGATTTTAAATGTCAGATTTCAGAAATAAGATTTTAGTTCTCAGATTTTAGAAATGAGATTTTTAATCTCAGATCTCAGAAATTTGATTTTCAATCTCAGATTTGAGAAATGAGATTTAAAATCTCAGATCTGAGAAATGAGATTTTAAATCTCAGATGTCAGGAATGAGATTTTTTATCTCAGATCTGAGAAATGAGATTTTAAATCTCAGATGTCAGGAATGAGATTTTTTATCTCAGATCTCAGAAATGAGATTTAAAGTCTCAGATCTGAGAAATAAATTTTTAATCTCTGATCTGAGAAATGAAATTTTAAATATCTGATCTGAGAAATGTGATTTTAAATTTCAGATCTCAGAAATGAGATTTTAAATCTCAGATTTGAGAAATGAGATAATGAATCTTAAATCTGAGAAATGAGATTTTAAATTTCAAATCTCAGAAATGAGATTTTTTCTTAGCTCTCAGAAATGAGATTCTAAATCTCAGATTTCAGAAATTAATTTTTAAATCTCATATCTAAGAAATGAGATTTGAATCTCAGATATCAAAAATGAGATTTTAAATCTGAGATCTCAGAAATGAGTTTTTAAATCTCAGATCTCAGTAATGAGATTTTAAATCTCAGATCTCGGATATGAGGTTTTAAATCTCAGATCTCAGAAATGTGATTTTAAATCTCAGATCATGGAAATGAGATTTTAAATTTCAGATCTCACAAATGAGATTTTAAATCTCAGGTCTGAGAAATATGAATTTGAATCTCATATCTCACATGTGAGATTTTAAATTTCAGATCTGGGCATTTTTTAAAATTAATCCTATTATCCCTTAATCCTATTTATCGACGCAACGCGTCTCTTTGCCCCTGGTCGAACGTTGAGCGCGGAGTAATCCTCCATTAATATCTGTCCTTCTGTATTCCAGAGGACGCTGTATTTTAAAGTCTCGTCTTGTCTCGTGTAGTCAGCTGTGAAAGAGGACCGCCAGGTAGTATCTTCGCGTACGCGCCTCTTAATTCACGCGCCCCTCTGTCACTACCCAGCGGTCAGAATTGGGAAGGAATTATGAAAGGGGTACGGTTTGGGTCACTTCACAGGGGTAGGACTAGCCCTTGTGAAGCGAAAACTCGTTTTGTTGGAACAAATTTCACACGAGATTCGACGAGACTCGAACCCGGACCTTAGTGGTGAAAGGCTAGCGACTTCGCTATGTGCCACGAGCCTCATTTCATACATCTCATTTTGTTATAAAGTAGCACCTTATCGGCAAGGTCATGATAATATTTACCTGGAACCGTTTTCAAAAAGAAAACGTTGCAACTGGAGGTGTGGTGATAGAATAAAGCTTTTTTAAATCTAATTTTAAACGAAATTCGCAATCAAAACCTAAATAAACCGAAAGCAAATATCATTGTAAATAACAAATGTCATAAGACACATGCACCTCGGCAACGGCATAAAACAGCCCAAAACTTAGAAATTCTCTACGAAGCGCTTACGAGCACAACAAAGGTTGCCACCTAACACTTCCCCGCCAAACGTTGTGACATCTCTTTCACAGTCTAGACCAATACCATCTATTACTAGTGATTACTAGAAGTACTACTAGTAGTAATAGAAGGCATTGTTTAGACTGTCTCTCTATAGCGACGTTCAAGCGCCTGATTGGATGAAACCGTCAACAACTGATATCTGCTAGACGCACGGTTAGAATTATCACACTACATTGATAAGCATTTTGGATGGTAAACCAAGCATGAGGATCATTTAATGTACCAAACATTGAATACTCAAAAAAATACTTCTAATATAATACAGGTATAGGAAACTTTTTCTCAATGAATTTGCACAAGGATATTGGATCTTCTGAAAAGTCGCAATGATCTCAATTGAAGAATTCCACATCTTAAATAAGATAGAACAAAAAAAGGGGAGGGGAAAAGAGGATTATTTTAATTTTTTTTCGTTTTAAGTGAGAAAACATGTCAAACAATAGAATTTCATGACAATGAAAGATCTTGGGCAACAACAGCACATACTTTCTCACAGTAATTGTGCCTGTGCTGGTTAAATAATTTAATTAATAAATAGTTATACATTTTTGAGTAATTTTGGGAGAAATCTGGGCAATTAAAAAAGATTTTCTCAAAAATGACTTCAAATATTTCCTAGTAACTTTTGGTATGGAAAATGCGAAAAGCACTGAAAAATATGACATACACATAATTCTGATGTAATTTTTGGCTTTTAAAAAATTACACAAATGTACTTTTATTAAAACATTTTCCACATTGTTAATATTTACATTCCAGGAATCTTTAATACATTATTGCAATTGTGATTACAAGTGATTCAAATGACTTCTAAACTTTCAATGAAAATTTGCATATAAGACCAGGTTTTACTCTTCTATAATTTTCTGAATCGTATGTCAATTCTATTATTAGGGAATTGAAAAAGCAAGAAAATGAAAAAAAAAAAGTTATTTACTCTCTTCCTTGCAACAATAGTAGCTGGGAAGAGGGTGGTGAACAACCAAATAGATGCAAGAGAATAGGAAACTATCTAGTACAAGAAAGTTTGTGTCATTCTGTAACACCACTAGATTCATACTACAGCATGATAGCAATATATTCTCAATGTTCTGTTGATCCTGACATCACAGAAAATTCTCTCAAGAAATCACGAAAACTACTCATATTTTGAACACAATTGTACATTAAATGATATACCTGGTATTCAGGAATAGATTACTTTATGAAAGAAACCCTTCAATATATAAAATGAATGATAGGTTTTAAATATCAGAAGGTAAAAACAAGCTTCTTGGCTTTCCGGGAGATGCCACGTCTTAGGCACAGGTGCCAACATTTCAGCCAGCATTCTGCAACCTTCCTCAGGGAGAAATGCCAAATGGCAGCTGAAACGTTGGCATCTGTGCCTTAGACGCGGCTTCTCCTGGACAGCCAAGTAGCTACTGACTTCAGCTGCAGAAGCCTTCTCTGTCAAAAATGTAGATTGTTTGCGATTTTTGAAATTTCAATTTTTAATGAAAATCAGACCTTTATCATTTTTATAATCGTTTTTTCTTCTATTTGAGCAGACCTTTTGGAGTCATTTGGGAGAAAATTTTGAAAATGTCCTAGGGGCTTCTTACAATAAAAACCTTTTCAAATTCACAAAGCTATGATATCAGCCAGATAAATACGAGAATATCCATTTGAGTTTTTTTAGACTGACATTTGAATTTCAGTTTCACTAGACAATACATTTAAAGTAAATACAAAACTTTACATTGGCTTTGTGTATGTAATGAGAGACATTAACGGCAATAAATTTGTTAAATGTGTGTTTTGAAATGACCTAGTTTTGTTTTGAATGTCTATGAAAATACAGAACAGTAAATGTCAAAGAGAATATCCAATTTGGTGAAAATCCTGCGAATGGTTAAGGTGTTAGTTCATGGGTGGAAAGTCAGGTGTTTTGGATAATTGTGCTGTCAACCTAATTTCATGTCAAAGTCTTGCATAACTTTTGACAAAGTTTCATTTTGCACTTGAGATTTCAATGTGCAGGTGTTGTTGATGGTAGGGATCAGTGGTAAAGGTTAAACATTGTGAACTGTATTGAGATTTAGAAGAATCACATGGAATCTCTGTGTGTTGAAGATATCATCAAAGAGTGTATTTGAGTGGCTCATTAAACTAGTGACAATAAAACAATCGCTATATCTAAAATTGTCTAACAATAGTGTGACAATGTCTAAAATTGTAAAAAGTTAATTATTTTGTGATGCTGCAGTCCATTTATTCTTTAAAGGCATAGAAAAAAAAAAATGGAATACATGAAACATGTAAGATTTTGAAAGGAACTTAAACAAATATTGACACAGAGACATAAAATAAACAGACAATAATCTTATACAAAACATGGTAAAACAAACTGTGGGAAACAACTGATAGATCTAAGATAACTGAGATGACTGAAGATGCCAATTTTGAGAGCTTTGACAATAATTTCACTGCTTGTCTACAAACATTTAAAGGCCACAATTTTATAGCAAAAGAAAAGTTCTCATACTTAAAGAGCTTAAAAAATATTATTAAATGGGGAGAATTCATTGTTAATGAAGATTCTGATTTTAATTTCATTTTTCTTACAAAAATTTACTACACGTTTTTGGTAGTTAATTGCTCTTCTTATCCTTCTTTTAGATAAAGAATACATGATTTTTGTTTCAAAAATGCACAGTAAAGATGCTGATAAACATTTTTGTGCACTCTGCAAATAAGAGTATTTCAAATGTTTATTGTTGTTACTAAAGACTATTTAAGTTTATAAATCTGAATGGCTTATATTGGGAGAATGAAAATAACAAACAATATCTTTAATAAAAAGCTATCAAGGAATTGAGATCTATATTTTTTTGCATGGAATGACCCTCCTGCTTTCCTTCATAAAAATCTCTTTACAATTTTATCCAGAAAACCTTATAACTAGGGGATTTTGATGATCTAAAACATCACCCAAAAACGATCAATAAAATGCTCTTAAGAACGCCCTAAAAACCAAAGAAAAATGTGATCAAAACCAACTCGGTGGAACAACTCAAGCTGTTGGATACATTACTGATGTATATAATCAAGACTTCTTCCATTCATTCAAGTGAACTCACGTTGAAAACTTTTTGTGTGGACTGCGCTTTACCAGGAAATCTGTCTTTAGTTATCCCGAAAACGGCCGAACCGACAATGGCACTAATATGTGTCACAGGAATCTTAGATTACATCTGTCATTACAATTTCTGAGCAAAGAAATCAAGGCTGCTCAGGAATTCTGTGGAGAATATATTTTAAATGTAAATATTATTTGCCGCAAGTAGCATTAAAACAATATTAAAATTAATAAAATTGGTATAATATTGGTGTATTATGGGAATATTGGTATTCCCATAATTCATCTCAATTTCCATTCAACAATTCTTCTACGGTAACCAATAATTCATTTACACAATCATTTACGATACTTTCTTTTGTGTTTTTATTTTAAAAACCTGTAAGCATATATTTCATTTCAATCTTTTTCTTTTTTGTGTTGCTACAAAACATACCAATAAATACATATTATAGCAGCACTGTTAGTACATCACTATGGAAGTTTCTTATTAATTAGAACAAGTTGTGTGTCTTTTCTTGCTTGTTGATATTCAATCATTTGAACAGCAATTCTGAAATGTATGGAATTTTATAGATGTTGTTGGCTTAACACCTAAAATTGATTTTCAAATGAAAACAAGCAAGCCCTGAAATTAACCTATTGCAAAAAGAGATCTTTCAACCTATTCACCATTTCACCTGTGGCCTTTACTAAATAACTTTCATGGTTTTAATCTTTATTTGAAGGAATAATGACTTATATTGTCTTTCAATATTGCCCTTTTGATACAAATCTACCCGAAAAATTTCCTTTTAAAACATTTTATATGCCCTAGGCACCATCAAAAAGTTAAATTTAATCACACAACAGTTCTTGAGTGATGATTTTTAATTCAGGGGTTTGAACAAACTTTTCTTCAGACACATTTCTGACTTTGACAGGAATTTAAACTTTCTATAGGAGTAAATTTTTACATCCCTTGGGAGGTCATAAATGATGGGAGAGGGAAGTTTGGAAAAAACGGAGAATCTTGTGAGCAATAATCAATGGAATAAACATTTCAAGAGCATTTGACTGGTAAGAAAACACATTAAATATTTTTGCCTTGCGTGATAATGCCCTTCATTTACAATGGTCAACATGACTTTTTTTATACAAGAAATTAGAGAGAATTTAATACACTTAATCACCATCAGTTCATTTATAAACTGAAAATTTTCCCTTCACAGGTGTGTTCTAATGCCAGTTACTTTTTGAAATAATGTTTTAGCTTTTTATTAGTCATGTTGTAGAATCCTTGAACTAAAATGTAGCACTCTCCTCATTCAAAGAAGTATTTAATTATGTTGCATTATGGTGAAGATCAAACGACAACACACTACACAATTCTTTCATGTTTTGTGATACTGAGATCTGTAAATCTGGCATTGTGTTGTGTTAGTAGTGCACTGTTTGTGAGCCTATTAGCATGAATAACATTCACTTGCTTCCTTTGAGTTTAAAAGAATGTTGTGAAAGGTGTAGAAAACTTGTATATATCAATCTTCATTAGTAAATTCCATGATTTGGAGGAACTCTAGAATCATTTAACCAACAATTTTCTTTTACAAATATTAAGGGAATAACATCAAAAACAAAATATACAGTTAAGAATCTATATTTGCCATCTGCAATGAAGCCTGACTCGCTGTGAATCTGCACCAGTATAGTAAGTAGTCATGAGCTTAAATGAATTAAAGAAAATTTCTACAATGAGAAAAGAAATATTAAGTCAAATGCACGTTTAGTATGCTGGCTGAGTAGTTTCTCTTTTTAAGATCAGGTATACAGTAACTATTCGTCCCTTTGTCACAGAGAGGTGGCTGGAAACCTCTAAAGGCACTCTTTGACCAATGCCTCTCAATTGGGTCAAGGCCCAGCCCAGGCACCCTGACTTCCCCAAGCTTCAACTCGTGAGGCAGCCCTTGAGCCCATCCCAATTACAACTTTCTGTAATGCCTGAGGGAGCCTGTTTGCCAGTCTCGAGCTTGCATCACTTCAGGAAAAGGGAGGTAGTTCCCAATTGCACCACTGCCCTAGTTGATCTAGCATACATCATCTTGATCATTCCTGAGCAAAAGCAAGGGATAAGGGTTTAAGAGTCAAACATGGGGGGGGCTGTCCCAGTGTATAAATTATGGGGATGCTCTTTGTGTATGTAAAAGACCCTCTTATAAGTAAACTCAAGTTGTTCTTTAGTTTACATTAGAATACTTGTCTCACAGGAATTTCCTTCTCCACAAACTTTACCATATGCTACGCTAAGTAACTCAATGGTTTTACTCTCACCACCCTTGACAAGGGGTGTGTAAGAAGTCATTATTGTATGCTAAAATAACCCAGCTCATCTATGAAAGATGCAAGTATGCTTCCAACTTTTCCAGTGTATTGTTTTGAGGAAGGTTCTAGGGCACGCGGTCTCTGAGAGCTCTTTGTTGTGCACAAGTAAATTAAAACAGTATAAGCTATACAGATTCTGTCAAGGCGTAAGGCACTCATCTTAACACATTGAGGACTTTTCACTATCACGGTGATAATGGTTGAATGTCTGCTGAACAGTGCTCTCTTTCTGTGGAAGGTAATGTTTCAATTAAGAGAGAATTTTTTTTGAGGACCCAACTGTGCTGGCTCCCAAATGGATGATGAAAAAAATAATCAGAAAAACATGTCATCATGTAAGTTGAAGACAGTAATAAAGTATGTTGTCTTAGGTTAAGGTCTATGAACGTGTATTAGTATTTCTACATTTATAAGAGTTTCCGCCTATAAGAGACAAAGATCATATGTCTCAAGGTGTCTCTCGTTAATGAAGTACTACTACATAATCTTAGCTAAATATAAT
Organism: Teleogryllus occipitalis; assembly: GCA_011170035.1. Taxonomy (NCBI): domain Eukaryota; kingdom Metazoa; phylum Arthropoda; class Insecta; order Orthoptera; family Gryllidae; genus Teleogryllus; species Teleogryllus occipitalis. The sequence goes on along the minus strand of BLKR01000195.1, from coordinate 442,077 downwards.
GCATAGCAAAGTTATTACAAACAAAAAAAAGAAAGAAACAAATTCTTCGAAATTCATTCTTTCATTAATATATATATTAAAGTTCATGTTAGAGTACCTTGAAATGGATTCTAAAAAGCAAATTTTGTAGAGTAAACTAAAATTAAAAATAAATAAAAAACAAAATATGGATGAAGCTCTGGAAGTATCTGGAAGTAATGTGACAAAACATCCATCCTGCAAATAAAAGAAAGTGCAATGTTGCAAAGAACAATGGAAAAATCACAATTTTCAATAACATAAAATTTATTGGTGACAGTCATAACACCTAAACGACTTTTACATTTAATCTGTGGTTTTGACAGATTAGTAAATCTCCTTGAATCTATGCAAAAAGGTCCTAGTGATAGATCGTGCATTTAAACACTCCAACATAACAATATTGGGGGTATAGTTGAAATTAGATTTCTGATGTACTAATACAACAATTTCAATTATGTTAAAGGCCCTTTTTGAGACAATCCAAAGTCAACGTCATGTTTTCATGAAGAGCAACACATGCGTGTCATTCCTTACACCAAACGCATGCACATTGAAAAGAATAAATTACAGGGCATTCTAAAAGAAAACATACATTGTAACACATTTTCACCATATCTCTGCAATTCCACATAGGTTTCAAGCACACAAAAATGTCCTCAACATTTCAGAAGTACTATTCACGTATAAATTGCCACTACCTCCCAATATATATTTGTTGCAGAACTTGAAAAATTTTTGATACAAGTCTGTCTATATAAAGTTACATTTTCCCCACTGACACCTTGAGAAACACCAAGTATCCCAATATAGTTCTATAACCTACTACATAAACTAGTTTGAATAAAAATTCTGATTATATTTCAATTATTTTACTGATACATGAAAACCTACATTCATAGTCATAATACAATTAGAAACCTAATTTATATAAACTTGTAACTATAAATAAAATAAGTATTCTGTCATAAATTGAAAAGTTCTTTGTTCATAGTTTTTCAAGAATATATATCTATTTGCAAAATTTACTGACATTGCAATGCAATTTACTTGTAAGATGTATTCTTTTTACATCAACTAATTAAAGAATGATTGAGTTAGAGAAAAGAAAATCAAAGAAAAATATATCCTGACACCATAATTATCTGAAATTACTGGCAAAGTTGCACACGCAATATTTCTTCCTGAGTGTAAGACTAAATATGGTGAAACTTTTAATGGCATCCCTGTTGAAAAAGAGATTAATCAAGATATCATCACAGAAAAAAACTTTTCAAACACTTCAAAAACGATTCCCACAAAACTCCATGATAATATCCTTGATATTAACAATGCAAATTTTTTCTGCACAAAAATTGATATTGATATTCTGCACAAAAATTGAATAAATTTATAAATCTTGAATATACTATAATGTACACCAAATGACAAGCAGCAATTGGAATGCTTATGTACAATTATTAAAGAACGAACAATTTACCTTTTGATCATAACAGGGAGTTACGAAAAGAAAAGAAAACAACAAAACATGAAAACATGATGTTGAAACTGATGAGTGTTGTCCTTTGCACACAGTTCCTTAAGAAAGTTCATTTTGTAGTTTCTTTGAAAAGGGCACTTCCTTTAATTGCTGATGTGTTCAGAGTTCATACATTCAGAGTTCTTGATGATCGATGTCAGAGTAGCCAAGACACTTTCAGATTGAGAGAATCCAAGACAATTCAAACCAATTTCTGGTAGAACGTGATGGATGCGATAATGCAAAGTGCCACAGTACCTTGCACTTGTCACTCCATTTGAGTGCAAGCGCGTGTTTCCCTCCATGTGGGAGCCCGGTGGTGTGCGAACGTAGGTTGAGGCAGCCGTGAACACAGGAACACCTACCTTGCTCGGGAGCAACACTTCCCTGTACATGCCTACAATATGACATGCATAGGGTTGTCCACTCATTGACACAAAGAATGGCAGAATACTAATGATTGACAAAGTTATTATAATATATTGCTTAAATTTTGATTTAACTAAAAAGTGGTAAATGACTACAGAAAGCAAAGTTTCTTATAAAAATATAAAAAATGATATTTTTATTGAGCATTATTCCACAATAATATGAGAGTCTCACTCTTCGTTTCATGAGTAAAATTAAAGTAACGTTAAAAATTACAATAGATCTGACATATTTTCAACTTGTTACCTTACAATTGCCTTGACACAATTAAGGCATGACTAAAATTGTGCTTGATGTGTATCAGTCACATCTTAGGTAACATATTGCACCACTGTTTACAGTTTTACTCAAATATATTAAAATATTGCCTCAATTTGCACTATTTCCTGTGTTCACTTTCACTCAGAACCATCTCTCTCACACACACACACACACATGGTAGGCCAGGCCACTACAAATGCTTCATAAATGTTTCACACTGCAATGGAAAGAGCCTCACTAGAAAGAATGCTAGTAGTTTCCCTAGCATAATGAACCTATCACATTTTTCTAATAGTCACACTGCAACACAAGGTAAATTAAATTCATTACAACAAAGTTTTGCTTTCTACTATGTGCACATCAGAAAGATTTGGTACTTCTCAAATTTGCCTTAAAAAAGAACATTATTCTGTTTCCTTACTGACTTCAGAAGGTTCATCTTGCACATCAACTGATGTTTGTTCCTGATTTTCAGGTGGATTTTCACAAGGTACATCACTGCACAACGCATTTTCTTGTCCTGTGGGCTCTGTTTGCAACTCCATGGTCTGATCACAATCTACACTGTCATTTTTATCACCACCTCCTTCGCCTTCTTCCATTGGTGTAAAATGTGAATCACTAAAACTATTATCCTCGGTTACTGTATTGCATGAATCGCTTTGTATTGCATTCAATGGAGGAGGTTCATTATCTGAGGGAGTATCTGTTAAAGCACCTTGGACACTAGGATCAGCTGGTTCTTTACTGTCTTCTGAGATCTCCTTTACATCTTGTGCCTCAGATTCCACCACAACTGCTGCATTTTCCGAAGGTTCAGGTGATACATTACTCCACCTTGATCTGCGACTCCTATCTCTTTCTGATCTGCTTGAACTAGCCTTGCTTCCTTCACTTGATTTGCCAGGGGTTTCATCTGTCCTCCCTCTACGCCCTGTGCTGCCAGGAGTGGGAGGTCCTGCAGCGGCCCCTGAGGTGCCAGGAGCTCCTCTCCGTGGCCCAGCTGGCCCAGGGCCAGGCACAGGGCCAGAGACAGGACCAGGACCAGGACCAGACCCAGGACCAGGGCCAGGGCCAGACCCAGGGCCAGAGCCAGAGCCAGGACCAGGGACAGATCCGGGGCCGGGGCCAGGGCCAGGGCCAGGGCCAGGACCAGGACCTGGACCCCAGCCTGCACCCCCACGCATGTGACGACCTTCTTCTCTGGCTCTCCGTTCCATTTCATCAAAGGGCAAGCGCCCAAAGAATTGCTCTTCACCAGGTGATCCCTCAAATCCCCTCCCAGACATGTGAGGGCCTTGGTTATCCATCCATATACCTGAAAATGAAGTATCCTGTTTTAAATACTGGAATGACACAAGAAAGTCGTCAGTTTGCTTAGATATTATTTAATTTACAAGAATAAAAATTATTTAGACCAAAAACTGTAACAAAATACAAGCTTCTATTAAGTGTATCCACAAGATACACAACTATCTTAGATAAATTAAACCACCCATCCAATTCTCTATTTTTATCCCCACACATGGCACAACTTCAGTAGTTTCCTCAACAAGAAACATCAACAATTTTTGAAGCATAATTTAATACATGGAAATTCCAAAAACAATTCAATAATTTGAAATGACTTGGTTCGGTAATGGATGAAAAAATTGATAGGTCTAACTTATTGAATATATGACAAATGATTAAGTCTTATGGACAATCAAAGAATCGAAACATTTCAGTTCGAAGCTTATGATCATTTCATTAAACAACAATTTATCACGTTCAAATTGATGTGTGTTCACAAACACACTTGGTGCAAATTAAATGATAACTGGAAAGAAGTTCAACATCATTTTTTCAAATATGCCGAACTTAAAAAAAAATCTGACACAATACCTTCATACTTTAGCTACACTTCATTTAATACACACTGAACGGAAGCACTTGTTTGTTGATTAATAAACACTGTTTTTGGGAAAATACTATTTTGTTTATAACAATGATCTAGTTTACATTCTAGCTAATAATTCAATGATCTAATTCTAAATATACATATAGGATTTAAAAATGCCTCAGTACAATATTAATAGAACAAAAGACAATACAATTAAATACTCAAACTATGGCCTATGGATAATACAATATGGGCATTACAGTCTATGACAAACTGGAAACGAGAGAGAAAACTCTTGACAATATCATAACTGAACACTGTACATAAATTTGGCATAAAAATATGTACAATTTAATTACCAGTGTAGGATGCTAATATGGTGGATTCGATCCCCAACACCTTCCAACAATTTTTTAAACTTAGCAAGTTAAGTAAATAAACTACGATATTTTCTATGATGTTTTGTGAGACTGGTAAGAGTCTACTAGTAAAACATGATGAAAGAAGTAATCTGTTTGATAAATTAATTCAAAATTTGGTCTTCATATCACACTCTTATAATTTAATATTTTCTTCCAAAATAGAAAACAATGATTAATGGATCTTTTGAAACTTTCCTGTTGGTTACAACAAATGGGAAAGAACAATAATAAGAATTCAAATGGCATTTATCCACATGTGTGCATGCCAACAAAATGTTTGTAGTGAAGTGGTGAAAAAGTTTTTATACATTGATTGATTGATGTTAATGCAATTTTGCAAAGCTTCACAAATATTAGAATCAAGTTATGATTTAATGTTAAATATTAAGAGGATAAGGGCTTCCAGAAAATCAGGTTCCACTTGGCTGACTTCCTCCCTGCATTTGTGATACAAAAAACTGAAAGACTGCCTAATTAAATTCTTCTTTAAGATAGGGGAAAAATTTTATTTGAAATCTCAAGTAGAAAGTGACTTTCCTTTTGAAGATCAAAAGTAGGAAATTTTGGAATAAAACTGAAGATTTGTATAAAAACCAAACACACAATCTTTTTACAATAGTTGAAGTAACACTGAATTGTCTACAAATTTATTTATAACATTACTTTATTAAACAGGAAAAAGAACGATCATGTAATATAATCGAAGTAATTTCATTTTCATCCTCTGTCGCCTTCCAACAGGATCGCTTTCCCCCCTGAAACTAATTTTCAAATCCACCATTGAATCGTATTTGTGCTTTCAGAATGAAGTAAAATGTATTTAGAAACCAATTTTAAACGCTTTCAGAAAATCAGGATTCACTTTCACAGATTTCCTTGTAGTTTGAGTTATCCAACAAAATCTGAGAGTGCACTTACATTCTTCTTGAAGGTAAGTTAAAGTAAGAGTGGGGAAGTTTTTTCAAAATCTCAAGCAGACTGTGACCTTCCTCTCGTTTTGAAGGTTAAGTGTGCAAACTCTCACTCACTTACTCACTCACCCACCCACATAAAAAGAGACATGTATAAAAAAAAAAAACTTTTTTTCATTTAAAGTATATTTTAAAAACTGTTAAAATCATTTTATAAATATCTTAACCACGGCATTTCCAGAACAGTAGCATGAGGGCGGCAAGGTAGACACTAACTACCCAAGGAAAACATTAACAGTTAGAATGTAATATAAATATTTACAATAGAAGATATTCTTTTACAATTGTAAGTCTGTTATAAAAGAAGGCACAAACCTGTGCAATGAGCGAGTGCCATGCCAACCATGATATGAAAAACCCTGGTATTTCAGGGTAGTGTGTGCCTCAAGATGTGTACAAAGTGTTTTCACAGGTTCTGAAATGAAAAGCTGCACACACATTGCAGCCACCAAATAAGAAACCCAAGTAAGGTACCTCCTTATGTTGCTTCAAATACTGAGATTAGTTCCTCTTTCTTTCTTTCTTTTTTTTCCCCGTTACAGTGTTATTTTATTTATTCAATTGTAATCACTTTGCCACCATATTGGAGACACAATTACATTAGAAATATGTTTTGCATAATGTTTCCATGATGTAACGTAGTACTATATGTAGTAATTATTATAATACTTTTGTTACTAAGTAACAAAGTATTTTAATAATAATATTTGTTTAAAGAATTGTCACTGTGAAAGGGAATCAACCCCAGGTCTCCTGGTCTCCTGCCCAGTTGTTGTACCAAGAGCTACCACGACAATCTATTCTTTGAATGGTTTCATAGGTTTAATGTATTGCCTGTTATATGATATTCATTTGCTACCACCATGATGTAAACAGTGTTCCAATTGTTCCCAAATGTAATTGTCTCTTAATTAAGATGACAGGGTAGTAATAATTGGATATCATATAACCATAATTATTGAATATCATAATAATAATAATAATACAAATGATTTCTAATTGTTCAAAGAAGCCACGAGGTCATAACATTTGTTGCAACAGTTGTTGGCAATTGCGAAATGAGATTCCCAAGTAATTGTTATTACTTACAACAGTCACCAAGTAGTGAAACATAACAAAATAATAATAATAATAATAATAATAATAATAATAATAATAATAATAATAATGAAATTGGTTAAACAGATTAATTCATTCTGTTTCAAAATCATTCTTTAATTTACAGGAGCAGCAATGCTTACATGAGCTAACCTTGTGGTAAAATAATAATAATAATAATAAAAAAAAAGGTAACTTTGTGGTAAAAATAGAAATAAAGAATTAGCACGAATGCATCGCTATATAAAAGTCCTATCTGTGACACATAAAAACAGAATTATACTGAATACCCTCATGTCAAAAGGACAAGAAAGAAACATACCAGGCCTAGGTCCCATTCCACGCATGTTCATAGGTCCTGGTGGCCCTCTGGGATGAAACATGGGCCCTGTAAATAACAATAAAAAGTGTAAGATTTTAAGGGATTTAATAAAATAAAATTAAAAAACAACTGCTGCCTGTATCTTTTCAATCCCCATGAATGTGATAATTCAATTTTAAGAGTTCTGTAAGCTATGCAAGAAATGCAAATAAACAAGGAGCTCTTTTATCATTATGACATGAACTTTATTGAAATAATACACAAGAACTGAATTTCAGAAAAATAAAAATTTGCGAAAGCTGCTTCTTCATGTGAGATCCACCAACATTTCAATAACACATGGAGTTTTATATAACTAGTACACATTTAGTATTCATGTACATTATAGTTTAACAAATTGGAATTTGTCAATGCAGTTAATTAAAAAAAAGTTAATCATCAATTAATCATAACAATGAAAGGGGACGAAGTTCACTGATGGCTGTGTATATGCCTTTGACAGAAAACTATCTGATATTGGCTTTTCCGCATCTTAAATATTTCAATTAAAATTTTGTACTCTTTACAGATAGATGAAACTGCTAATTGGAAATTACATTCACAAGTACAACATTGAAATTCCCAACATGAAAGCACCTTGTACAATGCTTCTTCTTCAATCAGAAATGGGGTTTGCAATATTGTTGACTAGGTTCTACTCTATGGATAATTTCAATTTCAATACTTTTGCAATTATGATTCATGTTGTGGATGAATCCCAGGACAATTACTATAAACCGGGTGATTCATTTTACCTGTGTAAACTCTGCAACCTGTTATTACCTAGGCGCCAAACACTCTAACCCTGAATTGTTTTTCTAAGAGAAATATAGTTACTTCAAAAGATTTTTATGAATTGCAGAACACACTACACTAAAAACTAGGCAAGACAAGGACTTCAGACTGGTGTCCTATGATCAGTCTGATTGCTTCATTTTATATTATTCAATAACAATTCAATATTCTCGAAGATGCTTATGAATATCATCGATGAAATGAATCATCCTGTAATACCTTAGATCAAAAAAGCCATATTTAGCTTACCACATTTTATCAAAGTCATTATTTTTTTCTAAAATTGTTGACTATTCACAATTAGGTTCTGATACAAGTATGTTCATATGGAATAATAAAGAAAATAAACTAATTATATCCATGATTCTAGCAATATCATGGTTTTGTTCTATTACAGCAACCCTACCTACAGCTGTACCCATCTTAGGTCTCACCTGGTGAAACCCACATCTCATTTTTCTCTAACATAAAGGGGCGAAAATCACGATACACAAATATATTTTATATAGATATATCGCAAGCAACACTGCACAATACCGTCCTAATGTGCTGCAGCAACATGTGTTTACTATCACAGTTATGTCATAAAATTTTGCATTATTCATGAGATTTTCTGGTGACCGATAAAATGCTAAACATACCATGAAATGTTACAGTGTTATTACTGCCTCATCCAAATTAAAAATCAAGACGGAGCGGAGCTGAGCTGAGATTTTAACATTTTGGCCTCGGCAATAACAATACTCAGAACATTAGTAGATACGTTAATAGATATCACTGTTATTCTTGCTGTTATTAGAGAATATATTAGGAACTAGGATGTAACTAGGTGGGAGCAGTCAGGTCTTATGCCCTGGGTGTGGGATTGGGAGAGGGTGCTAAATTTAACTTCTATACTTTTGAAATCAAGCATTTATCCTCTTCCAGAGTTCTTGCCCCAGATGAAAACAAACCTAATAACATCGCTGGGTAGAAAAAAAAATTCTATCACAGACATTACTGATAATATTTAGACAATGATTATCTTTGGTTAAATTTTATCCAAAGTAGATGGTCTAATATCTCTATTCCATGAGGAAGGTATCCATTTGTTTATCAAACAATTCTTCAATAGTCTTTTATTCAGGCATGTATAATCATGATTGTATTTTATCAATGTTTCACCTGTAAATGCACAAGCTTCTTTAGATTTACTGTAAATTAAAATATAACATAGGCAAGGATTACTTGTTGATTAAGAACAATTTTCATTATGAATATCCTTTAAATTGCAAGTGCAAAGCATAAGCAGAAAAACAACTCATCTTGTGAAAAATTGTATAATTAATAAACACAAACAACCAGAGATCACTCAAATGTAAAATTTGAAATCGTGTTAAAATCAAGTTAAGCCTGTGATGATATCAAACTGGATTCCACGTGCCTAAAATACTTGGTATTGATTGCTACTCACATCTAGTAATGCCAAAAGTTTGCACAAGAATGAAATTACTCATGGTAAGATCAGGCAGATCATATGAGACAGACTGGGGAAAGGTAACAGGAGGGTAAGGAGAGAAAGCAGGAAGGAACACGCTCTGAAAGGAAAGTTCTAGTTTTGGAAATTTTTTTGTTAGTAATTACAGTTGTGAAATAGCCACACAACTTTTCTTGACCAATGGCTTGGAAAAATGCGGGTAGAGGGGGTATTAGGAAATCGTCCACTAAATTTAATGAAGCAATGCCAACTCTTGGTATCAGTCATGCCTTTTCAACTTTCTTAATAATTTGCACTATCAAGAAAAGTTCACAGGTAATAATAATTTTTCCTAAATATTTCAGATTTTAATAATTTAATCAGAAGACATGGATGACAAAAATAAATTTCCATTTCAGAGGATTTGTGTAGTTCGATCTAGACACACAAAAGGCACAATATATTTAAAAAATGATAGGGTTAGACTGAACTTGGAAACAAATGCTACTTGAAGTACGAACAATAAAAAGAAACTAGTGGTGCTATAGAATAGCATGGACATTTTTGTACTAGTTATTTTCCTATTGTCTTGCACCTGGGCTAGCTTTTCGGTTTTACACCTCTCTCTTCCCAGCTGCCATCTAATGCTGCCTACAAGATATTTAAAAAAATTTTTCAGTCTCATAATAGTAAAACCGAAAGACTTTATGAATATTATAGAAGAGAATAACCAACCTGGACCTATCACATAACACTTCACAAGAAATCAGAAGAATCACAAGAATCTATATTCACAAACCCAATAATGTATAAAAAAATACCTGTAATGTTATCACACATAATGTGAGATATTCAATAACAATACTATTTTATAATTTTTTAAAAATCAAAAGAATCAAACAAAAAGTTAAAAGAAAAAATTGAAGAAAATTGTTTTTAATATTACTTATATTGAAAATTGTGTTCATAACATTGCCTATATTGAAAGTTGTACTTAAACTGCTAAGATTAAAAAAAAAAAAAAAATTGCAATTGACATTAACTAAAGAACAAATAATGAAGATCAAATTTTACTTGAAAGAATCTCAATACTGAAAGAAGACACCAATAAAATATCTTTTGCATTTTCCTGAAAATTCAGCAAAACGCCAACCTATGCCATCTTTAATTGAATTTTGTTCTCTTCTTACAATAAATTTAAAGAAAACATTTGGAGCCACTTTAGAGCAAAATGTGAAAATGTCTCTGGACTTTATCAAAAGCACACCTGAAACTGAAAGGAATCTTTTCAAAATCACAGGGCTTTGAGTCAGGACAGATCAATCAGGGAATAATTATTTCCTTTGACAAAGATTTTACAAATAGTTTAGATAGAAAATAGTGCTGTTCACATGTGGACGAATGTATGTTTTGAAAAGAAAAGAATAGAAAAGAGAAAAGAAAAAAGAAAAGAAAAATGAAAAAAGGAAAAGGGAAAAAGGAAAAAGAAACAAGAAAAAAAAGAGGAAAAGGGAAAAAGAAAAAAGAAAAGGAAAGAAAAGGAAAGGAAAGGAAAGGAAAGGAAAAGAAAAGGAAAAGAAGGAATAGAAAAAAAGAGAAAGGAAAAAAGGAGGAAAAAAGAAAGGAAAGAAAAGAAAGAATAAAACCATGACAACAACAACAACAACACTGTTTTGCTATCATGGAACCACAAACCATGCATTTCTGTTGAAATTGCAAAATCAATTATCTGTAGCATTACATAACTTTCTCTATACCATATGCATTATACATGCATCCTCATACACATACGTATATGAGAATGGAAAATATGTTATGGAAAAAAGTAGGAAGAGTTGTATTCTTTGCTTTACAAAACAATACTATAAAATGAGGTTATTTCTATAGATAAACATCCAGATTTCTAACAAAGGAAGATAATTTTTTCAAACGTTTATCACTTAATGAATCGCAAGCCAGACACATCGGCACATTTATCAATAAGCAGAAATGTTTGTCTTTCTTTTTAATGCCTGACCAATTTATTACAGCAATTTCAAAACTTACCATTTCAAGACACTAGTGAAGATGTCAGTACTACATTACTCATAGAGATTTAGAATTCATAAAAAAAATGAGGCTTTAAGAAAGTAAAATTTGCCTCTTTCAAATTTATCATCAAATGAGGTAAAACTGTTTTCTTCAAACATGTAATGTTTGAAGCTTATACCACTAAAACTTAAACCCACTTTGTTTGTTCCTCATGCTTTGTCAACATTAGTTACAAAACAAAGATTTACAAGACTTCCCATCAAAAGGCAATGAAAGCAATATTTTATTTTCATTGCATTAAAAACGGTAGAATGTTATATTCCTATATATACACGATCCTTCAAATTTGAACAAGAGCTGAATACATTTTAAATAGTGATTAATGCAAATTCTACAATACATCATGCACTATGAAAGAAACATTTACCTGGGCCTCTTCCTAATAATGATCGAGGGCCAAATCCATCAGGTCGCATTCCACGAGGTCCCATCATCCCTCGGGGCCCAAAACCATCAGGGCCACGAGGAGGGAAATAATCAGGCCTGGGACCAAGGCCACGGAATCGTGGATCAAAGTCATCAGGATGTGGTCGTCTCATATCAAAATCATCTGGATGTAAGCCTCTTGGATCAAACCCTTCACGAGGGCCTCTTGGATCAAATCCATCAGGACGTGGGCCTCTTGGATCAAATTCATCTGGTCTTAAAGGTAGATCATAGTCATCAGGATGGAGACCTCTGGGAAAACCTTCTGCTCGGGGATCAAAATCATCTGGATGATGACCAAAACCATCATTTCTTGGTCCACGATGTTCAAATGCATCTGGGCGCATAAGAAGTTCAAATTCCTCATCACCTGGATGGAGACCTCTTTCAAAAAGATCTCTAGGATGACTTCTATGATCAAATCCTTCATGATCCAGAGGATGATCTGGACCCAAAGGATGATCTGGCCCAAGCGGGAGATGATCGGGTCCAATAGGACGATGGTCTGGTCCTAGAGGGCGATGGTCAGGCCCTAACGGACGGTGGTCAGGTCCAAGAGGAAGGTGATCGGGACCAAGGGGAAGGTGATCTGGGCCATGAGGATGGTGGTCTGGCCCACGAGGGTGGTGATCAGGACCGCGAGGATGATGTTCTGGACCTCGTGGATGATGATCTGGACCTCGTGGATGGTGGTCAGGGCCACGTGGATGGTGGTCGGGACCGTGAGGATGACGATCAGGCCCAGGAGACAGCATTACTCCATCAGGAGGACCTCGAGGACCAAAAGGACCTGGTGGTCTGAATCCTGGACCAGATGGACGGAATCCATCAGGGCCCATAGGACGAAAACCATCAGGTGCTCCAGGTCTGAAGTTGTCCCCACCTGGACCTCGAGGGCTGAATAAATGTGCTGAAACACAAGGCTTTTGTGAAGTGGATACTTCTTCCTAAAGTTTCACTTACAGTAGACTATTCAGAAAATCTGTTAACTTTAAAATTAGACAAAATAGTGGTAAAAATTCTGAAACTAATTGTCTTAATATTTTTTATCATATACACTACTACATTTCATATTTTGGTAATAGTATACTTCTTGAACATTGCAATGAATTATTGTACTATTCCAAGTACATACATATATAATAGTACAGTAATAGTATTCAGAGCAGCATTTCTAAACAACCTTTAACAGTTTGTCATGATCATTGTCTCTGAATATTTCTATTGTTTTTTTAAATCCTCCAACACGTGCATCATGGTATCCGAGTCTGCTTATTGTTTTTGTCAAAAAACTACAAGATTGTGATCGGCAATTCTAAATATTTCTATTTCTTCATTAAGGTAAAAATAATAACAGTCAGAATGATAACTATCAGAAATTATTTAATAAACAAAGAAAGCACAGTGGCACTTCCGGTGCAGAGTATCTGTCCACTTATATAAATTCATGTTTTTTATTTAAGGAGTGATTGATTGATGAAAAATTGGCACTAAAGCTCTTCACTACTATATGTTTATTTGCACAGACTCACAGAATTAACTTGTGCCTAATGTGTAACTATTTCTGAAGAAATAGTGCTGAGGAAATATTTAAATAGTATCTCTTTGTGTTATTCTAGACCCAGGAATGCTTCAGTCAAATACTAAATGGTTTTTCATTATATTATGAACTCCTTTACCATTGTTAATAAATTATACAATTATAATACATTGTTTTGAATTTAAATTTGTTTTACAATTTGAAAACATGTCTCATTCAAGTCGAGAAACAGGGGTTCAATGTAAGGTAGCATTTATGCAAGTTCTTTCAATGTACACGAGATTCTATCATTCAAATATCAAACTAGTGATACTCCAACTGCTTATACTTTCTTGCATTATTTCTAACATTTGCTATTTACGGAAATTCTGAGGGTTGAATGAAAAGGAGACATGTGGCACTTCTTGACGATCCTTTGCTTTATCCTTGAAAGAAAGAAAGAGAGAAAGAAAGAAAAAGGAAAGAAAAACGCGACCTTTTCTAATGATTTCCTCTTTTCTGGAATAGATTTTAATTACGACAAAAATTCTCTATCTTTAAAATTGTACTTTAGCAAATTTTAATTTTTCACATTTTTTGAAAATACAATGTTCGCTGAAAATGGGACCAGTACCAGTACTTACTTTCTCGCTACTGTTTACACAGTACAGAGAAAGTAATGCTGTGGAGAAAAACTGCGGATTTTCAGCAGAAAAACTGTTATTGCCAGACCCTGATAATGAAAAAGATACAACTTGCCCCTCTATAAACAAACTACTTCCTCAAACACATTGTGTAGCCAGAATCCACGTTTTATAGGTTCTTGATACCAAAAAATTGATTGACAGCAAAATGTGTGAGCGCGTGCGCGTGTCTGTCCGTGCGACAGAGCGTGTCTGTCCGTGTGACTGAGCGTGTGTCTGATCGTGCGACTGAGCGTGTTTGATATCACGCGGTCCGTCTCACAACTAGAAGCTGAGTTGTCGCGGCCTCGTTACGTCACGGCTGTCGAGTTGGAGGGCGGACGGTGACCCACAGCCTCCGCCAGCAAAGGGATCCGGCCAACTCAGGGGAGCGCCCTGACCCCACACTCTGGACGAAAAGGAACGACCGAAGAAAGTGAATCTTCACAACTGGCAGCACGTCTATCAGCAACTAAATGGTGATATCAATGAAGCGCCGAGCCACGGCCTTCAGCAACGGCCCTCAGGCAATATAAATAACAAAGACTCTTGTTTGATTAAAATTGGAATAATTTTCAGGGAGCATTGGCCTCTTCCTAATTAATGTCCATCTTCATTTTTTTTATTTGCTGTAATCTTAATTTATAAAATTTTATTGTATAGATCTTCGTACTTAGAATTAAGGGTTAGGGAAGGAAAAGTAGCACCGCTGAGCATGCACAGTCTGTAGCAAACATTTTTAGAAATTTGGGTAATTCTATTCTAATTTCTCTTTTTATACATATTTTGATTAAACTTCATGTTCTTTTATAATCTTTTCTTCTCATTTTGAAAAGTAGCTATGTCCACCCGCCACCCCTATATCAGGCTCTCACCGCCTCCTGAGCTAGCCGGCACCTTGACTCAGGTAAGAGGGGAGCAAATTTACGTTAAATCTGGCTCACCCAACGTGCGGTCGAAAACACCACCGTCGCATTGTAAAGTACCCTAAAAAATCAAAATATCTGTTTCAAACTCGTAGGACCTCGAATTCTTTCAGACTGATAGGAGAATATCAATTTGGAGGAAATTATCTGAACGGAGGTACCACAGTTGACCACAGACATATACAGGTAGACATTTTGCAGTCAATCTATTTATCAGAACTAAGGATTCACAAAACATAGATTCTGACTACATAAAACATTAGTGGAAGTAATTTACTACTCGTAGGAACAAGATTTATCCACCTTCCCCCCCATACAATTGTATACAATCAAAATACAATTTGGAAGAAGAATCTATTTTTTATGCAAATGTTTTGCGACATTCCAGTGCAACTATACATTTTTATGAGGTATCCATTTTAGGGTTTCATGACGTTCCTATTTTATTAATGATGTTGAATATTGTATCAACAAATGTACCTAGTTTTTGTGAGATGAAATAGTAAACAACATTAATCATTTCATGCATACGTTTACAAAAAATACCTATCAGCAACACAATTTACAGGAAATTTCATTGGTACTGATATTTTAATATGTTCTTACAGATGCTAAATAGAAAACTCTCTTGAGAAATCCATGAGGCAGTTAGGAACATAATTAATAATTCAAAGTATTCTTACCTGGTCCTGGAGGGACACGTGGCCCAGAAAATCTACTTCCAGTACCCGAAGGTGTTCCAGGTCCTATGTGACTCTCTGATAAACTCTGAGAGCCACTTTCTCCAGAAGTACCAGGTGGTGTGATTTTTGGCATATCAAGCAAGGATGGAGGTGCATTTTGACTAGAACTTCCATCCCGTTCTCTGTCCCTCTCCCTCTCCTGGTCTCTTGATCTGTCCCTGTTACGATCTCTATCTCGATCACGACTGCGTTCTGCAGAGCCCAAGTCATGGGCAGATCTTCCTTCTCGGCCTCCAAATGTATGTCTATAAAATAAGTGCATGCATATATGTATGTATGTATGTATGTATGTATATTATCACACAATGGTCTCTCTCTCGCTATATAATAGATGTAGTTGCACAAGACTATCTGTATTGATTTATTGCTGCCAAAGTTATCTTTTTAATGTCAAAGGATGGAGGAACAACAAGCACATATTTTCCTATATTATTTCCAAGAGCTAATAATATAAAATTGGAAATTGTATTCTACTAATTATTCAGTCATCTTAGGAAACATTCTCTTCAGCATATGACATTCTAATGAGCAATTTTCAAAGTTTTGAATGCTGACAGTTTTTTAATGCTAATCACACTAGCCATGAACAACTGCCTAAAGATTGCGGAGAAAAAAAGGCTGTTATATTGCTTAATCGAATGAGAAAATGTAAATATAGTTTAATTTTGCTCTTGGTAACAAAGTTGCTATGCATTGAGTCTAACGCATTTTTATTTACACTTAATTTACATAATACTGGAAGCTTTTTTACACACATGTACATATTTCTAATATTTACTCATCCAAAGCTAAAATAGGAAAGGTCCCATTAAATCCCTTCACAGATATTTTTTTCAAAAATTACAAATGGTATCCTGGTTCTTTTTTTGATGGTAAAATGTAAACAAACAGTTGTGGCAGCAATCCTGCACACGGTCAATAACAATTTAAATTCTGAAGAAGCTCTTTCAACCTCTCTCGCTCAAGATACTCTGACACACGTATTCTCTTTTCAGACCAGTAAACAGATTCTAATACAGTTGAGCAATGCCAAAGACTACATTGTTCAACAAACGTTCTTCTGACAACCAGATAAACCGAGTGCTTGCATTCTAGCTGCATAATACACTGATTTCATGAGACCATTCTCCAGTTGTCAGAATGACAAAAATAACACGGAGTAAAACAGTTCCAGCAGGTTAGCCACCACATAGCATCCCTAGTAGAAATGTTGTAACTGAAAAAAGCTAATTTTTCAGGAGAGAACTTTAAAAGATTAAAAGTAGATTATCAAATGAAGTTTATGAAGTACGAACATCTCCAATAATAATCTAAAATAGACCTAAAAAGAAATTACACTATTGTAGGACAAAAGAACATAAAATTTTGCTTTAAATAATGTCTAACTCAAATTCAATTTTTTTGAGTTACAGAACTTTTCTACTGGGAGTGCAATATGTGAAATTTGGCTTGGCATCAACAAGTATCCAAGAGACCTTTCACTTTACTGAACTCATACTACCATTTCTCACTCATGTTCAGAGTACATGCTCCCTAGACCACTCCCCAAAACTTCTCTCAGAACCTCTCTAGCTGGAGATCCAGAGATTAGCTCTAGTTGATCAGTGAACCCAAGAGATCTCGACATAGAGAGAGTAAGAAATCAACTGAGTTTCACCTTTACTACTTACATAGCTTCAGTTAGGAATCAAATTTTGTAGTAATGACAAAATAGGCATAATTGAATAATTGAAAATCACATGAAAGATCAAATATTAATAAAATTATTTAAAATAAAAAAAATTATGGTAATTGTTTACTGCAGTCATTAAAAAACAACAGACATTCATGAAAATAATAAAAATGACTTACCTTTCCTCTCTAGATGATGTAGGAAGACCATCATTTGCAAGGCTTCGAAGTCTGTCCAATAAACTAGGTTTCTCTTTTTCTTCAAATTGCTGCTGTTGAGGTGGAGGATTTGCCCAAGGATTCGGCAACTCTGTTGGTTTATTTGATGGTCGATCCCGTTCTTCACTATGTTGAGCTTCTCTCCAGTCACGATCTCTGTCACCTCTTTCACGGTCTCTACCTCTTTCACGATCCTTATCACCACGTTCTCTTTCTCTATCTCGATCCCGATCCCGCTCACTCCATCTTGAGGGCCGCTCTCTATCCCTATCCCTATCTCTATCACGATCTCTATCACTTCTGTCCCGTTCTTTATCCCGATCCCGATCTCTATCACGATCTCGATCCCTATCTCTCTCTCTGTCTCTCCCCCGATCTCTTTCTCTGTCTCTACCTCTGTCACGATCTCTCTCTCTTTCTCTATTTCTACTTCCTGAGAATTCTGAGTCCTTTGTTGTAGATGGATCTTGATCTATTCTTGATGGATTTCGTGTTTGATCACCTGAATTAACCCCAGGAGGAGGTTGAGATAACTGTTGAAGACTCAAGGGTAATCCAGGAGGAGGCTGACTCAGATTAGGGGCTCCAATGCCTTGTCCAAAAGGTGGTGGTCTGGATGTAACAGCTGCTAGCAACTGTTCATTTAACCTGAAACACAATGATTTTAGTCAAAACAAAATAAGCATTCACAGAAACTTGACTATAGCAATACATGAAAATTGAATTACAACCTCAACCAAGGCCCTTACAACAAGGAAATAGTCAACTTTATTTAATTCATCTGGAACAGGCTGAACATAATTTGTACAGAAAAAGAAAATACTTATCAATACTGAAACTCTTTGCTTGTTTTTTTTGCAAATGATTAGGCCAGACACACATTCGACCACTTGTGGTGGCCACAAAGACCATCATCATCGCCAATACACAGTTATCAGTGGCTTATTCTGGTCACAAGTCGGCCAACAGTGGTCACAATTCAGTCAGTTGTGAAATTTCAATTCATGTTCTTCTATTGATGCTATTACTATGAAGGCATAAAAAGTGCAAGTTGCAGCAAACCTACATTACATGGACACTCCACTTTTACACGGCAAGAATGTGGCTGTTTTGCCTTGGATCTTGATCTATTCTTGATGGATTTCGTGTTTGATCACCTGAATTAACCCCAGGAGGAGGTTGAGATAACTGTTGAAGACTCAAGGGTAATCCAGGAGGAGGCTGACTCAGATTAGGGGCTTTTTAATGAGCTTGAAATACACTAAGTAGAAAAATTCACAACTTTACAAGGAGTGTAAATTCTTTTAATCAATTACCTTCCCTACCACACAATGTCTATTGAAGACAGAAGAAGAAGAAGAAAGAAGAAGAAGGAGAAGAAGAAAAGAAGGAGAAGGAGGGGAAGAAGAAGAAGGAGAAGAAGAAGAAGAAGAAGAAGAAGAAGAAGGAGGAGGAGGAGGAGGAGGAGGAGGAGGAGGAGGAGGAGGAGAAGAAGAAGAAGAAGAAGAAGAAGAAGAAGGAGGAGGAGAAGGAGGAGGAGAAGAAGGAGCACAAAAAGAAGAAGAAGACGATTGTGGTTTTGGTGGGTGAGTGTCTGACACTGCTCAGGAGTGCGCACCCTCTTGAGTGTTCATTAGAATTTGCAGTTTTCCCCATAAAAAAACAAAACAAAACTTAAAAAACAGAATAGAGGAATTTTGGATCATGAATTAATAATTTAAAACAACTTTTTGTTGTGATAAACAATGTAATTGCTACGTTAATGAGAAACTTGGAAATAAATGAACCAATTTTGGCACTGACAAAATGTATTTTAGATTGATGTCAAATTCCAGAAATACAAAAGAAAATAAATCAGGGAAGATCACAAGTAATTTCTTCAACAAACAAGTGAACAAGGTCCTTGTAAATTGTCTTAGAAATATTTGTACATGATTTGAGAACTATACCATTTCTAGGCTTAAAACGCTCCTCTGGAAAATATTCTGATAATCCTCTCTCAATTCTTTTCACAGGTTGAACTACTATCAGAGAACTTTGTCTGCCACTCACATACACATGTGCACAAAACAATAGAAATGAATTTTGATATGAAAACTTACTCATATTTAGAAAAGCTTTCTTACCGTATAGATTCAACAGGCTTGCTAGGTTGATCATCTTCCATATCTATATCCATACTGCTACCTTCTTCATGATTAACTCTTGGGACAGGAACATTACGTGCTGCTGTAAAAAAACAAACAAAAAAACACATGCTTACAAAGTAAAGAAAAACTAAAATAATTTCTTTTATAAATCAATCATGAATTTTACATCAAAAACATTTTCAGGGGAAGATCAAAACTCGATAAAAGACTTTTCCCAGTTTGCCAGACATATCAACAACAATTTTCCCTCACACTGAGATTAATTCAAAAATTTTATGGATTTCTGACTTTCTAGATTCGCAATAATTAAAATCAAATTATTATTTTGGGTAAACAATAACAGTAACAAAACACCCACATGTTAGTTTGGTTGGTTCATTTGATTTGATTGATTGATGTTTGAAAAGTACTTCAACAGCTACGGTTATTCTCATCATGTCAAAATGTTAAAAAAATACTATGGAATGCACTGCACCGTTGCAGATGCAACTATCACGCTGGTCAAAGGCGTCTTATTTATATAATTTGAAATGAAGACCTGAAGGTCATATGAAATATATTTAGATCAAAAGCACAAATAACATTAATAATAATAATAATAATAATAATAATAATAATAATAATAATAATAATAATAATAATAAAAATAAAAGACTGGAAAACTGACTTATAGAGGCCAAGTAACAGAACTAGTGGTGCTATAGAATGACAAAAGACTTTCTCAAACCATTTAGTTTCCTCTTCTCTGAGCTAGTTTTTTGGTTTTGAAAACGCACAGAGTTCGGCGGAAAAGTCCGACATTTTTTACTGTGTACATACGAGAAGAAAATTTGAACAGCAGTCTAGAAGTATTTGGGAAAATAATTCTTAAAAAAAAAAAGCCTTCTATTTCACACAAAATAACGAGAAAGCTATTCATTTTCGAATAATTGTACATGGCCTTATTTCAAGATGTCTTCCAGCTACAAATTTTATTATGGCAAAAAATCTATCTTCGATACTGTAGTTGTAGGAACACGGCAACCTTTTGCAATTTTCCCAAATTCAGGGATTTCAATGAAAAGGGACATGCATCATTCTTTTATGCGTCCTTTACGCTATTCAAACATAAGTTTAATCAAAACATTTGGAGTCATTTTTGAGAAAATTTTGAAAATGTTCAGGCTTCATATAAAGTACGTCCAAAATCAAAATATCTGTTTCAAAGTCAGAAGGCCTCGAATTCATTTAAATCGACCAGGGAACATCAATTATGGAGAAAATCAGCTGAACGGTTCACGAGCTAGCGTCAACCGTAGGAGTGAAGGTGGGGAGTGGGGGCCTCTTGAAAATCGTATCTGACTTCAGCCAATGAGCTTCAGACACTAGTTTGCGTCATAATATTAGCAGGAATTTTGAATCTAGCCAGACACCAAAAAGGTAAAGAATTATAAATACATAACTAATAGTATTCCAGAATGGCACAGACTTTCTCGTTTCAGTTTTCTATTCTCTTTGGTCTGGGCTAGCTCATTGGACTTGCCTCACTCTAGCCAGATGCCATCTATCTCTGCTCAAAGTACATTTCAGCCAAAGTTCAAGCCAGCCACTCTCAGCCAAAGTTCCGGACGTTTCCTCCGCACATCATCTCGCGAATGTCTAGAAACTCCCAAATAATTGTGCTGGGTAACAGTCTGTCCAGAGGCAACAAACTCCCGGTGCGCTATTCCACTACCATAAAAAAAGACAAAGATCATCGTCTTCTAGGATTGGAGAAAAGAAAAGAACAGAAAAAAAGTTTTTTTTAAAACCCAACCCACTGTTTTTTTTGGGGATTTAATTGAGGTTGGGGGGGGGATTGAACGGACGTTTTGATTGTCATTGATAACGCATTTATTAAATGGTCTAACGTACTAGACTCTCTCTTATTTAAACTACTCAAATATATAATGTATTTTTGTCTTTCGTAAATGTACAAGCTAAATTATGATAATTATTGATTCAAGATACATTTAAAATCATTCACATTTTGGCGGGTTGAATCATTACTGTTCCACATGTAAATCGGTTTGAACACGATTTTTCTTAGTGTATTCGAGCACAAACATTTTCAAACAACAATAATGGCTTCAATTATGTCGCCTGAATTGTCTGTTCTACTTTATTATTAAAAAATGTTAGTTCTCAAATACACCATTAACGTTTTCGGTTTAGCAGGTTATGAACTTCAAAACCAGGATTACAGATTACTGCTTCACATGAGTTTTAAATTTTGAATAATTTAATTACAATTTGATAAGTAAAATTAAACACAATAATGAAATAAAAACTTATATTATTAATTACGTAATTATAGAAACCAAATCTTAATTCATAGTTCAAATGAAATTCCAAACTGCAATCGAAATTATTGTAAATTCAAATCTTTCACATAACAGCACTCTAAAAATTGGTTACGAAGTTTATAACCTACTAAACGGAAAACGTCATATTTAATACCAACCGGAATCAATATAACAATCAGGCATTCTGCAAATGAAATTGTTGGTAACAAGTCCCTATGTAAAGACTTGTGTGATTTGCTTAATACAAAAATAAAGTACGTTGGTAGAAGTGTTGTTTGTTTGTTCATCAGAAGTTATTGCTATTTATCAACTCACAATTTATTTTTACAGTTAATCCGCATAGTTAAGTAAATCAGGTAATTTCTTTTACTATATGTATTTGAGATATATTAATCCCTAATATATTTATTGGGGATTATTATTGGAATGGAATTTTTGCCAATTACATAACCTAAAAAAATTAGTAAACAAATATATACACAATAATTCATTTTAGATGATTTGATATTGTTTTTCTTATAAATGATTGTCAAGCAATAATGATAATTTGCCATTTGAGCTACACAATTGTTTTAAATAAAATTGAAATACTAAATGAAATGTTTTTGTTCCATACAATATTTTTGTTCAATTTACATTATGTTCAATTTAAAAAGTACTATGATTTTTTATTGTATATATCTACAGTTAGTTATTCATGGTGACAATGCAGTAATGTATTTTTATAGTTCTCTACAGGAGTATTTTGAATTGCACAATGCCATTCGGCACTGGAAAAAAAACTGCTCCCGAGTGGAGAGACGTACTTGAAACAGAAAATTCGACCAGGGTTACTTGCAAATATTGTGACATTGAAATTAGTGCTAAAATTGAAAGAATTAGAGGTCATCTCGAAAAGTGCAGCAAAAAAAATCCACAAGTTGATTCTTCAGTAGCTGTGCAAGCATCGTCTGCAGCGGGGTCTTCAGTCGATGGAGATCAAGGGGTCAAAAGGAGACAGTCGTCACTCGGTGAATTTGTCGTGAAAACAACAAATGTGCAAAAAGAAAAACTGGACTATTGCATTGCGAAATTCTTTTTTAGCAACAATATTTCATTCAATGCTGCGTCAAGTCCAGAATACGCTGAAATGCTGAACGCATTACGACCAGGTTACACGGGCCCGGATCGAAAAAAAAAAGGTGGCCCATTATTGGATAAAGCTGCAAATGCTGTCGAAGAGGAAATAAAAAGTGCTGTTGCACATAAATCGTCCAGCATTACTTTACTTCTAGATGGTTGGTCCAGCATCAAAAACGACCCAATTTTGGCAACTTGCATTCACACGGGACAAACAACTTTTTTATTCAATGCTGAAGATTGTGAGGCACACAAGAAGACAGCCGAGTATTGCTGTGATGTACTGCGAAAGTCAATAATTAAGTGTTCGGAGTGTTATGGAAAAGAAGTATTTGCCGTGTGTACAGATAACGAGCCAAAAATGGTAAAAATGCGCGAATTGTTGACCAAAGATAATCCTCGTCTTGTCGCATATGGATTATTATATCAATTTGCTGCAGGAGGAAATCTTACCAACCTCATTAACAAAACACATTGTGGAAGTTCAGAAGTACTTTCGAAATCATCAACCACATGGTTGAACGAAAAGGAAGGTTGTATGCCCCAAATTCCAAATGCTACCACATGGAATTCATACAACGAATGGTTATGAACATTTACTGAGAATTACAGTAAATACGTTGAAATTCTCATTGAAAATGGAGATGAAGTACCTGTCAATATTTCAATAATTTTGCAAAATGTATCCATTCTTAGGGAAGCTACAAACCTGTATAGACAGTTATCTGAAATTGGACAAGTACTCGATAAGATGCAAGTGGACTCAACCAATTTAGCAGAATCTGTAGAACTGTGGTTGGACATGCTTGGGAATGTCGATTTAATATGTCATGAAAATATAATACAAAAACGTATGACTAATGCATTACAACCTTGTCATTTCTTTGCGAATTTAATGGATCCACGATTCCAGGGGAAGCGTCTGACTCAAGAACAGGAAGACTTAGCTGAAAATTGGATTCTTGAGATAAATGCTGATTGGATGCCCTTTGTTATGTCGTTCAGAATCAAAGACAACGACTATTACCCGTCATCAATGTTCTCTGATGCTGTCAGAAAACAGTTTACGCCAGCAAAATACTGGTTACTGATGCAATCGAAATGCTCGAAATCTGACAAAATTCCTGCCGAGTTCTTTTCCTTCATGATTAGCATTTCAAATTGTCCAGCAAGTTCTGCAGCGATCGAACGTATTTTTTCAACTTACGGTCTTGTTTGGTCAAAATTACGGAATAATTTGGGAAAAGAAAAAGCGGAGAAATTGGTCAAAGTTTACAAGCACCTGAGAACGCCTACAGCAGTTTTTATCTTAATTATAAATATTAGATTTATAGATCATATTTTAAATGAAAAAGTTTATAATTTGTGTTCAAAATATGTTAAAATAATATATGCAATGTTAAACATGTATGTATTACATTATTTTATAAATAAATATTCTAATATTGATATATTTCAACGAAAATTTGTTCATCTTTTTACAGTGTTTTTTTTTCTGGGTTTTATTTATTATTTTTATTTTTTAAAAATTTTTTTTAAAGGTGTTTTTTTTTGGGTTGGGGAAAATTGAGCCAACCCTGTCGTCTTCACATCTGATATCACTTGTCTGTTTTTTTTGATCTGAGGGAGTTAGGAGTCTTCCACTGTTTTTTCGCTAGCTTGGTTATTGGGCCATACACGTAACACTGGGCCATACACGTAACACCAACTCTCATCACCTGTAATGGCTTGGATCAAAAACTTTTGATCACTTTCTATCTCCTTTTTCTAGTCCTGGATCAAATGCAATCTAATTTGTTTTTTGTTCCGTGAGAAGGTGAGGAACAAATTTAGCGGCAACAGGTCCAATGGCAAAGCCAGTCTTGCAGTTCGGTATTCTGAAAATCTTATCTTACATTTTTTTCGTAAATTTGCTCCATTCATCAGATTTCTTTTTCATTCAGAAAAAACGTCGATAATTTGTTCTGTAAAGCAGTCGTTTCTGCACAGTTAATTTAGCAGACGCTTCTCAATAGCCAATATACTAAAATGACCGATTCTGATGTTTCTCATGGAATTTCTCAGGAATGTTTTTACTCTCTTTAATGTAATCATATTCCTTTCACATAATGCCGTACATAAAGAGAAAAACTGATTTGTATCAACCGAACCGTCTCTTGATAATTTTTTCTAGACCAATTTGTCCAACAAATAATTTAATCACCAAACCTGCAGGCATACATTTTGCATCATGAATGTATAGATTTGTAAATTCATTTCGATGGTGAGAAACCGTCAATGGATATAATTTTATTAGGAAAGAAAACTTTTCTGAATGAAAGGACACTTTTTAGGCGGAAAACTGCTTTTCGACCAGAAACTTAATAAAATGAAAGTTTTCAAAATCTTGAAATCTAGAGTCCATGTGAGTCACTACTTTATCAATAATTTTAAAAGAAACAATTTTGTATCTTTGAAATAATTCTGACCCAGAAAGTTCATTCATAGTCATGTCTGCTTTGATGGTTTCAATTCTCTCTTCATATCTAACAAGGAATATTGCTACGAATCTACTATTTCTACCTCTATGGCGTATTACTTGCCACATGATTTCACATTGTTGAGCGAAAACGGCATTCCCATATCGTGAACCATTCAGAAGTTATGGTACTGGCGCATAGTCAGTGGGACATTCTCTATAACACTAAATCTTTAGCTTAATTTATTGTTTCATAAAGAAAACACGAACAAATATCACACAAACAACTTTACTTTCCCAGTCAGGTCATGAGGTGAATTTCCCTGGTCGAGGCGTGGACGTGCATTGCAGAACAAGTCTGTGCCTCTCTGGAGCCTAGACTCTCTGCAGCTTGGCCCAGTGAAAGCAAGTTAGGGGAAGACAACGCACGTCATCTTGTGTGCATGCGTGGCAGAGCCAGACTGTATTCACTGACCTCCATCAAGGAGGAAACCTCACCTCTTAGAAATTCTAAATAAACAAGCTTGTAATTTTTTACTAATTATGCACTAATTTTGTACCAAAATAAAAAAAAATTATACTCGACTATAAACACTTAAAAAACGACATCCAAAAGTGGGGGTGCCTGACATCATCTTGACGTCAAGCTGCAACCCCCACTTTTTCAGAAATTAAAAATCAACTAGCCCATAATTATTTACTAATCATGTATTAATTTTGTACCAAAATAAAACTTTTGTACTCGACTATAAACAATTAAAAAGGGATGTGAATAATACACTTTTAGTGTAAATTTACGATTTTTTTTTAAAACACCCATTTCTAGTGAAATCTCAAAGCTGAAATTTATACTAGAGTTTGGTACTCCAGTGATCTTTTCCGCGTAGTCATTTCAAAATTTTATCTCGTCCCCCAACAGATAAAGTCTACGAACGCGAAAAATGGTGTGTGACTTAAATATGTCCGCCATGACACCCACACTTCTCAGAAGTGCAAAATCATCTAGCCTATAATTATCTACTAATATGTACCAATTTTGTATCAAAATATTTTTTTACTAGACTATAAACAATAATATGAAGCACTTTTTCACGTAAATTTATGATTTTTTAGCACCTACTTTGAATCAAATCTTAAAGCAGTACACAACTTGTCAGTGGCATTTTACGTAAAGTAACTGTTCTGTTATGTGTAAACGCACAGAAAATATTGTGGCTACAACTGTTCGTTCTTAACTCTTACTCAAAGAAAATCGAAATATATTTTTTTCTCTTTCGATAGATTTCGTTGCAAATATTGGATCTATATAAAAAATGTTTAAGATAGATAGGGGATCAGAGATAAAATTATCACTGATTTTTATATCAATCCAATGCAGTTTAGTTCAACATCTGTTTAGTTTAAAACCTTCGTTTGTCCAGGTACCCAACTGGAATAACAAGTGGAAGCATGTATTTGTAGGCGGCACCCTGCAATTCAGTCACTGCAATGATCGGTCGGTCCACTTCCTATGATGAAGGAAAAATTATGATATTGTGCATACTATTTAGTAAAAGTGTGTTCTGGTTTTCCCAAAATATATTTTCGTTTGACCAAGCATAGAAATGGAATTACAAGCGGAAGCGTGTGTTGATATGCGGCTCATTGCAATGCAGTCGCTGTAATGATCGGTGTGGCTACTTTCTATAATGAAGGAAAAGTTATATTATTTGGTAAACGTTTCTTCTTGCTCATTCAAAAAGGATTTTCAGTTGGCAGGCTCCTCGCTCGGCTACCGGCCCCAAAGAGTATATCTTTGGGGTCCTGCTAATTCCCTCGCGCGTAAGAGGGGAAAAGGAGCCGAAAACATTTAATTTTCTTTGAGGATTCAGTAAAAGAAAATTGGAAAATGGCACATTTAACAACAGATTTTATTGAAAAATTATTTGGGTATTCTAAGGCTCCCAGATCACCCTTCATCTTCGCCACTGAACATGTCTCATTTGCAAATCCTCAAATTCCGTTGGCCAGAACTCCAAATCCTGTTTCTTCTGAAATTCCGTCGATAGTGAAACGACAAACTTCTTTGATTTTTTGGGCAGATTTTCTCGATGTTTTCATCGTTTCGAGATATTAAAGGGCGCCCAGAACTAGCATGGTCGTCAATACTCATTTCACCTCGTTTCAAACGCCCAAACCACTCAAAAACTCGTGTCCGGCTCATAGCATCTCTCTTGAAAGCACGGTGAAGCATTTGGTACGCTTCTGTTGGCGATTTAAAACAAGAACGGAATTTCAAACACTTTGTGCACAAATCTGCCTTAACGACTTGTAGGCGGAACACCAGAACAGTAAGAGGATCACAACACTCCGACACAAATACACGTTTTGGGGAAAATCCTTAGAGGGGAGCAGGAACTAACGTAGTTCACAGGACAGACGGAATACCGAAAATAACTTAGTCGGTATCAACTCACAAAACCTGGTTTCTGACTACATAACACATTAGGTATTAACAGGGAACGGATTTCTATGTAAATATATATTAAAACGGAATTACTAATAATAAATTTAAATCCCACTAGCTCTGTCGACGGGTTCTATGAAATACTTGTTGCTACTTACTCCGCAACAATTACTCAATCTGCCATTAATACAGAGTGGCGAGGAATCTGAAAATAGTTCTGAAATGTCTACTCAAGGATTGCACGTAATGGCAAATGAGAATCAGCTTTCTTTCAAACTATGAATTATAATTTATTATGCACGCCAAAGTTATCAACTATCATCAATTATTAGAATTTATCGTTAGGTCATGACCATTTTTCTTGCTATTGCAATAACAGCGTTATAGAACCTTTTATACTTTCTTGCCTCTTCGCGCGTACGTCGCTCAATGTCGCCAAGTAGAGTAGACCAATCTTCCTTCTTGAAGTCCACGATGGACAGCGACCAAGTCGAAACTTCCTCCAACCACTTCACAAACACTGCCTATCTCTTTATCTTGCGCCTCAAGTGGGCACCTATTTCAAACTGGTTACTTTCCCAGGTCGGAATAATATCCCTCTAATATTTTCTATCACATAACCTGGCAATTTACAATTCACCGGCAAAATTTCTACGTCAAATCCTGTAACTCCATTGCGAAAATATTCTAAGTTCACTTTCCGGTTCACTCATGAAAATATTACAAGTTTGATTGGTTGGTTGGTTGGGTTTAAGGGCGCTTCAACGGCTAAGATCATTTGCGCCCGTGTCAAATTATTTTAAGACCAGTGCATAATATTGCAGTTCCAAGTTAACAAAGAAAAATTAAAATCTTTAATAGAAAGCAAAGTAAAACTGAGAAGGGACGTATCCTAATAATAATGACTTTATTTATGTGGCGAGACTCGGGCCATCAGGCCCGCTCTTCCGCCTAACCACGTATCCTAATAAAAGGGTTTGGCAGAAAATTGCCAGATTTTTTATTGGTTTAAAATCTCGGGCTAAAAGCCAATAATTGGCATTATCATCTTCTCTCAGATAAGGCTGTACAAACTAGTCTCTCGCAAAAAGCCAAAAAGCTTGCGGAGAGAAGATTCGTCATTACTAAGAATCTCCGCAAGGGAGCTAGCAAGGTCATGCCTTCGACGGCTCTCTTTTATCTTAACACAGTGTAAGAGAACATGCTCCACGGTAAGATCTATTTTGCAGTATTCGCATATTGGGGGTGGGTCCCCGTGGAGATAACCGTGGGAGAAATGTCAGTGACCGATTCGGAGGCGTGTTAAAATGATCTCCTCTCGCCGAGCATCGCGAGATGAGGAAGACCAAGGATTTATGGAATCCTCGATTCTCGTGAGCTGAGTTATGCCACTCTGTTTGCCATTCACTGCGGATAGAGCGTTTTATAAACAGCTTAGTGTCTTCCGTGGGGACTGTGAAGATGTCTAATTCTCTTTTCTTCCGAGCGGACTTTGCTGCCTGGTCAGCTATTTCATTTCCTCTTATTCCCACGTGTCCAGGGACCCAACAAAAGACTAAAATATAGTGGCGGACCAAGAGATGGTGGATTTGCTGTTGGATGGTCATTGTCAGTGGGTCACAAGACGAGAAGGAGGAGATGGATTCAAGAGAGCTTTTTGAATCACTGCAGATCACTACTTTCTTTAGTGACATCGATCCAGCATATTTAAGTGCCTCCAAGAGCGCATACTTCTTCGCGGTATAGACGCTGCACGAAGAGTCTAGTCGAAAACCTTGCGTGGATCTACTGCAGTAGTAGGCACATCCGACTTTGCCGTTTTGGGAGAAGCCATCGGTGTAAATAAAGAAATGGCCAGGATACGTAGATTTTATCACCTCAAATTCCGATAAGAATGTACTGGGGGGAGTTAAGGATTTAGGAAGGTTAGACAGTCTAAGATCTATTATCGGCCGGTGTAGTTTCCAAGGGGAAACAAGGTTTCGGGGGGTTTCACAGGGTTGGGTAGTTTTATATGAAGCTTCTTTAAGAGCATACGGAGACGGACACCCAGGGGATGGGGTAATGACGGTCTAAGCGCATATGAAGTCAGGTGGGTTGGATGGAGGACTGCTTGACGCGAGGGAGTATCAACATTGGATAATTTCGCGCCATAGGAGGCAATCAGAATATCCCGCCTTCGGCTCAGGGATGGTTCTCCAGCCTCGGCCAAGAGGCATTCGATGCGACTCGTGCGGTAGGCGCCTGTACTAATCCTTATGCCAGCGTTGTGTATGGTATTTAATGGCCGGAGGGTTGATGGAGACACTGACCCATACACTATGCATCCGTAATCCAAGATAGGGCGGATGAGAGTTCTATACAAACGCAGAAGACAAACACGGTCTGCGCCCCAAGAGCTACCAGTAAGAGTGCGAAGGAGATTCATAGGTGATACACATCGGCCCTGTAGTTTACGGATGTGTTTTCGCCAGGTTAGGCTCTCGTCGAATGTGAGTCCACGGAAGGTTGCGGATTCAACGAATGGAAGCTGCTGTCCTCCAAGAAGAAGGTCGGGGTGATTATGGAGGTGACGGATTCTGCAAAAGTGCATGCAAGTGGTTTTTGAGGTAGAGAACTTGAATCCTGTTTCTTCGCTCCATTCCTGCAGTTTGTTGAGCACAAGTTGTAGTTGCCTCTCAATAACGTGCACGCTCTTGGAGGAGCAAAAAATTGCAAAATCGTCAACGAACAGTGATGCTTTCACAGGCTCCCGGATAATTGATGCAATACTATTGATAGGAATGGCAAACAGAGTGACGTTCAAAATTGATCCCTGGGGAACACCGTTTTCTAACTGGTGACTAGAGGATAACACGTCGCCAAGGCGGACGGGGAAAGATCTTGATGAAAGAAAACCTACTAGACACAAAGGGAGTCGTCCCCTAAGGCCCCAAGTATGCAAGGTGCGAAGAATACCGTACCTCCAGGTGGTGTCATACGCTTTCTCTATATCGAAGAAAATTGCTACCAGGTGCTGACGTAGCACGAAAGAAGTGGAAATCTGCGTAGCGAGGGTGACTAAGTGGTCCATGGTTGACCTGTGCTTCCTGAAGCCACATTGGAGAGGTGTAAATAGGTTCTTTTGTTCCAGGAGCCAGACCAGACGTGTATTTACCATTCGCTCTAAAAGCTTGCACACACAGTTTGTGAGCGAGATTGGGCAGTAACTTGAGGGGGTTGTTCTGTCCTTTCCTTCTTTAGGTATTGGGAGAACGATGGCTTCACGCCAAATCCTTGGTATAGCATGTTCAGCCCAAATCTTGTTGAAAATGCCGAAGAGAAACGAACGAGCGTTTTCAGGTAGGTGTTTCAACATTTGGTTATGTATCTGGTCTGGTCCTGGAGCAGAATCTTTCGCACAAGCGAGGGCACAGGAGAGTTCGTCCATGGAGAAAAAGGCATTGTAATCTTCCTCCACGCGACTCGAGAAGTCTAATTTACAGTTTTCCATTTTTCTTTTTGTGTTTTGAAAGCCAGAAGAATAGTGTACGGAGCTGGAGATTTGTTCGTAATGAGAGGCCATTTCTTCTGCAATTTCTTGTGGAGAGGTTAGGAAATTGCCATTTACCATAAGCCCTGAAATAGACGGCGAAGGGAGTCTTCCACCGATCTGTCTGACCTTTCTCCACACAAGTTGAGGGGATGAACGGCAAGAGTGACGAGGTGTAGGCTCTCCAGGACGCAGCCTTACTTTCCCGTATCGTTAATCTAGCTCTGGCTCGGGATCTTTTATAGTTTATTAGGTTTTCCATGGTTGGGAACCTACTAAGTTTTGCCAATGCCCTTTTCCGATCCCGGACCGCGGTGGCACAATCATCGTTCCACCATGGCACAGGGGGGTGTCGTGCATGGCCCAACGACTTCGGGATGGCAAAATGAGGCCGCATGAAGGACGGCGTTATTAAAATGGGCAACCATTGCATCGATGTCGTTTGGGCACTTTTCCGATATTCGTAATTCTTTCTTGAATGTTTCCCACTCAGCTCGGTGGATTAGCCACCGAGGGGGGGCGAGCAACGTTCAGATCGGGAATATCGAGGTTGACCCGAATGGGAAAACGGTCACTGCCATGCAGGTCGCCAAGGACAGTCCACTCGAAGATTGTAGAAACGGAGGGACTACAGAGAGCTAGGTCCACGGACGAGAATGTGTTAGAAGCTACGGAAAAGTGTGTGCTTTCGCCAGAATTGAGGAGAATTAAGTTTTGGTTATCTATGATATTTTCAAGTAACCTGCCTCTCGTGCACGACCTTGTGCCACCCCAGGCAGGGTTGTGGGCGTTGAAGTCCCCCACAATGAGAAAAGGTGTAGGCACCTGAGAGAGCACATCTTCCAGTTTTTTGTGACACGACTTGTCCAGGCGGGATATAAATGTTGCAAATGGTAACAGAAATAGTTCGGAAATTTACACGAACGCAAGATATCTGCAGAGTGGTTCGTATGTCTATTTCTTTCGATACCAAAGTTTGTGATAAACGTGGCGACTCCGCCATGGGCGCGGAGGCCATCGTCTACGTCTTGCCTGTAGCAACAAAAGCCGCGTAGAGAGAGGGAGTGCTCAGAAAGGAGATGTGTTTCCTGCAGACAGATAACCACGGGTCTATGTATAGACATTATTAACTTCAATTCATCCAAACGGGTTCGAAAGCCATTTATGTTCCATGAGAGGAGAGCCATAGTTTCAAGTTAAGTTTTTGGTTCAAGGGTAGGTTATGTATCAGGTTTCTTTTTCTTCGTTTTCCTTCTTTGTTGGAAAGTAATGGCTTGGTTCATGCGGAGTTCCTCTTTCCCAGCAGTCATCTTGACTACTGCTGGAGAGGGTCGCATGTATTAAGACACCACGGTCCCTTGAGACAGGCGACCTAGATCTAGCAATAGGGCCTGTCGGCCTCAGCTTCTCTTGATATGTTTGGGTGTTGGTTGAAATATTTATGGTTTTTGTTTCCGATTTTATTTCAGGTTGGACAAGAGATTTGGGATTTGCATCTCCGCCAATGTCATCAAAGGACACCTGGCAGGCAGCATCGCACAAAGCGGGGGATAGGTTTTTTTATCCATTTAGAGGATATCAGATTCATCCCCGTGGTCCCCACCCACCACGGAGCCCAACACGGGGACACTCCATCGGAGTGCCAGGGTTGCCACGGGGATATAGTGGGGGGTTACCACAGCGTTGCACCGCCGTGGATCCCCCCCGCTCACCCTGGAGTTCAGTACAAGACCTAGTCCAAGCCGGGAGTGGGTTAGTTCCCGACCGCCCGTCTAGAAGAGTCCGTAGCCAAAGCAAGTGTATCGAGACCTACAAGGAATATTCTCAAAAATACGTAAGAGCACGTATCCCTGGATGCCAAAAAAAAGGAGCACGAGAGTAATTGGGAAACAGACAGGCCCCTCAACCGCCAGGACATACATTCCCTCCGACACGGGTCGCCATGCACGGCAAACACATGGGTGGGCGTTCAGCATATAGAGGGGGCCAGTGAAATAGAAGAGGGAGAAGAAAAGCGACTTGTGAAGGAAAGGAATACTTGAGAGCCCTCTCTGTATCCCCCGTCAGGACGTGGACCAACCCACCTCGACAGGTTACAAGTCCGAGTTTGCAATGGTGCAACACGTAAATTTTACAAGTTCCAGTTGTACACCTAATGCGGAAATATTCTAAGTTCTAGTTGAATGTTCACTCTCACGAAATATCACAAGTCCCGATTTGATAATTACCCTCAAGAAAAAACGCGCAAGGGATCCGCTCACCACCACGACATGAGTCGGAATGCCCTAATTCCCAATCTCGTCCACCCTTCAAAGCTCGCTGTGTTTTTCTCTCTATTGTTTTTTTTCGTTGCTACGGTGCACCCTGCGTGTTTACTTTACAGCTCTCCCGGTTACTACGGTGTCCCTCCGCACGAACTCGCGTTGCTACGGTGTCATCTGTGTATCTGCACCATAAGAACCCACTTCTCAGGACGCCTGGCCGTTGCGCCACGCACGCGGCCGACCTTTGTTCAAGAGGCTCGGAAGCGCGGTCGCGCGGCCACCCAAATCGCCCGCGCCTTCCTGCGCCTCGCGCGCCCTCACCTCTCGTCTCGGGAGCCCTTCCCACGGTCGCCAAGAGCCCACACCCTCCGCGACTACCGCGTGGGAGGGGTGGTTTTCTATATATTTTGGTTGTGAGCCACCGCGCTCAGAGGTTCATATGTAGAGCTTCATGAGGTTCTTACGCCAGAAGTTCATTGAGTTCAGATGCAGATTGACATTGACGCACTCTCGCTCATCAGTCATGTGAGGCATCGTCGCACAGGTCCACGCAGACAGTAGCGTCAATGTGAGCGCCGACCTGAGTTACGCTGGTAGTCGGCACTTGTGCATTGCCATTCATTGTTATGTCACAACGGCTTTACCAGCACCAATCGGGCTACAGGCTGCCCATTAGCATATGCTTTATTGGCATATTCGTGTTACTCGCGCGTTTGCGGCGCGACTGCCAATTTAGGCCACGGCGGCACGCATTGCCTGGTCATCGTCTCCGGGGATTCGGAGCATCCACTCAGATGGTAGTGCTGTGTCGTGTGCATCGCTTCCATAACGCAGCAAGACACCAGCCCCGGCAGCAATCGGTTCGAGAACAGTGCCTTCCATAAAACAGGTACCCGTTTCCGCCTCCAAGGGTGCCGAGCCACACAAATCAATTGTGTTCAAATTCATCATAATCAATGAACTCTCATCAATTGTATTTAACCTTCACATCCATCATTAAGATACAAACTTTTGTCATTTTATGTCAATTTCATAGACATTAGCTTTTGTACGCTAGAAAATTTAAGTTTTAGAATTAGTTATTTTTACAAATAATTCACTGTTCGGGTCCGGCATTCATTTCTGTATAAAGTAGAGTAGTTTTATAATTAGTTTTGTGTCCTATTGTCTTGTTTATACCGTCTCCTCTTCATTAATTCCAAGAGGTAGTAAAACATTTTATTTCACTTTCATTAAATTAATATTAGTAAATTTCTTCTTGTTTGATATTTCGGCCGAATCCATTCGTTCCTCCTACGAGGTGGTTCTCCGGCCCCTTTATTTTAGTAGCCCTCTGGTTACATCTCTGAGCTATCGGAGGCCGATATGTATGTGCAATTGTGGCAGCAGTAGAGTCCACGCTGTTGGCTCATAATCGTGCGCCATGCGAGAGGTGGGTACAAGGTGAGTACCCCATCCGCACGCGTTCATACGTCACAGACGCGCTTACGCATACAAATAAAATATTATTTAGCATAGTCACTTTTTATCAGATTAAGTCCATATTTAACTCCATATTTTGATAAAAAAACTACATATATTTACATATTTCATATCTTTCCATATAAATCCGTTCCCTGGTTATTGATTATATTTAGAAGCATGAAAAACTCACTTTTGTTTTAGGGTACTAAAGAACGATTTTTTTGTCGACGTCCTGCAGCATTACAGTAAGTTCTTAGTAGTTTACGAGAAAGTAAAACTGTACATACTTTATATTTCTACATTTACGTGTATTCCGCTTGATTCGTAGTCTAGAATGAGGCGAAGAGGAATGATAAAAGCATATACTCACCAGCTAGCTGATGGACACCAAAGGGCATTCGCAGCACATTTTCACCGAGACCTGCCAGTCCGGCCTCTGAGGTGGGAGGCGGCACACCCACAGGAAGGGCATTGGAAGACAGCGCAGAGCCGGATTTCTCTGATGTAGGTGTAGGCACGGGGATGTGAGACAGCTGGCCTTGAGGGTGGCCTGACAATATGCCCACTGGACCACCTGCTGCAAAGTTATACAATATATACTATTCCTTTACACAATGAGAATATTACATCAAAATATTTATTTTTTAAAATGTTAAGTAATCATTTTTAACAATTTGTAATTGAAGGGAAATGTTGGGTCAATTTAATAAACAATGTTGATAACGACAGTGCACTTTTGAAACTGATTTTCATTACGAATTTAAGTATTAAAATTAATATGGGTTGGCATTGTTTAGCCACAATCCGTCATTAAAATTCAATAAAAACAAATAGTTTAGGAAGCTTCAGAGATTATATACAACCTAAAGATTACAATGTCAATCAACATATTTCCAAAATAAAGTCAACAAATAAAGCATATCAAAGCAAGCCTACTTACTCCTTCAAGGTAAAATCTTTAGCTATTAAGTACATTTGACAGACATGCTCCAAGTGATGAGAACGTTGCCGAGATCGTAACAAAACCTGTCCCACGTGCACTAGGTTTCCTAGTCCTACATCAGTGACGAGAATGGCGAAAAAATTGTTGCAAGAAAAACTTGTGCTTATGTGTTCTCATACATAGGCGGCAAAGCCATGCCTTCGGCGGTTGTCTGATCATACTATAGTGACCAGAGCATACTCCACCGTAAGATTTATTCTGCAATAAGCGCAAATAAGGGGTCGATCACCGCGGAGAAGATACACGAGGCAAAGAAATTGCATTGACCGATTCGAAA
The DNA here is from genome assembly GCA_011170035.1 of Teleogryllus occipitalis. Classification (NCBI taxonomy): domain Eukaryota; kingdom Metazoa; phylum Arthropoda; class Insecta; order Orthoptera; family Gryllidae; genus Teleogryllus; species Teleogryllus occipitalis. The sequence goes on along the minus strand of BLKR01000195.1, from coordinate 405,550 downwards.
GCATTTCTCGTAACAATTCTCATTTCTAGCACCACGAGATGAAGCACACGGTTTATGGACTCTTTTAATGTCGCGAGTGTAAAATCAGAATTCAGCCAGTTTGCCATGCCTTGAGAATGGAACGTCTGATGAACTAGTTCGTATCGTCTATTGGCATTATAAGAATGTCCAATTCTGGCTTCCTTGTGACCTACGTTGCTATCGGGTCATCTATTTCGTTTCTTGCTATGGAGAAGTTACTCTAGGAAGGGACCAGTTTGATCGCGAAACAAATGAACGTCATGTCGGGCATGATATTTCAAGAGGTAGTGTCGAAGCGATTCACTAGTGAGCCACCTGCAAACGAATTAAGCGCATGGACAAAATTTGCTGTGTGGTTGCCAGGTAGTAGCTGTACAAGCGGTGCCTTCTGCGATCAATCTCCGAATCTCCAAGGGTCCGTCAAAGGACCTAATTGTAATGAAGCTGCATTAAATGATGTATTGTTTGCTGGATTTGCGTCGTTAGAGGGTCGCAAGAAGAGAAGAGATGGATTCGAGAGCACTACGGAATAGCTGCACACCACTACTTTCCGTAATGCCACCGAGTGTATTTTATTGTTTCTAAGAGTGCATATTTCTCAGCATTATAGTCGCTGCACGAAAACTCAATAGGAAGGCTGCGCGTATTTATAGTAGAAGTTATACTACTTTGTCGGTTTGTGAGTAATCATCTGTGTAAATGAGGATAATGCCGAGGCACATGGGTTTTATCTAATGAATTTGTTAAAATATGTACTAGGGGGAATAGTTTTGAGACTGGGCGATCTAAGGGCTTCGGACCGGAGAAGTTTCGGGAACTCCAAGGGAAAATAGGACTTCGAGGGGGTTTCACAGGTTTGGGGAGATTTGAGTTTTTGAAAACGAACGTGGATCGAATACCCGGGGGTTGGGGTAGCAATGGTCTGAATGTCCAGTGACTTGGGTCGAGGACTGCTTGGTGTGAGGGAGGATCTGCAGCCTCGAGTTTCATTAGTGTGAACAGAGATGTACTAGAGACTAGTGTAGATAAGAGCGGATCAAAATATATCGCCATCGGTTCCTATATGATTAAGATTAAGGGCACTTAAACAGCTGTCCATGGCGCCCGCGTCAAATTATTTTAAGACCAGTACGCATTATGGCAGTGCCAATCTAAAACATTTTTAAAACGCAAAGTAAAAAAGTAAAAACTGAAAAACTCAAATTATAAAAAGGGTTTGGCAGAAAAGAAACAATTTAAAATCCAAATAATGGCATTATCCTTTTCTCGCAGATAAGGCTGTAGATGTCTCTCGTAAACAGTTAAAAAGCTTGAACAGTGCCGTCATTTCATTTCAAGTATATCCGCTAGAGAGCTGGCAAGGTGATGCCTTCGGCGAGTCTCTCTTATCTTACCACAGTGCAAGAGAACTTGTTCCACTGCAAGATGTTTCGCAGTAATCGTATGTAGAGATGGATCCCCGCGGAAATATGCGTGGCACAAATAGTATAGACCGATTCGATGTCTGTCAATCTCGCGCCTAGCATAATGAGACAATGAAAATCAAGGATTTATTGAATTCTTGATTCTGGTGAGCTTAAAATTCGAGTTCTGCCACTCTGTTTGCCATGCAGTGAGAATAGAGCGTTAGATAAAGAGCTTGGTGCCTTCCGTGAGGACAGAAAGGATGTGTAACTCTTCATGGAGAGCGTTGCTGCCTGGTCAACTATTTCATTTTCTACAATTCTGACAGGGACCCAACAAAAACTAAGACATTGTAACATCATAGCATTTTGCTCATCGGAATGCACAAGGCGTGTGGCGAACGAGGTGGAGGGGTTGGTCCAGGAGCCAGGCTGGTGGGGCTACTGGAGCTTGTCGCCTTGGGAGGGTGCAGGCCGCCGGGGGCGTGTCTGGGAAGCCTGGGGTCAGCTAGCGCAGAATGACGTGTGAGGGCAGCTCGGCATGCAGCTGGCGGCGGGCCCCATTTTGCGACCGGCCCCATAACTCTGAGATGAGGCGGGTCGGATAAGGAAACGGATTCTCAGAGGATGAGGTTACGAAAGTTTGAGTGCATAAGATGTCAGGTAAGTTGGGCGAAGGACTGTATGACGTGAAAGTATTTACAAGGGATAATTTAGAACCATACGAGGCGATTAAAATATCTCGCCTTCGGCGCAGAGGTGGTTCTCCGGCCTCAGCCAAAAGGCATTCGATGCGACTCGAGTGGTAGACGCCCGTGCTTATTCTTAAACCGCTATTGTGTATGGTATTTACTGTCCGAAGGGGTAACGAAGACGCTGACCCATACACAATACATCCATAATCCAAAATAGGGCAGACGAGGGTCCTAGACAAACGCAAAAGATATAGCGTTTTCCATTCGCCGCACTGGTGCTCACCCAGTGAACACTCAGAACAGCTTTCGTGTTCCATTCGACCGCTAGAGCGCACCAGTGCAAAGCGCATGTTCCATTCACACAATCACACGGAACCAGGGCGCACTCGGGGTTCACATTCAGTGAACCGGGCTATTGTGAGGTTAGGTACGGAAGTTATCCATGCTGATCAGAGGTGAAATTGTGAAGGCAATTGAGGATCTTTTGTCAAGCAGGGATACTTCGAATGATGCAGTATATTATGGTTTGCAAGAAATGTCTTAAAATAATTTTTGTGACTCGCGAAGTTCGGAAACTCAGTTTGAGTTTTCCTAAAATTTAACCTTGAATAACTTCATGTTAACAAATCCAGTGCTATTTAGAAATGTAAGAGTAGGTACGTCTCAATTTCGAAACGCTAATAAATTGAAAATAAAAATAGTGACAAGGGTCACTCAAATCAATCATTCAAATATATATGCGTCAAGAAATGTTTCTCGCACGCCCATACATATACCAGCGGAAATGCTCATGTTAATATTTTTATGGTTTTCAATAACCAAACAATTCTGCAAAAGCCTTTCCGTTCAAAATCTTGTGTACTACATCGATCACTGGCAAATCTCGAAAAATGAAATTTCGACACATACGCATTTGAAGTTTTCGTAGTTTTTAAATAAAGAAATCACACTTAATAATTTATGAATTAAGAAGTAAGAATTACCAAAAGACTTCATAAAAATTATAAGAATGGTCATAAATCAAAATTATTATTTTTCCAGTTCCATCAGTGTGACAGACCAAGAACAACTATCTATAACCTCTGCGTAGCGCACACGCACAGAGTCAGTTCCCGAATCCGTTTCATTCGTAGCTGCCCTTCACGTGTGTGGAGCAGCACTGTTGCGGAACAATAACGTTTTTGCCCTGCACTAGGGTGGGTTTCAGTGCAACGAATGGAAAACGCTAATACATGGTCTGCGCCCCAACAGCTGCCAGTAAGGAGGCGAAGGAGGTTCACAGGTGACACATCGGCTCTTCGCTTAACGGAGGTGTTTTCGTCGTGTTAAGCTCTTGTCGAACATAAAACCCTAGAAAGTTGTGGATTCGAAGGGAAGTTGATATCCCCCCCAAAAATAGGATTGTTATGGAGATGATGAATCCTACACAAATGCATGCAGTTAGTTTTTGAGGTGGAGAACTTAAATCCTGTTTCACCGCTCCATTCCTGCATTTTGTCGAGGACAAGTTGTAACTGCCTCAATAACTTACATGCTCTTGGAGAAGCATAAAGTGGCAAAATTGTCGACGAAGAACGATGCTTTCACAAGCTCGCGAATTGTGGACGCTATACTATTGATAGCAATGACAAACAGATTGACATTGAAAATTGATCCCTGAGGGACCTCGTTTCTAACTTGTGACGGAGGATAGGCCGTCACCAAAGCGGACGCGGAAGGCTACTAATAACAGTGGATCGTGGCTACTAAAAGTGGGAGCCGGCCCCCTGTGACCCGAAGAATGTAAGGTGCCAATTCCTCACCTGTATTATCTCGCGAGACGAGATTTACAGTTACCATCAATCCTGAGACAGTCGGTGGAGGAAGGCTTCCTCTGATTTGTCGCACTTTTCGCCTTACTACTTTGGCAATTGCAGAAGAAATATAGGTTCTCGAGGATGCGGCCTTATTTTCTCATATGACCAAACTAGCTCTGGCCCATGATATTGATCAAATTTGCAGCGTTGGGAAACTACAGAGCCTCGCTAGTACCCTCACGATCACGCATCGAGGGGGTAATAGACGCCAATCCACCAAGGCACGTGTGGGATGGTCGGTCCGCCGACTTCGGGGTCACTATGGCATCGATGTCATTTGAACAATTGTCAGATTCATCATATTTCTTTGCTGAATGTTTCCCTATCAGCTAGATGGATTAGCCAACTAGATGGCAAAGCAACGATTAAAGCAGGAAATTGAAGTGGGCCAGAGTACGAAAATGGTCAATTCCATGCAAGTCACCAAACACTGTCCAATCTAAGATGGAAGACAGATGGACTGTATAGTGCCAGAACGATGGACGAGAAAGTTTGAAGCTACGAAAAATCGAGGTTAATATCCAGAATTCAGAATTAGGTTCTGTTGGACAATGATATATTCAAGAAGTTCCTCTCGATCAGGAACTCGTGCCACCCCAGGGATTGTGGGCAATAGAGCCGCCAGCAAGAAAAGGCGAAGGCAGCTGAGAGAAATCTTTAAGTTCTTGTAATACGGCTTACGCAGGTGGCATATACATAGTGCACACAGCGAAACTGATTGTAGGATGAGCCGTACACACACACTCGAGGTCGATTCGAATATGATCCTCGGCGAACAAGGAATCACGGATAAATACGTCATCTTGAGCGAACTCCATTTTGATTGAACCGATAAGTACGAATGCCAAGAAGAGAGGACATGCTGGGGAAGATTCTCGAGCAAGGTTTTAGAGGGCGTTTGAACTGCCATTGTCATTGGCGCCCATGTCAAAGTAATTTAAAACACTTGATAGATTTGATGAGAAAACATTTCAGATGCAACTAACGTGGCGAATTAATGACCTTATGCTTATTGAAATCAAAACCGCACAAGATTAATAGCAGTAAAAATATCTTAACGCCTGAATACGATTTTATCTGACTGGTTAACACTGTAATAAGGCTGTAAAGAGGCGAAGAAACGTAAGAGGGGATAACAAAAATACCCCCCGATCATATTATATATTCCACAAGGTATATCTCCGGTTCTGACACCAAATCTCTCGTGGTTTGTCTTTTCCAACTATCTCATCTAGCTGTAATTCTAAAGATAATTTTGTTACCACATTAAGTGGACCATACAAACTTCGGCTACTTCAGCAAATCCCCGACAGCGATAAACTGTATAATTCCCAAGAAAACGTCAGCATATAGATAATTGAAATCCTAGCGCGCGATTTGCAGATCATCGTAGCAAATTTTAGAAATAATATAACTTGTATATTATTTCACGAAGTATTTTATGAGGCCGCTAGTGACGATACCTGAAAAATCACCCTATACCATGCACCAGCGTGTGATTTGACTCTTCAGCGATTACCCCGACTTACGGGCTGGCGCGAGATTGGCTAGTGAAGATAGTTTGCCACATCACGAATTCATTGTAAAATAATGTGAACCTGTAATATTTGCAGTTTTATTACGTGTCCATAATGCCTTGCAGGGAGTGGACTATTTGTGATAGCTCAAGAGGAGGCAGCATCACCACAACTACGTACATCTATACCTGAATTTGTATTCAAAACTCATTTTATTCGTGGAAAGGAGTAACTAAGAGACTTCGCTAAGAATCAAATCAGCTTCCCTCAAAACCAAATCTAGTATACCCTATAATTAGCTGTTATAGAAACTGTTTTATGACTCGCGAAAAATCGTAATGATTTTGACGTTCTACAGTACATTGCGTAGAGGAAGTAAATTAGTCAGCTGCTGATGAACACGCTTATTTGATGTGCATGAAAGCACTGCATCAGTCCCCAAAGAAGACAGGAACACAAATCATACTCTCGCCCTACATACATGATGTAAAATCAATATTGCAAACTATTTTTAGTTTTCTGGGAAACAGTGACGAGGAGTACTAATTTACCATTGAATAATTGATTAAAATGATTGAAGGTAATTTTCTCCCACTTTCAAAAATAGTTAAAGCACGTGTGCTTTATGTTGTATGTTTCAAGTATTTATAGATGCTCCGCGCGAACAAATACCTCACTACTGATTCTATGATTATCGGAATATTAATCATTTAACATGCCAATTATTTGTTCACAACAGCTGTTTTCAAGCATGATAATATGAAACTGGAGCGACGCCGCGAGATAGGATGGCTGGAAAGAGCTTATTCTTCTGCTTTGGCCGGAGGCCCAAAAAGTAACCCTTTTACAGCACGCTCAAGCGCCTACACACTTTTTCAGAAATAAAGTTGAAGTATGCATTTTGTTGGTACATTTATCTACTTTAAGTTTTTAAATAACAATTGTTTCGACAAAATGCACACTTTTGGAGATATAAGCGAAAAACTAAAAACGGGACGAAATTTTAGTTTTTGCTTCTCTGTGAAGCCGACTTTTGAGGTGGCAAATATCAAATCGAATTTAGCAACCTCAAAAACATGTAGAACCGTTGAGATAAAAATTCCGGAATTCTTTCCTAGATCGGGCCCTTTTGAGCACCATTTGACTGGACTATGTCGTCAAATGGTCCGAGGGAGAAAGAGTTGAGTGACGGATGTGTCCTACAGGAATCGCACAACTTGTGACGAACTTGATTCCAATTATTTCAGGGCACAGCGAACTTCTCAACAAAGAATACGCCACAGAAAGCGTGAATTTGAAATGAGCGATGTGCCATTCTACAATAGAGTAATCGATATTTCGGTATCAAGGATTCTGGCTACACCATGTGTTAAGAGGATTTTCCCGCCATACACTTAGCAATTGGATTTATCCACTTGCGATAGCGGTGATCTTCCCCCGCTGGATGGCGAGATCCGGCGCCGACCTACCGTCGGCTAGTGGGGCTTCCCCCTAACCAGGACTCTCCCACCAGAGGGGCACCGCCCCAGTCGGGACAAGCTCTAACTTCCCGACCGGTCACCCGGAATATGTGGTAGTGTAGTGCATGCTAGTGTAAGTGTGTGTGTAAGGGGAGAGGATAGGACAAGGAAGAGGAAGGACGGATCGCGCGCGGTCCGTGGCCCGTTTGGTAGGGTACTGCTCCGGCATTCGCCTGGTGTTGATCGGAGAAACCACGGAAAACTACCGATCAGAGCAGCCGGCCGCTAGAATTCTCCTCCAGTCTTACAATAATTCTGAGGTCACTATTTTTTGCTTTTTCTCTTATTTCTGAAGGTGCCAACTCATCCTCTGATTCACTTCACATTTCAAACTAAAGAATTGGCCAGTTTTTAAGGGCACAGCAGTAATATATAACACAAAATAACTTGCGATCTGATCTTAACGTCAGTCAAATGTTCCCTCTACCACTGCCGTAGTCAAATAGGATCAAAGTGAAATTAAGATCCAATTTATTTTTAATAATATTCCACGATAAATTACTGAAAATAAAAGACATTAAAACTGACAACCATAATATAATATTAAACACAATTTTAATGTACACAATCGAGTAACACATTTATTATAAAGATTCTCAATGATTAATGAAGTGTCAAAACTTGGTTTGTAAACTCTTCTGTGATTGGTCAAGAACCTCTATCATAATGAGTATCATTATACAACGAGTTGGAGCCATCAAATGACAGAATTATACAATGGGAGGAGAAAAATGCTTGTAGATTCCACAAATACGCAACATGGCGGGTCTGCGCACTGCTGCAAATAGCTGTTCGAGGTTATAGGTTGTTCTTGGTGCCCGTGTGTTGTGCAGTCTTGAATTTTCGTGGCTTTTTACGAGTTTTATTTGATATGTAGTGTGCGTTTGAAGTGAACTTTAGTGCGTTGAATATCAGTGAATGCTATATTCACACATTTATTCTGCGGGTATTATCGTGATGAGAATTAAGGATTAAATTGGGTTATGATGTTAATATCTGCTTTAGTGTTTTCTCTTCTTCCTTTTTGGATTCTTTTTCTCCTAGCACAAATATCAATCAACTTGAAAACTCTATTCATGATGCCAAAAACCTTTCTTTAACCACAAGGAATTGTATCCCATGCTTACGTGTGACATCCAACCCCTTTTAAAGATGGATACTTTTGTACATGATACAATACGGCCAGAATGTATCATGTCATGTTAAATAAATTAATGCAATGAACGAAAAAAATAGTTTTTCAATTATCCAATAATTCAAAGATTAAATAAGAGAATAGTTCAGCCTACACTTAACACTTTGTAGAATCATCAGAGAATCAAATTTGCACTGATAATGCTGAAATTCGGTTTGTCGTAAAGAATAATTTTCAGCTGTGAAAAGATTTCTTTCTAAATAATAACCAGTCAAGATTACAAAAGTTAACGATGAACCAATAAAGAAAAAGTTTCCTTGTAAGTACTAGTATTAATATCAGTAATACATATAAAATTTGAATAATATAAATTATTAGCCTTAAATTATAAAACTCGTGTCATATATTAGTGCTTTTTTGCCTACCTATATTTAGCAAATTAAATGCCTGAATATAAGGGCTATACTTGCATCAATGCGTACCATTTAATTGTTTAGATAGTAAGTTACTTATTACTTCAGATTTCGAAGAGATATGAATAGTATTTTATGATGAATCATTATTTATTATTAATAATTGAATCAACAAAAATTAATATTAAAATTTTGAGAATGAAAGGTAAAATACAAATAGCCCATGACAAATATAAAGAATTAATTGTATTTCATGTAAAATAATTACATAAAAAATGAACTAAAATGAAATTTACGAATATAATGAAATAAAACAAAATTGCTACTGAAAAGTATAGTGAAACACAACTAAACACACCTCACCGGAGCACAACACACGCTAAGAACGTGCAAAACGAGACAGAATAAGCTGTATTGAGTTATCGACTGTGTCGCCATCTATTGGTTGCATCTCGAAATTCTTATAGTATCTATAGTTATAGATTCCATATATTTGCTTAATGCAATGGTGCACGGCCTATGGAATCTATAAATTTTATTGAACCCATATGGAAATCAACCGGCCCTTAGTAAAGAGAAAGTTATGTGCTGCGGAAAATCGATTCCGAGATTTCAACGGAAATACAAGTTTTCCCCCCGACACCGAAAAAGTGTTTTTTAAACGTCCGACCGTCTGTAAATCTGTGGACACTTACACTAGGAGTAGGAGTTTTTCCTAACTGAATAAACCCGTCGATCGGGCACACTCGAAGCTCTGCGATTTTGAAAAACATCAATTTTTGTGGGCACTTTACAAGAACCCCCTGGGACAGTTCAAACTTTTCACAAACATTTTCACTCGAAATTTGCTTCAAATTTCTTTTAAGAATAGAGTGAAATACACTTATAAAGGTGTCATACGTCCGATTTTCACTGTTAACTCTGAATTTATGAAAATTGAAAGAGATTGAAAATTGTTCGGCGTCTTCCTACAAACCCAAAATTGAAGAAAGATTTTTCACTCACATGAAATTTGTTCTCCATAATTAGTGCCTTTGTTAAGGTCACGCACATTTGTTTTTGGAAATTTAAAAGGTTTTCGTGAATATGGGCAACAAAAGAAAAAAAGATTTTCTCACAAACGGTTCCATTTTTTTTTCAACTTTTGGTATGGATAGTGTCAGACGTACTCTACAAGATGACAAACGCTATTTTGCTCTATATTTTGATTGTGTTTTTTTTTTAAAAAAATTACCAAATTTTTTTGTCTTGTCTCTTACGTCATTAATACTTACATTAGCTGTGATTTGTTTCCGTTATTGCATTTGTGAGTACATATGCTATAAATAATGTATAAAATTTCACGAAAACCCAAAACTTTTCTGTAAAAATGAGCTCACAATTCTGCATGATCACAAATGGTCAAACGTCATTTTCTAAAAATTAAAAACCAATTTTTTTCTAACTTTTTGCATTGAATTACAAAAATGTATTTTTTTATATCTCTCTCACGACCTTAATATGCATATTTTTAACTATTTGTTTGCATAATTGCATTTGTGAGGACACATTTACAGTAACGTTTAAACGACATTTTAGTAAAAACGACTCCAAATTTTTCAACGAAAATTTCCATATAGTAAGAGATCTCTTCTATAATATTCTTAGTTATATTTCGGTTCTACCAGTAGGAAACAATAAAATTGAGAAAATTGAAGAAATAGCTTTGGGCGACGTTAGAAGGTAGCTGGCAAGAGGATGGGGCAAGACTTGAAATGTAGCCCAGATCAAAGAAATTAGAAATCTAAGTAGTACGTATTAGAAAGTCTTTGCCATTCTGTAGCACCTCTGGTTGGTTTTCTCTTAAAGGTATGTGTTTGTGTGTGTGTGTGTGTGTGTGTGTGTGTGTGTGTGTGTGTGTGTGTGTGTGTGCGTGTGCGCGCGCGCGCACACACACACACACACACACACACACACACACACACACACACACAAATACATACCTTTACGAGAAATTGAGCATTTTCAGGAACGCTCAAACGCCATTTCCACGAAAACGGTTCCAAAGTTATTCTTTAAATTCTTTGAACCAATAGTGCTAAATGGACTAAACATGACAAGGCTTAGGCAACTTCGAAGTTTTTTTTTGTTTTACAAAAATACAAAAAAAGGATATTCTTTACATGTTGGAAGACGCAGCGCATTGTACTCGTCTTTTGCCGTGATACCAACCTGCGAACAAGTAATGCCGTTCTGCACCATGCTACCGCCCACTTAGGGAAACGTACATATATTTGTGTGAAAGGATCTATCCTAACATAATCTTGTAGTATGACGTTATTTTCTCTAACCTAAAGAAACATGAAAAAATGTACAGAATGCTTACAAAACAGAATTAAAAATATAAATATACTATTTAGAAAAATCACAAGTTTCAAAATGCAATACTGTAATTTTCAACTAGAAACAGATGTAATCAACATCTCTACCCATACTCTTGCAATATTTTCGTCACAAATATTTCACGAGGTGGCTGTTCACATCATTCGGGTGTAAACCACCGCGTGCGAGGCGATAACGTAAGGGGCGCCGTTGGCTTTCAGTGGTGTTTGTAGTAGCACCTGTCCCTGGATCCACAAAATTAAGCGGATGTCATGAAATTAACTTGCCCACTATCAATTTCACACTTGCAAAACTCGTACCTCTTGTGGCAGTAATTTTCACTCTTGGATGATTCTTCTAGCACGAGAACTCTCCAAATCCCTCTCCTCTTTTCCCAATAGCGGTTAATAATGCCCAGCAATCAGGACATGGCATTTGAGAGGGAACGAGTCAATGTTCACACCACTGTACACTCATTCCCTCATTTCACACAATATTTGATGAACACATCCAGTTCATGTCCTGGTGCATGTCGATTGATTACTTGCTTAGGTTTAAAGGGCGCTTCAACTACTAAGGTCATTGGCGCCTGTGTCACAGTATTTCTTAAATAAATTAATTAATTAAAGATCTAGTAAAAGTGTTGCAGATGCAACTTACTCGCTAATTTAAAAGCACGTACATACCCTAAAAAGAAAGCTTCAATTACGCATAAAACATACAAGTAGATCAGACAAGAGTTCAAAAATAAATCTCACTGTAAAGGGGCCAGGAAACAAACATTATTGCCCTTACCTGACAAATAAAATTATGTTTTCCGCTTTCTCACTAACAACAAAAAAGCTTTGAGAGCGCGGAATCGTCATGCCCGAGCACCTCTCGTAGAGAGTTGCCCATACCGTGTCTTCGTCGGCTGTCAACAAATTTCATACAATACAGGAGGGACGTGTTCCACAGAAAGAACTGTCTTACATGAATCACAGGTGAGAGGAGATTCACCTCGAATGAGGAAACCGCGAGAAAAGTGGCATTGTTCGACACGCAGATGGGTTAAAATGACTTCCTCACGCCTAGAACGTCGGGATCAGGAAAGCCAGGAATTAACTGAATCTTTTATTACACTTAGTTTATAGGTGGTATTGTGGCATTCTGTTCGTCACGCTCTCAAGATGGATTGTTTTAACAAAAGCCTTAACATCAGACAATGGTACAAAAGGATTGTCAACATGAGCATTCTCCGTCGCCGCCTGGTCAGCCAGCTCGTTCCCTATCATTCCCACACGGTCTGGGACCCCTCAGTATCAGATCATAGTGGCGAGACAGAAGTCGATGAATGAGGTTTTGAATTGATTCCGGCAGGAAGTCTGAGGAAGAACGGGAGACAGTTTGAAGTGAACAGAGAAACAGAACAGAGAACAGCTCGGCGCAAAGTCGCTGACTCGATGTATTTTAGGGCTTCAAGAAACGCATACATTTCAGCAGTGAAAGTACAGCATTGGGAATGTAGCCGATATGATTGGGCGACTATGTTACTGTAAAAACTACATGCCACTACGTCATTGCACGATGAACCATCTGTGAATAAGAATATTTGATCTGGAGAGGTAACCCTCATTTTTTGAAAATGCATCTGGTAAACACGAGGACTAGTTATTTGCTTGGGAAGATTGGATAGTCTGAGGTCAATATTCGGGTGGAGGACTTTCCAAGGGGGAATGGGGTGACTTGGGGTGTTTCACAGGAGAGGGAAGATCAACATTAAAGTCCCGCAAAATATTTCGCAATCTAATACCTGGAGGCTGAGGCAGCGATGTTCGAAGAATATATGAGGTTTCATATTCAGGATGGATAATTATTTGGTGACAAGGATGATTTGAGTCCTGATACTTTAGCACCATAAGAAGCTAATAAAATATCCCACCTTTTTAAAGACGGCTCACCAGCCTCGGCTAGAAGGCACTCAATTCGGCTGGTGCGATACGCACCTGTTGAGAGACGGATACCAGCGTGGTATATGCTGTTGATGGTCGGAGAGTGGAGGGAGCTGCCTAGTCATACAATTCACTACCATAATCCAAAACTGAGCGGATGAGCAGTATATAGCTGCAATAGGGTAGTGCGGTACGCACCCCATGACGTACCATTCAGCATTCGAAGAAGATTAAGGGGAAGACATCTGGTCTATAGTCTATATGAGCACGCCACGTGAGGGACTTGCCAAACGTGAGCTCCCGGAACCTGGCAGATTCAGAGAATGGAAGCTGATTTCCTCCCACGTAAAGGACTACATTGCTATGCAAATGGTGAATCTTGCAGAAATGCAAACCAGAACATTTAGTAGCAGAAAAGTTAAAGCATATTGACATGCTCCATTCATTGAGCTTGTTGAGCACCAGTAGGAGTTGCCTCTGGATGACACTAATGCTGCTGGATAAACAGAAGATGGCCAAATCATCCACAAACGATGGCTTTACAGTCGACGCTATACCATTTATGGCCATGACAGTGACACTCAGATCTGATCCTTAGGGAAAACCATTTTCAAGAAGATGACTACGAGAAAACCTATTACACAGAAGGATCTCTTCGAAATGAAGTTTTGGAGCAATAGAAGATGATCCCCCCCAAATCCCCAAGAGTGCAGGGTTCGCACAATGCCGTGCCTCCAAGTGGTGTCGTTGGCCTTTCCTATATCACATTATATGGCCACAAGCCATGTCTCAAGACGAACAATGTAGAGACAGCTGTTGCCAACGCAACGAGGTGGTCCAAGGTTGAACGGTTTCTTCTAAACCCGGTTTGGATTGGCGTCAACAGATTTTTATACTCCAAGGTCCAGGTCAAACGCTGATTCACGAGTTTCCGCACTTTGCACACCCAGCTTGTAAGAGAAATAGGTCGGTAGGTTGATGGCAGTGATCGATCTATACCTTCTTTGGGAACTGGAACGAAAATGGCTTTTCACCATAAAGCAGGGTGGTGTGCTATTCCCAGGTACGGTTATACAGCTGGAGGAGAGAGAATTTGCATGGCCGTTTCGGGAAGATGTTGCAGCATTAAGTTGTGGATTTTGTCTATCTGGTGCGGTTCTTTTCGCAAGCATCTGAACAACGCATTTCATACAACGAGAAAGGGGTATTATAATCCTCATGTACTCAGTTCGAAAAATCCAAAGCGCAGTTTTCCATTCTTTCTTTAAGCAAAAGGAAGTTTGAAACATATTTTGCCGAACTCGACATATTTTCATCGTGAGAGGCAAACTCCTGTATTCTTCGTTCACCCGAAGAAAAAAGTGGATGTAAACAATAGCACGTGCTTTGGGATGCTTGCCATTCGTTAGTTGACGCGTTACACCCTCAGAAGTATTCATGTGCAGAAGAAAATGGTTTTCGATGTAGTGGCTCATATCTCTCACAATGTTAAAATTCAAAACGAAACTTATAATCTATAACTCAGACTCGAAAAGAAGACCATTGTTCCCACGCCTGCCCTTCCGGAAGAGGAGATATCGATGTCGGTGACAGTTATGTGTCCAGCGCCTGCTTGGTTTTAGCTCAAGCGAAAAAAATGAATCCGGAGAGTCAAGAGACAAACTGTACTCCACGCACGCATAGAAGTAACTGGAGCTGTTGATTTCGTAAGCACTAATGACACGCAGGTTCGGTCACGCACGGTGAGAGGCGGTATACTCATGCGAAGCGAAGCAGATCAGTTAAGAAATTTTTGTCAAGGAGTTCGACACGTTCACTTGATGTCGGAGACCGGTGCAGGTCCTTCCGTAGTGAAACACTCTAGTGAGACACCGTAGTGAAACACTATTACGGAGTGGTTAAAAACGTGTGGTATTGAACATTTTGAATACATTTTAGTGCTTTTCAGCACTTCTCGAGCAAGGTATAGGGCATACTATTAAAGAGGAACAGACAATGTGGGAGGTAGATGACATCAGTGACAGTGTCGTGGACAAGATAGTCATCACCGAAGGTTCCTCTTCCAACATCGAATCATCTGCTTTAGACATGGGAGGAATTCCTGAAGCAGAGTGATCGTAAATAAATTGCATGAGATTACGGGATGAATATTATTTAATACAGTCGAAATAATGTAAATTGGATTTTGACATACACTTGTTCACTTGATTATCGTAAAGATTTTTTTAAAAATTTAACTTTGCAAACTGAATGTTAAGGATGATTTAATTAGTTTTACTATTACTTAGTTTCTGTTAATGTTTGTAAACATGCGTTTGCGGAGCTATTAGAAATGTTAATATTCGTGATCTGCAGATATCGGGTTCTCTTTTTGAGCGACCACGGGCTATACTGAGCGCGCGTGGCCGAAAGTAGTGCGTGCAGAGTCGGCGATTGAGAATCGGAACAAGGCGGATGAATATCTCCGTTTTGTTTACATCAGCTTTTTTCTAAGGGCGAACGAAGAATACAATGGCGTCTCGCTATAATCATCTGGCTATTTTTAAGACGACCTGGCACTGAGTTTGGGGGAGGATATCCTTTACTTTGACGTACTTTCCTCCATATTAGACGCGGTGGTGTAAGGCAATTCAGAGGAGACGTACGCTCTTGAACAATCCAAATTCCACTACGGGACGAAGGAGTGTCGCGATTTACAGGTCAACTTGAGAATTGCCATGTCCACAGCTTGTAGTACAGCACTGTTAAAATGAGCTGCTCTTTCCTCCACAATGACGAACTCGCCATCTGATAGACTGACGTTCGCTTGAAATGTTGGCCAGTCGGCATGTTGGACACACCATTGAGGGCGTGCCAAACCATGAGCCAGTTCATCAATGCGGACGATATGGGTAATGGTCGTTCCGTATAGGTCTAGAATGAACCATTACAGAATGGTTGCAAGAGAAGGGGTTGTTGGGGTGGTTGCAAGGGAAGGAATTGGTTCACCGGAATTCAGAATAATCAAGCTCGCGGTGTCTATTACCGATTCTAATACGTTGCCTCTCGGACAAGTGCGGGAAGAGCCCCTAATAGGACTGGACATTTACATTCCCGACAATCAAGAACGGAGAGGGCAACTGGATTATCAAGCTCAAAATTTCATTAGCCGGTACACTCAGTCCTGGAGAGATGTAATTGTTACATAGCGAGTGTAAGGGATGGGAGTTGCACCTGACCACACACTGCTTGAAAGTCGGTCTGGAGAAGCACCTCTGTAGTCAGCAGCGAATCATGAACCAGTGAAGAAACTCCGCAAAGAGCACGGAGACCATCATCCATATCGAACATATAAGGGGAAAACAGTGAAGAGAAGGGATGAGTTGGGGTGAGGGGCGTTTCTTGTAGACAAATCATCAGGGGTTTGTAACGGGACAACAATTTTAGATCGACCCGTCGCGAGGAGAATCCATTAGTATTCCATGTCATAAGAGCCATGGTGGAATCAAGTATTGTCTTTTTTCCTCCGACGTTGAGTTCAGAATGCGCGAATTTCCTGCGAAGCTGACCTCCAGGGCATTGCCAGGGGGGCTATATGCTCGCTCAGTGCGCGTTTCTGAAGGTGTAATTAATCGGGGCTTTGATAACAAGATTTAAGTTGTCGGGCACGGTGGCCAGCGATCTGGCTTTTTGAAATTCAAGGTTTTTCCCCGGTTTTCCAGGTCTGAGAATACAAATTTTCCAGATCTTTTTCGCACATTACAACACGTTCTTACCTTCTACCGCACTACTAAACAGAAAGTTATGTAATATGGCGAGAAAAAGCGGCGAATTTTCGGCCGAAAAACTCATTGCCTGCCCTGGAAACGAAAAAGTGGATAAATCCAGTTGCTAAATTTAGGAACAAAATCTTCTAACACGAGGTGTAGCATCCATGTTTTGTGGGTCATTGATACCGGAACTTGGTTGACGGCAAAACGACCGTTCGTTTGTCTGTCCAGTGAACAATGCTAGCGGCTAAACCATTCACCCGATTTCTTCAAAATGTGTATTCCTTAATCGGTCTGGTGATGTTACGGTGCCTTAAATTTGAAACTGTTATTTTAATTTTGGGGGTACGTGAACCTCCTGGGACATTTTCAAAATTTTCAAAGAAATGGCTCCATTTTTGTTTAAATTTTGTTTTTGAATAGTATGAAGACCGTTTATGAGAGAATGGTGTAATCTCGTATTCGTTGAAAACAGATTTTACGAAAATTGCAAAAATCAACATTTTTTCGGCATCTTCCTACAATTACAATTATGAAGATAAGAGATTTTTTCTTTAATGAAATCTGTTGCTTAATGCTAGATTTTGAAATAAGGTCATGTACAATATTTCGAAAATTTGAGTAGTTTTCGCATAATTTTGTGTAAATATAGGCAATTTTTATTTTTTTAACTTTTGTTTTCGGCATAAACAATTTTGATTCAATTTTCACCTCGGATAACTTATAGAACGTTTAAGATTGCAGAACTAATATTCGTTGAAAATTTTGACTTTTGAAAATTGGAAAAATTCAATTTTTTTCGCCGTCTTTCTACACTTACAATTATGATGAATTTTACTTTGTCGCGCGAAGGAACTAATTAAGAAGAGAAAGTTATGTAATGTTACGCAAAAAATGGTGAATTTTTGGCAGAAAAACTCTTATTACAGGGTCCTGGTGACGAAAATGTGGTCAGAATCCATGATTTATGAGTCCTTGATACCGAAAAATCGATTGACGGCAAAATATCTATCTGTGAACAACGCTAGCGACTAAACCGTTCAACCGATTTTCTCCATAGTTAATATTCACCAATCGATCTCGCTGATGTCGCGGCCCCTTAGAGTTTGAAACCGATATTTTAATTTTGGAGGGTACTTTACAAGAAGCCTCTCGGACATTTTCACAATTAAAAAAAAAATAGCGCCATCGATTTTGATCAAATTTTGTTGTTGGATAGTCTAAAGGACTTTTAAGGGAATGGCGCAGGTCTCACGTTAGTTGAAAACCCTAATTTTTGAAAAATTGAAAAAATTCAAAATGTTTTCGGCGTCTTCCTACAACTACAATTATGAAGATACAAGTTTTTTCTTAACGACATTTGTACATCACAAACATCTTCAAATAAGGTCATGTTCGAAAATATGAGTATTTTTTAGTAAATAGGTGTCAAACTTAATCGACTGCTCTGAAAATCCTCGTGATCGTAATTTTAGATATGTTCTGAGGGAGTTAGATGATACGTAAGTTAGAATGTGTATGTTATTTTATATGTTTTCGTTTTTAAATTGGAACTTTTGTTATACGTTTACAAATTAATCTTTTATAAATCATTTAAAACCTATTCGAAATAAATATGAAATATTGATTGCTAGCCTTCAGTCGCCCGCTCCCAACTTACGCAGTTGGATGATACGTAAGTTAGGAGTTGTACATTATTTCATATTTCATTTTATTATTATTTATTTATATATTTGTGTTATTTAATTTTAAATTGCGTCCTTTGTGTTAAATGTGAAAACGAATAAATGAGCGGTCATTGAAACACTTTATTTTCCATTACTAATAGAGAGAAAGTACGTGCTGTTTTAGCACCACTAGATTTCTTGGTGAAATGTGTTCATCAAAAACATCTTTATATAACGTCATGTTCTATTTTTCTAAAATATGAGTATTTTATGAGAAATTTTGTGTCAAACATTTTTTAAACAATTTTTCTTAAAAACGGTAATTTTTTATTAACTTTTGACCTTAAATAGCGTAAAGGGCGCTCAAGAGAATGATGCAGGTCTCATGTTGGTTGATATGATCGATTTTCGAAAAATGAAAAAATTAAATTTTTTTCTGGGTCTTCTTATAACTTCAACTGTGAAGATACATTTTTTTCTTAATGAAATATGTCCATCAAAAACATCTTCAAATAAGATCATGACGAATTTTTCGAAAATGCGAGTATTTTTTGTGTAATTTGGCATCAAACATAGTCGCGCGTTTCGAATTCCGTAGACTTCGTAAACATAATGAGAGGCTTTTGGAAACTATTGCTATTCTTTTAAAAGAAAGATTGATGGAATGTCATAAAATTAACTTCAAACTAACAAATTACTCCTTTACTTCAAGAAATTTTGATCGCTAATTATGGTATGTTTCATTTGTAAAAGTTGGAAATGGCTACTGTTCCTGGCTATCAAAATGAACGCTGGCATGCACCACAGGCGCTTCGTTTGAATTGGTTGGGTTTGGATTATATAAGCATTATTTCTAAAACATTACATGAAAGAAAAATTGAAAAATTGAGTACCATAAATTTGTAGCAACATTTTAACTATAATTTCATATTACTACTTGCCCTGCCTTGAACAATGCAGCGAAGGAAATAGGTTCTACCAATATTTCCTGGCGCGCAACCCCGTCAAGATCACTGCATGTTCATTTTTTTCGTGCTCCCTGTCAATTCGGGCACTGTCACTCTTACAGCGTTTTCCATTCGCCGCACTGGTGCGCACTCAGTGCAGCTTTCGTGTTCCATTCGACCGCTAGGGCGCACCGGTGCAAAGAGCGCATGTTCCATTCGCACGATCACACTAAACCAGGGCGCACTCGCGGCGCCCTAATCTGCACTGACGACAGCGTCAATGCAGACCATTGTGAGGTTAGGTACGGAAGTTATCCTTGCTGATTTGGATTCGTGGCGAAATTGTGAAGGCAACTGAGGATCTTCTGTCACGCAAGGATTCTTCGAATGATGAAGAATATTATGTTTTGCAAGAAATGTCTTGCAAGAAAAATGAAATTTCGACACATACGCATTTGAAGATTTCGTAGTTTTTAAATAAAGAAATCACAAGTTAATAATTTATGAATTAAGAAGTAAGAATTACCAAAAGACTTCATAAAAATTATAACTGATCAGAATTCAAAATTTTATTTTTCGAGTTCCGTCAGTGTGACAGACCAAGAACAGCTATCTATAATCTCACTGCGTAGCGCACACGCACTGACTCAGTTCTGGAATCAGTTTCATTCGCACTGCTGCGGAGAGATGACCTCAGAGCACCTATATGGAGCAGTGTTTGAAGTGGTGTTATGCGTGAGTCAAGAACTTCGCGATCCTCAAGCAAGCATGTGACACTTCTCATATATACTTCGATTTAAACAGTCGCCATTATTATGTAATGAGTTGAATTCTGCACTTTACTGAACACGATGTCGAATGTGAATTTGTGCTAAATGTTGGAAAAAAATCTGAAAATAACGAAAATTCCCGGTTTTTCCCCGGTTCTTCCAGGCTATTTCAAATTCCAGTTTTTTTCCCGGTTTTCAAGGATTCCAAGTTCGCTGGCCACCCTGTCGGGTCTGAGGCAGATGTTCGACTGACATCAACTTCCATTGAAAGAGGCTCAGATAACGATTTGGTCGACTGCAACAGCTGAGATTTTGTCAATTTTCTTGAATTTGGTTGGGATGATCACTCTTCCACCTTTTAGGGGTGAGGTATCCCACAGGGAGGTTCACTGGAGACACTTGACATGAGAAGTTCACTACTTGGGGGGCAGCTCGTTCGGTTTGGCAGCTCACTGCAAACTTTGGAGTCTTAGCTTGCAGAGCGCTGGAAAAGGATCGTGGAAGATCAACAGGGTTTTCTCTCTTGGAACTATTTGGCCTCAGGAAAGGACACTCTCAGAGGCTCTGATCTTCTGGATCTCTCTTTTCCTCATAAAGGGAGGGCATTGCTTGGAGTTTGCCTGCTCAACACCTTCGCAATTAACACAATGCGGTGATGTAGCGCAGGGTTCAGCTCCTTGCACTTCTTCCGCACTTTTCGAGCACCAGGTTTTTCACCATGCATCGCTGTTGTGTACGACCGAACCTCTGGCTCTTAAAATACCGCAAGGCACGTATTGCCGTACGTGAAGGTTATAAAAATCGCACCGGATCCTTTGAAGGAGAGATGAAGATGGAAGTTCAGAATAAGAGTGAAAGTGGGGATTTCTCGCCCATCTTGCCTCCTCTTGATCTTGCACACGTCGGGCACACCCAGGCTTTCAAAAGATAATACTAGTTCTTCCTTGCTTTCTGCCGCAAAATCCTCGTGGTTGACCACTCCCTTACAAAGGTTAAGTGTTGGGTGAGTGGTCACTTCCACCTGGAGGCCGACAATCCGCTTTCTTTTCATAACTTTGTCGATTTGATCATCCGATCGTGCTTCGAAAAGAATGGTACCACTCCTTTGTCGCACCACAGCTTAGTTTCATATAAGCTTCTACAGCGCGCGCCAAACTGACAGCACTAACCATTTTAAAGGAATTTTCCTTCCTCGGCGCATGCCATGAGGAGGAATCGAGACTTCTTCGGTCTTTCTGCTTTCGAAAATAAACTATTCAAATCAAAAGTTAGGATAAAATTGTATCTTCAATATAAAGTATAAATTTACTTTGTGATGTACTGATAGTGAAATTTTACTGTACATCTCTAAAATACATGCCCAAAAAACTCAAAAATACAATTTTTCAAATACAACATGAATTATAATACATATTTTAAACAAATATATTGTAAATATTCGTTGAAAAAAAAAACATATCTTTATAATTACAGTTGTAGGAAGTCACCACACAAATTTGGAATTTGTTTCATTTTCGAAAAATCAGGGTTTTCAACCCACATGAGACCTACACCATTTTTGTAAACGTCCTTCAGACTATCCAACAACAAAATTTTAAAAAAATGCTTATATTTTACTTAAAATTACGCGCAAAATACTCAATTTTTCGAAATATCTTAGGCCTTTCAAGACATTACCTTATTTCAAAATCTATCTTTAAAGAACAGATTTTATTAAGGGAAAAATCTAATTGTCACCTTGTTGGATGCACTTACGATCGGAGAATATGTTCCGCAGACGTACAGCTATCCAAATTGTGACCATGTTACTGAGTAACAAATGTATTTAATAATTAAATTAGTTCAAAGAATTGGTACCAATGGGGCGACCAATTCTTTGAACTAATTTAATTAGGAAAAATCTAACTTTAACTTTAATATTTTTGTTGTAGGAAGACACCGAAAACAATTTTGAATTTTTGTAACTTTCGAAAAATTTGAGCTTTCAACGAACACGAGACTTCCAGGAACGCCCTTAAAGCCACGTAAACACGGTAGTTTTCGTGCAGATTGGACGTATAGAAAACGTGTAGTCCAGACTGCAAGTTTTCTGCATGAGCCTGTTCATAGTTTTTCATGCAGAGCGCCTAGTTTGACTCAAGCGCCTCCAGCGTCAGAATCGTTCACTAACTTTACTCGGCCATTTCGATTTTGTGGTTAGGTGTGTCAAGGTGCGATTGTGTGAAGTAATATATTGTGATAAACTTCCTATTCCCAATTCCTGCCTTCCTATTTTTATTCTCTATGCTCCTCGTAGTTAATTAATACTAAATAAAGATCACAGCCAGAACGTACGTACAGAAACACCACCACTGAAAATACTCGAACGGCGCAATTCAGTTGTTTCTTGTTAGATCCCCTAGTGGCGGATTGTAGTTTTTCGGGCAGAAAACGTACAGACCGTGAATGTGCGACTTTTGGCTCATACTTCTAGCCTGGAAGAATATATTCCTCCATGCTTCTAGTTTGGGATCTTGAAGTTTCTGCACAGAAACTCTATGAGAATCTACACGATAACTGTACCGTTTATACCGGACTTTACACTTTCCAACAAAATTTTAATTAAAAACGATGGAGCCATTTTTTTGAAAATTTGGAAAATGCCCCATGGGTTTCATGTGAAGTACCCATCAAAATTAAAATATCGGTTTCAAATTCAAGGGGCCGCGACATCAGCCAGATCGACAGGGAAATATCAATTTCGGAGAAAATCGGCTGAACCATTTTCGCTAACGTTGTTCGCAGACGAACAGGCACGTTTTGCCGTCAATCAACTATTCGGTGCCAAGGACCCACAAAATATGGATTCTGGCTACATCACGTGTTAGAGGATTGTTTTCTCTAAATTTGGCAAGTAGTTTCATTCACTTTGCGTTACATGGGCCCTTCAATAAGAGTTTTTGTCGAAAATTCGCCGCTTTTTCGCCCAGCATTACACACTCTACTGGGCAAGCATTAGCGCGATAATTTTTCGAACCTCTCAAATAATTAAAAATAACTAAAAAAAGTTCATCTGGTGCGGTTGTATCTAAAGGTCAAAATTGTACGGACAAAATTGTTTATTGATATTAGGCTGCAAAATATTGCAAGCATTGTCACTAAAAAACAAATAATATTGTAATTACATATCTCTATACAGTTCTATGTACATGAAAATGTGCAAAATGGGGCAAAATATGTATTTTATTTTTTTTAAACATAACACACCAATCCGAAAAATTTGAAAAAATTCCCAGAAGATAGATGACTTTTAGGATAATGTTTGAGAATTTTCTCGAGTACTAGGCGGAATTAAAACTTTCTTACAAAAATTCCAGTTTTCAAATCCATTTAAACGTTTGAATTTCGCCGCAAAAAAAAATTAAAAAAATTATTTTTGAAACATTTAGTCTTCATATAAAGAATCAATATTTTCCATAGAAAGTAGCTTGTGTACTTTACATATGTTCCTACAGAACTCTTGAATGACAAATGTTATATTTTCGTTTTATGCAACAAGAACAGCCTTATCTAAATTATATTGGAAAATTCTCATAACAACATAACTCAAACTTTCTTTGTATCAATTGTCAAAATAAATTAATCCCATGCGCCTTCACTGGAGATGTCAAAACTAGTTAATGAACACAGAATTTGGTAATAATAAGTACCAAAAGAAAATCTTTTGTTAGAACAGCAAAAATCAATATTGTGTATGACTTTAAATAGAGTAGCGCGAATGTAAACTTTCTGTAATTTACTCTCATTGTAATTTACTTTTATATATTATTATTATATTATTATATTTTTATATATTTACTCTCATCATATTCATTATTTATCACTTTTATGTACTACTCTGTAAAATATTGTATATTGGGCAGATTGCCTGTTATG
Organism: Teleogryllus occipitalis; assembly: GCA_011170035.1. NCBI lineage: Eukaryota > Metazoa > Arthropoda > Insecta > Orthoptera > Gryllidae > Teleogryllus > Teleogryllus occipitalis. The sequence continues at coordinate 381,650 of BLKR01000195.1, read as the reverse complement.
TATTTCGAAACAAATAAATAAAAATTACAGGATGAAAGGATTGGGGCGCTAGTGTCGTCCCGTGTGTCTTTGTTTAATGTTCACAAACACTGCACTAAAAAATTCGGTGCATTTAAAGGAATACTGAAACTGGAGGGAATATTTATAAAATCATGAAAGGACAACTTCAAGGATATTTAGTCTAATAAACTATTTGGATATTCTGAATGGCTGAGCCGCAATAAGCACTCAAAAGTTGGTTTGAAAAAATACTTTCTAGGCAAAATTTTGCATTGCAGAAGCATAGAAACATTCCACAAACATGTAAAGTGTTGAATGAAGAGATTTATTCAGAAAGAAAAATTAGGTCAGAAATAAAAAAGCAGTTGAATTGTGTAAACTGGATGCTTTTTTATTTCTTGGTTATTTTTCTTCATATGGATTTTCCTCCTACAATTCGGCAATTATTTTTATCATCAATATACCAACTTTATTCTTCAATTTTCTATTTAATTTACCATGACAATTGCCCTATTTATGTACCGAGGTTGATCTGTCCTGATACAAAAATTTGTTTGAGGGTTTGACAAGACTGTCTATACAGATTTTCGGTTACTATACGTACATTTATGTACAAAATATTTACTTCTTTATTTGGGGTTCGGGAATTTTCCTTACCATGACCAATAATAATATCAGTTTCAAAAATGAAACATTGTAATTTGAGGAACTCTGCTTCACACAAACAAAAGGAAAAACACACGGCATTTTATATAACAATATCCAAGAACAACAATAATAACCTTGTTGTTATTTAATATTTCCCATTACACTTCTCTTGCATGCATGGCCATTACCTATTATTATTGTAAATGAAAATTTATTTATATCTATTCCAGAACTTGATCTTACATTACTCAGATTTATATTTATTTATTTAAGGTAATATGCAGGCAAAAGTACAAACTGATGAAGCCCAAATCAGTGCTAACATAATTAATAGAAATGTTTCACATCACGTGTAAATGTACATGTAACATCACATAATATCACAATAATCGGTAAATTTGACAAATTTAACACAATTTTTGAAAAGGAGGAACAAAGTTCACATATCAATGAAGTCTATGGCCTTCCTCGAAGAGGCCATCATTAACTCTTTTGAACGTCTGAAGACTAGGAGCCAACACCACGTTCTGGGTCAGTGTCGACAACTCGCTTACCGATGGAGTTCTTGTACTGTATTAAATTATATCTAAATTTTACAAGCATCATACTGTGGCCTCGTAATTGTAGATTTTCAGAGCGCTGAAAAATAGAGAGAGAAAGAGAGAGAGAAAGAAAGAAAGAGAGAGAGAAAGAGAATGAGAAAGAGAGAGAGAGAGAAAGAGAGAAAGATCCAGTGACGCCTCTAGCATTTATTCGACGCAGTCGGCACACTCTGATAACAGGCCAAGTTCCGGTATCGTTCGTGCTCGATAATGGCAGTGTTGGAATTGGGATTATTGGAACAAGTATAAATGTAGTTTCACTATGAACACTTTTTTTGAGCTCACCTTTTGCTAGTAGTGGTAAGAGAAGAGAGGGGGATTACAATTTTGTTAGCAATACAAACAAAAATTAAATAAAATGCAAAATAACGAAATAAAATCTGCAGTTCGTTTATCGATCCAAAACGTTTTTAATAACTCAGGAACAAGGTCTAGTTTTCAAAAGTTGGTAATTTTGCCTTTCCTTCATCTACTTACATTTAAAATGTTGGGAAGAGATGATGGAGCTCAAGAAAAAGTGAGCAGATGGTCTTCTTCCACAGATGTTACATACAGTTTTTACTGTTTGACTAAATAAATCATAAGAAACATTGGCAGCAGTTCCTGCAAGCAGGTCTAAGAGTGGAACACGGCACTGTCAAAATATGTAGGTTTTGTTTTGTTTGTAATATTAAATTTCACTTATGCATTTTTCTCACTTGTACATTTTCCCCTTTAGTCCCCTGAAGAGCTTATAAGTGAAGTTTTACTGTAGCAAGAATTAATTAAAGGTTAATAAAATTATCAGGATGTATCTTCAAAATTACGGGATCATCTTATATTTAGTGTGTGTGTCTGACTTGTGTTGTTTGTGGGCTAATCTCAATCTTCGTTATGGCAGATACAAGTGACATTGAAGTATGTGTGGCATGCCAGGAGCCATGTAAAGCCATGGGGGACAAGTTCTTCAACTGTGATAGCTGTCAGTGGCATTTTCATGTCGTTTGTATGGAACTGACCGCATCGGAAATTCAATGCTTGGAGTTAAAAAAGCGTACACTTAAATTCCACTGCATTGATTGTCAGGGCGGGCTAGTGTCTACCAAAGTTAGTGGCTGATAATGCTAAGTTGACTGTCAAGATTGACAGTATTGAGGCTAACATGAAGAAAGATATAATGAATGATGTCCACATTGCTGACGAGGTGTCTGATAGGTTAAGTCGCAAAAATATTTGTGGATCTACAATGTAGAGGAGTCTGTTGCAGTGAGCGAGACTATACGCAGAAAACAAGATTGTGATTGGGTACATAACGTTTTGAAAGATATTTGTAATTTCGAGGAGAGTGAAGTCCATTAGACTAGGTAATTTGTTTCTGGTAAAAACAGACCAGTAAAAGTTATTTTTGTTAATCCTGATTTGCTGATATCGATGCTGAAAAGCAAAAATAAATGTGCTGCAGCATATAAGATAAATTCTGATTTAACTTTGATGCAGAGAAACCATTTGAAAACCTTGAATGAACAGCTCAATGAATTTAATAAAAATGGTATTGTGAAAACAATCAAGTATTTTAATGGTCAGCCGAAAACTATGGACTTTAAAGCATCGAATAATCAAAAACCAAAAAATGTATAAATCAAGACAAGCTTATATATTATCAGAATGTTAGAGGGCTTCGCACTAAAATTAAGGACAATGAGAAATATGGCTTTATTTTAGATAACTGCAATTATTGTTTTCACTGAAACATGGCTAGTCCCAGAGATTTTAAGCTCAGAATTTTTCTTGAAAAACTTTATTGTATATAGAAATGACCGAAATGAGAATAGCATTTATTGTAGAGGATGTGGTGTTCTTATCGGCATTAAAAATGTATATCATGGGGTGAAAATTGAATGTTCTGACGATGCAGAACATTTGTTTATTCACCTGCGTTCGGACAATTTTGATATCATGATTGGAACGGTTTATTTTCCGCCACTCACTGGTGAAGATATTTTTTTATCTCTTACAGCATCAATTGAATCTTTGTTTTTGGAACATCTTAACTCAAAGTGGATAATTTTTGGCGATTATAATCTTCCTCATGAAAGTTGGGGTTGGGGCAAACTGTCGAGTTTTCCTAGATTTGATATTGATACCACTCTACGCGAGAAATCCTGTGCAAATGCGTTAGCTGATACTGTTAGTTTTTTAAATTTGTTTCAAAATAATCTAATTGTAAATGATAAAGAGGGAATGTTGGATCTTATATTTTCTGATATTGAACATTTCTCTGTAACCCGTTTGGATGAGTCTGTTGTATCACCAGATGAATATCATCCGCTGCGCAGCGTTTATCGTACTCTTCAAGCGAACTGCATTGTAGAAACTTTTGAGGAATGGAGATATGATTACTCTGCAGCTGACAATGGTGACTATGGTTCAATTGTGCAATTTTTGTATGTTATCTATTCCAGACTTGGTACGTTAGATGACGAAGTTAACACATTAGTGTCTTTATTTTATCATTTGTATAACTGTAGAGATCTTTATGTACCTATGAAAAGAATTGTAAAATCTTCATTTCTAACATGGTGTAGCAGTGAACTGAAGAACACAATAATAGACAAAAAATCGACTCATGCTGATTATAAGCAATTTAACTCTCCTATAATTTATACAAGATTTTGTATACTTAGAACAATCTATAAAAGCTTAGCGAGGAGAGATTTTGCAAGATATAATGCGAATTTAACGAGATATATCACAGTGGATCAGAGCAATTTTTGGAAGTATGTTAATTCTAAAAGAGTGTAAGGGCCTTCCTAATATGATGCATTGTGATTCATCAGTATTTTTAATAGTACACTCATCATGGAAGGTTTTGTGAAATTTTTTCCATCTTTTTATAAGAAAGCTGATACCACTTTTTATGAAAGACCAGTTGATACAGCTGAGCCACCTCTGACGCTGAATGGTATAGAAATTAATGTAGCTGACATTTTATGTAAAATTGAAGGATTGGATTCTGGGAGCTCTGTAGGTCCAGATGGCATTCCATCTGTTCTGTTGAAAAACTGTGGTTTCATTTTTGCATAAATTCTTGGACTGTTGTTTGAAAGATCTTTGACAGAGGGTATTTTTCCGAATGAATGGAAGTCTTTGTTTATATTACCTATTTTGTAAAGTCTGGAGACAGAAATGACATGAAGAATTACAGACCGATTGCTATCCTGAGTGTCAGCCCTAAACTCTGAATCCTTGCTTATGGACAGAATTGGAGTTGTTATCTATCCACATCTTTCTAATAGACAATTTGGTTTTATGCCAGGTAGAAACATTGAAGCAAATTTGTCCGATTAACTCTTGTTACATATTGGAAGCTATGGAAAAAAAAAACTTCAGGTTGACTGTATCTATACCGATTTTAGCAAGGCTTTTGACTCAGTAAACCATAATATTTTGCTTATTAAACTAGAGCGGTTGGGGGTCACTGGACCATTACTAAAGTGGTTTCCGAGCTACCTGTATCATCGTGTTCAAACGGTATCTTATAAGACTAATGTTTCTAGTCCAATTGAGGCATCTTCAGGTGTCCCTCAGGGGTCACACTTAGGTCGTCTTTTATTTAACATTTTTATCAACATCTGTGATAGTATATTGAATGTGGAGTATTTGCTTTATGTGGATGATCGAAAGATATGTTTAAAAATCCAATCCGATGATGACAGTGAGGTTGCAAGACACACTAAATGCCTTGTATGCGTGGTGCGTGGGAAATGATCTCTTCCTCAACATTGATAAATGTAAATTAATAACTTTCTCAAGATCTAAAATGAACGAGGCCTTTGAATATGTGATGAATTTCACATCACTTGAAAGAGTTTACACTCAAAGATCTGGGAGTGATTTTTGATTCTCAGATAACTTTTACGGATCACATTCAGCGCACAATATCCAGATCTAACCATGATTACAGTAACATAGCAGTTCAACAACAAATTCCATCACTATGTTCTCATAGAAATTTGAAAGACCTATTGTTTCTGAGAAAATTGATAATGGTAAACATTAATTGTAAATGTCTGCAAAATTAATTAATTTTTAAAACACCGACTTTCAATTTTAGAACAAGGGATATTTTTGTTATTAGATTTTACCGTCACTCCTACACAACCAATAATGTTATTAATCGTTGTTGTAAATTAGTCAACAATTTGAACTTAGAATTATGCGAGACAGATAAATCTGCATTTGAATGACTGAACAAAATAGAAATATTTTATATATATATATATATATATATATATATATATATATATATATATATTTCTATTTTGTTCAGTCATTCAAATGCAGATTTATCTGTCTATATAACTAAATTATTTTTTGTTAATTTTATATATGTGTACTTTTATAGTTATATTGCCACATGCTAGGGGAGTTTTTATTGAATTTTTTGTAAATAAAGGACTAATTTGCCCATATTATTGATAATAAATAAATAAAGAATAATAATAATAATAATAATAACAACAATAAAAAACAGAGTGTGAGGCTCAGGGCGCAGTGCACTGTCTTCGCAGGCAGGAGACCTGGGCTCTATCGTCAGACCGGTAATCCTGACTGGCGTTTTCGTGGTTTCCCTCTCAGTCAAACAGGCTAAAGCTGGGAAGGTTCAAGAAGGCCACAATCACCTCCATCATCATCATCATCATCATCTCACCTCATAATTCATGGCTTAACAACCTTATCTTACCATGGGATACAGCTAAAAAGTTGATCCCTATGACACAAGTTACTCTCTCCAGGATCGAATATAACTGGGCCTTGGAAGAGAACTTGAAAGTGTGGTCAGAAATGGCAGATACGCAAATTATAATAACAATAATAATAATAATAATAATAATAATAATAATAAAATAATAATAAAAATAATAATAAAAAAAATAATAAAAAAATAATAATAATAAAAATAATAATAATAAAACAAAATTTACTCACGTGCTGAGCTGAAAGGAGAATTCACAGGTTGTGGGACACCGCCTATTACGTGTTGATGCATCATTTGGCTGCCTGGTGGCATCAAGATACCTTGCATGGCAGGAGGAGGGACTCCGATGGGAACATTTGGCATCATACCATGTCCCATAGCCATGCCCATCGGAGCTGCAATGGAGATGAAACCTGATATGCATTAACCAACATGATATGTACACATTCACAAATTACTGTCAGAAAAATTTGAAGTAATGGAATGAGAAACTAGAAGAGACATGAAGGTATAACAAAAGCTTTCAAAGATGAAAGATCATGATTTTGAAGTTGAAAATAGATTGAAGAAAAGGCATAATTAGGTAATCAAGTCACTTAACTCTGGTATTCACCTGGAAACAGGGTTATCCCAAAGACATGCAAAAAGAAATCCCAAACTCCCATAACTTTGACCTTAAAACATTAAGACCATTCAATATGAGGTTGCATACAGGGTAAGGGAGTTTATTAAAGCAAGATTACAATTCATACACCCAAGCCCTAAATAGAAGCAATCTGGCAACTTTTATGATCCAATTGTTTTGAACTCCTTGGGAAAGAACTGGTATTCAGTGAATTAACGTAGTGACTGTCTCTGTGAAAGGTCACAACATAGTTTATCTGAGTATATAAACACATAATTTAAAATCAATACATGTTAATTATAAATCATTAAATGTATATGTTAAACTTGAATTTATTCTTAAATAATTGGGCACTGCCAACCAACAGAGCCCTTGTCTTGCTTAAAAGCTGCCCCTGGTAAAAACCTTTCCCTCTACTAGGATTTGAACCCAAGCTCTTCTAATCTTTACCAAAATGGCTTGCCACTAGACTTACTACAGTTTCCACCCTTATAAGTACAAACTTGAAATTCTATGAAAATATTTCAAAATTAAAAGTTTGAATTAACAAATCAATGAAACTAGAATCAGAAATTCCCATTCCCCAACAAAACTGGAAATATACTTTATGGAGAGAAGAAACTCTAAATATTAAAAACAAATTTTTTGATAAGTTAATGCACATATGGTAAGGAGTACAGCTCAAATGTTTATGACAGAAAAATGTTGAAAATAAGCATGCTTTATGCTAAAATCTGTGAATGAGGCATAACAAAATATTTTTTGACAATATTTCTTATGTACTCTCAAAAGAAAAAACAAAAGCAATGTAGATGACAGTGTAAAAGAATGCAACTGACAATTTAGTGAATATTATCGCAAAATATATTATAATTAAATTTAAAATGATTTTAGATGGTAAATTACACCAAACTATTGTTTTTCCCTGTAAGCCTATAGTCCACTATCAGTGAGATCACAGCAAATGTTATTGTTTGCAATCTTCACAATTCAGAATACATGTAATACGAAATTTGTTCTATGATCTTCCAGTCGGACCTTGGATAGCCCTCTATACAAATAAAGAGTTAATGCCTCTTTATTTACTGAAAAACAGAATATCAGATCCCCACTGTCAACATTCACAGTCAAAGCATTACACAATCATATGAACCAAGCAAAATGGTTTTGAATTGAGATGAAATATGACATACAGGCATTTGAAAATGGAAGATATTGACACATGACCTCACACCAAAATACATCTAGATATGATTTTATGCATCCTATGAATAGGTTAACATTTTTATCCATGTAGGCTAAATTATACAAATTTCAAGATTCTAGAAGAAGAAAAAAAATAGAAAGAAAGGTCATAAACATCCTGATCCTAGAATTGAGAAAGTAAGAAAGTGGTACCAAGAAACCAGGAAATGAAGGGGAAAAAAATAGTACAGAAGATGGATCTCAAAATATATGCAATTGAATGAAAAAGAAAAGAAACAATGAAGTACAGTAGAATATTTTATAATACTTATATTCAAGTGAATAGTTAAAAGTGTAACTCTGACAAAAATGATGAGATAATTGTTAATAAAACTGTATAAACTTTGCATTTCATTTCTTTGAAATAAAATTAAGAATTTGACAATTGAAAATATTTTGGCATTACTGAAATCAACTTTTTATTTTAATGTTATAACTGAATACTTTGATATATATCCAACTCTTTCTTGCAAAATGAGAAACTTACGAGGAACATTTGGTATTCCAAAAGGTGGCACCATAGCCATTCCTGATGGAGGAGGTACACCAGTTGGTATGGTACCTGCCATTGTGCCAGGTACTGGTAGAGGCGTTCCAGTGATTGTCGTAGACAATCCAGGCATTCCAGCCATACCTAGAATAGAATACAATGAATATAATAGTTGGCAATCAATAACAATTAAACTCATTAAAATTCAGACATTTAAGAAGATTTTAGTTATTTACATATTGGTTATTCCAAATTTTCCATTTGTGCTTACACTAATTTCATTTCCTTAAAACCTTAAATGATTTCCTTAACACTTGTGTACTATGAGACAACATTTATGCAAACGTTTAGGAACTTGACTGAGAGCAATAGTGAATAATTAATTATTTAATAATTGCTTCGGGTGGATCTGAACAAATCAGTACATATGGCATTGGGGTGGGGGAATATAAAGGATTGGAAACAAAAATACTATGTAATAATTAAAGAGAAAGCTAGAGATAAATAAAACACTTATAATAATAATAATAATAATAATAATAATAATAATAATAAAAAAAAATGAGTTTGGCCACAGATGTTTTGACTGATAGTAGTTTAAAAAACTGTTAATGAAATAGCTCAGAATCGCGTAATTTTTAACTCGGACGCTTTTATTTTTCATTACTCAAAAGTATGATCTGTGACGTTTCGAGGACATGGATTTTCCCATCTTCAGGCTTAATGAACATAAGAGAAAATTGAGGTTTTTACAGAATGTAAATAAGTTACTAACTTAATATATAAACAATACAATTGTAATGAACTACTGTACTTGCTATAAAATCTCATATGAATATTCACAAGGTTGTCCAAGTAGAAAACCAATAAACAAGCAAATCCCTAGTAAGATTGATGTCTACTATCAGAATGTATGAGGTCTATGTACAAAGTTATCACTCCACGGCACCTTCACATGAAAAAAACGATACAGTCCTCACAGAGACATGGCTCCACAATGGTATAGGTAATGCGAAACTCAATTTCCCAAATCATCTTGTACACCGGTGTGACAGAAATTCAACAAGCCACAATAACATAGGTGGAGGAGTACTTGTAGTGATTCATCGAAAATTCAACAGTTCAATTATTCCAACAAATAGTATTATTACCAAACAAATATTTATACATGTTAGATCTGCTTGTATTGATTTGACAGTTATAGCCTTTTTTTCCTTACACAATCTTCACTTTATGCATATTTGGAATTATTTCTAACCTGGAATCTACTTTTGAAAATCATCCCTCAATGATATTCTTGAAAATGGGGGACTTGACATCATACATCTCGATGAATATTGAGTCAAAACTTTCATTTTCGAGATGACAAATATACTCTGAACAAGAATTCCATCATTACCATCTGAAAATTCCATTGCTACACAGTACACACACAGCACACGTAACTGTTACTTCTACTTTGAGGTTATTTCACGTTATCTACTAAATATCTTTGCAAAAACAATGGAATATTTTATCACAAGTTTATTCTATGGATAATCACTATTCCCATTTTGTACTACAGTTTTTCCTGTATCCATTGAATAAAATGTATCTCGGCTTTATTCTGAGTTAGTACAACTGGACCTTAATAAATTACATGAATAGTATACATAAAATACTTGATGTCATTTAAGTACTCTAGTGTGTGGCAAGTGATGTTTGACTCACTCGACAGTTCTACCAAATAAGCAAAGAAGAAAGCCCAGCCCTGTTGGTAAATGCGGTGCCTGTTTCTGCTCTAGTGTGGCAGCCAATTTGAATTTCACACCTGGAAGTAACATTTGAACTCCATTATCTCCGAGACAAAATTTATTCAGAAAAACTGGATCTGCCATTCTTCATAAATGTCAACATATAATGTGGGGTATTTGCTTGAAATAGGAGCTTCTAGACCTGCTGTATACACTGATACTGACTTAGTTTTTTGCTTTATTTTATTTATTTTCAAAATACATGAACAGGCAATTCCTGATAATGTCCATGATAAAACAAAGAAACACATACAAAAGAAACAATGGAATCTCATTACCATGTTCCCCAGTATCATGTATTCCTGATTAGAACGTTCATATTTCCAAGTCCTGGTTCCAATTCCATCAATTATTGTTTACACTCATCACCGCAATCCCACTTAGCATGTTCAAAATTGGTATAGGTAACTTACTTCGCGAAAGAAACATTTTCTAATGCATCAGCACTATCTTTAATGTGTGTTGATTTCATGGTATTTTGGGTACTACTTTCACTTTCAGTCCGATTTCAGATCCAGAGAAATGAGTTTTGCAGTACCCTCCACATTTTTTCCCCCTCCCTCCCTCTCTCTCTTAATCCTGTGACACACAAGAATTGCGTTGATGCGTGTCACCTAATGCTGATGATATCAGCTGCGCACATCATTTGCTTAACACACATTGTAGATTAACACTGTATCTTATGCGAAGCAGCACACGAGTGAGCAAGTTGCATTGTACCCAGTGCCAGCCTAGTGCTAGACTGGGAAATTGCCTGGGGGCCTCCCAAGACAAGAGGCCCGATGGTGGGACTTGTGGGAAAAAATTAGTATTGGAGAAAATCGTTATCATAATTTTACAAGTCACAGTACAGTAGTCTGATATTTCATAAATTTTTCAATCAATTTTTTAACTTAAATTCTTAATTATAGTCATTACTTATAAGGTAGGGTATGATCCATTATGAGACATCAATTAAATGGATTGGCTTTAATGTCTATTGAGAATAAAATACGTCAACTAACTGTTAAATACAACATCATTTATGCCTTTCCACATAAAAAGGTTTGCCTGTTTCAGATAATGAGAGTTATATTTACTATGAAACGGATAAAATGTAAGTAATCAAAAGACGCTAGCTTCAAAATAGGTTCTACTGAAATTCATATTTATTAATTTATGTATTTAACAAGTGATTTTATTAAACACTGACTGTAAATACATTCTTTAGCATTTTAAACTCTGTGGAAATTGTATTATTTGATCTCTACTTGGATATAAAACTATTATTTAAACTATTTCCCCAAAAACGTTTTCCAGCTTAAACTCACATAGTTTCTTTGTTCAACTCTCACTTTTTAAATTTTTTTGAGGGGAGGAGGTACATTTTACCATTGTCCTGGACCTAAAAAAAATGTCTAGCTCTGGCACTGGTTGTACCTGCAGCTTGTAAATGTGCAAGCTGCAACTTAATGAAGGGAGATAAAAGCACGTTTTCTAGCTTTCAACATGCAACGCCTGCTAGACAATAGACCTTAATGTGCATTACTTTGAATGCTCTTTTAGTGTAATTTAGTTTCATTCAATGTCATTTATGGATAAATTAGTTCATCTTGTGGATATTTGTGTGGTTTACGTATCCACGTTTTCTCTATTGTAGTGATTCGGAGACGGAAATATGAAAAGTAGATATAAATTGAGCATATCATTAGCACATTTTCCCCCTTACGACATTCAACATTTTTGGTTCCTTGAAAACATACTAACGAGATTCTACTGTATAAAATTAGTTTGATAAAGAAAACAAAAAACACGGTAGATAATAATCAAGACAGGAAAAAAAAAGAAAAAAAAAGAAAAGAAAAAAAAAAAAATCAAGATAATAATCAAGACAGTAAAAAATTGACCCAAACGTTGTTTAAAAGAGTGGGTTGGGAGCATTGACAATAGCAACAGGCAGGCGATTCCAGTGATCAACGACTCTAGTCGACAGGAAGAACTTGTAAGGATTGCACAATAAGTTGTCTTAGTTCAATTTGTAATTGTGACCTTGAAGGGGGATATTGGTATTGTGGAGGAAGAAATCACTGAAAAATCAACCGCAACTGTAGTGACTGTTTAATAATTTTATACATTTCAATGAGATCTCCTTGCAAAATCTGGTCATTAGCTGTTGATAGATGATAGAGTGCTTTTAGCCTCTCAGGGTATAATTGTATCATGAGCATTTCTTCAGCACTCTGTCTAACAGTCAGGTTATGGGCAAAGTATGGTGCCCAGATGCCATGATCAAATTGAAAGTTTTTCTCCTTACCTGACAACACTGATTGTTGAGGAGGTGGTTGTGTTGTGTCTACACTCTGGGAAACTGTTGTTGCAGGTAATCCCTCAGGCAATGGTATGAAGCCAGGTGGTGGAGCAGCAACTTCACTGTTTGGGACAGGCTCTGTTGAAAGATTTGGTGCAACAGAATTTGTCTGCATACCTGGCTGCTGGGAATGTACTGATAAAGTAAAACAAAACAATTTTCATTAAAAAAATAAAATAAAATAAATAATGTATTAATTTCATGATATATCTAAAAACATATACTGTATTTTCTCAAACATAAGGCTCATGCTTTTCTCTCTCCAAAAACCGGTAAGAAAAAATGGAGGGAGGTACACAAGTATCTTGAAATAAAGTGAAGTAAATTTTCAAAAATTGTTTTTAAATTCAAGTAAGTTATTTTTATTTCCAAAATATCACCTACCATTTTCTTAGGACCTGGTAACAAAGAAAATTGCTTGGCAATAATAATTGCTAACATTATTGCAATCAATAACACAAACATGCTGAAGCTTTTTGAAACTTTCATACAAAAGCGGAGGGAGGCCTATAATCCAGAAAATACAGTAGATGCTGCAATAGGTCTTCTGATTGTAAACCCAATTAAAATTAACAATCATTACTTAATGAAACAATGCAAACCTTTCAACCAATCAGGAAGCGTTTCTTCATCAATCATACCACCTTCTTCAACAGCATCAAGATCAGAATCACGACTAAGTTTATCCCATGGAATGTAGGAAACACCCAAATCAACTTCCCAGTAATCCTTCCATTCCTTTCCTTTTACTCCTCTTCCAGGGGCCCATGCCAGCTGTTGTACAACCCAAATGATATTGTATAAAAATTGTCAAGCCACAGAAATCCAACAATTGCAACCAAAAGGTGAAGTCAGTTATGCACAAAAGCTTTGACAATATAGACAACAAATCCCAATTTTCCAAGAACTTCTTTCCACACTTCAATCATATGGTGTTCAAAGAACTTCACATCTGGTCTGTGGAGAGTATTCAAAGGTTGGCAGTAGTACTCAGAGTTCACAGTACAATATTTCAGGAGAAAATTAAGCATACAACACCGTTTAACTTCAAAAAGCCAAAATAAAAACAAACATTGCAAGCACCTTTTACTGGCCCTTTGGCAACTATTGAGCGGAACATTCAAAAGCTTGCTGTCCTCAATAAATTTGTGTTAGTCTCATGTGCACTTCGATCTTCTTCGATGTGTTGTTTCCAAAATGCACTAAGCAGTCTGTCAGTAAGTATTTCTGATAGTTTTACACTACTTTCAAACAAATTCTTGATGATAATTTGTTGCACATTGGATGAGAGGACCTTTCAGGCTGATATCATGAGTCTAAAAAAGTAGTGGTGTATGGACTGCTATTAAGTTAATTACTTCCTATATTAATAATTAATATACTTTTGTTTTTAAAACATGGCGTGTGAGGGCCTTGTTTCATGATGGAAGATGGCATGGTTTGTTGCATCTTTCTTGGTCATGCTGCTAGATGTCGCTTCATCTGCAGCACTGCTTGATACGGTTGTGATCCTGTGACAACTAGTGGCACGACCGAGAAAGATGCAAAAAGCCTTGCCATATTCCATCACGATGACAAGGTCCTCACATTCCATGTGATAGAAACCGGAGTATAATGCATAGAAGTGTGCTGCCCATCTCTGTTCATTGCGTGAGGCATAAAACAAAATTACGAAATAATTCTCGATTCACCCTCATTTACATTTTTTGCTCTCTGTCAAACTAAAACCAAAACCACAAATAATGAATGCAAATACTACTCAAAACTACATTTACAATACTATACCGTAATAGCTTTTCCTTGGAGTTTGTGATTTTTCAGCTTCTGCAAAGCTCGGTAGGCATCTTGCCGCCTATTCATACAAATGAAGGCACAGCCACGAGGTGGAATTAGATCAATTGACACGATATCACCATATTCACCAAAAGTATCTGATAACTCTTCTTGATGAACCAATTTGGATAAATGACCCACCCATAATGTAGTACTGCATACTGCAATAGAAATACAAGGTCTTTTAAAACTTCATTACAATATTACAATTCATTTACAATATTGGTAAAAATACTGAAAACAGAACTCGGAAATTCATAAGCTAAAATGAAAGTGTCATGGAATTCTACTACTCCTTGTAGTAAAGCCCCGATTTTCCTTAAATCCCACAGGGAGCTGCCTATTTACAAGGTTTTGAACTAACCTTTCAGCCATCTACATTTTCAGATGCTTATACTTTTCTTGCAGGGTGGGTGTGCAGAAGAGGATAGGAGTGAATTGTAGGGAAATCAACATACCAGTATTTTGAGGTTGTGGCAAGGGACATCTCAGCTAATAATCTTATATCTCCAGCATCTATTTTAGCATAGCAATGCATAGAAAATATACAGAGTAAGGATATTAAGGGCAAATCATAATCATAAATGATAATGAAATGGATCATTAAGTTGTGTACACATCAGGAATATTCAGGTCCCAAGGGGATCTTCCTCAATGAAGTGGAATTTTTCCTTAAAGAGTTGTCTTCATCATTCATGACTATATTACATATCTGCAGTCTTTTTTTCTTCTCACATATTACTTATGAAATTTAAAAAATTGTATGTAATGCTGCAACAAAAATCTGCTTTTTTGGGGCAAAAAAAATTCATTTTGTAGGTCCCCAATATCATCCATAGTATTTTATATATAAAATACTACTTCTAGTATGTTGTGTGGTCATGATTCTGTGCCTTTTGTGGGTCCTTAATGCCGAAAAATTTGCTGTAGTCTGTCAATGTCTGTGAACACTAGCAGCTAAATCATAGGCATGCTTTTTAACAAAATTGAAAATACTTGATCAACATGGCGGAGGTTGCACGGTCTTGAATAAGAAACTAATCGTAATTTAATACTACCGTATTTATCCGAATATAAGACCAAAATTCTTCTTTTCCATTTTCCAAAATTCTTCTTTTGAAAAATGGGGGGTCATCTTATATTCGCAGATTAAACTTGAGTGTGTGAGAATCACTGCCTGTCCCAGCCAAAAAATTTGTACACTGACGAAACAATGCGCTACAAAGGCGATAATAAGCCATGCTCATTTACCCCGTACTTAACGTGCCACGGAATTGTCAAATCACTGCAGTATTGTGCGGTGTTAGAATTCAGAGGGTGTCGGGAGAGCAAATGGGACGTAAAAGGCCACGTGCCAATAGCCTTGAGGGTAGCTGCCAAGAGACGTGTTCTGATTGCATTCTTTATCTCCCGTTTCTCAACACCCATGCCATCAAAAAGGCAGACCGGAGTTGTGACGGGATACATTAGCAAGGAAAACTGAAGTGATTCCCTGTCCCGAGGCATGCAGACTCGCAGTGAACACCTAGGTAGTCGTGTTTCAGACACAGGCGCGTGTTGAATAGGCCTACGTATTTCCTGAACGTTTTCGTAGTGCCCACTGTAGTGCCGTTCCGATTCAGAGTAACATTTTTTGAAGTGAGATCAGTCGAATGACATTAGTTTAAATACAGCAGAAAAATGGGTGGACGTTGTAGCTGAAATTCTGTGTACGGGGGTACAGAGGTACGGGGACCTACGAGTTCGCAATTGACTACTGGACCGCGCAGACATTACGATAAGATTTTAAGTTAATGATTCTGAAAGAAGCTGGAAGAAAATCTGAGGTCACAGAAAGAAACGTTCGTAGGTGGCATAATTAGTGAACACAATTTCTACGCGTAAAACATTTAGGGGACCTAAAATGGGAAGATTTCCTGAGTTGGAGCAGCAAGTTGTCGAGTACCTGCGAGAGAAACGCAATGAAGGCTTCCCTATCTCTCGAGAAATTATACGAATGAAGGCACGTGAAATAAAGAAGAATCTTTTACTAGATGACGAAAATTTCAAAGAGTATGAATTGGTGTGCAAGAATGATGAAAGGAGCTGGTCTGACATTACGGCGAAGAACGACACTAGCTCAATGACTTCCTGCATCTTTTGAGGAAAAAATAATTGATTTCCAACGTCATATTCTCAAATTACGGAAAGAACATGGCTATCTGACCTAGAAATCTCAAGCCCATCCATCCACTCCCATCCACTCCCACCCACAGACATACAACATTCAAATTTCCCTATAACACCCACCCAAACCTGTTTTCCTCAGTGACATTAAGAAGTGAGTTTGAGAGAAGAAGGAAGAAGAAGGAAGAAGAATAAGGAAGAAGAGGAAGAGGAAGAAGAAGGAAGAACAAGAAGGAAGAGGAGGAAGAATGAAGAAGGAAGAAGATGGAAGAAGGAAGAAGAAGAAAAAGAGAAGAAAAAGGATAGAAAGAAAGAAGGTACAGTGTACAAAATTTCAAAAAAGACCACCGAAGTCAGATGATTTACTAATATATAGAAGCACGATAGCTTAACCTACCTAGGCATCTTTAGGAACGATCATGGTTATCCTAAGCTCAAAGATTTAGATTCAAATGCGACTCGTATCCACAAGACAACATGAGGCAATCCCCTTCTACAACTCAGGAGATCCAAAGATTACTGAACACTGGAGTTTCAACCTTCAGTAGTGTTTGGATCACAGTACACCCATGTGACTTCAGGTGAAGGATTTGGATGAGGTCACAACCAAACAAGGCTTTAGTAGATCAATTCCCAGAAGCAAAGGATTTTGCAGGCAAGAAAAGTAAAACTCCTGAGACCAGCACAAGGGGGAATACACATAGCAGTTATCAGTCCCCCTATGCCCAGTTAGCTGCAGATAATATTAGAGCAGATGAGCAAAAACAGCTGATTACCTGAGAGAAAAATCCCTCTTAGATGCTTCAAGAGTTTGGTCACACATGTAGAAAATGTAAATGCGCATGCAACAGATCAAATTTGTGCACAAACCGCAATGATGAATGTTTTGCAGTCTTGCAAAATGCATGCCGAGTGTAGAAAAGGGTAAGGCAGCAAACTTGCTTCAGGGTGCAACAAGTGTCCTTTCTACCAAAGAGCACCAAAGGTAATATTGGTCAGACCAAGAGAATCATTCCATTAAATCTGAACCACTGTGAAGTTGCCCACCATATCCTGACACAGTGTGATGGAATGGGAGATATATAATGATTCTTTGCTAACAATACAAAAACTGCAATGATTCATTTTGGGTATCTGATCATTCCAACAAAGACTACTTGGGCATGTTGGAATTGTCCATTCCAATAAGTAATGAATAGAGTGTAAGTTGAATTTGACTGGGTATATATAGATTTAATCTACATCTACAACTGCTACGAGTCATCACCAAACACTTAGTGGCATACTGGGGGTTACCAGCAGTAGTCCGAGAAAATTACAAGAACAAAAATATGTCAAGATAAATTATATTAAAAGTAATTACAGATCACATTCTTTTCCAGTGACATTCATGTTTCTAGATTCTGTATAATCTGTTCTGTTGAGATGTGTATTAAATTGTTCGGTTGTTGACGCATCAGTCCTCCAATGCCGAAGAAACCGCTGGGACCCTGCGGCATCCACACAGCGTACATTCGTTGCATGTTTCACTCCCCCCTCCAACTGGTAAGATATGGGCCAGCCAAGGACTCAGGTTGCCGATTTCCCAAGCGGTTTCTTGACACGCACGGAGGAGTTCGGAGGCAGTGGGCAGTAAATGGACAGAGTAAATTAAATATGCACTTTTGTGCAAGACATACAAGTTTGCTGGTGATTGTACATATACACAAGAGATTATATGAAGCATGTTTTAAGTGTTAAAATTGCAACATATTAAGTATGTGATAGTTTCAAAGTTAACTATTGTCAATTTGGGTAGTCTCCTCACTAATAGTCCCATACGATAAATAATAATAATAATAATAATAATAATAATAATAAACGAGGTGTATAATAGCTCAACAACAAACACGAGAGGTCGAGCTGTGAAAGAATCCATCTCTCTCTTTAATGTAATGCTCGTTAATACTACAGATCAACGCCCCTCCACAGAGATGGTGTAGGATCTGTTGACACAATGTTTAAGACAGGTAGCTTGTTGACAATGGGCATATCATGGAGAGTTAGTGAACACTTCTGTACAAGTTGCTAAGTCAAAGCAAGTAAGGAAATTTTGAACAGGGATGTAAGGTGAGAGGATGGACCAAAGCTTTTGATGAAGTATTCCACCTTTGGAGAATATTGAATATTCAATTCAGGGAAGGCAGAGACAAAGTCTGGTGAAATTATGAGTTAAGTAACCAGAGCTTATGACGGGGAAGAGGATCTAGGCTTTACTCTCATGATTAGAGCCTAGAAGTTCAGGTATTTATTTTACCTAAAATAGGCAGGCAAAAAGGCATTTATTCTGGCTAAAATAGGGATGCAAAAAGACATTTAAACAATGAAAAATCACTATTTAAAAGGAGTGATTGTAAAAAATTAATAATTCAAATTATTCACATTTTTCTTTATCTCTAAAATTTACATTAGCACTTACGTGAAAGGAAACTATCATTTCTTTGTAATCTTCATTGCACAGGACTACCCCCCATATGATCACTACAAATTTGTTTTACTTGAGAAACTGTCTCTAAATGCTATTGGGAACTCATGTTTCAAACTTGAAATGGCATCAGTGAAAACGGAATTATAGTTTTCTTTTTTCACACTTGTGTAATCTCCAGCACTGAGAAGGGTACGTCACATACACAGAGTTGTCATGAAAAAGGAGCGGAGTGACTGTAATATGGGATTCCTAATACCATATTACTCAATTCCATAATACTCAAATGTAGGAAGGGATTCCTCATGAGTAAAGAAAGTCGAATGGCATAAATGAAAAAAATAAACAATCTTGCCTAGTACCGTCTTCCTTTCTCATTTACATTTTCAACACTATCCGATCCTGGAGCCTCTGTTTCCACAGAAAGACAAAACACAACTGTGTCTTTATGTTGTCCAGGTTTATCAGGTTTGTTTCCAGCTTGATCACGATCAGTGTCAGAAGAAAACAAGGAAAATAATGATGAAAGGCAAAAATAAGGAAAATACCAAAAAATAGGCATCAAGCTAAAATAGGAGACCCACCATGCCATAACACACAAGTGAACACCTATACCAGTGGTCAGTTTCAAACTGGCAACCCTTTGAACCAAGCCCCTAATAAGGTGCATCCACCTTAGCAATCTTATCCAATTTAGCCTCTTTTCATCATGATCTCATTTCCCTTAATCTTTTCAACAACCAACATTGAAATACAAAGAGGGAAATGAAAATGTATTTCCTACTCAGTCAAATTACTTAAATTTATACATACCACTAAGGTGATCTTTTCGAACAGGAGGGAGTCCTTTCTTCTTTCTTTCTCTCTCTTTCTCACGTTCTTTTTCTCTCTCCCTCTCTCTCTCCTTTTCTTTTTCCCTATCCCGTTCACGATCTCTTTCTCGTGATCGTGATCTGAAATAAAAAGATTAATATATAATATTGGATGTGTATGCATATTCATATGTAAGCGTGCATGCATGTTTGTATATGTGTGCATGTGTTCACAGCAAAAGGTATAAAAAGGTGACCTCCAGCCTGTCGTAATCCAACAATGAGAGGTGGTATAAATGGAGGAGAGGTAGCAATTTGCTCACTGTGAGGCTGCAAGAGAGATTTAATGAAGTGGTGCACCTGGTGTGTACTCTATGGATGTGGTGGTGCCACGTTAGAGATCTGTCGAAAGGGAATTACTAAATGAAAGTATAGACAAGGGAAGGGTAGCACGTGGCCCCATAGAAAGAGCTAGAGTTTGTTGCGGAGATGGCATATCTTCCTAAAGGCATGGAACTCGTTTTGACTTAATTTAAAGCCAGAGGGACTTGGTCCTCTAGCTTGACTGTTAAGGGCAAGTTGGAATTGTCTTCGAGTGATTTTTATGTTGTAGGATAATATGTATTGGAATGATAGCAAAGTCATTCACAAATTGAGAAATTTGCAAATACAGAATGTGACTACTATATTGTAGTCATTCATTGAAAAGCAAATAAAATATCTGCTAATGTGTGATTGATTGTGTGGACGAGATGTAGTTGAGCTAAATTTCACCCTTTGACTAATGTTTTTTACTTAATTTAGTTATTTCACTTAATAATTTATTTTAAATTCTATAGTTATGAACAAATTCATCAGAATCAGTTTAATTTAATTTGTAATCTCCTGAAGCATAACAACAAAAACAATAGTTTCTCAGACAGCATAGTTTAACATATGGGTTCAGACTAGTGTCACTCAATATGATAAATTCTTTCTCTCTCTTTCTTCCCTTTCTCCTTTTGCTTTAATGTCTACCTTTGATGGTTTAGGTCAGCTTGTGTCGACTTTGTGTCGTATTAGTTGTGGTCTTCCTTGGTCTCTTCTGTCGTAAGTGTGTACTTAGTAATTGTTTTAGCTGAACAATTGTTGTACATTCTTTTGATATATTGTTGGCACATGGAACATTTCTATTTTGTCTTTTTAAATTTGAAAAGTTGTTAGCCCTTCAATGCACAGAGCTCAGATTTCGCAACTTTCCACTCAGAGGCCCGGTGTAAATAATATACAGGTTTGAGACTAGACTGAAGAAGTAATAAATGAAATGTTTTTTATTATTAAATGAACTTGTATTTTAAACTTTTATCACTATAAGAAATTTTTGACGTTTAATTTGCAATTTTGGCAAGAATAATATTTTTTTAATGTTCTGGACAAACATGGTTACATTCTGGGCTTACATTTTGTATGTAAGACCCTGTGATTTTATTATTCTTTCATCTTTGCAGGGACATAAATAGCACTCATAAGAAAGAAATGACGTTAACAGAAATAATTTATAATAATTTATAGTAACCATAGTTATATATATTACATTTGTATATATTCATCTTATCTCTTGCTTTTCTTTAGAGATGATACCTCTGGGATTTTCGATTATGTTCCAGTGCTTGCCGAGGATTTGAAGTGCACTTAAAGTTCTTTTGTGGATATGAGGATTTTTCGTTCTTTTCATATTAGCACAACATAATTATTCTGCAAGCTACTTAAAAAAATGCCGTTTTCCACTCATTATACAGATAGTATTGAAACATTTTTGTGAAAATTATGTATCCATTAACAGCAACAATGACAATTCTTATAAATAACCTCTTATGCCATTGCCGAGTTTGCCTTTGCGATAATGTAGTCATCAACTATTTGATCCAATAGGTGAATTCCAACCTTCATTTTGCAGTATGCAAGAATAGTTGATTTCTTTTTTCAACTTTTTAGATCCAGATGCATTGTGCTGGGAAGATAAATAATATTCTTTTTTGGATTTTAAGATAAGATCTATGACAAAGATAAGATTTCAACTTCTTTTTTGCGAAATTCTTACTCAACACCTTTTTAACATTTTCCCTTAATTCTTGTCAGAGTTGTCAAGTTGGTAATGAATAACATATAATCACTTGCAACATTCAACACAACACACTGCCTACAAAATTTAATTATTAGGAAAGAACAACTGAAGGGCTACATTGCAACCCTAGTGCTTTGTGACAGCATTCACTGCCATGAGGTGCGCTAAATTGCTTCAAGGCATACCAAACAACTCCTAAAATACGTGTGCAATAGCGCAGCAAATACGCATGCACATGCATGCTGCGTGCATGTGCGGCATGCATGCTGCGTGCATGTGTGTGTGTGGTGTACATGCGTGAGAGTGGGTAGCACATGTGAGAGTGGCATGCGTGTAAGTGGCATATGCGTGTGTGTGTGAATGTGAGAGGCATGCACGTGTGTGTGTGTGTGTGTGTGTGTGTGTGTGTGTGTGAGGCGTGCACGCATGTGTGAGTGAGGCGTGCACACGTGTGTGAGTGAGTGGCTTGCGCGGGTGCATGAGGGAGTGGCTTGCACGGGTGCATGAGTGGCGTGCGCACGTGTGAGTGGTGTATGCGCACGCGTGTGTGTGGCGTGTATGCACGTGCGTGTGAGTGGCACTCGTGCATGTGTGTGTGAAAAGCACGTGTGCGTGTGCGTGAGAAGCACACGTGCGTGTGTGTGAGTGGCGTGTGCGTGTGTGTGATCAGTCCCAAAGTCACAAACAAACAAAATATTGATATTTCTTACCTTCTCCTTCTGGACCGTGATCTTGATCGGGATCGTTTATTATGCCTCCGATCTCTTGACCTCGATCTGCTCCGTCGCCGCCGATATGATTTAGGAGAAGGACTTCGAGATCGGCTTCTTTCCAAGTTAATTATTTCTATTGAACTGGCAGTATCTTGATGGCTGCAAATGTAACACAACAGACACCATGCTTAAATAATTATATTTCCATTAAATTCATTAGCCTAAAGCCACATTACTACTATTTAATTCTTCACTAATACAATGCATGTATCCTGACAAACCAAAATGATATTTTGATTTGGACAAGTATAGATATAACCAGAACCATAAGGGATATTTAAAAAGGTTTAATATCAGAATGATCAAGCAGGTCTGTAATGAATATGCAGATTTCTGAGGCGGCATCCAGGGGTTGAAAAAAAGTGTTCAGAAGTTGTTGTTTCAAGTACAATTCTCGTCCTTCCATTGTTCTGTACTAAACTAAGTTCTTTAAAAATACTTTCTCTGCTTAAACATAAAACACATTTCTAAGCCCCAGATCTGTACGATCAAAAGATGTTCATATACTTCCAAAGATGTTCAAAAACTGGAGCTAAACTAGCTGCATCTGCTGTAAGTAAAATACAACTTGGCCTTTACCCTAAATACACGGGTTTTTCAACCCCTGGTGATGACAATGCTACTGGAAGAACATTCAGGGCACCAACTATTTATACGACGACAAGGCCAATGTAACTCACGCAGCTCTGTCAACAAACTCCACTTCTGAGTCTGCTTGCTCTCCATCTTCAAGAGGGCTATTCCTATTCCCCTGACGAGAGGACACACTTGCTACTGACCCTTGTGTTTGTTGCTGCTGTTGCTGCTGCTGGGGTTGCTGTTGTTGCTGCTGCTGAATGGGATATCCTGGAGGCGGCTGAGTTATATCCATTACAGGAAAGGTATATGCTGGTTTGTGTTGATCAAAATCATGTTGATCATATCGAGCAGGTGTTTGTGATTTTATTTCTCCTTGGGAAGGCTTCAGATCACACTCTGCTGCAAAAGGCAGGTTCTGAAAAAGTAATTTTAACACATTAATTCAGTTCATTATTGCTATAGCTATTCATTAAAAAAAAGCTTTTTAAAAACTGTATGTACAATAGTTGTAAGTCTGACGACCTACAAATTGAGTTTTAACTGGCCGACTATCAGAGAGCACATTGGCATCAGCAAGCACAGAGCTGCACATAAGCCCCATATGGTACACATCATCTCATTCAATTACAAAGAAATGAATTCAATAGCATCATACATATTTTATTTTCCCATTTACGTAGATATATTGAGTACAATATATTGTATACAGTACATTATGTAACGCTGTGTGAAATTGAAGTCCAAAAGCTGTCAAATTCATGGTTTGCCTATCTGACTTTGAAACTACTACTGAGCTTTGCATTTCTAGATTAGCCTTTTGGCTTCTTGCATTATCTTAATGACTTCTGAAACATCACACACACTGTCTTTGATGACCAATTCTAACACTATTAGTCTTATTGATACTGAGTGATGAAAGTGTTGAGTCACAAAAGTGAAGTAAAGCATTTTGTTGTTATTTAGCAATGAAGAACAACTGACAAGTGAGAAGCTTCCTGTGTATCCTGTGTCATAATATCTAAGAAGATTGAATCAGATCTTTTATTTTTTTAAGTGGCGGGATTAATACACTTTAGAATTCTGGGTGGTTTACATGCCAGAGAAATCCTCAGCTGATTGTACATCATCCTCAATGACAATTTAAGAAAAATAAAGCTTTGAATCAAAAATGATGTTATGTGGACAACATATTCACACTAAAAATGCTTTCATGCTCATCAACATGCAAGGAAATGTAACCATTTACTCCATCCTCTAGGAAAAGCTTCCTGAAACAATTAAATATTACAATACAGAACTCGAGAATAAATATATTAACCTTAATTGATGATTTCACTACATGAGATAAAGTAAGGTTTGGATGGTATGCTTATAAGAAATAGCGAATGCAATAATCGTTTTTTGGACCTATTTGGTTTTGAAATAATAAATATTTGGGTCACTGATGAACTAGCTCAGGAAAAGTTTACTGAAAACAATATTTTTGAATGGACAGAGGAACTGGTATTTTCATGTCAATAAAATTAGGAAAAAATGCAAAAACCAGGTTTAAATATTGGGCCTATTACTTTTTATGAAACATTTGGACAAGAGAGAGAACTACTGACACTGATTGTAACATCCATGCTGATAGCATTAAAATTTATGGTAATGTGTTTACCTCCAATTTACAAAACAGTTTAAATAAATTTGAGCAAGGCCAACAATGTGGAATTCCTTGAACACAACAAAATGGGTATTCTACTGTGACGTAACCAAATATCAATTTGGAAATAAGAACATATTTATTTTGTAATAACTTCTTCGCAACGTGGGTTGCAACCAGGTGCGCCTTCCGTAGGCAGCGTCAATTAGTTCCGCGCAGCTGCAAAGGCGTTGCCTCGGACGAGCGAGGGGCAATGTTTGACACACGTGCCTTGGGATCTCCCCGGTGAACCATGGACCGCACTGCTTGGAGGAATTTCAGAAGACCCCCAAGTTTGTTTATATGAAGTGTGCGAGAAAGAGTGCTTTCGGCTGTCTCTGGAAAATTCCATCAAAATTACTTGAGAAACGCGTAATCTGATTGGTGTAAAATCATGTATGGCATAGCAACTTTCGCCCAGTAATGTCATGCCTTCTAAAAAATTCAGCAGAAAGTTCTAGAACATTCGTAGAAATTGGGGGGGAGAAGTGTGTGGGCGCGGAGAAGCGGGGTGGAGCTAGAATTGTGCACGTCAGAAGCGCGGAGGCGCTAGACTCGTGAGGCAGAAGTGTGTGGGCGCTAGGGTAGCGCGATAAAGGCACAGAGGTGTTATTAACACACCGAGTGTTAGGTAGATGAAAAGAAACTATTCAATTTTGTTATTCTTTTCTATCTCTGCTCGCTTACGCCCACGCCAATTGTCGCAAGTTACGCGACTACGATAATTAGTGAAGTCGGTGATAATTCTCCCGACGAGTATCGTGTTTTATTCTGATGCTCGGACTTATAAACTGTCGTCACCGATAACGTCGTCACCTGGGCCGCAGACGTGGTTTTGCTCTCCTGAATGGGAGCTGGCAACGCGAAGAAACCCTTCTCTGTCACCCAAGGGACGTGCTGCCCAGACGAAAAGGAGCCCAGCTGTTTTGCTTGTCTGGAGGTCGTTCATCCCAGCGAGTTCCTCTGCCGCACAAGGTGATTTTAGTTATTTGTCGAGCTCCGGCAAACAAAACGAACATTTATCACACCCTTCTGGCTTACCTAGACTATATTCAATATTCAGAAGATACTGGCCGCGCATTGGCCCTTTTCTTGTAATTTTGTAAGCGCATCTCTGTTTAAATTTTCCTTTATTTGTTCCAAGCAATAATCATAAGAATTAATTGAATTAGCTTTAAGGCTGCATGATAAAAAGCCAGGGTTTGAAACTGAGCTCAGATAATTATAACATTATTTCTGCTAATTTTTTTTTCCCCCTCATTAAATTTATTTTTTTCTTTAAATTTTCTTTCAATTGATCTCTATCACGTAGCCATGTCCGTCCACCATCTAGATTTCAGGCTCTACTTGCCTCCTGAGCTAGCCAGCAACACGAGCCCATGTAGGTGCGACCAACCGTCGGAGTTACACTACATAAAAAGGAAAAACAATTCTCCTACCATTATTGGAAATACCATCCTGTCACCAATTCCAAGATTTAGAAATTACTATTGCTAACAATTTCATATGAGATGACTTGTTATCCTCTATCCATCCATCTGTTGTTGGATGAAATTGGCATAGTGTTCCTTTGGTGATGTGCGGAATGCCCGAGTCGCTGATCAATATGTCATCATAGAACATTTAACATCGAGCTATACTACTGGATCATACGTTACTGCAGTTCTATGTTGCTATTAGCAACAGGCGAAAAATAATGATTGTAGTGCATCTACCAACATATTATTTAAATTATTTATTTATCAAGCTGTTTTAAACACAACCAAATTTTGTATGGACATTGCGACAATCCTGAAGACCCTTTAAAAATTTCAGATCTATTAATACATTCCTTTTTGAGGAATCGATGTCGGTTACATATAGTTGAATTCGCTTGTTAGTATAGGCATGCATGTGTGAGCACACGTATGTGTGCAAATAAATAACTGGTGGTGCTAAAGCAGCACATAAGCTCTCACTGATAGTAATAGTTATGTAGTACTATCTATACCACAATTTCTCTCTAAATTAACACAACTCGGTCATCGTTTCTCGTAAAACTCACTACAAATCATAGAACATTTGGCGCAAAAACTAAATATTTTCAAGCTCATATCTCTACAAATATGAGAATTATGATTGCATTTAATACAGCTAAATCATGTCACAACAATGAGGCAATTCACAGAAATTCACGAGTCACGATGCGAAATGCCATGTTGCATTCCAATCTGATATTCCTTGAAGACTAGCAATTTTTATTTCCTATATTTCAAATAGGTTTTAAATCATTTCTAAAAGATTAATTTATAAACGTATAACAAAAGCTTTAATGTAAGAAACTAACAAAGAAATATGAAATAATATACAAATTCTAACTTAAATAGTATCCAACTGCTTGGAATCACCATTCATTTTATGTTTACGAAGCGTAGGACTTTTGGAGCGAGTGGCTAAGTCTGACGCCAAATTAATAAAAAAATACTCAAATTTGGAAAAATTCAACATGACTTTATTTCAAGATCTCTTTTTGATGAACACATTTCATTAAGAAAAACTGTACTTTCACAATTACAGTTGTAGGAAGACAACCAAAAATTCTAAATTTTTAAAATTTTTGAAAAATTAGGCATTTTAATGAATAGGTCTCGCAACTCTCTTCTTCTCTCTCTTCGCCATTCTCTTAAATATCTTTTATACTATATAAGATCCAAATTTAATCAAAAACATTTGTGGTGTTTGTAAAAAAAAATGGTTTAAAGAAAATAAAAATTGTGTTTGACACAAAATTTCACAAAAATTATCTTGCTTTCGAAAAATTGAATAAGTCAATATTAGAAGATCTGTGTTTCATGCCCACGTTTTATTACGAAAAATGATTTATTTTCATAATTGTAGTTGTAGGAAGATGCCAAAAAAATTTTAAATTTTTGCAATTTTCAAAAATCAGAATATTCAATGAACATGAGATCACGCCATTCTCTTAAGCGTCCTATATGCTCTCCAAGATCAAAATTTAATAATTGTTGGAGATGTTTTAGAGAAAAAAATTTCACCAAAATTATAAAATTGTCAATATTTTACGCAAAAAGTACTCAAATTTTCGAAAAAAGTACGTGAACATATTTCAAAATCTACCTTTCAAGAACAGATTTCATTAAGGGAAAAAATATATCTTCACAATTGCGATTGTAGGAAGACAAAAAAATTTTGAATTTTTGCAATTTTGGAAAAAATCATGCTTTTTAACAAAAATTTGCACTATTCTCTTAAACGTCCATCAGGCTATCCAACAACAAAAGTTAATCAAAAACAATGAAGTCATATTTTTTTAAATGTCCTAGAGGCTTCATGTAAATTATCTTTAAAATTAAATTATCAGTTTCAAATTCAAGGGGCCATGTCAACAGCCAGATTAATTGGGCAATATCAAATTTTATAGGAAATCACCAGAATGGTTCAGAATGGAGTTATTTACCGACACATTTTGTCGTTAATTTATTTTTCGGTATCAAGAACCCACCAAACATGGAATCTGGCTTCACCATGTGTTAGAGGGTTCCTCCTCTAAACTAAGCAATTGGATTTATCCATTTTTTCATTACCAGGACCAAGAGTTTTTCTGCCAAAAATCCGCCGTTTTTCTCGCAGCATTACATAACTTTCTCTCAACCGCATAAGCAGTAGTTAGAAAGTAAAAATGACAACAAGAAAAAAGGTAAGGTGAAGATGCCAGGTTATGTGCAAAAGAAATTCAGTGGGCCAACATCCCTACACTTTCTCCCTCATAATACGTTTCTCAAAAGTGCTTCCCTGGTTCGCTTAGTGGCAACATAAGTTACACTGCCTATTGCTTGTTGCTTTGAAACCACTAAAAGCAACCTCAGGACTCACAAACATGAAGTACAAAGAACATTGAAATAACTTGTCCCTTCAATTTTCCATTGTTCATAATGTTAAATTATCCCCTTTTACTCTTTCAAAATTAAATTTTCCCCACTGTTGACACCACAGAACAGTGAACACCATTTTCCTCATGATTATATGATTTCAGGAGTGTTCTCTCTTACAATGAGATTTATCTCATCATCTACGAATTCAGATCCAGTTAAGTTCTAGTGTAGTGTGCTGCATCACAACAAGTATCGAAGCAGAGATGTGTACTGAAGTTTTGTGCTATTTTAAGAAACCTTTGGTGTTCATTTTATCCTATTATGGGTTTAAAAAGAAAGAAAGAGGCTTCTTATTCAAGAAAAATCCTAAGTTTTAGAGGAAACTGAAGTTCATTAAGTATTTAGTACATATGTTGCACTAACTATAAACTTTGGGACTCTTAAAACGATAGTAAGAAATGATTGTGTACATGAACTTGGGAGGAAAAAAAAACAACTAGCATTCTTGTAGTATTTTGAAATGGAAAATCCAAGTACAACAATTACTTATTGAATGTTATTACCATTAATAAAAATGGATTGTAAATTTTCTGTATTTTATTATAAGTTCAAAAGGATTTTTCCTCTGTTTACACTTTCCCATAACTTACAAAAATTTTTCTTGGTCCCTTGATGAGTAAAAAAGGGGTTGCACAGTTATCATTATTTGATTTATTTATAACAAAATATGAGTACCAACTGAAAGTGAATTATGGAGAAGGATCATATGTGCAGATTTTCTGGAGCTTCAAAAATCCCACCCCACCCTTTTAACAATACTTAGTTCATACATTATCAAATAATATTCTTATTGATCAAAAATGAAGGCATAAGTTTGCAAGACTGGACAATCTGATTGACTATGCAGATGTGTAGAAAGTAGATCAATGGTGGCATAACTATGTTCCAATGTACAGACTTTTCTTTAAATTACCCAAATTCAACACAGCAATAAACTAAGAGATACATACACAATTCAATGTTACACTCACAGGCACAGTCTGAGCCAAATGTTTGTCAAATTCTTCCTCTTGTTGCTTCATTTCCTGCAACTTTCTCAATTTCTCTTCCATCTCTTGTTTCATTTGCTGCTGTGACATTTGTTGTTGAAGTGTCTGAAGTTGACGCATCACCTCAGGATTAGAAAGTATGCTGTAAATCAAATGCGTCAGCAATAATTATTCAATCGATAATCAATTCTCTCTTAAAGAGACACAAAATAAAAGGAGAGAAAAAAGAAGCAGGAAGAAAAACAGGAAAAGGGCTACAGGAAAAGCAGGTGAGAGCCAAGGCAGAGAGCCGGAGGGGAAAAGAAGAAAGGGAGGAGGGAGAAGGGGGAGAGAGTAGGGAATGGCAGGATAGAATGCGGGAAAGGCAGAGAAAGAGGTTGCACGAGAGGAAGGCGGAATAAATGCTGCAGAAGAGAGGCTGAATGAAGGGAGAGACAAAAATGAAAGGGAGAGTCTTGATGAATGCAGGGGAAAAAAAGATAATGGCAAGGGAGACAATAAGGGGAAGGAAGAAAAATGGAGTGGGTGGTTGGGGTGGGTAGGAGGGACAGCAGAGGAAGAAGAGGAAGAGAATGAGCAAGTGGCAATAGGCCCAAGAGGAAAAAATGGACGGTGACAGAAGGAACAAAGAAGTTCAGAAAGAGAACAAGAGAGAATGAGAGGGGTAGGAGAGGCATGAAAGTGGGAAAGCCTTGGGATGGGAGGTGCAAGAGAGACTAGGTGGGAGGGTGCGGGAGCGAGGTGGCAAGAGGGGGGACGGGAGGGCCGCACAAGACAGGGCTAGAGGATGGCAAGAAGGCATGGGTGTGACAGGGGAGGGAGAGGGTGTGGTGGGACAGGGGAGGGAGAGGGCATGGTGGGACAGGGGAGGGAGACGGCACAGATAGGGCAGGAGAGTAGGCGAGTGGGGCGGGAAAGGGTGTGGGGCTGGAGAGGGGGCGGTTGGAGTGAGACGAGGGAGGGGGCAGTGGGGGTAGGACAGGAGGGCGTGAGATGAACAGAGAACGGAAGGGTCCAAAGAGAAAACGGAATGGGTCATAAGTCTTAATAACAATCATAATAATAATAATAATAATAATAATAATAATAATAATAATAACAATAATAACAACAATAATAATAATAACATTGTATACTAGTTTATTATTCGTTATTTCATGAAGAGATTTAAGTCTAACCTTTCGAGTCCTGTTGCTTGCTGTGCTGCTGCATGTTGTGCCTGTGGAGTTTGAGGTTGCTGCTGAGGTGAAGGTGCATTGTCATCATCATCTTCGGACCCATAATCGAAATCAAGGAGTTTTTTATCGAATTTTACCTAAAAACATGAACATTATGATGAAAATAATCCAACAAAATACAATATATTGAACATTTATTTAATACGTAAATTTGGATATGAGGTATGTTACCACTACTGAACCAATATACAAGGGTTTTCTTAATCTATGGCAGATCCCCCTTCATTAAAATGAAAGCGAGTAAATAAATTCAACATGTATGAATTCCTTTTTCCAATCCACTAACTACAAACAGAACAACAAAAAATGTGCAACATGCTATCACCATTATTAATCCAACATGAGTTACATTAATAATAGAAATTGAAATTCACAGTTTTGAATTCCGAAATTATACCAATTTAAATTAACAATAAGAATAAGACAACAGAATGAAACACAGAATTGGATAAAAATTTAACTTTTGAAATAAACTTCATTATTTTACTTTTGTGTGCTCAAATTTTGACATTTAAAAAAGTCATACCATGTCATACCATAAATACCGTAAATTTGGATATGAGATAGAAGACCATTGAAACAACACTCAAGAGATTTTTTCTGTGAATAATGGATCCCTCTTCTATACAAAAGGCCTTTTCTTGGATGAATCCAAT
The DNA here is from genome assembly GCA_011170035.1 of Teleogryllus occipitalis. Classification (NCBI taxonomy): domain Eukaryota; kingdom Metazoa; phylum Arthropoda; class Insecta; order Orthoptera; family Gryllidae; genus Teleogryllus; species Teleogryllus occipitalis. The sequence goes on along the minus strand of BLKR01000195.1, from coordinate 349,932 downwards.
TATTAATTACTAATACTTTAATTAGCGTGTCAAGTATTCTACCAACAAAATGTCAAGTTTACCGTTTTACTGATTAAAAAGTTATTTAACGTGTTTTAATGACCATCACAGAAGAACACATGCTTAATCTGTTCTGTACATTTTTAATAGTATTTTCATGTATAACAAGAAAAAATCTGAAAATTATCATATCCTTTTGTAGTGAAACAGTTAAAAATAATTTACTGCAAATTGTTCATCTCTTGTTCTTCTCTCTGTGTTTATTACTTTCTTACCACATTAATAATAAAATTTCATTACAATTCCACAAGTTCTATTTTTATTAGATTTTTTCCATATATGACCGAAAATTCCAAATTATTTGCGCAAAGCCTAATATGCAATTTTTAAAGAGCATTAAAGACCGATATTAAAACCATTTGCTGCGAAAATAACCAATTTAAAAATGTTTAATTTATTAAATATATTAACTTTAGTTTAACATAACTCAACATGCCATTAAGAGAACTAAAACACAGTTCATTGAAATAATTAAGTGTAATTTGTTTTTTACTAACACACATCAGTACATCCAGCTTTACTGCTCCAGAGTAACACACTAAATTTTGCCCATATGTTACACATTATGTATTAAAACTGGTTTTTCCTTTAACATCACAATTCTTTGCTTTTGGAGACCCTGGCCCTTCAAAGACACTTCCAACAAGTAAATAATAGAAAAATGTTTGTCTCAATCACTACGTTACTCTCAAGGACAATATACTGTATCATTCTGCATATTAAATGCATTGCCATTATTGCTCTGATAAGTGGAAGTGAAAAGAAATTTATCACAAATAATTTAACAGAAAAAAGATAAATGTTGGAAAGGACACTTAAAAGCATAGTTCTTGTTGTTACAGGGAAACTGAAAAAGGTTATAAATATTTAATTGATAATTAAACAGCCAGTTTCACATACATATTGCATTCCTTAGTCATCACTGTAAATGTTGATGTGCTTAATGTAGATATCAAGCAATAATCAGGAAACTGTGGTGACAACTGATTACGGATCAATGACTACAAAGATATGTTTATAAATATATGCTAATTGATTGGACAAATGAACTGAACATGAGGCATCTAATGGCCGAATTACTGTTCCTTTACACAAGACATCCAATATACCATTGCTTCATGAAAGACTGTGGGAGAAAAAGACAGAAGTAAATTTAAAATACTGCGACACTAAACTAAGAAATTTCTGAATTGGTGCAAAGAAAGGGTATCCCCTTTAACTTGAATTTTCCTATCAATGAAGGCCAATAAGCATGTATCTTCTTGCCACTATTTCAACAGCCTCATGCACAGACACAGCAGCAAAATCAAGAGAACCAGCAGTGACAACAGGGTGGTTTAATCTTTTTATGTAGAATCCTGAACATACTAAAGAGTATTTTGTAATTTTTTATTTTAATATTTATTACATAATTTGCAAGGTGATTTGTTGTTGAAAAATAGATTTTTCACAGAGAAAACCACTTTACGACTTTACAGGCAATTACAACCAAAAACACTACTTCAAAAGTATATGAAAACATGTCAATTTTGTTTTAGAAAGTTTTATCTTTTCAGAATAATTTCAGTTCACTAGAAAAACTAAAATTTTTCAAATCTCTCTCTCCCCCTCCCTCTTTATTACTCCCCTTGTTACTTCAAATATCAAAATCACTAAGGTGCATTTTTAATGTTCATTCTTGGCTATACGCTGCAGAGGGCTATTTTATCCCTTTTAAATGCTTGCCTGCAGAAACAGAAAGGTGTGCTATTTCACCATGCCAAACAACATATCCAAAATCCATGAAAATCAGAGAGGGACACTTCAGAATGTTTCCTTGTTAGAAGAATGACGTTATGATGATCGTTAATGCTCTTAAGGACGACAGAGGCTTCTGCAACCTTAGACGAGCATTGAAGTCTCCAATAATAAGAACAGAGGGAACACTGAGAGATTAAGTTTTTCTTGTGAGGGCTTGACAAGGTGGGATACACAGAACGTCTCAGAATAAATGTTACAAACGTCTAAGGAAATACCATGTTTTGCTATTTGATTGTGTGGTGGGAAATAACATGTAAAGTAATTGCACACATTAATTTGACCCTGATTGGTAGACAATTCACTGTGCACTGGAGTTTGGCAGGACACTTTCTGTCACAGTTCTAGGAATTTGTTGGCAATACCACTGCATGATGGATTGCCTACCAGTACAGGGCAACTCATATGAGTATCTTAATTATAAGAAATTCTCCACATATTTATTGGGAGGTGTACATTTCCCACGTATTCGTCTCCACTACATGCCCAGAAAAGTTTGTAACATTTTTCTAAAGCTCCTGTATACACACACCATGGACAAATAGCTACATACCGCCATGATAACAAAGACCATCAACATCGAACCTATGGATGAAAGCCACAAAAAGATAAAATGCATCCAAACTTGTGCGAAAGCTGTTAAGTTTCTTTCACAAATCTAGCCTGCAATAAACATAGTTAATAAAATCAAACTCATTGGATAGGACTGTTCTTTAAAGATCGACATCAAAGCCCAGAGAAAAAGTGCTTGATAATGTGATTGAAAAGGCAAAGAATGAAATATCATGTTTTTGGAAGATGTGTCAGCATTTGGTTGCATATCTGGTCAGGTCCAGAAGCAGGATCTTAAGCAAATGCAAGGGTAGGAGTCAATTCCTCCACTGAAAAAGGGCGTTGTAGTTCTTGTATTGTTTGAGAAATCCAATGCATAGCTTTCATAACATCTCCTAGAGTAGAGAAAGATCAAACTGCAGGGTGCAGAGCTGGAAATATTCTCATAGCACAATGCCAGTTCAACTGTCTTCTGGGAAAGTAAAAAAGTTATCTACCAACAAATCTGGGACAGTCCACAAGGGGAGAGTTCTCCCAAATTGATACTTCTTTAGCCACACAACTTTAAATAGGGCGATAGGAAGGATAGAGTGTGATAGACTCAAGGGGAACTGCTTTCATTGATTGATTGATTGATATGTTTAAAGGGCGCTTCAACTACTAAGGTCATTGGCACCCAAGTCAAAGTATTTCTACGAAAAATTAAAGATCTAGTAAAAGTGTTGCAGATGCAACTTACCCGCTCATTTAAATGCACGTACATACCCTAAAAAGGGGCTTCAATTACACAGAAAATAAACAAGTAGATAAGACAAAGAGTTCAAAAATGTAAATTTGGGGCCTGGACAACATAGAAACATTATTGCCCTTATCTGTCAGATAAAATTATATATTCTGCTTTCTCTCAAAAATCAAGAAAAGCTTTGAGAGTGCGGAATCGTCATCTTTGAGCACCTCTCGCAGAGAGTTGTCCAGACCAGGTCTTTGTCGGTTGCCAAGAAATTTCATACAATGCAGAAGAACGTGTCCCACAGAAAGAACCGTCCTGCATGAATCACAGGTATCAGGAGATTCACCTCGAATGAGGAAACCATGAGAAAAGTGGCAGTGTCCGACACAAAGACGGGTTAAAATGATTTCATCATGCCTAGAAGATCGGGATAAGGTATGTCAGGAATTAACAGAACCCTTTATTGCACTTAGTTTCTAGGTGGTATTATGCCACTCTGTTCGCCATGCTATAAAGATGGATTGTTTTAAAAAAAGCCTTAACATCAGACAAGGGTACAAAAGGAATGTCAACACGAGTCTTCTCCGTTGCCGCCTGGTCAGCCAGCTCATTCCCTACGATTCCCACATGGCCTGGGACCCTTCAGTACCAGATCACAGTGGTGAGACAGAAGGCGATGAATGAGGTTTTGAATTGATTTCATCAGGAAGTCTGAGGAAGAATGGGAGACAGCTTTGAGGGAGCTGAGAGAATCAGAACAGAGAACAGCTCGATGCAAAGTCGCTGACTCAAAGTATTTTAGGGCTTCAAGAATTGCACACATTTCAGTAGTGAAGGTACTGCACAGACAATGTAGCCGATATGATTTGGTGACTGATACAATGAAAACTACAGCCACAGTGTCATTGCATGATGAGCCATCTATATATAAGAATACACGATCTGGAAAGGCTACCCTAATTTTTTGAAAATGTATCTGGTAAACAAGAGGACTAGTCTTTTGTTTGGGGAGATTGGATAGTCTGAGGTCAATATTCGGGCAGAGGAGTTTCCAAGGGGGAATGGGGTAATTTGGGGGTTTCACAGGGGTGGGAAGACCAACATTAAAGTCACGAAAAGATTTCGCAATCAAATACCTGCAGGCTGAGGCAGCGACATTCGAAGAATATATGATGTTTCATATTCAGGATGGATAATTATCTGGGGAAAAGGATGACTAGAGAGTCTTGATACTTTAGCACTGTAAGAAGCTGATAAAATATCTTCTTCGCCTTCTTTTTCAGGAACGCTTACCAGCCTCGGCTAGAAGGCACTCAATTCGGCTGGTGCAATATGCACCTGTTGAGAGATGGATACCAGCGTGGTGTATACTATTAATGGGTAGCAGAGAGGAGGGAGCTGTCAAGCCATACACTTCACTACCGTAATCCAAAACTGAGCGGATGAGTGATCTATATAACCACAATAGGGTAGTGTGGTCGGCTCCTCATGATGTACCATTCAGCATTCGAAGAAGATTAAGAAAGGAGAGACATCTGGGTTGTGGTCCACAGATATGAGCACACCATGTGAGGCACTGGTCAAATGTGAGCCCCAGGAACCTGGCAGATTCAGTGAATGGAAGCTGATTTTCTCCCTAGTAAAGGATTGGATTGCTATGTAAACGGTATATCTTACAGAAATGCAAACCCATACACTTAGTAGCAGAGAAGTTAAAGCCTGTTGACGTGCTCCATTCATGGAGCTTGTTTAGCACCATTTAGAGTTGCCTCTGGATCACACTGATGCTGCTGGATGAACAGAAGATGGCAGAATCATTCACAAACAATACCTTCACAGGTTCTCACACAGTCGATGTTATACCATTAATGGCGAAGGCAAACAGAGTGACACTCAGGAATGATCCTTGGGGGATACTGTTTCCAAGAGGGTGACTACATGAAAGCCTATCACCCACACCACTACAGAAGGATCTGTTTGAAAGGAAGTGTAGGAAGAATAGAGGAAACTTCCCCCTAAATCCCAAAGAGTGCAGGGCTCGCACAATGCCGTACGTCCAAGTGATGTCGTAGGCCTATGGCCACAAGATGTCTCAAGACAAATGATGGAGAGACAGCTGTTGCCAACGCAACAAGGTGGTCCAAGGTTGACCAGTTTCTTTTAAACCTGCTTTGGATTGGTGTCAACAGATTTTTATACTCCAAGGTCCAGATCAGACGCTGATTCACCATGCGTTCCAGCACTTTGCATACCCAGCTTGTGAGAGGTCAATAACTTGATGGCAGTGATCAATCTTTCCCTTCTTTGGGAACTGGGATGATGATGGCTTCTCCTGAAAAGGTAGGGATAGTGTGCTCTTCACAGATACGGTTAGAGAACCGAAGAAGAAATTGCATGGCCGTTTCGGGAAGATGTTGCCGCATTTAAGTTGTGGATTTCGTCTGGACCTGGTGCGGTTCTTTTCTCAAACATCATAGCAGAACACATTTCATACATGGTGAAAGGGGTATTAGGTAATATAATCCTCATGTGCTCTGTTAAAAAAATCCAAAGCGCGGTTTTCCTTCTTACTTTAAGCAAAAGGAAGTTGGGGAGATAGTTTTCCAGACTCCACATATTTTCGTAGTTAGTGGCAAGTTCCTCTGCAATGGTGTCTCGAGCTGTGAGCATTGACCATTTTTAAGAAGACTTGGCACAGCGTTTGGGGAAGGATATCCTTTACTTTGACACACCTTCCTCCATACCAGACGAAGTGGCGAATAGCAATTAAGAGAGAAGATGAAGAATTTAAGAATTTATCACGTGTTATATTTACCAAATAATTAAATGTAAAAAAAGTGCCCAATTAACCCTTAGCTTATTATGTAATTTTATTGTAAGAAAATTAATTATTAAATCACAGCCTGGGTCCAAAATAAATTAACAGACTACTTATTACTGGTAAATGTCAATCAAACAACTTAAAACTTTTTGAACACAGATTTTGTTGCCACTTCTTAACTTATAGTACAATGAAATAAATATTAAAAAGTAGTAGCATTCAAAATATAAGGGGAAAAAGTTAAAACAAACATTGGTTCATATCTTCCCTTTAAAAATATGCATTTTAACTTTAACCAAAATTCAGGAGATTAAGAAAATAGATTGATTTTCTTAAATATTTTCTAATAGTGGCAAACTCTGCAATACCTGATCTGTTTCTGCATGCCCCCCAGGATCTTGTTGTTTCAGTAGAATTTGCTGCAAATGCTGCAAATGTTGAAGGACGGTGGCATCCATTCCCTGCCAAATACAACATTATCAACTTCAGGAAGTTCAACTTTATTTTCTTGTTGAACCCCAATCTCTAACACATGAAATTATGTGTTCTCTCAGGACAAACATACCAGCAAAAACAATCACAATGATTCATTTCAATCAAGAATAAAATCAACCAAACTCCAAGTTACAATAATGGTAAATCAAAAGTTTCCTTAAGACAGCAACTACAAATTAAAATTCTGGAAATACACATATCAAGCACCAATAATGCATGCATAAAAAACAACCATTTTTATATCTTTTGCTCCATGCAGACCAAATATTCTAATAACTTCAAGGCAAGAAAGTAGGCTAATGAATAAAACTGTTTCATTAAATGTAATGACCACACGTAAATTAGACTTTTGAATTTTGCTATTATAGTTAAATTTGAACAGATTGTTAATGTTCAAAAGAACTACTTTGCAATTGAAACTTTGATGAAACATTTTCAAGCATCTTTTTTGTACTAAAGCTCTTGAGGAAATAATTGTTTTGGCGCTCTAACCTTGAAAATGCTACGAAAGACCACAGTTGAGATCTAAGACTTAAGAATGGGTTTGCCTCTATTGAATACAAAGAGGGACATTTTACTGCTGGTAGCAGGTATCATCTAGTGATCAGCGAGTGCCTTTAAGATTTGAGTCTATTTTTGGAGGGCAGATTTTCTGATTCAGTGAACATGATTCAGATTTTAAGACTTCTCTAAGTTAAGAGAACTTACAGAACTCAAAAGATAATATAACAATTTCCAGCAGGATTCTGTCACAGTTCACACTGCTTCTCAGTATTTAAAGATTTTGTTCTGTGATGAAAGAATTAGGTGCGGATTGTAGCCTCTCGAATAACCCTATCTTACATCCGTAAGATTTTTCTGTGAGGAGTTGGGAAACATTGTGTTTGCTAGAAGCATCACACACAGAAGAGAAACTTCACAAAAACAATACAAATTACAGCAATTTCATGTAACTTGCTGCAGACTGTAAAAATGCATTTCAGAGGTGTCAGGAGTGTCACGACCCAGGTCACAGAGCACCAGTTTCAGCTCCTTCTGTCGACTAACAAGAGGATGACATGACCATTCTGAGTTTCAAGATGTGACATGCATTGTGTGGAGACACAAATTTTTCAGAAATTCGATTTCAATTTCTACCAAACAGATCATCCTTATACCCGATATGCCCTCTTGAAGATGATTCAATAACTTCTAGCCAGATTTTTGGTGTTCAATAAATGACATAGTGGCACAAATGATAGTCATTGATTGACTTGCAAATCTGGCGGTGAGTGTTTAAGGAATTTTGTTTATTCACATGGAACAAATATAATTTTTTTTTATCATTGGATCCAATCGTTTACTTTGTTAGGCATTTTATTTATAAATTAAAAACAGAAGTTAAACAATTCACTTAATAAAACCAATCTGACTTCTATAAATTTTCCAGTTTTCGAGCTCCTAATTCTTAAGATGAAGTCCAATTCATCTGAGGTAAATTTGCAAACTACAACTATAGTGCTAGACCAAGGGTTCATAAACTGTCAAGACCGTGTTATGTACATATTTTCAATAAGGTGAAAGCCTGGATTCATGAATGTGTACTTTAATACCAAAGCATATAGATGAGAAAGTGTGCTGACTCCAACTTATTTGGCGGTGGGTGGTGAGTGTCTGAACTAAAGGTGTTCATTTGGCACATCTGCTAGGGGTGAACTCTTATTATAATGCACGATTGATTTTCTACGGTTCCAGATTTCGTTCAAAATGTGAATACTGAAATCGAAACTGTGAAGAGAGATTACCCTAGTTTATTATGAATCAGTTTCATTTAGTGTTCCAATGTGCCAACGTTTTATGGACGTATTTTGACTATTAAGGTTTTATTTCCGTTAAAATTTGAGTAGTAACTACTAACAGCACAATCGTATCAACAAAGTTTTGAATAAATGAACATATTTTAAACTAGCAGTGATGGCTCCTTGGGGTATTATTGTCAACTAGGGAGAGGATTTTGAATAGAGATGGATGTTTTGACATTAAAAATTTTATCAAAAGTTATTAAAAAAAATTGAAATATCATTACGTGAAAACTACTCATATTATCCAAAATTTGAACATTACTTCATTTCAAGATGTCTTTAAGGAACAGATTTTATTACCCCCAAAAAACTCATTTTCAATATTATAGTTGCAGGAATACGAAAAAATATTGAATTTTTCCAATTTTCGAAAAATGATGGTTTGCAACGAAAATCAGACCAGCACCACTCTTTAAAGCGCCCATAACAATATCTGACAAAATTTATGAACAAAAATAAATTTAAAAAAAGGAAATTGGGCCCATTTTCTGAAGTTGTCTTCACCAGAAAACTTTTGGATCGTACGTCGTAACTGAAGAACCAAGATTTTTAATCTACAGTACCGGCAGTGTATAAGTGATTCTGACAGTCCGATGCGCTGTTGCCACGCATAACTACGCATATGGCACCACCTTCATGACAAATAAATGAAACATCAAAACATTACCTCTTATCAACAGGCGATGGAACGTCTTAAATTTATATTCATAACATTCGCCACAAGCGAACCTTATCGCCTCCGCAAATGCACGCGAGTCAGATGAGCGACAACACTGAACTCTGGCTGTGTAAAAGTAAACAAATCCCTGCAATCTGATTGCTTTAGAGCAGGTCACATGACGTATCACAGCACGTGGCGAGAGAACTGTCAGTCGCTTATATGCTGCCGGTACTGTAAACACAGTGATCTGAATAATGGTGGAAAGATCCATGATCTGCATTACAGATATTACAAATAAATTTTGAACGGTTGCAGTCACTTGCTATTATTTAATAGTGGCAGGAGTAGAGTCGGGTGTGTGATGCTATTTTGTAAGCAATACAAAAAAAATCATATCTACAATTCGTTTATAGATGCAAGTAAGTTTTCTGTAATGAAAATGTCTAATTCTCAAATGTTGCTAAGCTTGCTTATTTTGATACTTTTATTCATCATTCATCACTTTTACAGTTACAACGTTGGAGAAAAATTCTGGCGATAAAAAAAAACGTGCGCAGCTGTTATTACTTTTCCCTCGCATGTCACAGTTTTTTTCCTGTTCTTTGACTAAATAAAGTCAATGATGCGCGGTAAGCAGTCCCCGACGAGGCAAACCGAAATTCTGCGCAGCGAATGATGACACTCGAGATGTACTCACGGCCCAGGGCGCCACAAAAACGGCGTGAGAATTCGTACAAGAGGACTCCTGGGGCGTAACCACAGCATTCGCATGGTCATCACGCTGGGAGACCTTGCCCAGCTGAAAACCTAAGATGCCGCTACTATGGTAATCGAAGACATTAGGAACGAGTAAGGAGAAATGAAAGTCATGCAAATGTAAAGTTCATTAGTTATGATCACTTGAGAGGAAAAAGATTCATCGTAGTTTAAGGTTAGTTTCGAAAATGTCAATTTGGTAGTTACAGATTTTTTGTTGGTGGCAGAGCGAAATATGACTTGTATTTTACACAATCAAAATTCGACAGATTGCAATATACTTAAAACAAACTAACTGCTTTTTGGACGGCGGGGGGGATATTTGAAGTCAAGAGGACACAAATCAGGAATTTAGAATTTGTGAAGTACAAAAAGGCAGAACATACATTAAAAAAGGTCTTTATAAAGCCACTACTTGGAAGGCATGCAATTTTGAAATTTAACCTATTAAAGAGTTAATAGCTAACTTGCTCTTACAATTACAATCTTTATCAATGTAAAGAGAAAGTAAATGCTTTTCAAATCCATCCTGATTGATTTAATGAGCCACTGAAAACAAAAGCACAAAGTAAGAAAAACCTTAGGGATAATGCAAACCTCTTTTATTCAAAATGCTCATTGGTCATACCTTTACATTTCAATGAAAGAGTAAGGAAAGAAATAGCAAGGATAGTAGGTTTTTAATGTCAACCATCTGGTAGATTCTCCAACATTGGTGCAGCCCAATTGTATGCTTGCCAAAAGATTCCCACTAAGGGTTTAGATTTTGTTGCTTCCTTTCTAAACAGTAAAGTTAAAGAGCTTTTTCCAATACTGGAAATAGATGTAATATTATTTAAACTTAAAATTGCATAAACAGTTTCAAAACTTGATGCCAATACTGGGTTTTATCAAATTGTGACCCAGCATCTTTTTGGAAAGTTGCTTGCAGAATTCCCTTCGATAAAAATCCACATCAATGATATTTTGTTTTATTTTGAATCAGTCAAAGAAAATGACTGAATATTGAGGTAAGTCTTGGAAATGCTCTGGAGAATAGATCACATTAAGTGAAGAGAAGAGTGTGCATGTATATGTTGGTTTGTTTGTAGTAAATGCAGCAGATTTTAAAATATTGAGAAAAATTTGACTTACAATATTTTGCAATCTTCACACAGATTTAGCCAATTAATTTGTTTCGTCAAGAACAATCAAATGTGATCACCTCCATAGGTGGCTCAAATTCCCCCAAACCCATTTTATAGGTTAAACCCTCTTCCACCATGTTTTCTTTTCAATAATTCATTACAAAATTAGATTTTATTATTGCCAATCTGATGAATAAAGCAACGATTCACGTAAATGCTAGAAAGAGAGTAACAGAGAGAGACAGTAATTGCTAGCGTTTCACTGATGTTCTAGCATTGATTCGCAATGTTCTCCCTTCTTGGTGCAACATCAAAAGTGATTTTCTAGAATTCTTAGATCCTAGAGGACACTGTCAAAGAATTCCACCAATTGATTTGTCTTGTTGAGAGGAATCAAATGAGTTATTAATCACCCCTGTGGGTGCTGTAAATCACGCATTCTAGTTCCTTCAAAAATATGTTTTTGGTAGGCAAAAAAACAACAAACACACACACACACCACAACAACAACTTAATTAAATTTAAGGATTACTAAAACCTGCATCATTAGTTTACTGTAATTATCGTAAGAAAAGTTATTATTCAAACAGATGCTTCAAGCTATGGAGTTGAGGAGCACGATAAAGCAAGAGTTCAACCAGAATCAGAAGTAGTGGCTCACATGTCAACTACTTAAGTTACAACCCAATAGAATCTCTCAGTTTTCAGTGGTTTCAATTGAAATATTATATAACAGAAATCCATATTATTTTAGCAACTGATAAGCAAATTATTATTATTCAAATATTACAGAATACACCTTAGACACTACTTTAAATCCTGAGCAGAGTCAGACTTAAGCTTATGCAGTTAAATTATTCGGAAAATTAAATTCAATGGAAATAATCAGTAATGGAAGATCACAAAACCCAATTCCAAGGAGGAAGCAAATAAGTTTGTTCTTGAAGAATCTAAATAAGTACATTTTATTATTGATAATATTCTTATGGCTGATTGTATGTCAGAAAAATTGAATGCAACAAAAGAAAGATGATCAAAATTAAAAGAATACTGATTTAGTTGTTGACCATTTTCAAACAAAATGTTCCAAAAAACTGTGTTCCTATTATACTCTTAAAAACCTTATTTCATTCACTGGAATACTTTACCAACACTCACTCAATTATGTCAAATTATTTGAAAAAATTGTTTTAAGAAATCAACAAGGTCACTTAGGAGTGAACAAATTCTACTTACGAGTCCAGAAAACACTATGGTGGGCTGGATTAAGTGCTCAGATAAAGAATTTTGTTGAATTCTGTTCTGAATGTACTGAATCCAAAACTAAAAAATGTAATAAAGAAAAATGTATCTGATGAATTTCCAGATAGAGAATGTAAGAAAATAGAATACATTTTTTAAAAATTATTTATGGGTTTCAGATTATTCAATATTTTGACATGTTCATTTTGAAACACAAATGAAAAAGAAATATCTTATGACAAGAAACTTTTGTTAGATTTGGATTTCCTAAAGTAGTATGGACAACAGTCAAAGTCAACTGCAAATAGTCGGAAGAAAAAAAAGAAAAAAAGAGATGTTTTTGCGAAAAGTTCTACAATCTTATACAATCCACTTCTATCTACAAGGTCTATTCTTTCTAGCTCATCAGACTCCTTGCATTAAAACAAAACCCAGTTGAAGGATTTTATAAAAAATAGAAATTATAATAAGACTGTTAGGATAGAAGATAACGTAAATACAACTGTATTTACGTTATCTTCACAAAAATAAAACTGTTAGGAAACCAACAAAATTCTTAATTAGCAAGAGTATGGGACAAACTCCTTTAGAAGAAATTGCTAGTATTTTATACAGGTTCCTCACCAAATTTGCAAGTCAAAAAATCAACACTTCACCACCTTCTTTTGAGATCCAATTGACCTTATGAAACAAATGTCATTAAATCGCACAAGGTTGTTACCAATGAAACAGTTGATCAGGCATTAAAAGAAGAAAATACAGGTGTTAAGCAGAGATAGTCAGGGAAAGTCAACTCCCAGGATATAAGAAGGATTCTATTTAAATAAAATGTAAAATAATAATTATGATCAAATTTAAGTATCTGTATATGTGGAACGATTTGTATTTGTACTTTGTCAATAAACAGTGAAAGTGTAATGAAAGTGGATATGCTGCAGCACCATTGTGTTGTCTCATTACAACCACAACCTGAGGCACAGTGTATGCGTTTCACACGATATCCCCAGAACAGAAAGCATTAAGTGTACAACCATTGCTTTTTGTTTCACTTGGTCTTTATCAACTACACTAATATCTATTGCTGGCCATGCAAAATATGCAGAATTGTATTGTGTTTTCTGTAGTTTGAAACCTGAATGATCTCCACAAATGATTTCTTGAGCTACTTCCCTATAGAGAAATTTCACAGTTGAAAGTAGGACAGTTCCACAAAATTCCCTTAAATTTTTAGTGTCATTAGATTCTGCAGGTCTGCCAACAGCGTAATTTCTCATTTCCTGGAAGAAATATCCCTGACTTTCTCCAGTTTTCTAGTGTATTTTTTTATTTTTCCTGATAAGATTTGTAATTTCACACTACTTAAAGAAAATATTAAAGCTACCCGATATTAATTGGTCAAAACTCTTATTTTGCTGTAACAAAGTACAAGTTAACAATAATTCCTCAGCAAATAAAAATTTAGCACAAAATTAACATTGAATCAATATTTTTTAGAAACTATCTAGTTTTATAATCTCAAAATTTTCCCAGACTTTTAATGCCTCTTCTATAAATTCTCAGATTTTCTGACTATTCCACAGCAATGAAATTCCCTTATTTTTCCACGTTTTCCAGAAAGTGGCCATCCTGCACCAATCAGCCAAGACATTCTTGCCCATGCATTCTTGAACTTTTAATATCAAAAGCTAATCAGTGTAAATATCATTTTGATATATCAAACTACATATTGTGCCAAAATAACCTATTGGGATACATCAGCTTGGAATGAAAGATAGATCTACAAAGTCTTGTGAACAGCTGGGTTTGTTGATGGTCAACTGGGCTACCCCACTATAGGTTGTTCCATTTTAAGTGGTCCAAAATTGAGTAGTTGACCTGAACAAGATTCTGACAAAATTTCAGAAATTGTTACTGTAATGAAACCATGATCTACATAACTTAAGGCAAGACCTCAGTACAGCTTATAACTCTCTTTGGAAACACAATATTTTCTATCAGAAAGTTGGGCATCTGGCGAAGAGGGATCTAACTTTACTGAAGATGGCAGACACTAGCCGATTTGCTTTGTTGCCTTGTGCCGCACAGCACTTAAATAAAGGCAGGAAAAGAAGGATAAATGATGAGGAATGAAAGGATAATATAAACAATATATTAAGAAATACCGGACATCCCTACAAGAAATGGACATTTAATACCAAGAAAATGTGCATTTGTAAAGGTTAGTCGAATAGTGATCTAATGCAATGATAACACATATTTTCAATAAATTTCCAAATATGGTATAAGTATGAAGTGTAAATTGTGATAATAATAAAATACATCTTTATTCTTTTATAGGTTATGTTTGTATTTGCCAGAATGAATTTTAGCAGCATTTCAGAAGAAATAAAAATGAAGTTTTTTCAAGATTTCTACAAACTGACATATTGTGATTAATTAATCCTATTAATCCAGTGGTGTATAACACTAGAAAATGTCAAACAGAGAGAGAAACAAACGTTTCCAGAACACGAGTATAACTTGCATAGTGATGGGAAATCTTACAAGGTATGTAAGGCAACATTACTTGATGTTCACCAAATTTTGAGATGCAGAATACAAACTTTACAGAAAAAAGTGGAAGATAACACATTTCCATACCAGCTCAGGAGAGCCACAACTCAAGAAATCAGTTCAAGAAACTGAACTTAATCTCTCAATTATTGGTAGATAAACTTTACAACTTTTTATTGAAAGCAATCCTAGAATTAAATGTTCACACAGTTTGTACAGAGACATTTTCAGAGGTGAATTTCATTTACGTTTTGGTGCACCGTGATCCGACACCTGCTCGAATTGTGATGAGCTTTATGTGAAGATGATGTCAACGGATAACAAAGCAGTACTGAAAAGTGTCATCCAAGAGAGTACTATACATCACATGAAGGCTGCAAATGCATATACAGTGATTAGTTTTAACACCAAGGCCGCAAATCACAACTCCTTATTAGTGGTGCTTTGTACGGAAATAAAACAAGTATTGTTCTGCCCTACTCTTCCGTGTTTTGTCAGAGACAGTTTTCTACGTGATGATGATGATGATGATGATGATGATGATATGAGCCTGTTGAATCCCTAAAAGGGCAAGGGTCTCCTGTCAGAACACAGGGGTGGTTCTGCTTAACTCTTAAGCTGAACCAGTCCTTAAGAGATTTTTATTTTTTTACACCAATATTTAACACTTTTAACTATTTACATGCACTTGTTCACATAATTCACTTCCTTTCACTTATGTAGATTGTCATTTGTTTCTCTTGAGCCTTTCATGTTTCTCTGTTCCTTGCTAATCTTGACCGTATGTTGCCATAAACATTCTTAAAGACATCAACCAATCTTTGTTTAGAATGTCCTCTGCTTCGTTTTCCAGGTCCCAGGTTGTTAACATATATGTCCATCTATCATCTTTTAATCTTGCCACGCGACCACTCCGTTTCCATTTTAGTTGAGCCCTTGCTGCTACATCCTTTAAAGCGCTCTGTTTACCAAATTCTTCATTCTTTACTTTATCCTTTAGTCTGATGTGCAGCATTTTCCTCTTCATATTTCTTTGAGATTTCTTAGGGATTTCATATCTTGTTGAGTTCAACTATTATTTATTTATTTTATTTTTTTTTCCTTCTTCTTCTTCTTCATGTGGAATCAGTGTCTTTACTGTTCGTGTGGACGAGCTCGTATAGAATGATTTATAGTCGTCAGTGGCTGTTAAAAGAATGCTTCTTCGTGAGGATTTTCTTGTGCCTAAGCTATCTTTAATTCCCATCATCCAGTGTCTATCTGTATTTAATTCTTTTTTAGTTTTCTTGATAGATTAGAATTTTCTATTATTTGTCTTGTTAGGTTACATTTGTAGTTCCTTACACCTTTCCGAATTTCTCTTTTTGTTCCTTTGTTTAATTCTGCATATTCAATTCTTGCTTTCTCAGAACAATTCAGTGTTAATCTCTTCTTTTCCCATTCTTCTGTTAGTAGCACTGTTTTTGTTGAGAGTTTCTGTCTTTTTCTTAATCCTGAGTTATTATTCTTCATTGTTTCCTTTGTGGAGTTGACAATTTGATCTTGTAAAACTGTAAATTTCTTGTACACAGGTACTTTGATTCAGTTTCATTTTCAAAGCTTTTTGTAATTCTTTCAAATAAATATCTTTAGTTATTTCAAATTACATCTTCTTTGAATTTTCATAATTTCTCACTTTATTGTCTAGATTCAGGGCTGCATGTACCATTCTGTGATCAGGGTCGAACTTACCTTTTTACTTTAAGTACTTGAATGTTTTATGTTACATCCAGACTATTACTGAGTATCTATTTCATTTCTCGTCTTTGCATTTGGGGACTGCCACGTCCATTTCCCTGCTGAGCATTTCTTAAAAAAATGTGTTAAGAATCTTTAGTTTATGTATATGTGCGTAATCTATTAGCAAATCACCTCTTTCATTTCTCACTCCATATCCGTAGGGGCCCCTTGGTTCTTCTTCTATGAATTGTTTCATATCTATTTTGCTATTGAAATTACCCATGATAATATTTAACTGTGAATTGTATTTAGCCGTAGTGTCGTCTAGATAAAGATCTAGAATTCTTCCATTTCCTCTTTTGAACTTTGTTCTGTCGGTGCCTATATTTGGATAATTGTTATTATTGTTTTGTTCACTTTTAGTACAAAAACAATTATTTCGTTTATTCCTGTTATTTCTTCCACACAGTGCTTACGTCCTTACTGATTAAGAACCCTACTCCTTTTTAGCCTTTAAGATTTACCTATAATGCTTAATATGTTTCTATTGTCCTCTATAACGCACTTCCCTGCTTTTATTATTTCACTTAGTCTCATATGCTGAATTTTATATTTTCTAGAGCAAAGTCTAACTCTTCTTCTCGTTCTTCAGTTCTCAATGTTCTTACGTTTAATGTTCCAATTATAAGTTTATGCGAATTTTCCTTTTGATCTGCTTTGGGGGATTGGTTTTCAGGTCTTTTTATTCAGGTCTTTCTTTCTGAATAAGATCCCAATCTATCCATTTTCCATCAAAATTGGTTACCAGAAAACCCAAATTAACTGTATGACCTTTGCTTCTTTCTTGTCTTGCTCTCTGCTCTTCTTTCTAGTCTTGTTTACTACATACAATCAAAATATTCATAATATGGGAACAGACAGGGCATTTGTGTGTTTATGGAATGAATCTGTAGTTTGACATATGCAAGGTCATCTCTCCAGCATTTCGTGAAAATCTCATAATTTGTATAATTGTCAAACTTTGTATACTGCTTAAGTTTTATTTTGATTTGTAGTTTTCCAATTCTTTATTTTGAGTGTTCTTTGTTAATATGAAAAAGATTCAATGTCGATTCGATCACCAATCTTCCATGCAGTTAGATCTGTTTCTCTTAAACTTATAATTACTTTTCTTTGAAAAAATTGAAATAAACTAAATATCAGCTAAAATCTTATATGAAGTCTTTCATTTTCTGCAGACTCTTCTAGGTGTAAAATTTTGCAGCTAATTTGTATTTTATTCAACAGAAATATATATATATTTTTTTTTTTTTTCTCCTGAAAAATAGTTTGTTGGTTACATCCTTTTTCGGGGCATCTACTCAATTAAATAAATTGTTTGCCTCACCAATACAGAAAAATATCCAATTTATATACATTTTCCCTTGTTTTGGTTGTTCAAAACTATCAAAAATTCTTTTTTAATATACATGGTTCACAAATGCTGTTTTTACTTTCTCGTAAACATATATATGAGTGGCCCATTTCCACATGCACCCTTGTCCTTGCAGGTTAATTTTACAGAAAGTGACGTAAAAGTTTTAAATGCACTTTGGCTAAGAAAACATGAGCTAAACTTTTGTATTTGGTTCATTTTCAATTGTGGAATGATACATTGAACGTTTTTACTTCATTTTCCTATTAGTTTGGTTTCAAATAAGAATTTTACCTTCTTGCTACCACTTATGCAGTAGAGAGGAAGTTATGTAATGCTGCAGAGAAAAAGAAGAACATTTTTGCCAGAAAACCTCTTATTGCCAGACCCTGGTAATGATAAATCCAGTTGCTAAATTTAGGGAAAAAATCCTCTAACACGTGGTGTAGGCAGTATCCATGTTTTGTGGGTCCTTGAATACTGTAAAATCGATTGACGGCAAAAAGTCTTGTCTGCGAACAACGCTAGCATCTAAACCATTTTGCCAATTTTCTCCAAAATCTACATTCCCCTATCGTTCTGGCTGATATTGTAGCCCCTTGAATTTGAAACTGATATTTTAATTTTGGAAGTACTTTAAATGAAGTCCCTGAGTCATTTTCAAAAAAGTGGCTCTGTTTCTCATTAACCTTCATTATTGCATAGTATGAAGAATTTTAAGAGAATGGTGTAGATCTCATGTTCGTTGAAAACCCTGATTTTTCGACAATTGCAAAAGTTCAACATTTTTTCAGCATCTTCATTCAATCAAAATATTGAAGATAGAAATTTTCCCTTAATAAAATCTGTTCCATAGAAACCGATTTTGAGATAAGGTCACATATTTTTTTTTAATTTTGAAATTTTGGTTTTTTCATGTAATATACAGGCAATTTTTAAATTTGTTTAAACAATGTTTTTCTCAAAGACACCACTTTTTTGATTAACTTTGAACCTCGGATAGTTTACAGGCTGCTCAAGAGAAGGAATGGCACAGACCTTATGTTCATTGAAAATTCTAATTTTTGAAAATTGCAAAATTTCAAAATTATTTTTGGCGTCTTCCTACAACTACAATTACAAAGATAACATTTTTTTCTTAATGAAATGTGTTTATCAAAAACAGATCTTCAAATAATGTCATGTTCAATTTTTCGAAATTATGAGTATTATTAGAAAACTTTTGTGTCAAACGTAGGCAATTTCTATTTTCTTTAAACCATTTTTTCTTTAAAAAAAAAAAAAAAGCACACAGTTTTTTGATTGACTGATTGATCGTTAGTGATTCCGGGCATGTTAACTAACGAGGTCATTAGTCCCGTAAGTGTAGTGCATGATTTTTCTTCTGGATGCAGCGGTGATCTTCCCCCGCTGGATGGAGATATCCAGCGCCGCCCTACCATCAGCTGGCAGGGATTTCCCCAACCAGATATCTCCCACCAGTGGGTCACTGCCTCAGCTGGAACAAGCTCTACGCTCCCAACCGGTCTCCTGGTGTGTGGTAGTGTAGTGCATGTTAGTATAAGCGCATGTAACGGGTAAGGATAGGACAAGGAAGAGGTGATACCTGAAAGAGAAAAAGAAATATCTCTTCGATTTATAAGCCAGAGTTTACAGAATCCAACCCAAATTAAAAGTCTTCAACCACCTAGCCCTGAGTAATTTACAAAACCAAACACAAAAAATAACGTGCATCATGCATGCAAGCTACCATTTGTGAACCACATGCAATAAAATCTTTTTTAAAATAATTCTGAACAATCAAAATATAAGGGAATTGATAAAAAACGATGAATATTTTTCTGAAATGGTCAAGCAACCTATACCTGTGCAGTTTAGTTCACCACTGCGCATTATTCACCATCAACCAGCAAACCAACCACAATTTTGTGATGTCACTAGACCCCCTCCAACCAACCACTCGGATATTCTAAAGGGGCCGAGTGTGGTCTGTTGAGTGTATACTACATGAGTGAAACGTGGCACGTGGAAATGAGAGTTTATTAATACATTGTAAACAGGCAGAATTATTAGCAGATCACATGTATATGCCAACATTGTAATTCAGTGATTACTCCAGGTATGCAAATTTAGTATAACGAAAACAATTTTCCAGGTACTTTAAACATTGTGGATACTTCCTGACCTTCATGCTTTCTCTGTCAGTGACAAGTGCAAGAAGTGTTTCGTATACAATGAAACCTGTTGAAGGCAGAATCTGGATGAGGCTGAAACCTGTCTTTCCCGGAAAAAAAAAATCAGAACAGAATATTTTCCAATGCAAAGTACAATGGATAAGCTGGAAATCTGCATAACATGGGAATAAAAAGGAATAAGCAACGATATTAAAAATTCTGGAGAAGACTGAAAATGTATTGTTTTAAAATTAAATATTGACTTGTAAGTGTGGTGATAATGTACCACAAGACACCCAAAGCTGTGCTTGTCCATTTTGCTTTCTCAACTACCCTCGTCTGAATGTTGTATATTCTCCCCAGTACTAATGTGAAAGTCACAGTTTATTTGTAATAACTGACCTTCAAAAGCCCATTTGAAGAAAGGTGAGATGTGAAGAGCAATTCTTCAACAGTTCTTGTAATACAAACTTTGGGTTCAGTGGTTCTAAACATTACTGTTGTTTAGTTTGACAAGTTGCAGGTATTGTGTTAATAAAATGTTTAAGTCGTCATGTGACAAACTGAAAACATTAACTCTTGGTGAGAAAATTAGACTAACTGAAGAATATGAACAAAGCAACACTTCTGTCAAGATTTTGTTAAAGACATTTAAAGTTGGGGAAAACAAGGGTATGACACTTTAAAAACAAAGACAAAATCAAGAGTGAGTGGTTAAAAGAAATTTTTTATAGGTGATTGCCACAATATTCAAGAGGACCTAGGTGAATTGCTGAAGCCTAAATCATCAAGTGAATTCACCTGTTCCTACAAATATTAAAGAAAATAATTATTTTACTTTTAATGGAGTTTTTTTTGTTTCATAAGACTGCACATTGAGTTTCTGAATGTCATTTTCATTGTCTCTCTCAAACCTAAATAGGCCGGAAACCAGTACAAGATAGAAGAAAATGTTGGACCCAAACGATTCCAGCTTGGACTGGTTTTACTGTACCTGTATTCAATAAACAGGAAAGCATCACTGAAGGGCAAGAAATGCAGCAAGTCATAATACTCCCAACACAGTGCATATGATGCCAAGAGTGTGGAAGTAATGAATGAATGTGTAATTGAGAAACATTTAAAATATTTGTATAAAATGTATATTTAATCATATATTTAACTTCAAGGGAATGTAAAAGCATTCATTAAACGATCATTAACAAATCTCCTTTTTGCTACATTTCCATGACAGATTAATGTTTATCTTCAATTCTGAATACTTCAACACCAATACTGATTAATAGGGAACAAACTTTATTGTAATAAAAAAAGCAAATTATGTACATATATATGTATTTATTTTTTCAAAAATATGCAAGAAAAAATAGGTAATATGTGAAATAAATATTCGTTATAATGTTTACAATTCCATTCTTCAAGCGTTTTCCGAGCAGAGTACCAGTTGCCGATCAGAACTTTACATTCATAGAGATTCAGAGAGGCTGAATGAAAGTTTGACATCTACAGAAGCAATTATTCGCTAGTTTCTTCCGAAACACAAAACTTTCGTATTAAATACAATGTTGTTTACGAGGAGCCGGAGCTCGAGTGAATAGTACCATGTAGCCTGTGATAGAAGGGGAGGGGGGTAAAGGGTGCATACTCCCACCCCAACTCCAGAAAAGGGATAAGACAATGATCTGATTTTTTTTTAATTGAGTTTCGCATGGTGTCTATGAAACAGGAATAAGCACGCGGTTGAAGTTCCTTCTGCTTCACGTACTACATCCGCTCATCGTTGATCCCGACTACGCTGTTTCCAAGCAGCAGTGGTGCGAGGGGAGATAAGTTTGGCAATTAATAGCGTTTGCCCGGCGTTAATACAAGCGCATTGCGTATTTTTTAAGTATTTCAATAACTAAGTTAGTTTTCAAGTAACATATATTTCGCACATCACACGTGAAATGTTCATTTTCGACCTATAAATATATTAAAATATAACAAAATATGTAGCTATAGATAAAATATGTAAAATAAAAATGGTTCCAATTAGTTCAGAATGTCGTGTTAAGTGTAAAAAAAATATTAGTGAATGCAGGTATCTTATCCCTGTAAAAATATGTATTTACATGAAAATCCGTTCCCTACTGATTAAAGAACGGCATTACACAAAACGCACATTATTTAGTACATTAAAAGCCCAATTTCAATTTAAAAAGCCCTACATTGAGCTTTTTTCCTCAGAAAAAAATTGTGACCTTAATGTACACTTCATGCAACTCTTTTATTTATTATTACTAATGTCTTTTAAAATAATTTCAGTTATTGAAGAATGATCAGGTAAACGATGTTTTATTTTATTTGTTCATGTTTCAACCCCAGGATGTAAATGGTTCAGGTGTTTACTATTGAAATTGTGCAATATAATATTCTACAATAAATTCCATAATAAAATTAATATTATTATTGGGAGATCAATGATTACCAAATATGTTACATACCTTTCTTGCACTATCATTTACAGATATTAGAACCAATAGTACCAACAAAGCTTATTTTCTCAGAGAAACTCTTGAAGAGAAATTAAAATAAAGAATTCTCCTCCACTCTCCCTCCCAAAAGAGCAAAAAGCAGATGATACATTTTGTGAAAGAGATGTGAGCAGTCAATAGAAAGAAAAGAAAAGTAATGAGGGGCTTCAATTCACAGCAATGCTGTTGGTGAAGTAATGAAGTGTCAGCTTGGCTTCTTGATTCAGATTACAAAATTTGTGTTAGCAAGTCAAACAAAATACAGTTGAGTTCTGATGTCTCCGGCTCTGTCATGCCATTTCACTGTGTCAGTTGCAGAGCAAAGGAGAGGGGGTAGAGTGGGGATACAAAAAAGAAGCGACGGTAGGGAGTGGGGGAAGAGATGGACACTACTATTGAGTTAAAGACATTGACCTTACCTAATCATTGTCCATCGATGAACTATCGCTATTTTCAGTGTCTTCACACTCGATATCCGAGTCCATATTTATAACAATATTGTGTATAATATCTGGCACTATACCGTCCCTCGCCCAGTATTCATTTTCAAGTTTCATGACATGAGCACAGTAACCCTTCCAGTCTTCAATAATGACTTGAGTGATAGCCCAGTTCGTAAGCTGTAACAATTTTGTTGTCGACATGTCCCCAGATACATTTCTTTCCTTTATAAGTCTTTTAATTTTTGCCCATGCCATTTCAATGAGATTCAGTTCACACATGTAAGGAGGAAGGCGGATGACAGAATGACCCCTACTGGTAAACAGCTTATCAATTTTGTGTATCTTGTTCTGAGGTTTTAGTTGCGAACTAGTTGGTATAATTCAGGCTTCCTCAGGTTTTCATTAACATGCATTCCTTTTGCATTCAACCATTGAATCATGTCGCGCTTTAATGTACTGCCTTAGAAGGCAGTTCTTGTAATAATTTTTCTCTCACCCACTTTTCAAAATTTTCTTGATTCACCTGACCATGGTAGTCGCCTGATGCAGGATCAGCTTTGAAAATAAGTTCTGCCCCATTAATGAAGCCATTGTTTCTACCAGCATGAACTACAATTAGTCTAACTGATGCACTTATATTTGCTGTTACACCTATTATATCATCATGCTGCCAGCACTTTCTAACTACTACGCTGTTGTCAATCCAGGTTTTGTCAATATACACTATTTCTCAGCCTTCTTCCCTTAACTTTCTCATTTGCACGAGCTACCTTGCTCTCCAATCAACAATGTCTGCTCTCTCGACCAACACTTTGCGTTTTGAATAACAGTTCTTTCATCTGAATTCCATCTGCTTCATCAACCTCCAAAGTGACTTTTCTCCCCAAAGAAAATTAATCTTTTCTTTTATTACTGGCAGTATTTTTGATACCGTAGGCACTTACTTTTCACGGACATAAAATTTGAAGACAGCATTTCTGATAATGCACATGTCAAATTCATCGATTTTGACGGCGTGACGAGTCACTGTTCTTTTCTTACCAGGTGAAATTAGTCATCTGTCAGTACTTGTTTCATTTCGTGCAGTATTTCCTTTACTAATTGTTTTAATACTAGTTACTCCAACACCTGTGTATGCCACTGCTCTTTCCATGGATTTTGTCAGAGGAACTAGCAGACGATTTCGTTTCTTTTCTTTATCACACGCCTCAATTACACTCACTATAATCTCCCTACCTTCACTGTGAATTGTCGAATTCGATTTCCGGTTCGCCATTTCACTAGTAACATTCGCACACTCTGAATCAAAACTGAGCTGATGTTTGCGAAACCAATGCATTGACCAAGCACACTCTGGCCCTTTTCTACAGCCCATGTGTGACTCACAGACATCTGTCAAACAAATCCTACAGCCCATCACCTCATCGCAATCCCTCCACCCTGCTGAGAAACTTAGACCCCTCTCACAGGGCCGGAGAACTCTGAACCGAACTGTAGAAAAGCTTTTTAACCCTCCAGACATTTGCCTATGTTACAATCCAGTTTTCAACTGGATTAAAATTATTTTCCAAACTATTAAAGGAAAATGCCTGAAAACAATTAGGATATCTCGGGGAAGGCACGTTCTTTCATTTAGATTATTGAATATGATCACAAGTAATATGCAAAGTAACCTAAAAAATAAACAAACCATATCTTTCTGAGAGCAGTGGGCTTCAAAGCAAGAACAATGCAAAAAGTTGGTTTTACCGGCCAAATTTTGCAACTATGTTTCTTTTGTTATTGTAGTTATAGAACACTCATTTCCTTAGACAAACTTCTAGTTTTAGTACCTGAATTTACATCTAGATACTTTATTTTGTCAATTCTGTCATTGTAGTACTACCACACAACTTACCAAGAATGGTTGGCATTATTCATTATTGGCAGTGATATGACTGATTTTGGAAATGAAATAGCACTGATTTTTTGGTATCATAAGTGTTAGAAGTAAAAGGGCCAATGTGCACAAAAGTTCAGAATAATATCTTTAGTAAAAAGAACTGTGTGTTTCCTAGAATTACTACAACAGCAATTATTTTTCTTTAAAAAACGCACACACGCACGCAAAACAATAGCCATATCCTCCTAAATTGTTTCAATATTTGACAACTGATTTTTTACAGAAAAAGACAAACCTTTTATTGCCAAGACAGATTATTATATACAGGTCTTTCACTACTGAGAATGAACAGCATAGCACAGTTCCATGCACATGCTACTCTGTATTTTTTGCTTTACACTACTTACCCCTGCTGCCTGCCCAGACAGTTGCAAAAGGGCAGTGCTTGTATCCAATTGTGTTTGAGGATTAAGCCACACTGCAGGATTAACATCATTCGATGCCTTGGAACCAGGCAATGGGGTCTTATTGAGGCTTGTAGGTGTTCTATTTACAGACGGTGGAGTTTTAGTAACATTAGATAAATTAACCATGCTTGAAATTGAACCATTACTGTTGGTGGTAACATTAGTTATTTCTTGCTTATGAATAGGATGATTGGGATCTGCTAAATCAAAGAGTGGTTGAATCACTTCGGATTGAAACACTGAGTTCTTTTGCCAGAGGTTGAGAACACGAATTACTTTACTCTGAAACAAAAAGTAACAAACATTTCAAAGCAAATTTACCACTACTAAAAATTACACATGGACAATATTACTTTTCAATTTATTATCATTACAACTTTCTCAATCAATTGAAGACAAGATTAAAATTTTAACTTGTCAAGATTTTACTTCAATCGACATTTATCACCAGATTTACATCCAATTTCTCAAAGCCACAACATTATTTTTTTTTCTTTTTCAAAGATCTTTCTGTTTCAAAGCCAGAAAGAAAACAGCAAAACTGTGAGGAGGAATGTGAGCACACATTGCACTATCAAAACAGTGGCTGTAGTGGTTTTAATTTATTTATTCATTTATTTATGGACATATCCCTTACAAAGGTTGTAGTAAGTAAATAAATTTACATAAGTATATAATTCCTAAATAGATTAGAGTATCACAGAATAACAGTAATATACATCAGAATCAATGACCAATTTTACATTGTGAGATGTGTGCTCTCATGATAAAAGAAATCAGAGAATATTGAATACAAAAAGTACAAATATCTTGCTTACAACATTAATTCAAAATGATTAAACACAACTGTCATGAAATGCAAGAGAAAATTTTTGTAGCAGAAAGCAAAGAATATCAAATAATGTTCAGTTATGTCATCATTATAACAAGGTTGTAATATTTCATACTATATTTTCTCAATACATTCATGCATGTGCATGTGTTTGCGTCTTAAGTGTGTATGTGTCAGTGCACATGTGCATGTTCCAGCTCAATTTAGAATGTGAGGAGCAATTTCAAAACCATTTTTCAGCAAAGGAAAAAATATGGAGGTTTGCAATTCAATATGTTAGTCTATTTCTTTAGAAATCTCAATTTCAGAAACTTCTCATTAATATAAAGTATTCAGAGAAAAATATTGATATATTGGATGCACACAGAACTCTTGCTTAATTATCACATTCTGTTAATAATCTGCTTCCAAATGTAGAAGAATTTCAGTGTAACAGCACTTGTGTAAAAAGTGAGTAATCACAGTAAATTTTGGGAAGTGTATTACAGTCACTGAATCTATCCATAGAACAGCTTCACCTACTTTTTAACTAATAAATAATTAAATGAAGTAACATAATAGTATAATCACAGTTTTAAGTAGAGTAACATTGCTGGACCAATTGTGAACTTACAATACTATAGAGACAGTGCCATCTTCTCGTAACACCATCTCATCATAAATCTTTTTCAAACATCCTTATAATTTTTTCTAAGCATCTGTGCACAACACTAGGCCCAAAATCATTCCGAGGATTTCTCCAGAATGAATGTGCCCTCTGACTGACTCGACTTGAAGCCATGTGAATTGAAAATGAATTCTTTCAATTAGTTTCTAAAAATCAGGATTACAAAATTCATTTTTTATTTCAATCATCAAAATACTTGTGAAGATAACATACAGGCTGAGTCATGTAACTTTAGCATCACCTGCAGTTTTTGAACGGTTAAAGTTATTGCAACACAGTTTTCACAGAAATGCATGAGGGAATGGGGCTAATTAACACATGTATTCATTTATATTTTATGATTTGTATTTTTTGAGATATTGAAGTAACTTTGTTTCTTTCAAATGGAACTACACATTTTTTAGTCTACCATGATGAGCGTAAAAAGACAAATCAACTGATATGCACATGGTTAAATGTTAGACAAGCATTTTCTTGAGAAATTTTGATTTTTTTCAATTCGTATTTAATGGATATTGTAATGCTCCAAGCACGTGCTAGCAGGGAGAGCACCACGCAACTTTGGTTGGTGGACACTTACATTTCAAATACACGATAACACGAATCGCAAAAAATCAAAATTACTCAAGAAAACACTTATCTAACCTATGACAAAATGTACATCATTCGATTCATATTTTAATGCTCGTCATGATAGACTAAAAAACATGCATAATTCCAATTGAAAAACCACAAAATTACTTAAACTACTTAACTCTACAAGTGAAAAAATCAAAACGAATAAATTCATCAATTAGCCCCATTCCATGCACTTTGCTCAAAATGGCATTGCAATAACTTCAACCGTTCAAAAATTACAGGAGGTGCTATAATTACATGACTCACTCTGTATATTATCTGCACAGTACAAAAGTGCATTGACACACTGTAATCTTTGTGTTTTTGATATAATTTCTTCGATCTGTTCAATTCATAATTTTCCAAGATAAATTTATGACAATGTATATCTCAGAAGACTTAAGTTGTGCAAATTTCACATTTTGTCGCTAGTTACACAAGATATATTAGGGTTCA
Source organism: Teleogryllus occipitalis (assembly GCA_011170035.1). NCBI lineage: Eukaryota > Metazoa > Arthropoda > Insecta > Orthoptera > Gryllidae > Teleogryllus > Teleogryllus occipitalis. Next base: position 322,112 of record BLKR01000195.1, on the reverse strand, counting down.
TATTGAGAAAAATTGTAATATTTTAAAAGCTGTAAATACGGGTACAAAGATTTGAATGATATTTGTTGAGAAAATCTACTAATATGCCCCAATACCTACACAAAAAATTATGCTGCTTATATCATGCTTTCCTCCAGGAATAAATGTGTGCAAATTGATACATTCCAATGATTTCTAAGTTTAAACTTCACTTAGGTTTTAACTTAAATTTTCTCAAATAAGTTGCAATAATAAACAAAATATAAAGATCATACTTATCATTTAAGATCCTACCAATCCGTTTTTGTTTTAACCAATTGTTCTTAATTGCAATTTTTAAAAGGGTGCCATTTTTACAAGGTATCCTACATGTCATTGATATTTTACCTAAACTATCCACACTTGTCTCTTTAAGCTCAGACCATGAGAAGTTTCAATGAGTTTGAAATGGCAAAGATTGGTGAGCAATGTTTTTCAAGGTGTTTCAGGAAAGTTGCTAGATTCATTCACATTTTCAGTGCAGTCATGAACTTAATCGGAGATTGAATCATGGGCAAATTCATCAAATCTTAATTTACTTTTATTGATTTAAGTTAATGAAACCTTAAGTAGCGTTAATAGAACATCCTTTTTCCTCACAACATATTTAAAAGAAGTTAATTGTATCACAAAGTAAGCATCGAAATACTGTCAAATATATAATACAAGTTAGTGAAAAATCCACAAACCTTATCTTCTGGAGGACATTTAAAGAGATTTACAAAAGTATTTTGCATATTCTTTGCAAATCGGGGTGCAAATACATCTTTGTCAGCTCCAAACTGGTGTCTTGATTGTCTCACAATTGAATCAATAACATACAAGCCTGGAACCTTGTATTCTGGCTTACACTGTAAAATAAAATATAATCTGTTGATAGGTAATACAGAACAATGGATAATACTTAAATACAAATATTAGGTTACACTGATTTTCATATCCTCAGAGCAAAACAACAGTGGCACATCAGAAGCAAGGGATGCTGCCAACTATGTATGAATAATGCAGTCTCTCTCCTTGGATGATCGGCGAGATTCAGTTTTGCTCGAAATCAAATCAATTTTTGGGAAAATATATCAAAATATAATAGTAAAGATGCAAACTTCCTGTTCTTCTTTAGGAACTTATGAAAAAGAAAGAAAAGAAAACAAAAATGTACGACCTGACACCAAAAATGTAATAGAATGACCAAAGATCTGATTTTGTACAATAGTGAGACCTCTAAAATCAAGTTCTAACACCTCAAGATGCACAGTTTTGGGGTATTACATGAATGATATCAAGAAATGTGTTGTTAAGTGGACCATTTGTTGCAGGACTCCATTTGGACCAGTCTAATTTACACACATTTAACAAATATGAATATTTAAAATGTGAAAGTGCAATTTGTCCCTATCTTAAAATTCTCATTCTTTTGACACTTCATTTGTTAAGACTGTGATGTATACCACAAAAAGTATCTGTACTACTGAAATAATTTACATGATAAAGATTTCTGACAAACAAATTACAACACATCTCAAATACTGGTCACACTTTCCATCCTTAGGAAATAAAAATTCTAGAAATAGAACAAACGTTCACTAGAAACAGAAACACAGAATGCTAGAATAATTTCTTCACATTTTTCAAGCGAATTTGAAATCATCCTCAAAGCACAAACTAACTCCAATGTTCCCCGGGTTATTATGTTACTTGACCTCTGGTCCTCCTCCCACCCTCTTTCCTCAAGAGATCCCTGTTCAACATCCTCCATCTTTACACTGCCTTATCACTCACCCCCACCACCTTGCAAGGTTAAATTCATTCAACCCAATTTCATCCTGTGCATTTTATTTATTATTAGACTTTGTGTATTTTTGTTTTAATAAATTGCAGGTGACAGCAAAGCCATCAAAATTCAGCTATAAATTCATGTGGTCCAAGTATCTCATTTCATCTGAATAACCTGTCAACTAGTCCCCATTACAAATTCCACAATACAGTTGATTCAAACAAATATTTGCATATAAGGAATTATACAACAAAGATCATTAAGCAGCCATTTGGGAGAGAAAAAACTTAATATTCAGTTTCTCACATATGATAAGACAAGTTTACGATTATGATTCAGAAATTACCGAACGTAAAATATCCCTTTCTTCACAAACTTAATAGTAGTTCGTTTACATCTATATATAAATAAAAGGGAATGTGTATATGCGTGTTGCACATACACGCAAAAACTACTCAACCGATTTTGCTGAAATTTTCCCACTTCGTTTTTTTTTTTTTTATTAGCAACAGGAAGTTTGAAGAGTGGTTGGAATTAAATCAGACTTGTGGGGGTGTTGTTTGTTTATTCGTTTACGGTGACTAAAGCATCCCTGAAATATATGCAACCTGCCACACAGCCACGAATTAAACGCATCTTCACTGCATCAAAGTATTCAACCCCCTGTTATAATGAAATATTGGGTGGAATTATTACTTGAATCTTGCACAAGTAAATCAGATTTCTCCAAGATAAGTGTCAGAGTGAACACATGCCCAAAATTGAGAGAGAGCATTTTAACAATTGGATACTTGACAACAACGTCCAACCCTGGACATAGAACAAACCCATACTTGTGAGAAAATCTTTCATCCATTAGAATTTTGGCATAGCATAGCATAAAACATGACAATTTTGGCATAGCATAGATAATATTATTTATACATTTTCATATATTTTTGCTGCTGCAATAAACTTTATCTCCAACATTTGAAGACTTGTATTCTCAAAGGTGTTAACACCAACAGTACTACTAGTTATTCACTGTGAAAATATGGAAAAATTAATTATTTTCAAGAATTCTATTACATACTTAGATACATTCTTAATACCTAATATCTGGGCCATATGATGAGTCTTTGATGTCATTGCTACTTTTATAAAACTTCCTGAAATAAGTTCAGAAAACTAAATTTTCTCAACAAATAGTAAGCATGGCAGTTCTTATGAATATGAAATCGGGGACTTTAAGTATTTATACTAGTAATTTCATGTCTTATCGCTGAAAGAGAGAATATGCAGCTAGTTTGTAATGTCACGTAAGTATTAAGAGATACCACAAAATTTTAGGAGAGAAATTTCTTGATATTAGAATTTTCCTGGCTTAATGATTATTCAGCTTATTTTGAAAATAACTGTCCTACATTCACCAATCTCAAAATTCAAGATGGTACCAACTTACATACATTTAAAATTCATTAATTGAGATCCACGTGTTATTTAGGTAAGCAGACAAAAATCTTAAAAAGGATGCAAGCTCTCAATCTTCTATCCTGTTTACATTGTACTCAAATCAAGAGCAAAAAAGGCATTGTATGATACCTCTGAACTGCAGTTTAGAATATTCTGGGCAATCTGCAGTTTAAAATACTCTGGGCAAAAAATTTCATTCTCTTTACAAGCAGGTGAACTGCACAATTAAAAAACTACTGTAAAGAGCTAAAACCTGATAAAAGTTGTCAGAATGATCACTATTGGAGAGGACGGGATTTCCAAGAAAACAAACTATGATCATTCTCAGACCTGGCTTCTGACCATGTCCAAAGTAGTACAATAGTAGCAATAAACAATTGAAAGGGCTACTTCAGAAAGTTTAATGCATTTCCTGACTAAAGGATTAGTTCCCTGCAACCTCATAATTTCTGGCAAAACAAAATTTTAATCAAATCCCATTACTTTGATTTGACAACCAGATGCGCCAAAATTAAACTAAAAGGAACTCAAAGAAAGTTGACCAGCTGTCTCCAACCATGTAGGTTATTTATAAGACTAGACGTAGGAAGGCTCTCAAGTTTTTTTGACAATTCAGTAACTCTAAAACCAAAAGGGAAAAAAATGTTCTAATAAAAGGGTTAATAATAATGGAGAAACATTTAACCAATAAGATTCTGAAAATAAAATTCCAGGCAGTATTATGAACAATTTTTTCAAATACAATTGAATTCGGATGTAGTGAACTTTCGGTTACAGTGAATCAAAGTAACTGGGTCTCGTCCATGAACATTACAAATCGTTGATTTGTTTATAGGGAACTCTCCACATCAGATCATATGTTCTCACACTCTCCTCATCAGTTAACATATGAAATAGTGGAAGGAAAAATACTTTGAATCAGGACCGCAAATTCTGATAACCTTAGGGTTTGTGGGAAGACTATCTTGTAATTGACGAATTTTGAACCATTTACAATGAATGAAAGGGACTGAAGAACAAAGAAATTGTTTAAGCTTATTTATGTCAATTCTCTCGATTGTGCAACACATACGGCAAGACAAAAACAAGTGAAATCCCATCTAGCGAGGACATCATAAATATTGTGAAATACTTCTTTCAGAGCAGAAGAAAAGGAGTGTGGAGAAAGAGGATACAAATGAAGAAACTGTTCACACAGTGTATGAATAAATTCAAGGGTATAAAAACAATTTAATTATGAGATGGACAATGTAGTGTGAAATGTGGAGCAAGTATTGTTGAAGAATCTACAAAAGTTCTTAATGAATATCTCTACATAATGAACAGCAAGCAAAAATATTACTTTAAGACTAAAGGAGGACATTAAAAGTTTGGATTTGCTGTTTGGATATTTTTCAGCTGAAGTAGAGAACATGGTACAACCAAGGAAGTCGTTTAAACTGGCGCATTGCGCCGTTCAGATGAGGAGAAAATCCACAAAGGGGGGATTGAGGGAGAGTTAGGGCTTTTTGAGGGGAATCTTTTGGAGGGTAGAGTAAGTGAGCACTGTTCATAACATGATAATTATAAGCAAGGTATGGGCAATCTAAATTAATTTTAAAAATTATACTACTATAATAATTTTATTGCTTTGTGATTGGTAACTTTCTTGGTTACATCTTTCACATCTTAGTACCTTGTCAGAGCACATTACTATTGTCTGCCGAAAAAAATTTGAACAGGGGTAATTTTGCAGTTTTATTTTGATTTTTTGTAAGGTTGGAATAGCTGTGAAAGTGGTTAGCCAAGTTTTCTGTACTCTCCTGGTTCTTTGTGATTGTCAACTGTCACGAAAGTGAAAATAAATGTGTTTCTTTATGCTTGATACCGAAAACTGTGAATACATGAATTTAAAATCCTGGATTGGCTGCATCAAAGTGTAAGTGTGAAGGAGTGGAATGATTTGTGTGATAGCTTCGAACAGAATCATAGTAAGAAAGAGGTCATTCATAACTAAGTGTTCTGGAAAAAAGGAGACGTGGTTCAAGAGAAGCAAAATGAAGATGAAAAATTCATGCTTTTCCTCGAGGGCATTTTCAACTGACCCAAAACATGATGAAATCACACTTTGGTAAGTTTTATTCAATTAATTCAGAGTGGTTTTTGTAATGTTGGAGGGAGGGCATAAAGGGACACCCGTTCTTATTCCTCCCATTCCTTATTCCTGCTCCCTCTCCACCTTCCCCTCATACACAACCTGCTAGGGTGTAATGAGTTCTCTTCTTTAACCTATTTTTCTGAACCTCTGAACCAACAAAATCAATCGAGCAGCAATTATTTTATTTTGGTGCACTGGATACTGTGAACCAAAAATTTTCATTCTCTGAGGTTCAGTATACTCTTCTACGCTTCAAAAAGCTGGGAGCAAAGCATACACAAACATACATGATCACTCCATAAGGAGAATAAGGGTGAGACAACAGTACCCTCATCACCACGAGCACCACAAGTATGATTATCATTTACTCCTCGACAGATAGGTAGCCTGAGGTGTATTTTATTCTTTTCCCTGAGCGCATTCAATGTGTGTTAATATGTAATTGTGAAATTTTGTGTGTTAGGAAAAGCCAGTTTATTTTACTTTCTTGCTGCATCAACAGATTCTGATTATGATAATTTTCAGACAGGTTTTAACATAAGTGAGGTGATGTCTCATAAACATAGTACAGTCTTATGCATCCCACTGTCTGTTAAATGTATTACAGAATCCAATAATTAATCATATCTGACCAATTATGCTAAATGTTGCCTTTACTTTAGCTATTTCAAATTTCAATATATTTTGATTGTCCAGAATTACAATTTATTTAATCCTATTGTTAGATACTTCCATTGCTTACACACCATTGTAATTTGTTCATTTAATTTTCATTTATTCTGAATCTATAATCCACATTGTAAGTGTAAGTCACTAAATTATGATGGTCGTTATTAATAATGCTATTTTCTCTATATAGAAGTATTGCATACACCTGCCCCTGGACAATTGCTCATGTAAATTTTGAGTTCTGTTTGAAGGAATCATTGTACCGCTGACCAAGAGTGCCAACAGTTGAAATTCCTAGGGCCTTTGACCTGACTTAGACAATTGCTGATTGTAACAAATGTATTGATTTCAGTTTATTATATTCTTGGGTTTGTAATTCAGTAATTTGTCACTATTCAGTAGTACTTTGCTAGTGAGGTATTTTGTGATTTTAATTTTTCAAATTGCATTAATATTATTTGTTATTACTTTGATATAATTGGCAAAATAAATTCTCAGCCTTTTATTTAATGTTGAATTTAAATCATTCATTGTTTTTTTGTTAATTTTTGTTCTTACTCACTGTGAGATCGAAAGAGTGCCCATTTGTAGCTTTAAAGATCTGCTTAGTGTTTGTGTGCATGGCCTCAAAGTTTGCTTGTAAACTGCTTAGTTATTGCTACTGCATGTCTTAAGATTCAATGCTGTTGTTAAGCATATCATATCTAGTAAGAAATTTGTAAAAATGGATACCAGTCACTTGTACAAGGACATGAGAAAACTGAAAAATTCTGATTTGATGTGAAATTCAATGAATGGTGCTGTTACTTTTATAAATTTATCCATCGGTAACCAAAGTAATTGGTTGGATCATGACTGATGAATAAATATTTCTTATTGTAATGAAAACTAATTCAGTTTTACAGGAACTGAGAGCTTTTGGAAATCCATTTTTCTAGCAGGACATTGTCATTTGAGAATGTGAAAAAGTACTGAAATGTTTTGTTAGATAAATTCTCTGCTATATAGTAATGACAATGGGTAAAGCAGGGATATTTATTTCTGCAAAAAGCAATTTATTCTGACAATGAACACAGTTTTATTTCTGTAATTAAAATTCACTACTCAACTGCAGATAGCATTTCATTTTTTTGCTTCTTTGCAGTTAACCTATTTCTATTTTTTCAATTAATTTTTTTGATAAAATGGTAAGTATTTTTTTGGTTAAATGACTGTTACTAATTGTCTCTAACAATTATTCTTTATGATTGTACAAAGTTCCTAGCTCTTCATTTATGACTAGATTCCTCTGGGTATCTATTCCTACAAATTCAATGTCTTTGTTGTAATTTGGTTGTAGGTTTTTCTCTTCAACAATAAAGGTATAGAACGTCTCAAATAAATAAGACAATATAAAGCAGTCAATTAGGCATTAAGAATTTGGTAAAGGCAGTAAATTTCTTATACATTTTTAGAAGGGCATGAAAAGTTATTTTTAACTCCCATTTAAGTGGTCATAAATACAATTGGCACATACAGAATTAGAAGCAGGGATACAGAAGGGGAGAGATGCTCATGTAGTTGATGGTGGTGCTCCAAATGATCGTTCTGTGTGAGTGCTTTATGGGGCACATGCTATTTTGCAATATAGATGCACCAATACAATTTTGGGGATAATGTAAGAACTACATGTATGTCAGACCTTAGTCAGCAAATTAAAAAAATGTAGCAAGGTTATCCAGCAGGAATTTATCCTGCATTAAACATGGAAACAAATAGAATATGACACAAATTCTAATGGTGATAAAATACTAGAACGAACAGCAGAGCAAGTGATACATTGATTTAAGTGATTATTTGTTATAAAAGAATAATAGTATTAAGTAAGTTTAGTCTATTGGACTACCATTTGCAACAAATTTTCAGAAAATATTAAATATTCTTGGTTAATTAAAATAACGATAAATATTAATTTTTCTTAAAATAACGGGCAACTCGGTACAAAGGCAAACATTGTCTCAATTTTTTAGAAAGCCATAGAGAAGTATCAGTTCACATGAAGCACGGTAATAATTTCACAAAACACTTTCTATTAAACAAGAATGTAATAAACAACTTTAAAGTCGTGCATAAAATTGATAAAAATTACACATGGTCATGGATGAATTAATTGAATTATGATTACAAAAATATCCAAGAAATTTGTTTCCTTGTATGAGAATATCCCAAATTGTTTAAATTACAGATACACCAAATAAAGGGATGCTATTACTTCTTAAAAGTTTTAACAATTAAATTATAACATAAAAAAAATCTAATACAGAAAGAAATGGACAGTGAACACAAAACTTCTATATTATAACAAATAGCATTTCTGCAATTACTGAAACAGGATGAAGTTAGAAACCTTTTTTTTTTTTTCAAAAGTTTACCTTCACAAAGAATAAATATAAGGTCTTTTACATTAAATCATCAAGATGATTGAACATCTTTTAGAGACAACTTTTATAACTTAATCAGAGTCCTTAAAAAGAAAAAAGAGGATACCAACTCTAATTATTCTAAATTAACAGATCATTGTTTAAGAAAATTCACATGCACAATAAAAAGCAGTAACAAGTCACTCATGAAGCTAAAGTGTAACAAGAATTTACATTATTAAGAGCATTGGTAAAGTTCCATATATTTACAAAAGAAAATAAAAGTAACAAAGACAATTATTCTAATGTGTAAAACACCAAGGAAACAGAACTGTGTAATAATATTAAGAAGTGAATAGCATATTGTTGGACAAATAAATCAGCTCCATAAGAATATAACTTATTGTTACTTTTCGTACTCTCACCCAGCAAGTGGCAATACAGTCCAATTCTACAGTATATTTTCCAAAACTTGTTCACAAAATTTACATCACAATATTTCATTTCACTTACCTTTTGTATAAACTTTTCTACGCTTTGCACAACATGTTTATAGAACTTTATAGCTTTTATAGCTCCTCTTGTTATCGATGTCATTTTTGCTTTTGATATAGGTGGCTTCACCTCGTACAGAGCTGTAAGCTATTATTAATAATATTAGTATACATGGTAACAAACACACTCTTACACTTTACATCATAAATACAAACTTTATTAACATAACCTTCACAGAACTGCATGATAAAGTCACCTAAGACGTAGTCACTACTTTCCAAGTGTTTAGCCACTATAAGCCCATAAATCTTCTTAAATACGTTGTGGTGCCACAAGAATTACCCACAGTTTTAATCAAACACAGAAAAAGATTGCAATTGTGACCATTTCCAGGAAAGCGTCGGGTGTTCACGAATTACTTCCCTTCGGCGAAGCGTCGGTCATTTCACGTAAACAAAGTTCACTTACCTCTGCGTTAAAAGCCTTCACAGCATCCATGATTGACCTTTTGCTTCTCAGACGTTTCTGCAAAACACTGCTCTACTTTAATTCTAGTACCATAATTTGAGCCTAACAAAAACGTCTAGATGAACGGTAGCTTGTACCAACCACTGACATCCACCATTTTCCAAAATGGCTACACGTTTTAGAGTCCATTGGATGATTTCGGAAAGATCCGATGAACGGTTCGCGAGAACCATTTCCATCGTTCAGCTTACCTCATTCTCGAGACCACTTGTGACGAGTACGGAATGTTTTAAACCATACAATGGCGAACACTAATGAGAAATTCAAAATAGGATTGAGCGCTTTAGTGAAAAAAGGCACGATTCCCGCACTTCAGACAGATGATTACAGCATTTCTTTATCTACATAAATTGGCTTTTATTCGAAGAAATACAACAGGATTTCACTACATACGGAACCACTTGGTGTCATTCCTCAAACACATACCGTGCTCAAAATAATTCAAAATCACGCGAAAACTAACATTTTGGGGGGGAAATGTGTATATTAAATGATTTTAAGATCAAATATTAAGAAATAATAAGATTAGGAGAGGAGAGAAATCTCTAGTTTATATATTAAGGTGTACGTCAGATTCGAAAGAATTTTGAATTTTTAAACTATGTAATTCAAGTTCCGCGAGAACTAATATTTTGGTAAAAGTGGGTTAAACGCTAGTGTTGTTCACAGAAAACAGTCGGATGGACGTTTTTAAGAAAAAAGAAACAAAATCGGTATCAGGGGACCCTGAAACGTGTACTTGCGTTGAAATCTCGAAATCGATTTTCCATTTCATAACATTCTCTACACTACGGATATTAATCCGTGTACAAGAATGTATACAAGAAAGATTCCAGTAGTGCTACAGAATGGCACAGACTTTCTCTCAACAACTATTTTTCTAATTTCTTTGGTCAGGGAGAGTTATTCGGCATTCTCTTGTCAGTTCGTACCACTTATCCCCGCTCAAAGTAGATATTTTTTTATAAATTCCTCAAGTTTTTGGTTTCCTAATTGTAGAACCAAAATATAACTTTACAAATATTATAGAAAAATAAAATCTCGTCCTATATGGAAATTTTTGTTGAAAAATTTGGAGTGGTTTTTACGAAAATGACATTTAAGCATTACTGTAAATGGGGAATTTGAAACTCCTTTTCACAGAAAACTTTCAAGATTCCAAAAAGCTTCATTTGAAACCAGAGAGAGAAGATATTTCAAAAAAATTACATTTGTGTAATTTTGGAAAAAAAACAATAAATGAATACACCAAAATGAACTTTACGTCATATTAAACAGTGAAATTAGTACTATCCATTGGAAAAATGTGGAGCCATTTTTGAGAAAATGGCGTTTGAGCGTTTCTGAAAATGCAAAATTTTGAGCTCAACTGTTGAGGTTTCGAAAAAATTTATTTGACATTATTTAAAGCACATGATAAATCTAATCATGGGAAGAAATCGCCTCTAATGAAAGTACAACCGACGTGGGAGACAAGCAAAAACGTTAGTTTTGTAGTTTTTGAAAAAACAAAATAATACAACTATGTGGGATTTATGTAGTAGGATAGGGTGCAGTTGGCACTACCTCTAACAAAATTTTAAAGAAAATATTTGGAGCCGTTTTTGAGAAAATCTTGTTTTTGTTATTTTTTAAAATTGCAAATATTGCACGCACTATTGCACAACTACTAAAATTTTCGAAAAAGTCTACATTACCTTAATGAAAGAACTATTTACGGACAATAATTTTCATTTTAAAGAAAAATCTGTTTTCAATTTTGTAGTTGTAGGCAGACGCCGAAAAAATCAAACTTTTGCAATTTTCGAAAATTCAGATTTAATCCAGTAGATAGGTCATTTGCTAAATATATAAGTGTATTTTACTCCATTCATATAAGAAATTGAAAGAAAAAAATTGGAGCTGTTTTTGAGAAAATTTTGAGAACGTCTGGGGGACTTTATGTGAAGTGCCTCCAAATTTTAAAGAATATTTTTCAGAATCACAAAGCTCCAACTAGAGCCAGATCGACAAGGGATTCTTCAATATGGAAATGATCGTACGAATGGTTCAGGTGCTAGTAATGTTCACAGACAGACAGGCAGACAGACGGACGGACGGACGTTTTGCTTTCAATTGGTTTTTCGGCATCAAGGACCCACAAAACTGGAATTCTGGCTACACCACGTGATAGAGGATTTTTAATTTAGCTACAGGATTTATCCACTTTCTTCTTTTTAGGGCCCGAGAATGACTTTTTTCTGTCGAAAATTCGCAGTGTTCTCGCGCAGCATTACATAACTTTTTCTATACTACGTACTATGGATTAATATAATCCGTATATACGTAAGTATACGAGAAAGTAACTTGAGATGCTGCAGAACGTCACAGAATTTCTCGTAGATTTTTTTGTAATTTCCTTGGTGTGGACTAGCTTTAAAGTCTTGCTCCATTCTCTGTCGAGCTACAATGTCAGGAGTGCGTAGCAGGAGGCGCGTATTAAAGTATTAGTTCGCGGAGATGCTACCTGGCGGTCCTCTTGACAACTGACTGCGACGTGACGTGACATGACTTAAAACGTAATAGAGGATTACTCCCGCGCAAGTTAATAGAGGATTACTCCCCAGCGCAAAGCGCCCAACGCTCCTTAAGGGGCTTGGAGACGCGTTACGTAAATTTGTAGATGCAACAAATTTTAAAAAAATCTATCGTCGCCCTAAATTCATTCTCAACATTTCAGTTTCCTAATTGTAGAACCGTAAAATTACTTTAAGAATATTAAAGAGTAAAACCTCATCCAAAATAAAAATTTTCATTGAAAATTTTGAAACCGTTTTTAAGAAAATGGCAATTAAGCATTTCTGTAAATGCGAAATTTGAAACCTTTTCACAGGAAACTACTGAGTTTTCGAAAAACTACATTTGAAGCCATTTGAAGCACTTCCACTCACAAATGTAATAATACATACAAATCGTTGGAAATGTGCATATTAACGACGTTTGTGGTATTTCAGAAAAATTACATTTGTGTAATTAAAAAAAAACAAGAGAATAACCAAAATAAACTTTACGTCATATTTAACAGTGCAATTAGCACTATCCATTGAAAAAAATTGAAGAAAAAATTTGGAGCCATTTCTGAGAAAACAGAGTTTCTGCATTTCTGGAAATGCGGAATATTGAGCTCATTTTTTAAAGAAAACTGTTGAAATTTCCCGAAACTTTATTTAATATTATTTAAAGCACATATACTCAGAAATCTAAAAATGTGAAAAAATCGCCTCGAATGTAAATATTACCGACGCGTGAGATAAGTAAAAAATTACATCCTTGTAATTTCTGAAAACAAAAGAATAGAGCAATATGGCGTTTATGTAATTGGTTAGGATGCATTTGGACTACCCCTACCAAAAATTCAAAGAAAAAGTTTGGAGCCGTTATTGAGGAAATCCTTTTTTTTTTTTGTAATTGTTTAGAATTGCAAATATTTCACGAGTTAATGCACGAAAACTACGAAAAATTTTCAAAAAGTGTACATGACCTTAATGAAAGAACTATTTATGGTCAACAAATTTTATTTGAAGAAAAAATCTGTGTCTTCAATGTTATAGTTGTAGGAAGACTGCAGAAAAAATTCAAACTTTTGCAATTTTCGAAAATTCAGAGTTCACTGCTAATTTTGGACCACCTTTATAGAAGCATTTTACTCTATTCTTACAAGAAATTTAAAGAAAAAATTTGAAATCGCTTTTGAGAAAGTTTAGAAAATACTTTGGGGGCTTGTTGTAAAGTACTCCCAAATTTTAAAGAATGTTTTTTTTTAATTTCAAAGCTTCAACTAGAGCCAGATGGACAGAGGTTTCTTCAATGTGGAAAATATCGTACATGTGGTTTAGGCGCTAGGAGTGTTCGCAAACGGACGAACGGACAGACGTTTTGAAAATAACAACTTTTTCGGTATCGGGGGGGGGGGGGCAAAACTTGTATATCCGTTGAAATTTCGAAATCGATTTTCCGTTGCATTACACAACCTTCTCTATACTACGTATACGAGGGTCGCTACGTAAGTTTTGAGATACACAAAAACTAAGAGACTTAAAATAATTTTGATTACTATATTTTCACAAAATACTCGCTACAACACGATACATTTTTGCATTCTCGTAAACCGATTTTCAAAACATACTTTCCACTCATTTTCCTCGAGTACTAAAAGTTCACTTTTGTAGGCTTCAACAGCTTCTTCAGGACTTGAGAACCTCCTTCCTCGCATGCGAATTTTGACTGTAGGGAACAGAAAATAATCATATGGAGCCAGGTCAGGACTGTAAGGTGGGTGAGTCATTAGTTTGACCTCTGTTGACTCCAGGAGCTGAATTGTGAGGTTGGCCGTGTGCGCTGACGCAGTCATGGTGCAGGACGATTCCCCGCAGTCCTGTCTTCGGTCGTCGTTTTTGAAGCTTGGCGAAAACGTTAGGTAGACATATTGTTGTGTACCACAGAGCAATAACAGTTCTTTGTTCTTCCAGTGGAACAGTTGCGACACGACCGCTTTTGGAAAAGAATGTTGCAACCATTTTCTTTCCGACGCTTCGAGGCCGCTTAACTTTTGTTGGTGGATGTTCGTCGGGAAAAACCCATACAGTGGACTGGCGCTTATTTTCAGGATCAAAATTCACGTTTCGTCATCAGTAACTATGTCGGAAACGCGTCTAGAGTTGCCTCTTTCAAATCTTTTCAACATTTCTTCACACCATTCCACACGGATGCGCTTCTGTGATTCTGTCAAAGTGTGAGGCACCCATCGAGATACAACTTTTCTGACTCGAAGATATTCGTGCAGGATTTTGGAAACTACCGGCGATCCAATCTGTAGGGATCCTTCAATGTCCTTAAATGTTATACGATTGTTTTCGCGTACACATTTTTCCACAGCGACGATGCTTTCTTCAGTCACTGCAGTCGCCGGACGCCCGCTTCTCTCCTTGTCTTTCAACAAAGTTCTGCCTCTTCTGAATTCTTGAAACCACCGAAAAATCGTTGCACGGGAAGGCGCAAGGTCCCCAAAGGCCCGCTGCAAACGATCAAGGCTTTCAGATTCGTTTAAACCACTTTTAAAGTCATAAAGAATCATTGCACGAAAGTGCTCTCTTGTCGGCTCCATTCTCACAACTGAATGCCCCGTTAACAAAAATAATCAAGATAGGTTTCTTAGCAACACCGATAAGCCGAGCAAGTTCCTACTTGCACACAAAACTCAGAAAGGACACTGCTATCGACTCACATTCTTGGAAAGGTAATAATGGACCGCAACTATATATCTCAAAACTTTCGAAGCGACCTCCGTATTACTCCCTATATACGTATCCATTGAAATATGCATATTAACAGCAGAGAAATATTTCAAAAAAAATTACATTTCGGTAATTTAAAAAAACAAACAAAAAATACACCAAATTCAACTTTACGTCATATTAAAGAGTGCCACCATCCCTTGCAATTACCAATATCCCTTGCAAAAGTGTGAAGAAAAAATGTGGAGTCATTTTTGAAAAAATGACGTTAGAGCGTTTTTGATAATGCGGGATTTTGAGCTTATCTTTACATAAAACTGTTGAGTATTCGAGAAACTTTACTTGATATTATTTAAAGCAAATGTACTCATAAATATAATACTGTGAAGAAATCACCTTTAAAGTAAGTATTACCGACGTGAGAGAAGTCCAAAAAAATTACATTTTTGTAATTACATTTTTGTAATTTTTGAAAAAACAAAAGAATAGAGCAATGTGTCGTTTATGTCATCGGACAGGGTTGGTTGATAACTAACCCTATCTTTAATTTAAAGAAAAAATTGGAGACGTTTTTTGAGAAAATGTTTTTATAATTTTGTAAAATTGCAAATTTCTAACGCTCTATTGCACAAAAACCACTAAAATTTTCAAAAAAGTATACCTGACCTTAATGAAAGAACTATTTATGTACAACAAATTTCATTTGAAAGAAAAATCTCTATCTTCAATTTTATAGTTGTTGGAAGGCGTCGAAAAAAATTCAAATTTTGGATATTTTCGAAAATTCAGAGTTAACCGTTAAAATCATACCTATGCCACCTTTAGACGTGTATTTTACTTTATTCTTACAAGAAATTTAAGGAAAAAATTATAAGCCGTTTTTAAGGAAATGGCGATTAAGCATTACCGTAAATGCGAAATTTTGACGTTCTTTTTCACAGTAATATATTGAGGTTTCGAAAAACTTTATTTAAAGTCATTTGAAGTACTTCCACTCACAAATGCAATAATGTATACAAATCCATTGAAATGTGCGTATTAACGGCGTGAGGGATATTGAAAAAAAAAATACATATGTGTAATTATCTAAAAACAAGAGTACACCTAAAAAACTTTACGTCATATTAAACAATGCCATTACTACTATGCCTCGCAAAAGTTTGAGGAAAAAATTTGGAGCCGTTTCTGAGAAAATTTTAAAAATGTGCGCGGAACGTCATGTAAAGTACCCCCAAATTTTAAAGAATGTTTTTTTTAAATTTCAAAGCTTCAACTAGAGCCAGATAGACATAGGATTCTTCAATTTGGAAAAGATTGTACGGGTGGTTCAGGCGCTAGTAGTGTTCACAGACGGACGGACAGATGGACGGACAGACGGACGGACAAACGAACGGACAGACGGACGGACAGACGGCGGACGGACGTTTTGAAAAAAACAATTTTTCGGTATCAGGGGACTTGTAAAAATTATCGTTTTTGTAACTTTTTAAAATTGCAAATATTGCATGCACTACTGCAACAAAACTGCTAAAATTTTCAAGAAAGTCTACCTGACCTAATTGAAAGAACTATTTATGCACAACAAATTTCATTCGAAGAAAAATCTCGGTCTTCAATTTTGTGGTTGTAGGAAGACGCCGAAAAAATTGAAACTCGCAATTTTCGAAACTTAAGAGGTAACCGTGAAAATCGAACCTATGCCACCTTTATAAATATATTTTATTCCATTCTTACAAGAAATTTAAGAAAAAAAAGTGGAGTCGTTTTAAAAAAAATGAAAATGTCCGGGAGGATTCATGTAAAGTACACAAGAATGTTTCTCAAAATCTCAAAGCTTCAACTAGAGCCAGATCGAATGGGCTTTCTTCAATTTGGAAAGATTGTACACATGGTATAGACGCTAGCAGTATTCACAGACGGACAGCCGGACGTTTTGAAAAAAGAAAAAAAAAACACTTTTTGGGTATCAGCGGGGCCCCAAATTTCCGTTAAAATCTCGAAATCGATTTTCCGCAGCATTACATAACTACCTCTATACTACGTATATTACTCCGTCTACACGTATGTATACGAGAAAGTAACTAGAGGTACTACAGAATGGCACAGACTTTCTCGTAGTAAATTTTTCTAATTTCTTGGGTGTGGACTGGCTTTACAGACTTGCCCTATACTCTTGCTAGCTGTCATCTATCATCGCCTAAAGTGCATCTTTTTGACATTTTCTCAACTTTTCGGTTTCCTTATAGTGGAAACGAAATATTATTTTACGAATATTAATGAAACATAAAACTTCTTCCTAAATATATATTTTCACTGAAATATTGGCAGCCGTTTTCAAGAAAGTGGCGATTAAACATTATTGTAAATGCGAAATTTGAAGCTCCTTTTCACAGGAATCTATTGACTTTTCGAAAAAATTCGAGCATGCGCTTTTGACTTTTTGGAAGCTCCATTTCATGTATGGGGCATCATGGTGGAAATACATGGATGGGTTCCTCCGGTGCATCGATTTTTGCTGGTTCTACGCATCACCAGTTTGCGTCACGAATCTCGTGACCACAGCACGGGTACCACAGTACGTTTGTGAAAAGCCAGACCAGACGCTGGCCGTCATGTTGCATGGAGAGCGAGAAGTGTTGAGAAACATTTTGAAAGTGGTACACAGTTTCATCAGTAACCAACCAAAACTAACACGATGGTGTTCAAGTTGCAATATTTAAAAGAAATACTTCATAAATCTGTTTCAATTTCTTGTAACGAGGTGATAATTTTGGTGTGAGTGAATGGAATAAGAAAAAGAAAAACAAGATGAAACACGGACTTTAATAAGAACTCTGAAAATAATATCTCAACGAAAAATATGTACATAACTAACGAGTCCAAAGTGGCTCTCTGTGATTAGTTATAAGTTAATTATAAGCTAGTTTTAAGTAGTATGTTTAAGATACTCGCCCTCCCGAAGATGCAGAAGCCGATAAGGCTGCAGTATATATGTATTCCACAAAGATAAATAAGTTTCCGCCTCTCCAGGGTAACTAGAGTGGGGGGAAAAGCCCACTGTTCTGAACAGAGCTTGCAGGCGTGTTCGCATCGTAAGCGCCACCTGCCTGGTATGGTGCTACTTGAAACCGGCGTGTTTTACTTGTGGATTTATTTGACCTGTGCTTGTTATTCGTACTGTGTGTGTTATTTTTGAGTGCTGTCTTTCATGCTACATAACGGTAAGAATTTGTGATACGGCAAAAATGCATGTATTATTGAGGATATTTTTAAACTAGAGGTGCTACAGATTGACAGACTTTCTCGTAGTAAAGGTTTCTAATTTCCTTTTTGTGGACTGGTATGGTACAGTCTTACCCCTCCTCCTTGCCTGCTGACATACATCACCGCCCAAATTACATCGTTTTGAAATTTTTTCAACTTTTCGGTTTCGTAGTTGTTATTGAACCCAAATATTAATTTAAGAATATTAAAAAATGCTAAAAAAACATCCTAAATAGCAATATTCATTCAAGAATTTGGAGCCTTTTTTAAGAAAATGGCGTTAAGCGTTACTGTAAATGCGAAATTTCAAGCTCCGTACCACAGGAATCAATTGAGTTTTCGAAAAAAGTGATTTAAAATCATTTGAAGCACTTCCACTCTCAAATGTAATAATTTATACAAATCGATGGAAATGTGCATATTAATGGCGTGAGAGACATTTAAAAAATACATTTGTGTAATTTTTGAAAATACAAATGAATACACCACAATGAACTGTTGTGTTATCAAGAAACTTCATTTGACATTATTTAACGCGTATGTACTCATAAATAAAATATCGTAAAGAAATCGCCTCTAATGTAAGTATTACCGGCGTGAGAGACAGGTAAAACAATTAAATTTTTGTAAATTAAAAAAAATGAATAGAGCAATATGGCGAATATGTCATCGGATAGGGTGCATTTGGTACTAACTCTTCCAAAAATTTAAAGAAAAAATTTGGAGCTGTTTTTGGGAAAATCTTGTTTTTGTATTTTCTTAAAATTGTAAATATTTTCGCGCTCTATTCCACGAAAACGTCTAAAATTTTCGCAACATTGTGCATGAACTTTATGATACAACTATTTATGATAAACAAATTTCGTTGGAAGGAAACATCTCTATCTTCAATTTTATAGTTGTAGGAAGACGCCGAAAAAAATTCAAACTGCAATTTTCGAAACTTCAGAGGTAACCGTGAAAATCGGACCAATGCCACCTTTATAAGCGTATTTTACTCTATTCTTACAAGAAATATAAAGAAAAAATTTGGAGCCGTTTTTTGAGGAAATTTTGAAAATGTCCGGGAGCTTCATATAAAGTACCACCGAATATTAAAGAATGTTTTTCAAAATCTCAAATCTTCAACTAGAGCCAGATTGACAGTTCTTTCTTCAATTTGGAAAATATTGTACACATGGTTTAGGCGCGAGCAGTGTTCACAGACGGACGGACGGACAGATGGACGGACGTTTTGAAAAAAAAACAACACTTTTTCGCTATCAGGGGACTCCAAAACGTGTATTTCCGTTAAAATCTCAAAATCGATTTTCCGCAGCATTACATAACGTCCTCTATACTACATACATTACTCCGTATATACGTATGTATACGAGAAAGTAAAAGTGTGCTTTGGGAGACGATAGATGGTAGCTGGCCAGTGAATGGAGCAAAACCTTAAAGCCAGTCCATACCGAGGAAATTAGAAAACAATGCAGTGCAATATTAGCTATTTTAAAAAAAGAACAAAAACAAGATTTTCTAAAAAAACGGCTTCAAATTTTTTCTTTGAATTTTTGATCAGGGTAGTGCGAAACAAACCCTATACGATGACATGAATGCCAAATTGCTCTATACTTTTGTTTTTTCAAAAATTACAGATAGGGATTTTTTTACTCGTCTCCCACGTCGATAATGTTTACATTTGAGGTGATTCATTCCCATTATTGTTTTTATGAGTACATGTGCTTTAAATAATGTAATATAAAGTTTCTCGAAAACCGAAGAGTTTTCTGTTAAAATGTACTCAACATTCCGCAATTTCAGAAACGCTCTAACCCCATTTTCTCAAAAATGGCTCGAAATGTTTTTCAGACTTTTCCAACAGGCGGTGCTAATTGCACTGTTTAATATGACGTTAAGTTCATTTTGGTGTATTCTTTTGTTGTTTTTTTTCATAAATTACACAAATGCATTTTTTAAAATAACTATCACGCCGTTAATATACATATTTCCATATATTTGTATACCCTATTACATTTGTGAGTGGAATTGCTTCAAATTACTTCAAATGAAGTTTCTCGAAAACTCAATAGATTCTCGGGAAAAAGAGCTTGAAATTTCGCATTTACCACAACGCATTTTTCAATAATAATTTTTGTTTAGGACGAGGTTTTACTCTTCTTTTACATTCTTGAAATAATATTTCGGTTGTAGAATTAGGAAAGCAAAAAGGTTGGGAATATGCCAAAAAAATGTACTTTGGAGACGATTGATGGCAGCTGCCCAGCGAATGGAGCAAGACCTTAAAGCACTACGTTAAGGAAATTAGAAAAAATATTACAGAAAGTCTGTGCCATTCTGTAGCACTTTTTTTCTGAACGAATATATTATTTTGTTTGGTTAATAATAAAGAATGTACATGTTTCTGGAGTGTTTATATGCTTATACAACACAAATTTGTGCCTAGATGCAATATTTTCCAACCAACTTTGGGAGCTTATTGCGTCTCAGACATTACAAATATTCATGTAGTTTATTAGACAAAATATGCTCAAAATTGTCCTTAACGACCTTATTTTTGAACGACCTCAAGACCTTATTTTTGAAGTTTCGACATTTCCTCCCCGGATATCCTGTATATACAATAACGGCAATTGGTATGCATCATTGCATTTATGAGTACACGTGTTGCAAATGACTTCTCGATAACTCAAAAATTTTCCATGAGATTGAGCTCAAATTCCAGAAACGCTCTAAAGCCCAAACGCTATTTTGTAAAAAACAGCTCCAAGTTTTTCTTCAAACATTTTATAGGTATAGAGCTAAATGCACTGTTTAAGTCGACACGAAAGTAATTTTGCTGTAATCTCTTGTTTTTTTCCAAAAGTTAAGCAAATGTAATCTTTTCAAATATCTCTCAGGCCGTTAATATTTACATTTCCGGCAATTTGTATACATTATTGCATTTGTGAGTAGAAATACTTTGAATAACTTTTGGAAGTTTCTCAAAAGTATTCTGAGAAAAAGGGCTTTAAATCTCGCATTTATAGTTATGCATTTTCTCAAACGACTCTAAATTTTTAAACGAAAATTTTCATACAGGTCAAGGTTGTACCCTTTTATAATATAGAGGGGGTGCAGAAATAGATGTACGGAATGTACCATATTTTTATCTGTTCTAAGGTTGTTTTTCTATTTTTTCAGATAATCATGGCAGGTATTTTAAGCCATGGCCAACGAAAGTTGATAATTAGACTTCTGGAAAACAGAGAATGTTGAACAGATCAGACGGAAGTGGGACGGAAGATTATACCTCCATCACTATCAATTTACAGGTTGCGCAACAAATTTGATCAAATTGGGTCTAACTGTAATGCGCCAAAGAGTTTTCGACCAGTGAGTGTTACTACCCATGAAAATGAATTGGTAGTTGTTCAGTCATTTATCCAAATCCCAAAGAAATCCAAAAGGAGACATTTCCCGCAGACCCTTGGGACGTCTAATGCAGCGTTTAGGCGCAAAATGAATCGGTCAAAAATACTTCATGGATAACTAGAGGATGATCCAGATCGCCATTTAGAATTATGCGAGATTCTTTTGAATGAAAAAAAGGGAAGGTGATGGCATAATTCGTAACATTTTATGATCTGTCGAAGCGAATTTTAAGCTGCCAGGCGCTGTTGATAGGCACAACCGTGTCTACTACGGCACAGAACACCCCATGCTGTAATTGAAAACAATTGAATCAACCTGGGGTTACAGTTTGGGCATGCCTTTTATGTCAAGGAGTCAATGGGCCTGTTTTTTCAGAACAACGCCTATTCTGACATGCCGAGAGTACTGGGATTCCATCATGACGTCTACAGCAGGGTAATGAATAGTATTACTTCCAGCAAGATGGAGCTCCATCCCACTACAGTGCGTTCTTTACAACTAATTACCCAATAGGTGGGTGAAGTTCAATTGAATGGCCACCACGATCACCGGAACGTACTCTGACTTTTTCTTTTGGGGTGTTATCAAAGATAAAGTCTTTGCAAGAAAACCACGCACTGTTCATGGAATGAGTCAATTCATAAGAGAAGCATGACAAGACATTAATTATAATAAAGAACTCTGTGCCAAAGTGTGCTTGAGTATACAAGCTAGACTACAGGAATGTGTAAATGCTGAAGGCCGACAATTTGAGCACTTGAGACGTCGGACTTAATTACAATTTGTAAGTCATCCCTATTCTGACTTCATAGATATAGTTTACAAAATAAATGTTTCCTTAGTATTTCATTATCATTTCTTTATCAAACTATTTTCCATAATAATACCTACTAAAGCGCCCCTTGTACTTAAAGCCATGTTTCATTTCTGCTATTAGGGGACGGATTTATTTCTTGAGCCCAATTTAGAAAGTATGAAGTATGCGCCTCAATATTATCTTTCGCTAAATTTTTATCTGCGTGAGCTGTGTGTACCCTCTGTTGAGAACGCCTAGAAGCCGAAGTAGCGGAAGAAAACCACCCCTTTTCGCTACGGGTAATCGCGGGTCCGACTTTTCCTCAACGAGCTCCTTTGACGCGACCGCTGCTTAGAGCTGACTAATGTTCACCTGATATGCAAATTGCACGTGTATGGTTTTGTCCGAAAAATTCGCTCCTCTTTCTGGACGTCACGCCAACTTAAATTCTAGCGCTAAATTCTAGCTAATTGGATTACCTGCAATTTAGGTCGGTTGCAAGTTTCTCGTTTCGTGTAATCGTGCTAACGGCAGCCTAAATGTCAGTAAAGATGCTACACTCGGTAATGAAAATTCAAAGTAGGTACTTTCTGTTTCAAAGACATACCAACCCTTTGTCAATGGCAATTGGGGATGATGATAAACACTGTTTAAAATGGTTATTGCGAAGACGAAAATGTAGATGGGCTTGCTGTACGCTCTTATCGACATACGCTTTCGTTGTTGCGTATTGCAAGTCTCGAATGTTCGCTACAGTGGCGTTGCTTAAGTTGGTGTCATCCGGGACAAAACTAATGGTATCACCCCCTCCCTAAATTAAATATAAAAATATCTATATCTGAATATTTTATACATTATTTAATAAAAATACAAGAATATCTGCACGATATTTAAGATAATTTGTAGATTATTTGATCAAGATTAACGTTAAGATAAGATCTTGGACCACTGAGGAATTGAGGCTTACTACTTATAGTTTCGCGTTTTAATTTTCATTATTTTTCCTTTGCTTTCTTAGTATATATGATTTAATTTTATACTTTTTAAATAAATCATTAAAATTATATAATTCGAACTATAAAATAGTATAATTAGTGTCACCCCTAAAATGGTGTCACCCGGGGCGCACCGCCACCCTGCCCTCTTAGCTACACCACTGGTTGACTAGCATTCAGAACTTATGTAAAGTGAATGGTTTGCTATGTTCGTCGCGTACATCATGTATCAAGCTATTTACACAACTTTTAGTGGCTACACCATTTTCTGTTATAATTGTTTGT
This sequence comes from Teleogryllus occipitalis, assembly GCA_011170035.1. NCBI lineage: Eukaryota > Metazoa > Arthropoda > Insecta > Orthoptera > Gryllidae > Teleogryllus > Teleogryllus occipitalis. Next base: position 298,610 of record BLKR01000195.1, on the reverse strand, counting down.
TATAAAATCTTGATTGTTATAAAGCCTCGCTATGTTCGTCGCGCTCATCACGTTTCATGCTGTCTCCATTAAGTTTAGACATCGCACCCTCATTCTGTGTGACGTTTGTGAGGTTGATAACGTAATGTTTCTTCATACCATGTCGATTGTTATTTTTATCCCATTTTAGTGCGTTCAGTGCTATTGAATTAGCAACATACGTGAAGAGGCGGCGTAACCCTGTATCATTGTGTACGTTCGCTGCCTGAGCCTCTTTCATGTCAATGACACTCATTTTCAGGATTGATTATAAATATGGGAAAGTTAGCCTTTACATACATCCTTCATAGACCCTACTTCTTACGGGCTACAATTTTTTTGCGTGTTGCAACGCTGCATCCACATATTCTTTCGATGTTCTGCAGTAGCTCAGAGCCATCATTGCCGCTGTACTTGAATTGCTCTAGCCAGGAGATCCTAGCGTACGAGTCCTGACCGTGGCAGATTTTCGACAGAAGCTAGACAGCTAGGTCGAATTTAACCGCTGACGAGGTCTCCTTCAGTCAGCGGCTAGTGGTCGGCTGCTCTGATCGGTATTTTTCCGTGGTTTCTCCAATCAACACCAGGCGAATGCCGGAATAGTATTTTAACTGCATGACCTTATATTTCAGGCCGTGGACCGCGTTCTATCTTTCCTTCCTCTTCTTTATCTTATCCTCACCCTTTACTTACACTTACATGCTCTACACTACCACATATGTCTGGAGACAGGAGCTTAGAACAAGTCTCGGAGGGGGCGTTGCCCCATTAGTAGGAGACTACTGGTTGGGAACAAATCAGCAACCCTACGGGAAGGCCGGCGCCGGATCTAGCCATCTAGCAGGGAAAGATCACACCCACCGCGATAAAACATGCACTACACTAACGGGACTAAAGACCACAGACCTGGCCGGAAACATCAATCAATGTAGCACCATACTGGCTTTGAGGTACACCTAAGTTCCGTTCCTTTGCATCTTTACAGTTTTTATTTTGCTTACCTTCATTATCTTTGCGTTTCAACAAAGCGTCGTTTACAAGCACCTGCACTGCTCAATGAATCAGCAACATTTCCGTGACATTTCTTTCCAATATAAAAAATAACCATGACTGTCTGCATTGCGTTTCAGGCCTCCTCCACTTGCTCCACTCGCCCGAAGTCTCGTATGGCTTCGTGGAAGGAAGCAACACAGGCATGAACAGTATATACAAGTTTATTTACGAATATTGACTTTACTTTCGTACACACGTTCAAGTATTTCCCGACCGCCAGCCGCGATACCCCCCCATCCCGGTGGATACATCACATTTACCAGCAAAGTCCCGCCTCTCGAGTGTAAGCTTTCTCCGTGTCACTCATTTGCCTTTCGTCACCCGTGCAACGCACGAATACGGAGCAGCCTGGGCGTGAATTTTGCGCAGAGCGCGAGGTTTTCAAGAGCAAAATCCCCCGGCGTGAGCGAGGTGGCTAGTTTTGTCTGACGGTACACCCACACCTAGTCACCATTGAGCATGGGAGGGAGGTTTACAAACTAGCACTTGACACCCTAGTTACTCGAAGAAAAAGTCGGCGTCCAAGTGGTACAAAAAAAATCTGCACCTTCGCCGCGGAGGAACTCCCGCAAACTATGCAAGCCTCCTTGCGTCTACCCGGCGCCGTCCCCCCACCCCCAGCCGCAGGACATCCAACGTGACGCTACTCGGCATGGACTTGTTCTGTAATTCCTGTTTTCAGTGTTGGTATCTACGAAGCATACATCGCATCACATCGATGCTTGTTGTAAGTGTGACAGCCTTACCCGGTGAGATGAATCCTCGGGAGACCCATCGTCACTCTTACCTAATAGTGTTGGCCCGTCTGGTAGAGGGAAAACTAACGTTTTTACCATCCCGCTCAAATACTCCGACGGACTTAAATTTATTAATTTATACGTTTACGCATCTTCCCGCGAATAACCTCTCTACACCTTTCTCCAACGCGTTGTGGATGGCATGGTCCCTTGTGACTTATAGTTACATTTCGGTTCTGAAATTGCGACATGGTGAATTACTGCGACTTGTGATGCCGTTGTCGCAGCACAACATGATCTTTTGAGTATTTTGCTAAGGGACGCCACAAAAATCAGGTCTCTCTCTGTATCAAAGTATACGAAAATACGAAAAAATTGTGCAGGAAAATACCAATTTCGCCGAGACGATCGTAATCTGGAGGATATCTAATATATAGTCTGGAGACAAAGCACAACTCACAATTTCACAACTTTGCTGGGCATTGAAGCACATTTGTGGGCGTGAACTATATGCATTTATTGTTGTCAATAGCCATTATCCACAAATTTTCAATAATCTTATTTCTCTATCAACATTCGAAAAATAGTTTGGTAATTCATCCTTCGTGTTAGTAACCATTACGTCGACCACGGATAAGCGTAACGTTCCACCGCCCACGTGGTCACTGTTTTGTTGATCGCATGTTAAACCAGGCCATCGACTGTCAATTTTAAGGACCAGAATGTGATTTTCAAAGTATCTCCCACGCGGTGATCGTGGTATTAATTCGGTGGATGCATGATGCCGCGCATATTACATAGCCTACCATGAACGGAAAGACGTTGCAGGACGTCGGGTCGCTGATGAAGCTGTAGTAAAGTGTGTTTGGCTGCACTCTCTATCCAAAGATGCATCATGTTCGAACGCTACGGTGTTATACTGCAGGCGATGGAACTTTAGGATTGACAGCAACATGATGCGCAGTTGCCAAACTCACAAGCGCGCGAAGTCTTCCGCATTCACTACAGATATTCACGGCATGTTAACAACCACGCGACACTACGACCTTAGAAGACTGTGAACTGAGCTCTCGCCAACAGTGGTGGATGAATGAGAGTCCTGTGATCATACGCTTAATTGGAAATCCTACTCATCGTCTACAATCTTTCAGTGCGTTTCATTCGGGTCCGAGTCTGAGCGCTGCGTCCCACACTCGTAACCGAAACGTGCACGTGGCCACTGATCGGCAACGTGGGTCGTAAAGATGCTGACGTAACTGACACCCGATTGGCCCAGCGCATGAGGTCGCCATGGAAACGTAGAGACACCGCGTAACTGTCGATACCAAACTCACATCTCCCGTAGTATAAGTGTTGCTGAAACAATGAAGAAGGGTGGTGCACGTCTGAGAGACGTGAAAGCTTTGCAACAATTTCAAGAGGCCAAAGAAAGTATTCGCAAAAAAGATTGCGTAGTTACCAATACGCCCCACTCAACATCAGGTGACATCACCTCCGCGACCATTCAAAAATACACAGACCACCTGCGGCACGCAATGGAGGAAGCGCTCGTGACCGTGTGCGAGAAACTAAAGCTATTGCGTGGGTGCGTGTTCGCTTTCTCGAGCGGTACTTACTGGCTAAGGTGGTTCAGGGTATCAAGTGATGTCACAGCTGCTAATCTAACTGGCAGGATTCCTTTTAACGCAAAATATGCAAATACATATTGTTGATAAATGCTGAACAAAAATAAATTTACTTCCTTGCATTGAACTTATCAAAACATTTTTAGGGAGATAACTAAGGCCTTGTAAACAAAAAGAATAAATTTTCAAGCCTATAGCTCTAAAATTGTTATTTTCACAACAAAATCTTGTATGAACTTTTTTGTAGTAAATTGTATCGACTTATGACAAGGAGTGAGGGGTGGTCGGCAGCCCCGCAGTCCACCCTCACCAGTCGCCAATAGATGAGAGACAACTTAAATACTTGGGTGTAGTGGACATTGCTGGTTCTGGACAAGGTCAATGACCATGACCGGCATTGCCCCAGTCCACTATCAGACACAACTTGATACTCATGTAAATACTTTATTTTAGAGAAAAAATAACCTATCACTGCGAGAAAGTGTTCCTGCGCAAAACAAAACCATTAAAGGATAAGAAAAACCTTGAAGTAGAATGGTCACTAAGGTTTAAAAGAAAAACTATCATGTATTTTTACCATTAGCATCTGCCACTTCCCACTCAGAGGAGATGGTGCTGCTCAAAGAAACTCTGAAAGTCACGTGTTCGGGACATCTCTATAGAGAGTACGGACGTACTTACCCAAACATAAGACGCCCTCTAATTTTCAAGAGGCCTCCTGATAATTTTTTTAAAATGTTTTACCTAATTCTTATTATTTAGTCAAAATAAAATTGCAAATTGTCTAGAAAATTGCGTAGTTGATGAGAACATTTAGACTTTTTGCTCGATCCAGAGGCGGCTCGTGCTTAGGTTGCACAACCCCCGGATAATCGAAAAATATTGGATAAAATGTTAGAATTATACATTAGCGTTTTAATGACATTCAATATTCAAGATATTGCAGCAATATCGATGTATGTGAAATAATTTTGAAATCAAAGAGAGCCCAACTGGTGCCCTCTCCTGCGACTGGTGCCCTCCCTGGTATTGCCCCAAGCTCTTAGATCTATTACTAATTTTACTCTTTGGCTCTACGGTTCAACACACGTCAATATGGGGCCTTCGGTGACGTATGCTATTGCAGGGGCATGATATCAATGTTTTCTTGGTGGTGACCAGTTCATCTGGGAATGCTCTGTATATAGCAAGGGTGCAATTTGGAGTCTGTTTTGGAAGACAAAACGAAAATACAGTTAACTTTTTCTATTTTTAATTACATCATTGTGACAAAAATTGACATTATTATTATTATTATTATTATTATTATTATTATTATTATTATTATTATTATTATTATATTTACTGCGCATTCTGGAAGATCTCTACTCCTCCGAGTATGCACACACAATTTAAAAGAACCAACAGTCAATCATCAATCACTGGCTTTTGAAAGCTCCACACATCGAAAAGACGTTATCTTTTGAGACATGATGAACGCTGTATACCGTATGAAAGACACTTCGTGCTGAATTGGCAACGCTCATGCGTCGAAACCGACCCCTAGAAGCTGTTTTCGCAACGGCACTGCCCTCCCTCCCAAAACACAGTGTCTGGTGTAAGGTTAAGAACTGTTGGGAGATTGTATTTCGCGGAATGGTAAGGAGCAATGATTATTTCTTCTAAAAAAATGCCACCAACTAAACAATGTGCTAACAGCTCATTTTCACGATGCCCTCTGAAATGCCATTCCCGTATTGCTAAAAACCAGTTCGCAACAAATTAGGGGTTTTAATGTGTCTCTATTCTTTTTGTGTCATGTCGCATTACATCTGAAAGATCACTTTCAGTTTCGACGTGGTCACATTCAAGACTGATCAGCTAAATAAGTGAACGCAAATGACATTTGTCATCATGTGTGATTGCATTTAATAGATTGTACAAATTGGCCTTCTTAGTACCTCACATTACGATCGTGGGAAAACAATAAACAAGGCCCAGAAAAATAATTTATAAAGTTTTCTGTTTTCTATTTACCACCTGGCAGTGGGGGCTGCGGTAGAGAGGTGCTGGGGACACTACCCCCCTCCTACTGAAATCTGTATTTCTCCTCCTGCACCATTTAAAATAATCTCCGTGGGTATTCATCTTTGTAGCGTTGTTTTCGAATATAACGCCTTACATTACATCAGCATTCATACTCCCGCTTGTTCCGGAGAACGGTTTTCATTGGCTGCGGACACTCGCCTCTGTGTCCTAAACGCGATGTCGTTACAGAACTTAGGCCTCATTCACAATGCAAACTTAAACGTAACCGCAACGTAGCCGCAAATCTAGAAATGGGTTATAAAGCGAGATCATTCACAATGCCTTGACGTAAACGTAGACGTGAGACGTAAACTTAAGAGCTCGCAAGCTCCAAGCTTCTACGTTTAAGTTTACGTCGAAATTCTACCGAAGACCAATCAGAGAGCAGCATGAAAAGAACAAATGCACAACAAAATCCGCGAGAAGGAAGTTCAACTCCAGTTCGATTTTTGTTTATGCGTGTGTATTGGTGTGTATAGTCGAAAGGTAGAGCAGAGAAGTTTGTGGAGTTTGCGGTACACAATTTAAAGCTCACTGCTAGCATATAACCTCAATAGGTAGGGGCGCAACCGCTGCTCGCAAATGCAAAAGGTGAGATCGATAGGAGAGTCGAAAAAAATGCAGAAACGAATCGATCAATATGTTGAATTCTGATTGGTTCAGGCAAAACCTACGTTCCAGCTTACGTTTGCCATTGTGAATGCTCGTTTTTACGTGTAAAGTTTACTGCATAAGTTTACGGCTTACGTTACGTTTAAGTTTGCATTGTGAATGAGGCATTACTGACTAAGAAATCGCCACCAATGAGTGCTCAAATGGCAACATAGGTTCGGCAAATGGCGTCTTACGATGGACGCCACCCAACAGCTTGCCAGAGGAGGTAGCAACGTCGTTGCCCGGCGCTACCTATTGATCGATTTTTAATCTTCCAGTATTCCTTTCGCTTGACTTACGTCAAGACCAGTGCTATCTGCTGGTGACCTGCCCCTTCACAAGCATTCAGTGCAGTTGTGTGCAATCGGCATGGTCGGCATCAGTTTTCCGAACCATATAAAAACAAACTGTGTAAGTGCTCTGTGTTCTGATCTTTGTGTCCAGTTTGTGTCGTTCATTCGTGATGTGCCTAGAAATTGAGAATGGTTTCCAATTCTGTAAATGCCTGAAAACCGTCAATCTTGATTATGATGCACGGCTGTGCATAAAGAGAATTGGACCACCTCGGCCTAATATGAAAATTACATAACCTGATAGAAATGGCAATCGTTCTTTTGTACTGTGACATACCGATATGTCACATGAAAATAAACTAACATTTATTTGAAGACTATATGGGGGAATATGCATTAAGAAGTTTAGACGAACGAAAGGTCAGCTACACCAAAATATAACGAACGCATGGATTGGCTGGGTGAGAGAAGGACGGTCAAATCTTATGAAAAAAAGAAGGGAGTTTAATACGAAGCTTCGCGGGTGAATCATGCAGGAAGATTTCATTCTGACCGGCATCGCGTGTCTGAACTGTTCGTAGGTTCGTGAGAGGGAGCGAGTGTAGTGCAGATAGTCAGAGTCGGGTTATCAGATCGTGAAAGTTTAAGGACAGTAAATTATATTGCAGATATTGCATGTGGAAGTAATATTGATGCATAAATTGGAACTTTGTCGGGAGTGGTAATCGAATTATAGATTTCGAGACTATGTCATAGGACGTAATCGGGACTGAAAATTTTGATAGTTTGAGACCAGTTTGGATAGGAGCAGAAGAGGATTTCTTGGAACTTTGGACTACGGCAAGCTCGCAAGATATTTCTACTGAGAAGTCTACGAGGGACATCAATGAAGAATAGATAAGTTAACCGCGGTATAAAACTGTAAAATTCAAAGATAACTTGATCAAAGGCCTAACATCAAAATCATTTATTAAATTAACTAAATTGTTTGCTAAAAGGTAACAATAAACTTTGTTAAATTTTGTTCTTTAGAAAAGAAAGTGATCTTTCATTTAGTCAATCCAAACAGTAATGAACTAGGAATTAGAATCATTCTATTTCAGATTCCCAGCTGCGCTGTATAGTCAGCGGATCCTATAATCCATTATAAAGGTAATAAGGATTATAATATATCGTGACCCATTGACCCAGCAAGCCGGAAGCTAAGATCTTTGCAAGATATTAAAGTAGAGAGAAATTTGTATATCTCAGTACGAAAATTTCACTCAAATTTGTATTTACTGGCGAAGTGGCTTTGTGATTGTGATGAATTTCACGCATTTTTTGCTTCATGTGTTTAATATTCTCGTCTCAGGCTGATGAATCCTGAACAGTGAAAGGTGTGAAGGAAATGAAACATTTGAAAGAGATAGTGAAGAAGCACGCCATGAGTGAAAAACACCTGCTTTATGAAATTGAATTTCAAATGCTGGGTTCTGTAATCATTCAATCATAACTCGATTCAACTTACAGACGTTCTGTTAAGGAACACAACGAAAGTGTGAGAGAAAATATACAGATCTTAATCAGAATCATTGACTGCATTCGCTTTTGTGGTTCTTTCGAGGTTGCTTTAAGAGGGCATGATGAATCGACTGATTCCTCCAATCCAGGTGTATTCCGTGGATTGATAAATTTAATGAGTGACGTTGACAGTATTTATATCGTGAAAACTGTTCAAAGGGTTGGTTGTCTCGGTAGCTTAGGGGTTAGAGCAGCTGGGCGTAAACCAGAAGGCCCGGGTTCGAATCCCGGTCAGGGCGACCAATTCTTTGAACTAATTTAATTGTTGACAGTATTTTGAAGAAACATTTGACCGAAAATAAAAGTGGTTTCTTAGGCACAGAAAAGGTTGTGTAAAATTGACTGCTTGATGCAATATTGAGTGTTGCACGTTCGTTAATATTATGGGAAGTAGAAAATTCAGATTTTGTTGCAATTCAGGCTGATGAAACTACTGACGTCTCTACTCAATTGCTACTAATAATCAGATATGTATATGACAATAAAATCTATGAGCGCTTTTGGAGATTTATAGTCCCAAAGGCTCACACATCAGAGTATATCAGTGTATTTTAGAGCAGTTTCAGCTTTTGAAATTGCATGAAAATTCTGAAAAATTAATTGGTCATAGTTATGATGGAGCATCAGTGATGTCGGGTAAGGCTAATGGTGTGGAAGCTGTTTTGCAAAAATCGTTTTGCACACTTCGTTCACTGCTACGCTCACCAGTTGAATTTAATAGTTGCAAAAAATGGCCAGATTGTTTCTATTCTTGAAGAATTTGCTGCTTTTTTTCACATTCATTCAAACGAATGACTGTGTTAAACAATGTAGTGAAAAGACGCCTCACCCATGGAACAAATACTCGTTGGTCTTTTCAAAGCAGGACAGTTCTTGTTGTTTATGCTCACAAAGATTATCTGATTCCAGGGGCGTGCGGTGCCCGATTCATGTGGGTAAGCTCTGTAAATGGCAAAGGTGCGACGTAATGGCTGTTTGGGAAGACAAAACGAATATTAATTCAGTTACTGTATATAAATATTTAATTATATCATATCAAAAATGACATTATTATTATTATTATTATTATTATTATTATTATTATTATTATTAATTATTCTGGAAGAATGCGAGTCCCCAGCATATGCGCCCTCTGAAAGGCAATTCCTGCATTGCTAAAAAACATGTCGCATCAATTAGGCGTTTTAATATGTCTCTATTTTTTCGAACTGTGTCATTATGTCGCATTACATCTGATCTCAACTGAAGATCAAGTTCAGTTTCGATGCGGACACTTCCAAAACTGGCCAGCTGAACAAGAGAACGCAAATGACTTTGTGATCGTTCGTGTTTTGCTATTGCATTTGAAAGATTGTTCAAATTGTTATACCCTTCTTTGTTCCATACATTACGCTCATTGGAAAACAACAAACATGGCCAACAAAATAATTTATTAAGTTTTAGGCTACCTGCTAACCAATTAGTGTGTTCATATTTTTTAGTATTAAAATAACGGGAATATTCCCTTCCCTTTTCTTTGTGTAAACATCTGAAGTCAGGCAGTTCCGAAACAAGCCTCCCTTGTCGAATAACATCACTTTTGATTAACTTGGCTATCCGGGAGACGCCGCGTCCAGGGCACAGGTGCCGACGCAGTACTACGCCCTGAAGAAGGTCGCAGAATGGCGACCGAAACGTCGGCACCTGTGCCCTGGACGCGGCGTCTCCCGGATAGCCAAGTTAATCATGACTCCGGCCGCGGAAGCCTACGCTCTAACATCACTTTTCTCCACAAAAGTACGACAACTGAATGGAGTTTTTAAAATATAGTCAATTACACAATTATTTTCTGCCATAGCTCAATACCGTACCGCTACGTAGCACAAAAGGCAGCACACGAAAAGAACACGCACAGAAATAATACGCACACATGAAAATATCCACGAGTTCGTATTTTCACTCATCAATAACACTAGACGTACTAGGCGGCGCTTAAGATTTATTTCACGTAAGATGTGACCCAGAGAGCTTGGCAATACCAACCTCCCGTAAACTACCCGCCATACAAACTACATTGACTTAGGGACTTTTGATTACCATTTAGGTTGGAGAAAGTAGGTGCCAACCCCAACGTAAATACCCCACGTAATGGAAGTATAGCTGCCAGGGACTTTTTTTTGGCTGGTGACTGGCATGCATGCGAGCGAAATGAATTTGTGCCAACTTCAACGGTTTCAACCAGAAAAGCGTTGTGTGGAGATTGTGAGCTTATGCGAGTGAGCCGCATGCGTGCGCGAATTGTTTCCTAAGGGAAATCTTATTGTGTGCTGGGCTTGACATTTTTAGAAATGTCAGGTAATTCCAGAAATAACTCTCCAGTGAAGCAGAAGGGGAAGTGGATTTTATCGAGTGGTGAAAGGCAGGTCCTTCTTAATGTTTATAAGTACAAGAGCGAGAAAAATTCTCGTAAAGAAGTGAAACTTCCTGAGAGCAGTGTCATTGCAAAGGTAGCTGTAATTGTGGGGGTAAGCCATCAATGTCATAATAATTATTGACTTTTTATTGCATGCCTCAAGAACGTCTTCACAATGAACATGTGTGTGTGAATCATAATTATTTTATTGAAATATATTCATATATTACACGACGGAATAAAAGTGATATTCTTGTAAAATATGTAACTCAATATTTCAGATGTGCCTCAAATTATAAAACTCCTGCCCCCGTAAAGCAACCACCAAGTCAAGATTAAGAACAAATTTGGTTACGCTGTGCCCCAGAAAAGGTATAGCTAGAATGTACTCGATTATGGAATTGTGGTTATTGCAAGTTGTTACATTAATATTATTACATTACAGTCAATTGTTCCTGCCAGTGCTTCAGTTGTGTGTTTGGATCGAGTAGGGTTGCAAAAGTGAAAGCAGTGAGTAAGCATTAAAGTGTTTGGAACAAAAGTGATATTCTTGTGAAATATGTAACTCAATATTTCAGATGTGCCTCAAATTATAAAACTCCTGCCCCCGTAAAGCAACCACCAAGTCAAGATTGAGAACAAATTTGGTTACACTGTGCTCCAGAAAAGGTATAGCTAGAATAAACTCGATTATGGAATTGTGGTTATTGCAGTGAGTGTGTATTAATAGTTTTAATGAGTGTGAGATCCTGAGTGAACTCCTGCCTTCTCAATTCAACCGAAGACACTAGTTAAGAGCACCATTTCATTAACATTAATTAACCCCAATGAATTAACAGTTAATCAATTTCCTTTACATTATCCCTGTAATACAATTAATCATTACTGCCAATTCCTCTGAGTTTGTGTTCTGTTTAAGTATGGATGCTAAATGATATAAATGAATACACTTGAAAGATTTAGCATGTGTGTGAAACATACATTACATTAATAAATGTTTCAGATATGCAATAATGGAGTTCAGAACATACATCATTTTATTTAGATGTTTTGTTCAAATGGTAATCAGTTGTTAAGTGAAATTAGTAAGTACTTATTTCATGATATTATTTGGCATGATATAGAGTAAAATTTAATGTTTACTACTGATGGGCTATATTACTTCTTGGTTATTAACATTTCATTTGAAGTTATGTTTCAATGATTTTCTATTTATGTTTGTAAATTTTATTGGTTTTGTAGGTAATTTTTTTTTGGTTACATATTATATTGAATACTGTAATGTGAAGCAAAAATTCTTGGGCCAACTTTTCTTTTGGACAATTTCGTTTTTCATATGTTACTGGAGTTTGAAGTAATATATAAGTTAAGTAGCAATTTTTTTAATTTAAATGTGATAATGTCCTTTTTTAATTTTTTTTTGTTTTTCATTGCAAGAACATAATTTCCTCGGAATAATTTTTGATCTTATAATAATAATAATAATAATAATAATAATAAGAAGAAGAAGAATAACAACAACAATAACAATAACAATAAAAATAACAATAACAATAACAATAATAATAATAATAATAATAATAATAATAATATTTATTGAGTCACAGATACAATTTCAATCGTGTATGACGAGTCAGATGTGGCAGAATGAAGTTACATTTACTGTCCAGAAATCAAAACAAGGGGGACCATCTCAGCATTTGCTCAAAGGATCAAGGGAAACTGGACAAAAAACCCTGATCAAGTTGGTCATTGATCTTACAATACTCAATAATAATAATAATAATAATAATAATAATAATAATAATAATAATAATAATAATAATAATAATAATAATAATAATAATAATAATAATAATAATAATAGTAATAATAATAACAATTCTAATAATAGTAATATCAATTATAATAGTAACAATACTAATAATAAAATACTATTCATTCAGAAATGATTTAACGATATTAATGATGGCTAGTGCATTTAGCAAATTCAGGATGAAGGAAATAGAATTTTGGTTTGGCATTCTCCTTCTACATCAGTCCAACTGCAATTTAACACAGGCAGGATGGGATATGCCAGTTCTTTTTTCTTTGCTTCAACTTGAACAGTCAACATGAAACAGAGAATCAGTGGGATTAGAATTTTTTATTTTTGTTTTTTAAGGGAGGTAGTGGTGTGATTTGTGTATTCCTTCACACTGTAGAATATGTTGTTAAGCAGGAAAGCTTTCAATTTACTTTTAAATCTATGTATTGTATTCATATCTTTAATATCATGGCTCAATTTGTTGTAAAGTGTAATGCCCTCTATTAGGGTACTTTTTTGATAAAGTGTTGTTTCAGAATGGGGAACATGTAGGTTATCCTTTTGTCGAGTGTTATAGTTGGGTACACCTGAATTTAGAGTGAAAGTGTCTTTGTTTTCCATGAGAATCTTCTTTGTGAAGATAACTATTTTAAATATGTACATGCACGGTAGTGGAAGAATCCTTAATTTTTTGAACAAGGGTTTGCAAGACTCCAGCTTATGAGTGTCATTGTTCGCAGTATTCTTTTTTAGATAATAAATGTACGAGTGCTATAACAATAACATGTCTGTTTATTGAATTTATCATGATTGGACAATAGATACTGCATTGATTGTTCTATGTTGCAGGGTTGCTGTGTCTACCGGATTTTTCATTTTATAAATATGGAATGTTTTATGTATATTATTTCACGTATTGTAAATGTCTCCATTATTTTGACTTATGTTTCTGTATGTATGCTAGAAATCGGCCCTCAGTCGTCATCCTGATCGGAAGGATGGGTATGCTATCAATATATGTAAAATTTTAAAGTAGTTTATTAATTTGTAAAGTCAGCCAAATTTCTTAATGTTGATTTTTAATGATAATATTTTTACAATCCAATTTAGGATTAATTCACTTTCTTATTCAATTTTTTTATATATATGGTAGCATACTAATTTGTTTTCCCTAGTTTTCCCTGATCGCTTAAGGTAAATGCCAGGATGTTTTGTAATGTTTGTAAGCCCAGGGGCATTAGGCTTTAAAATTGTTATAAAAATTCAATAATTTTTGTGAAAATAAATTGCTGTGGACCATCGGTGTTCAAGAAATTTTAATGACTGCTCCTTGCAATTTGTCATTAAAATTGACCACCCATGGTGCATCAGTTTATTCTTTACTGAACCTTCGCATTATATCAAATCATATATCTGATCAATTCAATTTTCATGAACTTTCAAACATTGTCATTTTCATACAGTAGATTTGTTCATTCCTTAGATATGCTTTGATCATGGTCATGTGTCAATATTACGTGCATAAAACTATTATTATACAAATATTTCTAGTTCAGTAAAGAATAGTTTTATTTCACTTCATTGTGTATTGTTGGAAAATTAAAATTATTTTGAGTCTTGTATTTCATTTCATCTCTATTCTATAAATCCTCTGTTTATACCTTTTTTTTGCTATTGTATAATAAAATAACATATAACTATTTCATTTATTCTTCAGTTTCAATAAAATTTTATTAATTGAGAGTTCAAATATTTTTAATTTTATAAGTAATTTCATTAAAAGTATTATATTTAATATTATAATTAATTAATAAAAACAAATTTCATATATAAATTATAAATTAAATTATTTTACCATATGCCTGTTGCGATTTATAAGTCGTAAAACAATATTAACAAATCATTTCAGCATATCTGGATTTTTGAAGGCCACTACGTACTACATTTAAACAAGTCGCGTCGGCGCTTTCGCGTTTTATTTCGATGAGGTTGGCAGTGCCGAAACTCCGCCATCTTGAATTTTTAGGGTCTTTTCTTACGTGGAAACACCTATATCTATGAAGCATCTGGCAACCCTGATTCGAAGGCCAGCTGATCTTGGGACAACTCATACAAATAATGTGGGTGCGCTGTGGGGACAACTCAAGGAACAGACAAGAAGTTTCACCCATGTTTTGCCGCCTAGTTTTATTCTATGCCGTAGTGAATTACCGTAATGTAGCACTAACCACTGTTAGTAAATAGTTGTTTTATTTTTTTGTGTAATAATGGATCAGATTAATATTTTAGCAGAATCTTTAATTAAAATAGAAGAGGTAAGCAGTTTATTTTTAATTTGTACAATTTATAAGTTTGCTGTCAATATTTTCTGGAAATTCAGTGAGCTATATTTTATAGTTCCGAACATGAGCTACGCTCTGTAATGATGGACAACGAAATGAAGCATAGCTTGTGAAGCTGAAAGTGTGAAAAATTGAAATTAATATTCAAGTAAATGTTCAATTATTGGGGGGATTGAAATTGTATGTTTAGGAAAATGTTTCTTCTGATTTGATTTATTTTCGTCGAATAACTACGTCACCTGTAGGCGAGAAGTAGAATCTTAGCAGGATATGTTGAGTTCCAGAATCTGTTAACCATAAAGTTTAATGATGGATACCAACAAAGTGAGGTTAGCAATGTTTCAAAACTAGAAATTGTTGCTCCCGAGTTATAGAAGACTAGTAGTAACCTATACTCCCGGCTCTGCTTCTATCATAACTACCAAAAGGAGAGCTCGGCAAAATGGGATAGTGATGATTTATGAACAGTTACAAGTTACGGTTATAATGTAAATACATAATAACTCTTATATTAATGAGAAACTGTTTCATGCTCTGTTGCCTCCAGGTGAAAGAAGAACCAGTTGATGTTAGTGAAGAGTTGTTTTGGGATTCCATTGTAAGTAATAGTTTCATAGGAAAGTCTGTATCAATGTAATGACCATGTAGTCTGTAAGACTTCATAGTCATTGCCTTACAATACTGACTTGGTATGACACTGTTATGTGGTAATGACAGAAATAATGAGGAAGAGGTTAATCTTGAATAGATT
The DNA here is from genome assembly GCA_011170035.1 of Teleogryllus occipitalis. Classification (NCBI taxonomy): domain Eukaryota; kingdom Metazoa; phylum Arthropoda; class Insecta; order Orthoptera; family Gryllidae; genus Teleogryllus; species Teleogryllus occipitalis. The sequence continues at coordinate 283,308 of BLKR01000195.1, read as the reverse complement.
CTCTTCACTTACATCATTGAAATGATCACAGTGTGCATTGCGCATATGTGTTACTTTGCATACACTACTGTACATAATTAGAGAGTTAGATTTTTGAATCTTCAGATATTGAGGAGCAATCTCACCAGACAAAAATGATATTTGACTTCAAATTATTGATCTTAAAATGGTCCATGTGATGTTATATTTCTTCAATGCTTATTGCCTACGGGTCCAAATTATGAGTGAAACTGATAATTTAGTTCCGTTGCTTGTAAACAGAGTTGTAATATTTGCGTCACTGTATACAGAGCTTTTTTCAATAGAAACTCTCGAGGAGAGTTAAATACCCACTGTTGATAATATACTAGTATTGTACTAAATTAATATTTTTTTTTAGTTTTTCGGAAAGCCTACAGTATTCCTTTCAAATTTTTAATAACATTTATTTTTTGTTCAAAAGTTGTATCTTAATTTCGACTTTGGTATGTTTTGAAATAAAATGTTCAAATAGTTATATAGAAATTACTGTCACAATACCTTTGTAATATGCGTGTATGAAATTGCATAAAAAAATCTTTATCCTAAATATTATTTAGAACTTTCCCTTTCCACAGTAAATCTCAATATTGTCAAAACTGATTTTAATTAATGGTATTTTGCTTTTAATTTATTAAATAACAAGCGTACCCATGCAAGAAGTCTTGCATGTTAAACCCCATTCTCTTCCCTATTTTTCCATTTTCATATTAAGCATGTACTATGTCTTTTTCTTCAAGACCCTATTATCCTCCATCATTTTTTCCATGTCTTCTTGTAATTGATAATACAATACACCCTTGTCAATGGAAACTGTTCTTATTTAATTTTGTTACCGAGCAGAGAGGTGTACCTGTGTAATTCAATCGTGTAGAATATCAGGTAATTAGTTTAATTTCACATACAGTTGCAAATTCTAAAGGCTCTGAATAGGTGGGTTAGAGTCGAGAAGTGTTGAACCAGCAAAAATGTAATAGAATGTTCAGGAATATCTCATCCTGCAGAATACAGTGAGGAACGTTTCTTTGAGACATCTGGCCTCAAAATGTTAGTTTTAAGGCCCTAAAACACTTCGTTTAGAAGTTACTAAATAATATATATAAACTCTCTTTCTCTTTCTCTTTCTCTATATATATAGAGAGAGAGAGATAGATAGATAGATAGATAGATAGTCGTCGTGTCTCCGTGAATTTATCTTTCTTTAGAGACCTCATTTATAAAGACTGGTTGCGTGTGAGAGCCGCAAAAGATATGCATACTACTGAAATAAAATAGGAGGCAATACTTTTTAAAATGAATTAATTACCTTTAAGAATTTTTGAAATGTTACTTTCATTTTAACGAACTTAAAAAATTACAGGTTTATGATTGAGTCAAAAGCTCTAAAGAGTTGTTTTGTTCCGGCAGTAAATTGCCCTTTTAATTTAATTACCGGAACATTTTTAACTTTCTGAGACGTGTGACTAAGCTAATATCTCATAGAAAAAGGAAGCCAAAAGTATTGTAACACGGAAACTCTCAGACACTGTAACGGCTTTCCTGGAAGACAGCGGCTGCAGCCGCCTATGGATTGACCCAGAGAGCAGAGTGTATACTATCAGAGACGGCACTCAACGTTAATCCCAACGTTCTTATTCAAATCTCTAATTTTCGTGGAAGGAGGAAGCAGCCATATTGCGCCAAATTTTGAGCCAATAGCGTCGAAGGGCGATCTGCCAATGGAGGTGGCGCGTAATGACGACCAGTACATTTAAAATTACATTACGGAGATACTTTCAATATGGTGTCAAATTTAATAAAACATTTGTTTATGTAAAATAAATACGCTGGGCAATTTAGAAGCCAAAGAGTATTAGGATTGGAAATTCTAAGTCAGTGAATAGAATTGTAGTCCAGGGAATGCAAAATAAAAAGTTATTTCATTAACAATATTTATTTCTAAATTATGTAAATATAGTCATACACATAAACACCTTAATACATTTTTTACAAAATAAATGTAAGGAAATAATACATGCAGATTATTTTACTTTGCCATTGACTAAATATTGAAACCAAGAATTTAGAAAATTGTCTAAATATAACTAGTGACTATTACTTATTTAATATTGTATCATCAAAATGGCATGCCGCTATCAACACGTGAAATTTCAGTGTATTATCAAAATTGCAATTAAGGTATAATATAAATGAGTATTACTGATAAGTTTTATACATAAACTTGCATCTGCACAAACAGTCCACAAAAACTATCTTTTTTTGCTCGCTTTACTAAAAAAAGCGACATTACATATTAAACTGCGTTGAAAGAAACGGGTTTTACCTCCTATCTAGTACAAATAATGCACTAAGTAAAAAAAATGATCTGATTTTACTTCAACTTTGTCTCAAAGCAGAGTTTTTGGACTTAGTAGGTTTTACTTATATTCCAATATTTCAGGTTACGATGGCGGTCCGATAAGTACTTAGCCTCTCTTCCCACACAAGGCGCCACTATCGTAATAGAAATTAACTATCGTGTAGTACATTCTCTTATTGTAATTGCCGCCAAATCGGACTCAGTTTTTTTTGGATCGCGTGTGAAACTGTGCGTGTCCGTGGATTTTAGAGAAATGGAAAGAGAGCAATGCAAGGAAAATCGCGCAGCGAAATCAACGAGCGCTTGGATGCGTGTACGGTGACTTCTCCTTCGATGGCGACCGTCAAAAATTGCTTTAACGAGTTTCAACGTGGTCGAACGTCGGTTTTTGATGAGCCACGCCCAGGTGCCCCGAAAACTGCTACCACCGAGGAAAACGTGACAAAAATTCACGATCTCGTATTGGCACACCACCGATTGAAGGTGCGCGAGATTGCTGAGACAGTAGGCATACCAAAAGACCGCGTGGGTCATATCATGCATGAAATTTTGGGTATGAGAGCTGTCGGCACGATGGGTGCCGCGTTTGCCCACTCAGGACAAGCGCAACCGTGAGACTTCACAGCAGTGTTTGACGCTGTTTAAGCGCAACCCGAAAGAGTTTTTGCGTCGATACGTGACCGTCGACAAAACATGGATCCACTGGTACACATCAGCGACCAAGAAACAGTCAAAACAGTGGACTTCACCCGGCGAACGTGCTCCGAAGAAGGTGAAGATTATCCCATCGGCCGGAAAGGTGATGGCCACCGTTTTTTGGAATTCACAAGGTGTGATCTACATCGACTACCGTGTGAGGGGCAAAACTGTCACAGGGCTTTACTATGCCGTATTATTGGGCCGATTCGATGCCGAATTGCAGTTAAAACGGCCCCATTTGGCGAAGAAAAAAGTGCTCTTCCACCATGACAACGCACCAGCTCACACCTCCGCCGTCGCCACGGCCAAATTGGTCGATTTGGGCTATGAACTGCTGCCCCATCCACCGTATTCTCCAGATTTGGCCCCGTGCGACTTCTTTTTTTTCCAAACTTGAAGACACTCGCCGGGCAGAAATTTGAGTCGAATGAGGTTATCGCCGCTTTGGTGGCGTACTTTGCAGATCTCCAGAAAAGTTTTTTTTTTTCCAGACAGATTAAAGAAGTTGGAGCATCGCTGGGTCAAGTGTATCGAGCTAAAAGGAGACAATGTTGAGAAATAAATCGCCACTTTTCCAAAATTTTCGTTTTTCTTTTCTAGGCTCGGTACTTATCGGACTGTTTTCGTACATATTTGTCCAAAAGCATAGCTAGTTGCTCAACGCATGGTGGATGAAAATCCGAAGGTAGATCATAAATCCAGAATTACTCAACTTTTGATACAGGAATTGAAGTTTTTCAATTACTAAGAAAATATTTTCATGTATTGCCTGTTCAGATTTTTGAATGATTTTTTGACTTAATGATGCCAAACTAATTTAAGGGGTCATTATCGGTGATTTAAAGGATAAATGATTTTAATTAATTTGACAAACATGGCTAACTTGTGCTTGAGTCATTTACTCCCTATTATTGTAATCCCAACTCGAGAATGTTTGTATATCAGTGTATTTATGTAGCTAGAATGCAAGTAAAGTTCACTTTTAAAACATTATTTTCAAGAGTATTATTTATACGCATAATTTTGTGATGAAAATTTAGTTTACAAGCTTAATTAAAAGCATGATGAAAGTCAACTGTTGAGACTTCGAAAAACAGAATTTATGGCCTGCCCCTTTACAGCTATAAGTTAATTTACATGCATACACATTGCCATCTTTTTGACAAGAATTGTATATATTCTTATAATATTCTTTATAGTAACGGTATTGGAACAATGTAAATTACACTTGAAAACTATCCCCAACCTTCAACTACACACACAACTCACACTGAAGAGTCATTAACAGCTGGCATTCTCCTTCAAATCGCTGGTGAACAAATACATTTCAGAGTGTGATACTAAACTAGTTATAACCTCTGGCAAAAAAACAAAAACTTCCTGTCCTGAACGGACTGCAACACAAATTATAAATTACCTGAACAGTGATCAACACACTATACAAGGACATATAACTTGCAATCTAAAATTACTACCCAGAAATATTTTAAAAATTACAAAAATTGACAATATTGTATTACATATTCTGGAACAAATTTCATCTAGAACAAACGGCACTTCCAACTTGTTTTCCAGTCTTTCAGCAAATGGGGGAAGTGTCTGAAATATAAAAAAATGATGTTATAGGATTTCAAGATGTATGGAGCAGTGTCTCATCTTCATAAAACAAGATTTCTAAACTTACCAGGTTATGCGAGGAAGCCAAAACGAATGAAACAAAATGAATTCACAGGAGACCGCGTTCCACGCTGCTATTTCCTGCAGTCTACGTTACTGGCATGAAGTGCTCAACGCACACATTCCTCCTTAATAATGTCCTCCACTGACAAGGCAGATCCTAACCTGATCCGAAACAGCCAGCAGATATTTCATGCAACTATAATAAAATTTGTATCATGTACATTAATACACCCAAATATTCAATTTAATGTTGTTGCAACAAAAATGAGACTTAAAAATAAAGGAAATGACATCATAATATGAAACCAATCTTAACGTAACATCAATCGTGCAAAACATATAACATGATATTTACTGTTTCGAATCTCCAGTGCCGTGACCTTCCGCGTCTTCTGTTTGGTTGTTATAGTAATTTGAGACCAACAACACCGAATATGCGGCATTTTCTTCTCAATCTTGCATTCTGAAAACACAAAGGTGTGCGCCTCCCAACTTGGAAACGTTATCGGAAACTTCGAAACTTTGGACACGGTTCAAAATAACCTCCCGAGAATTGCCTGTAGATCGCTGCACCGCGCACAGTGCCTTTACGCCCTTCGACCCAATTTAAGCAATAGGGCGGACCTACCGCCATCTCTCTGTCAAATTCAAATAACGGGCCGCAGCCTGTCGAGTGACAGGACTGCCAGAGAGTATACTATGGATTGACCTTTACCTTGTCACTCAGGACTCACCTCTTAACCCTTAACCTCTGTAACGGTTTCGTATCGGTTTCCTTGCCGGTATTCATCAGTTGGTGATTCAAAAGTGTATAATACTGAAATATTTGTTCATAAAATGTCGGTATGGGGCACAAAGAAAAAGAAGCAAGTGAAGAGAAAAGAAATAATTCGCTTGCGTAATGAATGCAGATCGAGAGAAGTGGAAACATTGTACAATGATCACACACTGGGTGCTTATGTACTACTCGCGCAACTTTTCTTGAACGATAGGTTGAAGAAATGCGGGCGGAGTGGGGTTTTAGTTACAAAGTCGGCCGCTAGAGTATTTACAGTAATAGGCCTCTGGAAAATGGAAGTCAAACCTCTTACGTGTGCGGCCAGGTCATCGCTCAGGTAGGCAACAGCAGGGACACTGAATAGAAGTTGTAGGTGCCTTCCTTGAAGAACCTGGACTTGCCTCAGCCATTTGAATAATGGTAAATAAAAGCTGAACAGAAGTTCTCGACAATGAAAGCAACTGGCTTTGAATGAAAGCTTCTGTTCGCGCCAACAGTTTGTCTTGGAATGTTGTCATCAGTGCTCGCTGCAGAGCTTTGCCTTCGCTGTTTATTGCTCAAGGGAGAGGGAAGCAAGGTCATCGTCAGAAAAGTTGCGCGAGTAGTAATTGATATGTACTATGTTGGAAAACAATAACAGACAAACGCAGGAGTGGACAGCCACAGTTGCTGAATGAACGTGATACAAGAATTTTTTCAAGACATTAAAAGTATATCCAAAACTTGCTTCTGGAATAGACATTTCTCCAAGTACAGATTATAATACTAGAAACAGTGGATGCCATGGATGTGTGGCGCGTAGGAAATTCTGAATCAACAGTAAAAATTAGTAAAAACATTAACAGTAAAACGAAGTAACAGTAACAGTAAAAACATTAACAGTAAAAAGCACTTAGAAATTTACTTAAAAATTGGAAACAGTTCCCAATAAATGTGGAACCAATTTATTTTTACTGATGAAAGTAAATTTAATTTTTGGCGCAGATGGGAGATGTATAGCGCGGAGAAGAGAACCTCAGCCCCCAGTGAAATACAGAGGAGGTTCTGTACTCGGCAGGCGGTGTACGAGTGCGTCTAGTGCAGGAATCTTCACTTTATAAATGGTACAATGTACCGTGCAAAATACATCGATTTTATTGCAAAGTAAACTACAAAGTGCTGAAAAATGGGCCACGCATAGACGATTTCATTTTTCACAATGAGCCAAAGCACGGTATGAAACACAGAATGTGGATTCATTCCAATACACCACGATATCTGGAAACGCCACCACAATCTCCAGACATTAATCTATGGACTAATATCTGGATCTAATTTATGAGATATTTTGAAGAAAAAATTAGGAACGACCGATTTTATGTAAACATTTTGCCTTAAGCGTGCACCTTCTTACTCCTAACGCTGATATATTCTAACAGTCTGAATACTTGTCGTTTTGAGAATCTTTCATGACCAGAGCGCAGAAAGACCCAGATAGCAGTTTCCTTGGCCCAATTTCCTCAAAAAGCTCTCCCAATATTTCGCAGCCAGAACACTAACCTGTATTAAGTATTGCCAACTTATTAAAATGAAAAATCATATGAGAGACTGCATTTATTAATAAATATTGTTTTCTAGAGCAACTATTCAATACTTCTCTTTTAACTGTTAACAATAATTATTTAAATGCACCGTTTACGTTTAAAGAAGCTATTGATAACCTTATGTTGTATTAATGGTTTAGTGTTTGACTATACTAAGTTTTACATAGCTGGACCTCAAGGTCACTGAAGGCCCGTCACCACCGTAGCATTTGAGCACGGGTTTCGCGTCTTTTCCAGTAGTGCCGCTAGTGTCGCATGTTTGCGATTGTATCAAGCAGTGCCGCAGATGAAGCGACTCTAGCGGTTTGACTGAGAAAGGTACGAAAAACCGTGCCTAAATGCTACTGTGGTGACGGGCCTTCAGTGACCTTGATGTCGAGCTATGTAAAAACCACAGTACTTAGCCGACTGGCACGAAGGTTCCACCTTAAGCACAAAAATTCGTCAGTTATCACAAACCAAAATAAATGATCCGCAAGTTAAATGCATTTCCTGATTCTTTGTTGCACACTTGACACTTTGTGGTATTCACCCATTAACTCGCAGTTAATGCATCCTTATGCAAACATTTCCAGATAATCTCAAAACAGCTAAAGATTAAGCTGTTTGCTCCCAAAAGAGCAACATTGAAATTCCAGATCATTGGTCCAATTTCTCTGTTGTCAGTTCCTTCAAAAAATATTCGTATTTTTACGTACAAATATAACTTTCTTAGTGTAGGAAGAAGTTTTCAGATATCCAACATGAGTTAGAAAATCAAAACTTACACATTTCCATCCGTACTTTGTTTTCTTACAGATACCGTTCGTTCATGGATCAAATGATCAATGGAATATTTTAGATCTTTCAAACAACGATCTCAACGGTAAATGCTGTACTCATTGATGGATATTACGTACACACCAGTTGCGCAATTGCACATGGTTCCGCAAGGGGTTCAGTTTTGGGCTATTCTCTTCCTACTATACGTAAACAATATGCGAGCAGTTCTCTTTGCGGATGATACGAACATTCTTTGCAATAAAGAGACCGTATATAATACAATATCAGATGTTTTAAAATTAGTTCCCGTAATAACCAATTAGTAAACAAAAGGAAAACAGTTTCAACAATTTTCGCATTCAAATAAACAATTGTATAGTCCATTGAGAATGAAGTATACTCTATTTTCATTCCAATTAAGACATTCCTTTAAAAATAGTGACATTGATGTTGTGGTAACAAAATTTTCAGTCATTTTCAATTCAATCAAGCAATAAGTGCAACGGCAATTTTACATAATTTGAACACAATATTAAGTTCATTATGCTGCGCGTCAGAATTATTTCAAATTAGCAGAACCCGGCAGACGTCGTGCATTCTCTTTTTCCTCTTTCTCTCCCTCTCTTTTCACTTTTCCCCTCTTTTTTTCCTCTTTCCTCTCTTTAGTATATTGTAGATCTCTCACGGAAGCTTCTGTCTCATTCATTCATTTACTTTTCATATGAGATTTTTAACACTTTTCTTCGTTAAAAATAAATTAAAAACCTTGCCCTGACGATAACGAACGCACACCCACAAATTATCAATTGGGTACAGTATTCGAAAGTTATCGTTTACCATACATTCAACGATTATTTTTAATATATATCATAATATATATCATTAATATATATCATAATAATATCAATATATATCATCATTTCAATCAGCGTGATACTGCTTGTGTATATTTCGAATATTCATTTCACTTGATATATGGGATAATTATTCTAGACAAAATGATTCTATGTAGCTTTCAGACATTCAGATTACAAAAGAATTGTACGAATAATAAGCAAATTACACCGATGTTGATTCTTTATAAGCCGTTCTTATTAAGCTAGGAATTACCTGACCATTACCTTCTCCTCTTGATTTACGAATGTTGGTTTTGCTAAAAATATTTACTCAAGGGAGGAACATATATTCAGCGCATGCTATTTCCAAAACCCTCAAATTCTTCGAGTGTCGTGTCAATAGCTTACAACAAAATAATTGACATTCGTGTACATTATTTTGCACACATTGTCAAATGGCATTAAACTATTAACGTCGATATATAAGTGTAAGTGAGAAGTAAAATTGTTTCTACTGCAGCTAATATCTTTTATACAGTTAAGAAGACTTTACCGGAGCATCAAATAAGTAATATGAATGTCAACAATGATATTTAATGTATTAATTACATTGGACTGTATACACAACCAGCAACAAGTATTTTTACCTCAGCTTCTGGGATTATTTCCCATCTCGATCAGGTTTTGAATCCAGTTTCCTGATCTTTTGAGCTATCGAGATGGCCTCTGGTTCTTCTGCATACAAGTGTAACTCACGATCAGTACAAATCTTCTTGAGTGCAGTGAAATATGATATACAAATTACTGTTCTCCATGCCACGGCAGAAGTCAATTCCTTGCGAAGAGGTGATGGCAGTAGCTCAGTGCATCAACTGATGTCACTGCAGCGCCTCTGACCGGGAGGTCCTAGGTTGCGGCAGGATTTTCGACACTAGCTTTTCAGCTAGGTCGATTCAGTCGCTGTCTGGAGGAGAATTCTAGCGGCCGGCTGCTCTGATCGGTAGTTTTCCGTGGTTTCTCCGATCACCAGGCGAATGCCGGAGCAGTACCCTAACAAACGGGCCACGGACCGCGCACGATCTGTCCTTCCTCTTCCTTGTCCTATCCTCTCCCCTTACACACACACACTAACATGCATACACTACCACATATTCCGGGAAGACCGGTCGGGAGCTTAGAGCTTGTCCCGGCTGGGCGGTGCCGTTGGTGGGAAGTCCTGGTTAGGGAACCCCAGCCGACGGTAGGTCGGCGCCGGATCTCGCCATCCAGCGGGGAAGATCACCGCCATCTCCCGAGAAAAATATGCACTACACTAACGGGACTAATGACCAAAGCAGTTGACGCGCCCGGAAACGAAAAAATCAATCAATCAAATTCACGAAAGAGGGATAATAGCCCAAACTTATGGCTGATTTGCCGTTGTAAATAGTTTTTATTACACCGTAGTGAATATTTTGTTTTAAATTCGTGCCAAAACCCTCTTTTCCATCTGTATATGGGTTAGGGTGGGGATCCCTGATGGCAAGAAAAGGGCATATAATACACATCTCCATAGACATAGAATGTGTCACACGCCGTTTTAACTGTTTTTAACGTTAAATCAATCTGATACCTTATTTGCCAGTTCGTATTTGAAATTGATCCCCATCTGACTCCTTAATCTTCATTTACTGCTTGCATTTCAGTATCAGGAGACAATATAAAGTCCTGTGCTGAACAATGAAAGTCGAGTTGGTTTTCAGTTTCTATTTTGAACTTTGTTGATCAACATGAGATCATTTACTTCTCTGCATCGTCCAATGACAAACTTTCATGTTCAAACCAGAAATATAGATCATTGTGGACTCTATTGTAATCAACACCTTCAAGGATCGCTATGATAACTTTTTGATCGTGCACAAATACAAACTTTTTGTTGGGTGTCTATCTAGTTTCTTTCTCTTTTTTACCGCGATTTATTAGTTATCTTTGAGAAACTACAGCAATTTAACAACGAAATAGTTCATTTATCTTTACTAATTATGTTAATGATGTTTTGTCTATGTGCTAGGATATGTGTATAATCAGATTGCTGCTGCTTGTAACTTATTAATATTATCCTTTATTCATACTAAAGCTGTACAAAAGAAATTATTACTATGTTCGGAGACGATTACATGTTTTGAATTTGCAAAAACTATTCCTACTGTTTCAAAAACTTTATTCCAGTTATTCAGGAAATGTGTTTATGGCAATTCATAGTTGATATGTGTATTTTTGTATCTCTGTAGAACAGATTCGGGGCCGGTTTCACCAGCGAAGTAAGAGTTTACTCGGAGTAAATCATGCTTACGCGAGTAACTTTTGGAGTGTTTCACCAACACTTCTCGAGTGCAAATGAGAATCTTTACACGAGTATATTCGAGAGTAACTTTACGGTGAAAATCCGTCGAGTAAGTACCGGAGTAAACTCTCAGTTTCAACGTGCGTGTACCTCCGACGTGTTATGGCTCGACGTTTGCGAATGATGGTATTTGAAGACGATTCCGGCGATGATTCGGAATATTATCCTCTAATGTGAAGACAACGATAGATGTGGGAAGGAATGAATTGTTTTCCAATTATGACAATCGAGATTTTGTCACGAGGTTGTACTTGACCAAACCTATACCTACTGTACTATACATTTACTTATAGAACTAAACGCAATAAAAAAAAATGGGAACCTCTAGAAAACGAGAACAAGGGCGAGGCTTTGCGCTCTTTATAAATCGTACGTAGGTCAACCAGCTTGGAAGGAAATTCAGGTTAGACTAGAAAAACCAAATTATTTCGGCCGAAGCGATCACACTCCACAAAATTCGAACAAGAAACAAAATTCAGATCTTGGGAAATTTTCCTTTTGTAACAGAACAATTAAAGATTGGAACAGTTTACCCGCAGCAATTTCAAAGCTTTTCCTCTAAGTGTCGAAGTTTAGAAATAAGTTAGAACAATATGAGAGTAATAGACATTAAATGAGTAAGTGCTGTGAAGTGCGGTGAAGTGCTGTGTAATTCAGTGTAGTGTGCAGTGCAGTTAAGTGAACGCGATCAATGAAATTAAAAAATTTAGCCAATATTTATGTAGCTTGTATTAAATTTTACATCACCGACATATAATTATTATATCATGACAGTTGAAATAATTGTTATAATACTTAATATTAGTGATAGTATGATTATTGCATGTTCGGCTTGTACTGTACTCTTATTATTATTATTATTATTATTATTATTATTATTATTATTATTATTATTGTATTATTGTTAATTAACTGCCACCGGGTCATACCCAATTACAGTTCAAATAAATGTATGTAAATCATCAGCTCTTCTATTTTGAAGAATTGAAGCGAAATAATTTGCATACTAAAAATATATTCAAGTAGTAGAATTATTTCATAAACTATTATTTCTGAATTGTAGGTACCCATTTACAGGCAATCAGTCAGAATCAATCAAAACAGGATATTCTATTAAAAATCATTTAAATCGTGCAAGTACGTATTTTATTTGTGAAGTAAAAACTCATCGAGTACATTATGAACTGTGGAGGACTTTGTAAATTTATTTTCACCGATGTGGATCGAAATAAAAAGTAAATATATGACAAGAAAGGAAAAATAAGAACAATAAGAACTTATTTATTTAATCAAAAACAGTAATAAACGGTAATAATAAGAGAACGTATGGGGAGATCATCTGCGTACGTTTTCTGAGTCCAGAATCCTTCCCAACGTTTTAACTATAAATAGTTGAAAGATGAATAAAAGATTTAAAAAATAAAACAAAATAATAAAATTTTAAAAATGCGAGTTAGCAACAATTTGAAAAACTATACATTTTCGTACTAGTTGGTAATAATATACATTCGAAAACTAGACTAAGAAATATTAAGAAATAAAACAAAAACTAAGAAATAAGCTACGCTATCTCAAATACCACACAAGACTAACAGCAAGACGACAGATCTCCAAATCTGAAATGAAAGGAAATAACCAGAGGTTCCCGTTGGTCCGCAATGGTTCACAGCGTCACTCACGCTCACGGCCTCTGCTGCTGTATATGAAAAATTGCGGGTTCGCGGAGTAAATTGGGGAGTATGTACTCTAGAGTAACATAATCCTCCAGAAGGTGTGAAACGCTTATATTTTACTCGAGAGTAACTATCGTGGAGTAATGCTTCTTAACTACTCTTAACTTTACTCGGCTGTTGGTGAAACCGGCCCTGGTGGTCATTTTAATGTTAGGTGTGATTGTTTGCTTAATGCTCTTTTATTTTCAATAGAGTGATAAAAAGCATATTACAGGTGTATCTATTTGTATACATATTCATAATGTTGATGTGAACTTAAAGGAAATATACGAAATAAAACACTATTACTTGACTTCACCTGTACATCACTTTCCAATTTACCACCTTTTTCTTTACGTATAAATGTCACATTAACATAACAGAATAATTCAATAGTAATAAAAACACTTTTAACAGTTGCATTTTAATGTGCACTTTTGTCATTTATTAGAAAAGAAGACTTGCAATTCAGTTCAGTATTTGTTGAAGACGAAAAGGATGCAGAAGAAGTGAGTGCAATTATTATTATTATTATTATTATTATTATTATTATTATTATTATTATTATTATTATTATTATTATTATTATTATTATTATTATTATTATTATTATTATTATTATTCCATTGCCATGCATTGAATTAGTCTGTGTACCTCTCGAGAGCTTTTTGCTACTGGTTGCCTGTATTCGAGCCATGGTAGAAAGAGATTGTGAGCTAGTCCGGCGCAGCAACAGTTTGCGTCACGAGCCACGTGACCACAACACGGGCACTTCGTTTGAAAAGCCAGACTAGACGCTCGCCGCCATGCACAAGGAGAGCGTGAAGTGTTCTGATATATTTTGAAAGTGGTATAAAGTGACAGTTTTCAACGGTGACCAACCAAAAATAACATGAAGGTGTAATTGATACAAAAGATGCAATATTTTAATTTCAATAACTTTTAACATGGTTATAATTTTGGTATGTGGCTGCATGTAAAATTTCCGCTAATATTGTGACGCAAACTGATCTGAAGCTCATTCGCTGAAGACGGATACAATGCCCCTTAGCAAACCCATGCCTTTTCACCATAGGTCGAGCTATGTTGACCGTTCGTGCTCGCTCCCTTCATCAGAGCATGCTTCCGCCACAAATATCTTTACTGAGGCAAATTCCCCTGGTCTGAATAAACGTGTTTCAGTCCTTTACAAATTCACGACGTTGGGATTTGGCTTCTTGGCAGTGTTTAATAAATACAACAAACAACAAATATCCCCCGCGGCGAATTCCTACACTCTTTCACTGGCTCCTCTACGATGAGTTCAAGAACTTATCTATTGAATTAGTATGAATATAATATACTCATTATTTAAGTTCATGCATTCAAAGATAATTTTAAATTAAAGTAATTACAAGAAATGTTCTCGATAATTTTATTTCGTAAATATGTATATATGTAATTGGTATGAGCCTTTACATAATGGCTGTACACCCTTAGAATGATCCGGATGTAAATAAATGCGCATTAGTGCATCATCTTATTGGTTGGAAAAGATTTGTACGGGTGTACGGGCAATGTTTAGCTGTTGGAAATAGTTGTCGAAATTATGAATTCCCTTGTATGCATGCGTCTTTGCAAATACAAGATGTTTAGAAAGACAGAAACAATTATAGTATCCAGAAAACAGTTACTGATAAGCGAATAGGGCCACTGTTCTTAAATATGCTATCTCGGCAAAAGCGAAAGAGTCATTTATTGGCGACGAAGAATTCTTATACCCGTCTCCCGGGTGCTGACGGCTTTATCGACGGTTCACTCAAAATAAAAGTTCTGTATATAGCGTTCGTTGCGCTTCGTAGAGCAGTCAGTTCCATTCGCTTCGTGCGGCAAGATGGGCGTGTCGTTTAATGTATTTATTTTTGTTGGCGTGCTTACACTTTTTAATGGCGGATGCTGTGACAACCAGTTTTTTCAAAGCTTAAGAGAGTTTAACTTAACACGTGCTGAAAAAAGTACAGTTGTAAGTGAATGTTCTGCCGCAGACGGAGGCGGGTTCTGCCACAGACGCTCTTGATATTTCATGGACACGTACCACACAAGCAGCAGTCTCGTGCAATTTGTTACTTAGGTAGGAAATTGCTGATGAATACTGTTTCTTTCTCATCATAATAATTCTACTGCTGAACAACGACTACATTTTGAATGCAATTCGAAAATAAAATAAGAATTTTAATGGCAAATTCTTTTAATAAATATATAGTTCTTTTGTTTATTCATGAAGGTGCAGTGAGTTTACACGCTCTTCCTATATCTTCCTTTATACATTACAATTTCCTAATTTCTCCTGGAGCATCCTGATGCATGGCTTCAAAGCGATTTCTCTTTATGTTCAGGGTGACGCAGGGAAAGGGGAAATTTAAGTCGATGTTGGCAGCTCAGTGGAGAACAATAAGTGGGGAGACGACGTCATCAACCGAGTAATAACGGATATTTACTTGCAAAGAAGCACACCTTCTATTTGCAAACAAATAGTTAAAATGCACTGGTGTACGAATACTTTTTACACTTACTGTACGCGTCGAGGCGTGTGTTTTGTGTGAAGAACATTCTGGACAATTCGAGCGAATGATTTTGTCACCTAGATCGCCCGACATGAATCCCAGCGAACATAATCGAGAGGTCAGTTCGTGCACAAAATCCTGCGCCGGCGGCGCTAGCCGAATCCGTTTACTACGCTCCGTGAAGTCACGAAGGTTAAGCGAAATCGAGACTCGCGGGTTCTTGGTTGGATGACCGGCCAGGAACCCCGGAATCTAACGGCGTCGAGCCCCTGGCCGAAGGGATAAAATGCACTGACTGCGACGTGACGAGACTTGACAAATATAGTAACTCAGTATAGTAATTACTCAGTAACGGAGGATTACTTCAAAAGAAAGCGCTCAACGCCCAACAAGGGTTAAGAGACGCGTTGCATCAACAACGAAGCAACAAAAAAGAAGAAACACTTTCGCAATTATGGGCGGCTATACAGGCAGCTCGGTTCAATATTTCTGCAGAGAACTTCCAACGATTTGAGTCAATGCCACGTAGAGATGCTGCACTTCGTCGGGCAAAAGGAGAGAATATTAGGAGGTATCCTATGATTTCTGTTACCTCAGGGTATGCTTCTATGACAGGATAGTGAATATTTTCATTTTGGGATCAGGTGGAAGAAGCAAAATATCAACTCTAGGAGCACTGTCATGTATAACAATACATATTATTATGACCATATACAAAATTGACATACATATTTCAAAACCTTACAAGGCAATGTTAAAACCAGTTTGGACCTATTGGATACAACTCTGGGGAACAGCTAAGCATTCGAATATTGAAATTCTGCAAAGATTTCAGTCGAAAGTTCTGCGATATATAACAATTGCACCATGGTATGTATTACATTCTAACAATACATTACATTCTGATTTGCAAATTCCAACTGTCCATCAGACCATTACAGAATATAGTAAAAAATACAAAAAAAAAAAGACTTAAAAACCATTCAAATTACCTTGCAGTGAACATGATGGACAACAGTAAAGACCTCAGAAGATTCAAACGACACCACCCTCTCAATCTCAGCCATAGATATAAATAAAATAGTAACAAAGATGACAATGTAATTGCAATGGTAATTGAAAAGTGTAATAGCTGGATTGTTTAAAAAATTCAACTTTTATGGGATGGGATTGAAAACTTGCGCAAATATTTTCCTCCATACGTCATATACAGTTTTCACTGTTTTTTGACCAAATAAATCAATATCAAATTTTTCTTTCCCCATGTGAACTGTTATAATAATTCTAAAAAAATTCACAGAAATTTACTTTTTTGAAAAAACTAGTAATTAAGTTTAATTTAAATTAGTTTTAGCGTAATTAGCGCTTGAAATTTACGGATTTTTTCTCTCAAAAACAGCTCCAATATTTCTTTACATTTTCTCCAAATATGTAATAAGGGACGGTAAAAAATATGGTAATAAACTGGTGGTGCTGAAGAATGGCACAGACTTTCTCACGCTAGTTTACTTTAGAAACACTAATTGTACTAATAAACACTACATACCTCTGAAATAAATTTGATATGAATTAATGTCAGCATTTCAGTTTCCTGTGAAAGTGAAAGATATCCAGTTTTACCCTGATAAATCTGAAAGATCTCAGTGCAGAAACTAAAATTCAAAAAGCACTACTAATTTTCATATTTTACTTCAGAATTCCCAATCCGAGTGAAAGACATAAATGACTCCATGCTAAGCAAATGCGACTCAATAAAGGAAGAAAGAGACCATAAAATATTTTTTTGCACCCATGTTATTTGTCAGAAGCTACTGAAAAAAAAAAACTCCAAATATACTTCAAGTGTAAATATCACCATAAATAAATATGTAGTACATAGATTTATGCCAAAAAAAACAACTTGAAAATGGATGATAATAACAACTCCACCTGGGGAGGACACGACATAATTCGTGGTGGAACTTGAGTACGCTCGTGAGCCAGAGAGCTATGTCGGCGGTAGCATAGCTAATAGTAGGGCCTCCCTTGCTGGATTGGTTGAAGGTGAGGGTCAGACGAAGAAATACTCCAGAGGAGAGCCTCAACGAAGAGGCATCTTCGAAGAGGAAAGGTGGCTCACCCAGCACCTGATTCGCAGCGGGCGGCTGCAAACAGCGTCAGAGTCCATGGAAGGGGCGGCTGCGTTCATAGAGAGATAAAGTAGAGAGGGAGGGGTCGTGAACCTTTGAACTTCCTCTTATCGGCCCATGGTGGATCTAGGAGAGAAAATGGGTCCAGGCCCCTGATTAGAGTGGAGGCCCGAACCTTGCGTTAGCCAGTGAAGGAGGCTGCCTTCAGCAGTCATTAAAAATCTCATAGGGTTTAGTAATGCGGGCTGGTGATTGGTGGGACCCCTGCTGGACCCTACGGCGGATGTCCTGAGGCAACTGGGTCGCAGTAACGGATGACAGGAAATAGCCTATAGGTTAAGTGAGATCTGTGAACTGGAACTTGCTTCCTGCAAAACTTTCCTTAAAGCCAATGAGCAAAATGGATAGAACAAGAAATATACTGAAGATTAAAGTGCCTTGCTCTACACTGTCAGAACTTTCGGCATTACTTTTAATGTAAAGGTACACGAAAGTAATTATGTGCGTACATTAAATTTAATGTACACGTACAGTAAATTTAATACACGCGCATTAAATTTAATGTACTTGTACAATTAAATTAATGTACGCATGTGCATTGAATATACTGCGCGATTACATTAAATTTACTGTAAGTGTACATTAAATTTAATGTACCCATGTACAATAAATTTACTGTAGTGTAAATTAAATTAAATTTACTCATGTACATTAAATTTACTGTAGTGTAAATTAAATTAAATTTACTCCTGTACATTAAATTTACTGTATGTGTAAATTTAATTTAATTTTTACGTACTTTAAAATTTCTGTACGCGTACATTAATTTACGTACATGATAATTACTTTCATGTATTTTTGCATTAAAAGTAATGCAGAAATTTCTGACAGTGTGCTTTCTACTTCTCCTTCCAGTGCAAATTTTTCTACCCCTAAAACATGACAACCAGTACAGATGAATGATGTTACATATTTACAAATTTCGTATCTTTCCTATGGAATAATGAAATGATGAGTTGTAATTTGGAGGACAAATGGAGTAAAGTTAACATGTAGTCAATTAGTACAGCAGTAATCCTGAGTCATTAAAATGAGGCAAAAATTAAATCTACGTGCCACGGGCGTTAATTTGTTGTAAAGATCGTGGGTGACAAAAATCCTTTTTATTGCTAGTATTATTAGAACCCTTATAATGCCCTTGGCGCATAAATAACCATTAACTTGTTTACCAAATATCGAATTAATCTCACCACGAATTTATTTAAGGAATGTGGAAGAATGAATAATATTTTACTTTTATTACTAAACAAAAATTTATTTTATTAAAAAATACAAAACTATCAGTACTTGAGAAATGAAAAATTGACAACTTATTACAATATACTCTTCATTGTATTTTGTGCATATTTGTTGACAATTTAAAAACTGCAGAATCACATTTTTCCACCTTTTTATGGTCTTTTGTCTCCTGTTAGATTTATTTTCATAATTTCCCTGAACGTAATAATTTTATTCTTAATAAATAATATTTATGCATTACCTTTTTAACAAATTAACAGTTTAACAAATTACAATAAAAAGGAACAGAGGCAATGGATTTGCTTGTACATAGGCACTGAGTACAAAAAGGAGAAAGATACGTGCACAATAAAGAATAAAATGAGAAAGAAAATTGTTTTAATGTAAAATAAAACTATTAGTAATATTATTACTAGATGGTAGTTTATACTTATATAATGTTACCTCTCTTCTTCGGTCATTCTAGAAATTACTAAATCAGAAAAACTATTTGGTTAGTTAGGATACAATCCATTCTCTATTTAACAATATCAATTTTGACAATGTTTTCTTTAATGCAATTTTATTGTTACTTAAAACAGAGACGAACCGTTTATTAAAAATTCTCGAAGTTATAACTACTTTTTTTAATATAACTACTTTTTTCTCAAATGTTCTATCGATAGTAATAATTTATTTAATGAAACATTATTTTTAATGTAGTGCATAATAGTAATACAATTCCAACTTACCTACGTATGAATTCGAGGGTTGTTTGTAACGTTGCAAAATAGGTATATGTAAAAACGTAATAGCTGGCAAATAATATTATCTCACCTTCAATTACTTCTTTACAAAATACTGGAACTTTTTGTTCCAGGATCAGTTATTTACTTTGAACTTACTATGTAACACTCATTTCCTGAACTTCAGTTTTTTGTCTAATTTGTTTGGTCCATTATATTTAAACACTCACTTGCAATCTGCAGCACAAATATATCAATAGGTAGAGATTAACCAATTTCACATTTCATGAAAATAATATTATATAATATTAATAATGAAAATAATATTAAATAAATAATACTGATTAATAATCAGACTTTACCTTCACAAATCCAATATGCCTAAATTGCTTCAGCTCCTCTCGATGTTAACCGCCTACCGCTCTAGGAAACTGCTGTGATGAGAACAGGAAGTGAGGAATAACATTTATACGTTTCACACGTTTTCATATTAGAAAGTCATGACGTTTTTTTTATTTTGCACACGTTTTAGAAAAGACTACTATTGCTCTACTACGTAAGAACACGACTGCAACATTTCAGAATACGAATGAATGCGAAACACCTTGAATATCTGAAATAGGCGGGCGGCGAAACCCGTCACCCTTTGTGTTGCTGCAAGGGACAGGAAGGGTTCGGAATTTCCTAAGCCGCACCCAAAATAAACCCAGACGAGACCCGACAGTTGGCAAACGTTGCCAAAACGCAGCACGACTGCTAATATTATATGTTCAAATACAATATTAAACTAAATGGTTTTGTAGAAAAAATGATAAAGTATTGTACATAAAATATAAAGCTCAAACAAAAATATATTTTAAATTTATTATACGTTAGTTTAAATAGTAGAAGAAAATATTTTTAATAAGTTTTTAAACAGTGTCTATGTTCCATGTGTTCCGTAATTTTGCATCAAATCTGGATGAATTTTAATTAAAACCTTAAATTTAATGACATATTAATCTCTCTTTAATGTAAAAGTACCAAGTTTCATGTACTGATGTACATTAAATCTACATTGATTTTAATTTATGCATTACATTTAATGTACAAGAACATTAATCACCATTTTAATGTGCAAGGTACATTAGTACAATGTACAGTGGTACATTAAATCTACATTAAATTTAATGTGATTTCCGACAGTGTATCAATATCATATATCTGCTCAGAAACCGAACTAATGTCACCTTGATGTCACCTGTATGGCCTTCCCAAAGACCCAAAACCGGCAGTAGTGTGAAGCCATCGTCAGAGTTGGGCACGGGATGAATTGAAGGTATTGTGATACTTGTACTGTTCAAAAGCGAAAAATGGAGCTACAATAGAAGTTTTGAAGAGGAGAGCGGAACCCAGATATGAGATCTAGCCTAGATTCAAAGAAGCTTGTCAGTCATACGTACTCAGTTGTGGAAAATTCACAGCAGAACTAATTGCTGACTATCAAGGAAAGGCGGAGGGCGTTCTTCAATCAAGCAACCCGCTTGACGAACATTTAGAACCATCTAAATCTAACTCAATTGAAGCGATTTTGCCATTGCGTGCTATGGGATGAGGGAAGTGTTCAGAAATATAATAGAACGTTCATAATAGTGGAGCTTCAAAAGCGTGTACTTTCTCACCTCACTGGCGGTGAAGTAATATATATTGTGACATACCAGACTGTCACACAATATTTTGATTGGAATTGGGGACAAGAATTTATTAAATTCTTCGTAAAAAGTGTAAATGTTGAGGTTATAGGCATGCAGGCAGGGCGTTCCTTAGCAACCAGGGAAGCGGAAGTAAATAAACATAGCGCGGCAAGTAACGGACAGAAGATTGTGATAGAAGGGTATGTAGGATTGGTGGTAAACTAGTAATGGGGTATGACGTAGAAGGAAACTGGAGATTGTTTTGTAAAACAAGAGACAGGAAGTAATGAAAGTTATCGAGGGTTGAACATTTTGTAATGGGTGATGAGCTTTAGAACGCATACCGTGCACATCGTACTTCAGAGGTCATTGTAAATGACATATGCGAGACTTGGTGGAATTTTGCGGGAAATAATTGAACAATGAGGACTTATATTTTGTATGTAATTCTATTTGGAAATTTGAATAACTCTGGCACCGGGAGTAGTAAGTGAAACAATTAATAAGTTGAGAAGGACATTGATCCGGCAGCGGACTGAGAACAAGATACAAGAGAGAAGATTGGTCGGAGCGGTGGATTCTTCCTGGCTTCATCGTCCAAGAGCGCATGGATATATAAATAGTAAGAATAATACCGCTATATACATTTTTTACAATCGGTCATGACCAGGGTGACATTTCATGTCAAAAAGAATTAATTCAGAAATAAACTTATAACGTTCTCATTCTGAAAAAGAAAAGCTGATTATAATTTCTTTAGCATCTTGTGCAATCCACAGTTTAATAATTTCTTTCCAGAAACAAATTTCAGATTCCTCGCTTCTTCCGTATGGAGGGCGGATCGATTGATCTTTTGCCAGGAAGAAAGTAAGTACCGGCGACGATTATTTCCGTAAGAACCCAACCGGCAGAGCTAGTAGGATAGTTATTTCCCTTTAGATGTGTTTGCGGGAAATTTAAAATCGCAACCCTTTCCTGGCGACCAAAAATGATATAAATTTGGAAACCGGTTGCAGAATTGACAGAAACGGAAAGCGTTTCAATATATATATATATATATATATATATATATATATATATATATATATATATATTGTGACGTTCGTGGCCTGGCCACAAACTTACACGGCACCCACACATCTTCGACGGTGACGGAGTGATTAATAACATCGGAAGAGCAGCACGGAAGAGAAAAGGCGCGACCTGTCGGTGGCGGCCAGAAGCAGCGGCGGGGTAATTTCGACGGAGGGGCGGCATAGGGGTTCTATGACGTCAGGGCCGCATTTATACAGCGGAGCGGCGAAAAGCTGCTTCTTTCTCTGTTAATCCGACGACACGGGCGAAAGGACTAGTTCTATGAGTCTGGTAGCGTAGGCGAACGCGTAAGTTCTCTACGAATTTGGTAGTGAAAGTGAATAATTGAGTGGTGTGAGCGTGGAGGATTAGTTGGTATAGGAATGTGATTGCAATACGAACATATTGGTAATCCGCTGCAAGCTCGTCAGAAAGAAAGCGGTCAGAGCGAAGTAAGAACAGTAAACTTTTTTTTTTTTTCAAGAGTGCTCATTTCGTGCAGAGGACAGTTTTGTGAAATCCAGTGGAGACTGCGTGTATTAGCGCTGCAGCCATCCGAAGTGCAGCTGCGACGCCCAGTGTAGTAACGCAAAGATCCGATTTTGCGACGCGCCAGAGACTTGGAGCGCGGGCATACACGTTCGTGGCGAGGACGAAAAAAAGAGAAGAGGGGAGCCGGGAGCGGATGAAGCGTACGAGAGAAGGGCCTGGTTTGACCGATCGCGTGACGGACGGGCGAAGCGAACGAGAGAAGGGCCTGGTTTGACCGAACGCGTGACGGACAGGTGAAGCGTACGAGAGAAGCTGGAGTGACGTCGCTGCGACACCGGGCAGCGGGAGTGCCAAGGTCGCCTTCGAGCGAACTGGAGAGCGCCGTAAAGGTAACCGAACTTGCGACTTTTCGTGCGAAGATTGGTGCGGACCAGAAAGTGGATAACGGCAAATTTGCGTGGTAGTTCATGTGAGAAACTCCCTAAATTCAGTATAGAAAGACTGTCACCTTTTAAACAAATTCGTGGAGGTTTAAATTCTGCTAAAAGTATGCCTTGTTTGATTTTGCCAAAGGCCAAAACCTTGTACAATTTTACGGCAATGTTATGTAACTAACTGGCTTCATTCTGTGTTATTGGGGAAAGATTAAGTTGTTCCACTATTGGATGAATGTGTATATTCTTTTTTATGATTTAAATTGTACGTATTATAGTAGATTTCCATGTTACTTTGTTACATTACTTTCTCATACCCCAAAAGATCCTGCCCCCCGAGATATTTAAGCTCGAAAGAGCATTCTATCAGGGCGTTTCCACGAGTGGAGGCGTTCCAATATATATATATATATATATATATATATATATATATATATATATATATATATATATATATGAGACGAGCTCTGATATGCGCCCCAGCGAGGAAGCAGAACCCCAGGCAAAAACGCCCAAGATAAATCGCGGGTGTTTACCACTTCGAATGTGGCGCGTTGGTACGTCGTCGTCTGACGTCAGCCGCGGCTGAAGTCGGACGTAACGAGTGGTCGCCAATGATTTCTCGGGGCGATAAGCGCTGGAAAATTAAATCCTGCGATTGGCCCGTTGATAGAAAAACGAGGGAACAGTCTCCGAGGGGGGGAAGGGGTTCCCGGGAAACCGGACAGTCGGAGAAAGGCCGCCGGAGAGTTTTGATAGAAATCGCAGAACATTCTGAGACAAACCGCCGAACAGTCTGATAGAGATCGCCGAAGGGTCGAGTATACGATCATTACGTCGCAACTACGCCGCATCGCCAAAGCGGAAGGCTGAGGCGACATTCCTGGTGCAACACAGCCAAAGAAGCAAGTTTGTTGGGAACGGAAGACGGGCGTAGAGGCACGGCCGTTCTACGGGACGACCGGAGAAAATTGTACTACTTCACGGGCGAACGGAGGCAGCATCAAGCGAGCCAAGGAGCAGCGCGGACCGGCGAGCGTATAGCGCAGCGAGCTGGGCGAGGCCGAGCGTCACCGCGGCGCGAGCAGCCGTTCGCAGCGATAAGCAGCCGAGGTCGGTCACTGCGTTGGCCGAGGTCCAGGTTACGTGTTCCCCAATCGCCGAAGCGTGAGTACCCGTGCGACATTCAGACCGCGAGGTCGTAATATTTCCAAAGGTGTGATTAAAAAGGTATAACTAGGAAGTATTCTTGCCGAACGCTTAACACGGGAATTCAGTTCGATCCAACATAATGGAACGAACAGACTGAAAGAACATTTTAGTGCCAAGATCAGTAGGTTTGCATAAACAATTAAATTGCCCGAGTATTGTAATTAGCGGGCAAGATATGATTTTTGAGTATTTAAGGTAGGGAGGTTATTGTTTATTTGCACAAGATGGAGCAAGAACGTTAATCCAGACTTAGGATTATAATTATAGTAGAAATAGGATTGCAATTTGTTTAATATAATCTAGTGTGTATGTGTATGTGCCTCTGGAAAAAGTTTAAGAATACATGCCTAATTTTACCAGAGCCATCCAAGTGTTTCATTAGAATTTGATCCGCCCTGTATTCTATCCATTGCAAGCTACCCCTTATTTGCCTCTCACAGGCAAGACGAACGAACAACCTGACAGGCCTGGCGTCGGAGCGACAGTAGGCTGCCGCACGGCGTTGGTAACGCCCGAGCGGTGCTTCACACCCTCAGGGCTAACGACCCCTGATCAAAGACCAGGTTGCATTGTGTGCGGCGCGCCGGAGGCCAGTCCACGGCGTGTGTGTTCCGTCACATAATTTGGCGCCCGAACAGGGGACCCGCATATGTTGGCATTTACTACGGAGCGCGATAGACGTGCATCCATAGCGCCCACGCGGGTATTACCTTATCAAGTAGTTTTTTTTGTTTCTACGCGTGTTTCGTCAGTCATTTAGCGGACGCGCGAGGCGCACATTTTGGAGGAGATTTCTTATCTTATTATTTTCAAGACCTGGATTTTTCCTTATTGAAATTGTGTCAACCAGTTAAATTTATTCCTACCTAATTGCAAAATTGGTAACATTTTTACCATTCCAATTAACAGATATTGGGTAGAATACAGGAAGGTCACAAACTCACAGCGGCAAACACCTTACATTGGTGAACCGCATTGTGGAAAATTGTTTTTGTTTTCAGCAGTGAATTATTGTATTTATTCAGTGTAGTGATATGTTGTGATTTTTGTTATTTTTAAAAGTGTATAGCATGCAGTGTTTCTGAGAAGTGGGATTGTCAGTCTATTCGTCATATTTCTTTCAGTACATTGTGTAGGCGTAGGGTATCATAGCGAACAAGGTAAATTCTTGTGGAAATATTTATTACTTGTAAACGGGTACTCAACTTCTCGCGATGGCAGAGAGATTTATGGAGTCTAGGGGGTTGATAGGAGAGAATCCTATAAGCAGTGATTCAGATCAGGAGTCGGAAGGACGGGACCGCGAAGTAGGGGCGTCGCCACAGGAAGAGGGAACGCCGACTGAATCAGCTCGCGGAACCGAGAACTCAGAAGTATCACCGGACGTTCAGGCGATAGAAACATCACCAGTCAACCCGAATGATCCCATGCTAAACCTAATGAGGGCACTATTGGGTAATTTCCATATAACCCTTACAAATAAAATCGAGAATATTCAACAACAGAGTCACGCGATAGCTGTAGAAATAAGACAAGACATTCAACATGTACAGCAAAATGTTCAACAAGTACAAGAAAATGTTCAACGAGACATTCAACATGTACAGCAAAATGTTCAACAAGTACAAGAAAATATTCGGCAACAAAACCAAGCATTAGCGACGGAGCTAAAAGAACAACAACATGCTTTAGCTGCGGAGTTGACGACAAAAATTAATACAGTCAACGACAAGGTCGAAGCTATTCAGCGCGCGCAGAAAACCTGGGCGGCCGAATTGAAGAATGAAGTTGATAAGAAGTTAGAAGAACAAGCGGAGAAGTTGGAGAAACAGGCGGAGAAGGTAGAAGCTGTACGAAATAAGTGTGAAGAAATGAACACTAGACTAGATGCAGTAACTGACTTCGTCGAAGCCCGCACGAAACAACATGAAGACAAGGTCGTACAAGAATTAAAGGTAATTTCAGATCGGGTGGAAGAAGGCGCGCACGAACGTTTGGAAATGCAAGCGAAACTAAACGACTTACAAGCAACGGTGAATACCATGCCTGTCGCCGTAGGTTCAACGCACCCTCTAAACTTGAACGTGCCACCTTCTCTGAAGTTTTCGGGATCTCCGGAAGAACACCCGTATTCATTTTTGAAAGCACTGGATAGTTTTATGGCTCTCAGTCATTTATCGGAGCAATATAAAACTCATTTATTATATCAGATCTTACAAAAGAATGCAAGGATTTGGTTAGAAACTTTGGAACCATTTCCGCAAACGATCCAAGAATTTAAAATAAAATTTTTAAATAGATATTGGAGCGAGGAAATTCAACTTAACTATAAAATGGCCCTCTTCGGCCCGCCCTCGCAGCTCCTGACGCCGATGTGTCGTGACTGCCCGCGCGCAGTTGAAAGACCCGCCGCCGAGCTACGTCAGCGGGGCGTCACCGCCCTCGGCCGGAGGGAAAGGCGACCGTTGCGGCCCGGCCGAGGCTGACCGCGCGCGGCCGTCACGCCTGAACAAACGGGTAGGGACTCGCCACCGCCCCTATTCTGCAGCTAGTCGGCGGGCCACTAGCCCCAGCGGGCTATAAGAGAGCCCCGACCCGACGCCAGGGCAGTCTGATAGCGACGGTGTTGGCAACGGTGTTCTGGCGAGTGGTGTACGGAATGTAGTGGTGATTAGTGCTAACGACGACCTGTGCTACGGAAACGGAACTCTCTGGTGGATATTCTACCACTCGGCTGTGTATGGGACTTCTACTGGACTTCGGTGAAACGGCTTCGCAATTGGCACACTCTACAGGTTATTCGGAACTTTGGCTATTGTACACGGGATTCTCATTATTGTATCTGGATATTGAATAATAAACCATTTTATGAAGACATTGAAGCCTTTGTTTAGATACTACACGATGTTACGCTGCCCAAGAACAAGGATGCTTCCAGCGACCCATCATTGTATAGAATCGATATGCGTCTTGGATGTGGTGGGAGAATACATTTTATGCGGAATTTGTTGAAACTGACTCAGCTGAATTACGTGTACTAAATCTTCATTTTCCGTGCTTTTTTTCAGTCGCTTGGTGTTTCAAATTTTTTTTCTGTGCAGGAGTTGGAGCGTCCACTTGTGGTGTTTGTTGAGCCGATTGAGATGCAGGAAACATCATGGACCTTCGAAGACACGGTAAAAACTAGTACTAAAACAGCACGTACTTTCTCGCCCTTTGTAATGGTCATGTAATACAACTTTTACTATAATTTCTCTCCGAATCAACACATTTTAGTCATAATTTTTTGTAAAACTCATTACAAATCCTACACATTTGGTGCGAAAATTAATTATTTTCAAGCAAATATCAACACAAATTTGACAATTATTTTGCTATTTTTCATACAGCTAAATCATGCCCAACAATGAGACGTACTTCACAGAAATTCAGGTGCTGTCTGGTGGAGCGGAATGCCATTGTTGCATTTCAATCTGATATTCCCTCAAGGCTAGCAATTTTTATTTCATATATTTTAAATAGGTTTTAAATAATTTATAGAAGATTAATTGTAAAGTATAACAAACGTTCGAAGATAAGAACGAACAAATAAATGTGAAATAATATATAAATTCTAACTTACGTAGCAACCAACTGCCTGAAATCATCTCTATTATGTTCACGAAGTGCAGGAAATTCCGAGCGGGCGACTGTGTTTGACGCCAAATTACACAAAAAATACTCACATTATCCAAAAATTCAACATGGCTGTATTTAAAGAAATTTTTATAAGCAAATTTTGTTTTAAAAATATATCTTCACAATTGTAATTGTAGGAAGTCGCCGAATTTTTTAAAATTTTTGAACACTGAGACCTTCCCCATTCTCTTACGCGCCTTTTACGCTATGTAAGGTCCAAATTTAATAAAAAAATGTGCTGTTTTTAAGAAAAAAGGATTTAAAGAAAATAAAAAATGCCCAGGTTTGACAAAATATCGCCAAAAAATTATATTTTCGAAAAATTGAATATGACATTATTCGAAGATCTGTTTCTTGGTGAACATATTTCATGAAGAAAAATGTTATCTGCGTAATTGTAGTTGTAAGAAAACGCCAAAAATTTCTGAATTTTTGCAATTTTCAAAACTCAGAATTTTCAACGCACATGAGTCCATTTTCGTGAGCATTCTACAGACTATCCGAGGTCAAAATTTAATCAAAATTGTTGGTGACATTAGTTTATATTAACGCGAAAGAAAAGGCAACAGTCATCACCTTGTTATCAGTGCGGCGTTACAACAATGAGTTACAAGCAATAATGACAGCTAATTCGTATGGGATACTAATTTTGCTAATTAAAATAGTCGCGGGTATGGATGATGCGAACAGTTAGAATTTAATGCAGATACATTTTTACGTTTTTTTTCTACTTTGGATAAAAACGCACATAAAAGATCACCTGTAAGCTGTTTTCAGCGTTATTTTCTAGTCCTAATATAAGACCATTCTCAATTAGTTCCGAAAATTCTGTAGAAAAATCTTTTACAACTATATTTGAGTCTTCCCCCGATTTGCTTAACTCTTCCATATTGTTGTCCCCTAAATTTTGAAGAGTTTAAAACTCCACAAACTGATTTGTGAGCACTTCTACTTCTGCAATTGCTCTATTGATCGTTTTGTAGGCGAATGTATATAAACATTAAAAGGTAACTTTTATATGTTTATGTGAGTAAGGGGGTGTAAGTTTAAGAAAAATAAATCGTTAATCACATTCATTTGAAATTCGTACTTGCACGCTTAAGAATGTAAACATGCAAAATCGAATTCGGATGTGCTTTCATTCTCTAACATTACCAACAGTTCTGTTTTTCCCCTTATTCACTTGGCGTTCTTCAAACTTTATATGTTCCAAGGTAATATTTTGCGTGGATTTTGCAAATTTATAATTAAAATACGTTAATACAGATGAACACTTCATTTCTTACGAATCTCTTCAAAACAGCATTGCTATTGACAATTCTGCCACGTGATTCACTTTTTTCACTTAGATATGGCAACAACCAGTGTCGCCATCCTCGTGGAAGAAAATTATGGCGCTGTGGAGCGAAAATTGCCGTTTGGTACTGGGGTTTAATGAAAGCCGCCTACATAGACCTACTTAGATGCCATTGGTGTAATTCCCGGCTTACCCACTAAGATCGCAGCGCAAAAACTCGCAAAAACAAGTTTTTGTAAATTTCGTAGGACCTTGTCAAATCAAATTATCAGTTCCCCACTGAATCCGATAACAAATTATCAGTTCTATGATCTAAATGTCTATGGTTCCCCACCAGGAGCACGAGACTAGTCGAATTGCTCCTCATGTCTCGATTGGTGGACGGGATGTGGCGTGACGTCAGTGACGGACTACCGGCTACTCAAATACCATACGGGATATAACACACAAAATGATAAATTACACGTGTAGACATAGGGTCTTCCAGCTTTCAACCTTACATTGTTTATTTTACTACTAGTGAGAACCCGTCAAAATTTGACGGTGAGATCTGAGATAAAAGTAAAATACTGTACCCAGACTAATGTTCACAATACATTGCATTGTTTGGATCTTCAGGGTATAACGAAGATATTCTGTGATGAGTTCCCAAAATTTTGAACACGTATGGCCCATGACCAGGTGACAATGCAATATCGGCACAAAAGATATAGCACTATTATACTGAAGGATATTATTTCTAAAGTTTTTTGATGTGTCATCATCTCCTATGAACAGCTGTTTGATTTCTTCTGGCATATTGCTCGAAGGTATACTTATTTTCCCATTTAAGCAACACAAAGTAAATCGTTTGCAGAATTTCTCTCACGTGAAAAGTACAAAGCAGAACAAAACTGACATCTTATAGACAATGACCCAATAGAAAACGAAACGACCTCACTGTCACGACACCTACGCTGACTTTCTCTTTACCTGCGTTCAGTTAATGTACGTTTGCGTCTTTTGGGGCGCGTGGACAACGATTCGGAATTCGACATAACCTGTAAACAACTTCACTAAAGTATTACAACCGAGCAAAACCCACTGTGCGAATGTTCTCTACAAAATACACCACAGAAGCAAATACGTGCAGTCAACACCACAATGCAATTATTACGCTGAAACAAAACTTTGACGAATTGTAAACAAATCTCAACAATCAAAACAAAACATCAAGCAGCGTGCCACCCTTTGAACACCCACAAAACATCAAACTGACACCCTTTGAAAGAAAACAATTGACTATTGATAAGCGTACTATTGAAGAATGATTTAATTAATTAATTTACACCGTAAATGTTGGTGAATCAACACAAACAGTATCTGATAACACATCTAGGGATCATATGCTTTCATTTAAAAGAAAAAATACAACAATCAGTTCACTAGAAGCTCTAAACGAAGCCATGGCAGAATACCTTATTTTTTTAAATATATAGATTCTGTGCACCTCACTTAAAAATGTTGCAGTGCGTTACTTCGTTTACTTATCTAGTATTTAAACTAAATTCCGAATCGTGCGTGCTATTGTTGACGAGTCTGTGGTTTTTCAATAATGAACTATTGTTTGCTCATAAATACATTTCACTCACGCATAAATTAAAGTTTACAATTCCTACACTTTACCACATACATCCCGTCAAAATTCCGTAATTTATTGCCATATAGTAGTCGCACAAAACATTCTGTTGGACGTTACGAGTGTGGATTACCTCAACTGTAACGTCAAAAAACCTTTTGTTGTAGGATCCCCTTGCACCAGGTCGTGAAACTTTAATTGCTTCAGTAAAACTCGAAGATTTATCTTCTACAGGTGAGTGAAAATAACTATCTAATTTGTAAATCCTTAATTTCTTGGTATTTTATAATATTTCTTGGGAAAATATATTGGGCATCGCTCTCAGGCGGGCGGCGGCTTGGGTGGGGCGGCCCGTCCGTGGCTGGTCAACAAGATGCAAAAAAATTAGATGAGATTTCCTCAATAGAAAAGGAGCGAGGAGCGAGGTTCTTGCCTGTGTGTTATTCCACACCCTTCCGACGAAAAAGAAAATAAAATGCATTTTTTTCGTAAAACAATGACACTTAATGAAGAACAGTGGTACACAAACATCTGTACGTCCATAAAAAACACAAGAAGGGCAATCCCGAAATAACGTTTCTACGGTGCATAATTGTTTGGCTTCCTGTATCCCAAAAACAATAACAAAAAAACAACAACACAGAAATAATGTTTCTAGAACTATTCTGAGGACTATAGACAACTAGCGTTTTTCTTAAAGAATGTGTGAAAATCAAATTATGTACTTTGAACAAATACAAGCAACTCAGTCCTTTGGAATGAACGTTATCCTTCCATATAATATGTGCAACAGTTATGTCCATTTACACCAAAACAATTCAGAATTGTGCATTCCTTATAACAATTCCCTTATTTTCCATTAAGGATTTACATCGAAATTTGATTAAAAGACAGCAATAGAAATTTAATTTAAAATGTAGACAATGAAATAAACATTCTGTACCACTTGTCCAAAAATTGTAAGTGAAACGAAAGATTCAAAACTGACCAAGTTTTTCATTGCTTTTGTTAAATTCTCAAGAAAGTATGGAGTATCATTCCCCAAATTCTTAAATGATAATACTAGTTCATTACCATACAAGTAATCATTGCAACATTCTACCCTCTTTACCCTGCAGTGTCATATAGCAATCCTGTCACATGCTAATTCTACATGCCATGAAATCACATTATACAAATTACAATCAGAAGAACTTCATGGATAAACATTTTGCTGAAACATTATGGCAGTAGAAATAGCTGTGTAACTGTCCTCCTTCCACCCAGCTACTTATTTCACAATCTGTGATATTGGACAATAAAATATTGCACTACCACAGAGAAACTGCAGGATCTCATCCCCAACTTTACAAAAATTAACAACTCTTGACACATTCCTTATAGTAAGAAAATTTCAATATAAGTTACAAATAGAAAGCACATAATTGTCAACAGTACCAGTTAATGAATGTGAAAGTTCACATTTCTTCAAGCTCTTTTCCCATTAATAAATAATTGGTTCACAATCCATATATGCATATTGATGATTGAAAACTGATACATTAATATGCACAAATTCATTTATCAGTCTCTTTAAGTCAACTTAGAATAATGCAACAGAACATCTTGTATTTAAAAGAACATTACACATCTAGCAAAAGTACAGTTAGAAAAAGTCACTTGCCACTTCAAATGTCAGGACTTGCACCTACAATACTTTCACAATTCCAAATTGGAGTACCGCGTCTCAATTTAAGGAAAGAGTGATTCTCTAACCTCACCCCTACACAATTCAACTATACAACCGTGAATTAACTGCTTTGTTTGCACTCACATTATCAGTTAAGTTCAAGTATATATTCCCACTCTCCCATCCAATTATATCTGCACGCCTCCGTCCCTTCATCCTGCAACGCACCTCGAACACTACACTACCTCTCATGAATTAAATGTTCCACAACAAAGTCAGGTACATTAGATTATCACATTTACCTCCTCTCATATTCATAGTGGAGAGCTACATCCCACCGAAGACCAACACAGCTCTGCTCCACACTCTCACCTCGGCACTCCGACTCCACCATCCGGTCGCTTGCTTCCACCATAAAGAAGGACTTTTGGGGCGCGAGCAAAGCCTCGACACTGCCCTCTGCACCAGCGAACTCTGTTTGCAACCCTCGAGACTTCCGCCACCGGCATGGAGCGCGCATTTCAAACCACGCCACTGCTCGCCTCCCTCGCAGCCAGGAAGCGCGGCAGCCCGTACATGGATGGGGCGTTATTATATATATATATATATATATATATATATATATATATATATATATATATATATATATACACACACACACACACACACATATTGAAATCCTCTCCTCGTTCTTTCTCATTAGCTTGTAGTAAATTGAATTATAATTCTTATCAAGTCTTACATCTGATATAGTATTTTCAGCAAGCTTAATTATGATTTGATATTGTCTTTTATCTCAGGAAATTTTTATTATCGCGTGCTAAATTACCACTCTACGAGGTCTCCGCTGATAACTTTTACATTGGGGAATTTTTTTATGGAAACGCTTACTAAAATAAAAAAGTTATTCGATTTTGTTATCGCGAGTTGGCTATCTTCAGACCGAGTACTAGAACGCGGCTACATCACGGTGTCGTCACGGCTACGCGAGAGTAGGTCCGTGTCAGTCACGTCACCGTTACGTCACGAGAGAGAGAACTCGGCGACGTCACGGTCACGTCTGGCTACGCCAGAGAGGACCCATTTGAACCGCGTCACGGCTACGTCACGAGGGAGAGTTGGGACCAAGTAGCGTTACAGCCCGGCTACGACAGAGTAGGCCCGTGGCAGCCACGTTACGGCTACGAAAGGAGGCCGCGCGACCTGAGAGCAAGAGGGGAAGGAGGTTGGGTGACGGTGGCGCGCCCTAGGTGTGTGCCGCGAGGTGCCGCGGAGGTGCTCGTGAAGAATGGGGTCTGCCTCATCACCTCAAGAGCCAAAGGTGTAGCGTCACGTTGGCGGCCGTGGATGGGAGGAGGAGCGGAAGTATCGCATACCTGCAGGCTAAATAGCCTCGGCGCCACGGCGTTGGGATATATTTAGACCAAGTGGACGCCAGCTTGACCTGGAAGGTCACGTGGTAGACGCGAGCCTCCCTCCTACACCAAGGACGGTCACGTGACGGCTACACTTGGTATAAAATCCAGCCGACGAGCTTACACGGGGGTTTTGTTTTGGAAACCTCGCGCGATGCGCAAAACTTTACGCTCAGGCTGGAACGTGTCGTGCCTCTTGCACGGGTGACGAGGTCACGGTAGTGGCGCGGGAGAAGCGTCAGTGGAGGCGGGGCCTCCCTAGCTATGTGGGGTATCCACAGGGAAATACTCAAAGTGTGTAGTTTCGGAGCAGAATTTAGTTATTGTACATCCGTGTAAATAAACTTGTACATACTTGTAAATGTCTTTTCTCCATGACGCCACAAAGGGTGCCGATATCGACGTGTTGTCCCATGGTGAGGCCTCACATGGCGATAGGCAGGGTGTGCGAAGCGTCCGTGGACAGCAGCAGGACACCCACTTCTTTAATGAAGAACGTGGACCCCTCCACGCGGCGGCGATGGTGAAACGGTTAACGTATCGAGCTGTTATGCCCAAGTTCGCGCGTTCAAATCCGATCGAAGCCGTGGATTTTTAAGGGCGAACAAAATCCTTCGAACGCCTTCATTCGGAGGGGAAGTAAAGCCGGCTGTCCCATGTTAGTAGATTTTCTGCATGTAAAAGATTCTCAAGCCTGAGCTAAATTCAAACTGCCTGTTTCGTCGCCCAAGTAATATCTTCTTTCATCCCTAGTAGGTGAAAGGAGCGTAACGAAATTTGCGTGGTCAAACGGAAGAGCAGGCGTCATGGCCTGAGTCTCGCCACGTAAAATAAGGCATTCATTCATTCCAGGACACTTGGGAGTTCATTTCATTTCAAGCTAATGTCATCAATCGCATTTCCTCTCGTTTTTTTTAAATGCTAGACCACTTTGCATGCTTATAGCAGATATAGGTGTGTTGATATACGTGTAGTCTGTTATGTATTTTCTTTATGCTTCTGCGCTTGCAGGCGCGTACTGTAGTGCCGCCAGTCCCGCGGCAGAAGGGCCGGGCGACTTGTGCCTTCGGCGGCCCTTTGTGACGGGGGACCCTGCGACGGATACAGCAGCTTTAGAACAATACTTCTGTGAGCTGTTGTGGCCGTCGCCCCCTTCGTCTGAGAGAGTCACCATCGCCACCGCTCCGTCCACCGACTACCCCCGCTCTGCCCTCCTACACGCCTCCCTCAGCTCCGTCTCCCCAGCACATTCCATCATCTCTTGCTCCACAGTGGACATTTGCACTTCACCCGTCTCCTCCCTCACACACCCTCTTTTCCCCGTTCAATCGCCTCCTTCGCACACCTCCAGATGGGACGGTCACACGCCCATTTACACTTCCGCACGCGTCCCACCGCCTACTAGTCCTTTACCCGACTCCATTCCTCCTCCTTCATTGCCGCACGCCTCCCACAGAATATGGGCTCTTCCCTTGGTGTCCCTCTGCATACTCAAGCTCTTCCCTCTCCACCGATCACCGCCGAACCCCATTCGCCCCCGCCGCATTCCATCCCCTTCTCCCTCCCTCCACACCGGCGTCGTGGCTGTTTTCTCTGACGTCGACGACGATCTCTACCTGGAGGAGCTTTGCGACGCCTTCCTAGAAGAGCTGCGGCGCGACCGTCGTATGTGTTGGTCGACCAGATGCGGCCTGCGCAAGGTATTGGATCAGGCGCGGTCTTGTAGGAAGGCGTTTTTTGTTTGTCGTTTGTAGGTGTTTTCATTTCTCTAAAGCTACACACCACCTCTTGTGACCCGCCCGCCTCCATCTTCCCGCGCTCGTTCTCAGGTGGCGCCTACCCATCCACTCGCCAGCCAGCACCCCGGAACCTGCCAGCGTGCGGGCCTGTAAACCGACTCCTCCCTGGTTCGTGCCCCGGCCGAGCAGGGATTTGAAAGACACCACACCTCGCCACAACCCTCTCCGCCGCAGCACGCTCACGTGTCCTGTTGTCACCGTGACTACGCAGCCACGAGAAAGTTACGGTGATGTCCCACCAGCATGACATAGCCGTGCCCGTACAGGTGTTTGACGGTACTTGGTCTGAAAAGGGCTCCCTCGTGACGTGGCTGAAACGGAGCTCGGTGACGTCGCCGTGACGTGGCTGCCACGGGCTCAGACTGTTGTGGTGTGGTCGTGCTGTAACGGTACTTGGTCTGAAAAGGACCTGTGACGTAGCCGTGTTCTAACGGTATTTGGTCTGAAGATAGCCAACTCCTACTACTAGTGCTGTGATGCATTTCTTCTGAGACATCTGCTTTGGATGCTGTAAGGTCAATAACTTTTCACAACACATGAGAGGACGGCAACAAAATTCTAATTACAAATAACTCAAGATTCTCAGTAAATTAACAATATAATAATTTACTTTCATTCATCATGCACGTATCTGTGCATTTGAACCAGCTGACTGAAAGTAAACCGTTGTTGGTTGCATTACTTTCACATCTAAAATTTAAGCAGATCTTGGGTCTTGAACATTCCTACACAGTCTTTGTTTAAAATTCCCTCTTTCCTTTCGTTGACTTTTGCCGCCCTCTTGACCAACGAGTTGACGACTGATCCACAGACACCGTTTTCTGAAAGGCTCCGTCCGTGGTCCAGCGTCCTTTCGTTCTTCACACTCGAAAATCCTGATATAATTTCTAAACCATAACGTCCGAATTAAAATTTTGAAAAGTGTTTCTCCTTTATTGAGAACAGCTTCTGTTCGGCTGCCAACTTCACGCGTTTAAAGTTAAAGACCATTTCTAAATTCCCAAAAATTATCAACGTAGCCCGGAACTCATCGCGACACCCCTATACTGTTTCGCTACCTCTTCAGTTCTCTCCTGTTGTAACCATAACAATACGTTACTCGAATATGCACTGTTTTATGACGCGGCTCTGATTAATTTCTAATACGTTCCTCTTTGGTCATTTGAACGTGACTTGTCCAATCCGTGCACTCCTGTTCGCTAATTTCTTTCCTCGTTTTTCTAATATTTTAAATTTCATTTACGGCCTCATTTCACAAGGTATACTCGTCTTTCTTTTCTTTATTAATTTCCAAATCGGCCCGAATATGGTATTCAATCAATTTTTATTCTTGTTAATACACGGCTTCCTTGTATTGCCTTTTGATTTTTTATAAATATTTCTCACATTCTCAATGAGATAAATATGGCTCATCTCTCTCCACATACACACACACAAACACACACAGATATAGAGTAGACAGATGCTCGAAAACGAGCCTGATTTCATCGCAGGTTCCCTGGGTGTGAGAAAGAAGACCCAAGATAAATTAAACAACTTGATGTGTATATTCTGCCACAAATGAATACAAACACACATAATAAAATAAGGAAATATGGCCCAAACAAATAACGACACTCAAATTCCTATGTTCGATCTTTGGTGCAAACTCACAAATCAAGTTACCCAGTGCTCTTTACACCATTAAAAAATTCTTTGAAATTATTTACACAAAATTACGCGAAAACTGCTCAAATTTTCAAAAGATTATACATCACCTGATTTCAAAATCTAGCTTTACGGAACAGATTTCATTAAAGAAAAAATCATAATCATAATTGTAGGAAGACGCCGAAAAAAATGATGATTTTTGCAATTTTCGAAAAATTATGGTTTTTAACAAATATGAGATCTACACCATTCTCATAAACGGTCTTCACACTATCCAATCATCAATGTTCACTGAACTCGGCGAATCTAGATTGATCTTACGTTCTGACGCAAAGCTTAGTGATGCCTTCCCAGATATCAGCAATCGGATCATGTTGATGCTATTTAGGCATCAGTGTTCACTGAACTCGGCGACTCTAGATTGATCTTACGTTCTGACGCAAATCTTAGTGATGTCTTCCCAGATATCAGCAATCGGATCATGTTGATGCTGTTTAGGCATCAGTGTTCACTGAACTCGGCGACTCTAGATTGATCTTACGTTCTGACGCAAATCTTAGTGATGTCTTCCCAGATATCAGCAATCGGATCATGTTGATGCTGTTTAGGCATCAGTGTTCACTGAACTCGGCGACTCTAGATTGATCTTACGTTCTGGCGTAAAGCTTACTGATGGACAGTGCTGGGTTGTAGGGATGGGCGATTTAATAGGGTAACCCAAGGCTGTGACTTCATGAAAACAAAACACTGTCCGTCTCACGCTACATATTGCAGTCCGTGACAGCTAGAACATCACCCAGCTGATTGGACATTCCCATGAAGTAATAATTTTACGACCAAAATATTCCTCAGTCTTCTTAAATGCACAAGGTGTATTCTAAAGCCACCTCCGCCTAACATACCCCAGGCACCTAAGGGTGCTCAATGTGAGCTTTGATGATCCTGAGGGCAGTGGGATCTTTGTGGTGAAAAGGGGCATCCAAAATACACACAGAAACGATGACCATATATTCAAAACTCAATTGCTAACACACATTTGCAATAAAAGAAAAGCAAGGAAATATTCACATCCTCTTGTTCGATTCTCGAACACCACTCCTGAGCACTTTTAAAATTCACTTTGAAATAAGCTCTTCATTAAAACGATACTCTTTAGATTGGATCCGTGAATTCTTGCCACAAGTTAATTTAAATAGCTAAGTATAAATAAGGGTTATACTTGTGAGCACTCAAATTTTAAATAATAGAATTTACCGTAGTAGCGTGAACACTACTCTCACCCAAAAAGTTATGAAACACATAAAACTTATTATATAAATTTAACAATTTTACATGAATGTACTCAGTTCTTAAGACATTCAATCATTTCTTTGAGAATCTAGTTCAATTCACTTCATGTAATTTCCTTCCAAACAACATAAGAACTTCCTTTTACTCTCAATCTACGTCGGCCTTTCCGAGTTCGGTTGCCCGCGTCGGCGTCTTGAATGCCAAGTGCCAATGGCCGTTGACCTTATGCCAGCAATGCACTCCCCTGGCCCGCTTCCAAATTTCACCCGTTACCATATTGTGCGGCGCAGCTCGCAGTCTGCGATACGACCTTGCACAGCGCGCGGCAGCACTCTCGCTCGCGGTATAGAAGGATTTTCCTAATGATGAGCCAAAGTGACAGTTCCCGTAACAAGTGGATATCACATGTATTTCAGGGAAGTATCCCTCCGCCGCGACAGCTGTTCAGCTACGCCTCTTCGTAAAGTGATAATGGCTCCTGTGAAAACATCCCTATGCAGAAGTCTTAAGAGTTTCGCTGTGGTATATGCACGTACGCGAGTCTGGGAAATATTTAAATTTTATTTCGCATGTGGAAAATCTCTTAACACGCTCCCACAATCAGTAAAAGAAAACTACCACGAATGTAAATAGAAAGCTCTCAATCACAGGTCGCCACACAACAGCACAATAGACGGAAGCACCAGTACGCATCTCGGTTTTAAAATAAACATAATATTTATCACACAAAAAGTAAATTCAATGTAATGTCAATAGAAAAAAAGAATTTTTGCAGAAGAGCACATAACACTGGACTTCCTAATTTCAATTATTTCTCAAAGCGCATATATTTTCGTCGGACGAGGACATCACAAAAGGAAGCGTCGTAGCCATTTACAAGTTAGCCAACTGCAAACGAACGGACGTAGGAAGGGAGTCTAATGGGCACGAGGGCACAACGACCACAGAACCTTCAGACCACAGAACCACCAGCACTAGCTGTCACTTTGGCTCATCCTTAGGAAAATCGTTCTATACCGTGTGGAGGGCTCGGCGGCTCGCTCGTCATCTCAGCAGATCGTGGTGACCTCCACCTCAGCTTTTCCACCGTCCACCGATGTTTCGCCGTCTTCCGTCTCTGTCCTGTTCCTCAGCGTCCGTCTTCTGCTTTATTGAATAACGCCCGTCGCGCTCGCGTCTGCTTCTCTTTTCTTTCCCGTTCACGTCGTACACGCCCTTCTGCGAAAAGTATCTTGCACTTCGCAATTGATTTATTGCGTTTTGAAATAGTTGTGGTGTAAAATGTAGAACTTGTTTGTTCACATCTACTTTTACGATATTACAGTTCCTACTGGCGTTTTAATTGCACAAATACTGCTCGAATTCGCAGTCTATTGAAACTGTAGCAGCTTAACGTGTTCTCAAGACACTCAAATTATTAGTCTCCACAAAATGGCTGCCTGCTCGCAACTTCAGTTCCCTCTAAGCAAATGCCAACTTAGAAGCTACTACTGAGGCGGCGATTCGGACGAGGACGAGTGGCGGTCAATGGTCCGCAGTATTAATTGCGCCCTCCACAATAGGGGTGGGAATACGTTATGCCCCTTCTCCAACTGACCCAGCGTGTTTAACAGCTTCTCAAAGTTTGCCGTGTTGTTGCGGTCAACACATACTAGGCCGCGCTTCTGTTGACCATCGCGCTGTGCACTCTTGCGATTTCCGCGTTCTCGTCACGTAGCAATTGCGTGGGTGTCTGAGACGTGCGGTGGGAACTACCTGACGTCACAGTATCTATGAGTTATATTACAATTGTGCTTATCACTACAGTGTTTAAGAGTAGCATGTATGAATATTGTTTTTTCGCTCCCAATATTACATATCTTCGATTCCTATTTTCCTGCCGTTCAATAAAAACTATGGGAATGTTCTGAGTCCAAATCTCTTATTATGTTTCATAAAAGGATTTTCTGTTAACAGATGGAGTAAATTCGTCAGAAGGAAATTCCAGCAAGATGCACAACCAAGAGAGCAAATATGTGGTCCCAAATTGCATACATAACAGAACGTTCTCCAGCCATCACCAGGCCATAGACCACAAGCACAGACGCCAAAGAGCAAAGAATCAATTCCTTAAGTGCAATGGAAACTGTACAAGCACTACCTCAGAATGCCTCATGGAAGCGCCTCATAGAACACAAAGTTATTCTACTGACAGGAAGTGTTCTACTTTGAAAAGGAACTTAGAGCAAAATTCTTATCAGGGTACCAAGGGCAAAAAATCATTAAACCCGAAAAGAAACGCGTCTAGCCAAACATATGAGAAACCTCGTCGATGTATTATATGTAATGAGAACTTCAGAAATAAATGCAGCTTAAATGTCCATATGCTCCGCCACGTTAATAAGATCGAATGCACAATATGCAAAAAGAGCTTTGATTTTAGAAATTATTTCTATTTGCACATGGGGACTCACGCAATTGTAAAACCTTTCCAGTGTCCTAAATGCAGAGAGAGATTCTCATTCAAAAGCTCATTAAATTTGCATATAAAACCAACAAGCAATAGAATTTACAAAATTTGTGCAAAACCTTGCTTGCTAATAAAGAAAAATACAAACCATTTTAGACATGCTATTAACAATTCATTAGTCTACTCCACCTTCAAAAAGAATATTAGAAGAAAAAATCTGAACTCTTGTACACAGATTAAAGCAGGAATGAAATTACATCTTCGCACCATATGTAAGAAGAACTTCAACGAAAAAGAAAAAATACGTAAGCACAGGCTCATCCATATTAAAGATAAGTCTTTTCAGTGTTCAATTTGTGAGAAGACCTTCGTTAAAAAAGGAAACTTACTGAGACACAAGTGCATCCAACACGGTCTGAAACCTTTCCAGTGCAACGTCTGTACAAAAAGCTTTGCAAAGAAAAGTCAATTACAGGACCACATGTGCATCCACACTGCTGAGAAATCTTTTCAGTGTTCAGTTTGTGCAAAGTGCTTCACTCTAAGGGGAAACTTAATTAGGCATCAACGCATCCACACTGGTGAGAGACCTTTTCAGTGCGGCGTCTGTGAATACAGCTTCACTAGAAATAATCACTTAAAAATGCACATGCGCCTCCATACCGGTGAGAAACCTTTTCACTGCATCATCTGCGAGAAGAGCTTTCGCGAAAGAAAAACCTACAATAATCACATGCGTGTCCACAACGGAGAGGAACCTTTTAAATGCAACATTTGTAAGAAGAGGTTCATTCAAAGGAAAAGCTTAATCGACCACGTTTGCTTCCGGCCTGATGAGAAACGTTTTCATTGCATTATTTGCGGAAAGAGTTTCCCTCAGAAAACCGGGTTACGTAGGCACATGATCGGTCACGGTGGGGATAGACCTTTTCAATGTGCTATCTGCGAACGAAGGTTCTACCGTAAAACAGTTTTAGTTAGGCATATGCGCATCCACACTGGGGAGAAGCCTTTTCAATGTAGTATATGCAACAAGAGATTCACCCGAGAAACAACAGTACGTGAGCACATGAGCATCCACACTGGTGACAGAACTTTTCACTGCGCCACTTGCAAAAGGAGTTTCTCAACGAAACATAGCTTAGTAATTCACATGCGAAATCACACTGGTGTGAAACCTTTTCAGTGTACCTTCTGCAAAAAGTCTCTGACAACTAAACAGAGTTTACAAAATCATGTGCGCATCCACACTGGCGAGAAGCCTTTTCAGTGCACCGTTTGTAAAAAGAGTTTTCTAGCGAAACAAGGGTTAAAAGCACATGAGCGAATCCACTCTGGTAAGCTCTGATGATAGTTTCACAGCACCATCTGCTAAAGGAACTTTGTCGGGGAAAAAACTGAGGAATACACACGTTCGTATCCAGAATGGCCTTCAGGGAAAACGAGATCTTCAGTACACGTGCATTCAGTCTAGTGAGAAACTTCTTAAAGGCATATTTGCGCGACAGCATTACGAAAGGTATACTACATATACATACTTGGGTATCCACAATCGAGTGAAACCTTTTCATTGTACCGAGAAGAACTTCATATGGAAGGGAAAGTTACTTAAGCAAATGCATATTCCACTTGTTCTTTTCAGTGTTCCACCTGTTGGGAAAGCGAAATGTATTTCTCTTGAAAGGTACTCGTTTGTAGAGTGGAATAATCATTTGAATGCACTTAAGAAAATGCACGCCAAAAGGAATAATTATAAAACACATGCACATGTACTCTAATGCTGAACTTCTTTAATTCCATATCTGTAAGAAGCGCTAATTGTAAAAGATCGTTGCATCAATGAACAATGAGTTTGAGTAGATTTTAGTTTCAAGTGATCTGTTTGTGACAATCATACCCGTAGGTTCTGTCGTATCCAGTTTTTTTGTAGCCAAGTGCTCTGCTTTTCCTGCGAAAGCATTGTGACAGATTCACTGTTGGATTTCCGAGTATTACTGATTATTTGAGGCATTTCGAGTAGACTAACTATATACAAAACCATTACGTGAATATCAACGCCTTAACTTCATTCTTTTGTTCACTTTCATGACAGGGTTTGAGTTCATAATTTCTGGATTCCAGATGTTTTGGGTCTTTTTGTGGGATTGTCCATTTTCGCATTGATGATTTTAGTTTAATTTCTATAGTATCCACTTCTGTTTTCAGTATATATTATAATTATGATTAGCACTTATCTATTATCAAATTAATCTCGTCAATGTATATGTACACTGGCTTGAACATGCTAAAATTTGTGATACTGTGGATTAGACTTATGAAATAATTAAATCTTTATTTTGACTACTAGTAAAATGTCTATGAATTTACAGTTGTTTTTATTTTTTTATGGTCAAAAACAAACCGTGTGATGTGTAAGGGAGAAGTATAATATGCGGTTTTTTAGCTCCAGAATTCCTGCCTCATCCTTT
Source organism: Teleogryllus occipitalis (assembly GCA_011170035.1). NCBI lineage: Eukaryota > Metazoa > Arthropoda > Insecta > Orthoptera > Gryllidae > Teleogryllus > Teleogryllus occipitalis. The sequence goes on along the minus strand of BLKR01000195.1, from coordinate 239,584 downwards.
TATTATTTAGTTGAATGATGAATGAAGGTACCAACAAAGCGTGATTAGTAGGGAACATAATTCCATGTAATTACATGTTTTTACAGGTACTAGATTCCTGCATTCAATAATATTTTTGTTTTTGAGTTTACAAGACATTCTGAATGAATTGGAATTCTGAATTTTTATTTTACATGTTTTTACATATTTTGGTATAATGTCATATTTTTACATATTTTACCCACTACTACATATTTCGTTTTATTGTAATATATTTATATGTCGAAACGGAACATTTCAGATGCGTGTTAGCATTATAAAAATAAAATGTAACGCTGCTGGGCTTCTATGACCGCCATGTCTTCGCCATTATTGTCACCCCCCCCCCCACCGCTTACTGCGAACTTGGAGCCAAGAATGATCAGATTACTGTGAACAAAAGTAATTTCAACTACGATTTTGCTCATGTTTAAAACAGCACATTCGTTACTCAATCGAAAACTAACAAATACTTTTTACAGAAAATTGTCTTACGCGTTGTTCGATTAGGGGGTGGGTACCCCTTCCCCCGCGATCCATCACTAGCTTAACGGTCCTACTATTCATTGGAACACTGCTTTCTCGTAAATATTGTAATGTATACTATGAACATATTTTGTATTTCGAATAAAATTCTTATGTGTGGTGAAATCTAGTGTAGAATTACTACTGTAGAGGTAGACCCAACCACTCCGATTGCTTGTTAACTGATTGGCGACGTTCTGTGCTCGAAAAATGCCCTATTCTGTTCCTACTTCACGTAAACGATATGCCCTCGACGATTCGAAACGGAAGAACGGTTCTCTTTGCGGATGATACGAACATCCTTTGCAATAAAGAAACCGTAAATAGTACAATATCAGATGTTTAAAATTGGTTCCGAAATAACAAATTAATAGTAAACGAAAAGAAAACGGTTTTAATGCAGTTTTCCATTTCAAATAAACAATTCTGTGCTCCATTGAAAATGAACAGGTGTACCATTGACTGATGTTAAGGCAACAAAATTTTTAGGTCTCTCAATTCAGTCAAACCTTAAATGGAACGTCCATTTAAATGAATTGAACACAAAATTAAGTTCATTATGCTACGCGTTCAGAATTTTTGCAAATTCAGTCAGCCTTCATACTGCTCGTTGTGTATACTTCGCGAATGTTCATTCCCGCCTGAGATATGGCATAATATTCTGGGGAAATACATCTTATAGCTCCCAGACTTTTAGATTACAAAAACGAATTGTACGAATAATAACCAAATCCCACCCACGTGATTCATGTAAGCCACTCTTCATTAATCTAGGAATTTTACCATTACCTTGTCTGTTTATTTACGAATCAGTGTTTTTGTCAAAAATGACTTGCTTAAGGGCGGGAATATATTTTCAGAAAATGCCGATGTCTATTACTATAACACTCGACGTAGAAATCATATTCATCAGGTGACAGTATCAACAGCTCATTACAAAAAATTCACATACAATACATGTACATTATTTTACAACACTTTGCCAGATGACATTAAACGATTAAATTCAATAGAAAAGTTTAAATCCCAAGTGAAATCGTTTCTGCTGCATAACTGTTTCTATACAATTAGAGACTATACTGAGCATCACAAGGAAAGTAACATTAATTTTAACAGTGATATTTAATGTATTATTTACCATTGGACTGTATAATTCTAAACAATATGTAACAAGTATTGTATCGCAGCTTCTGGGTCAATGACCCCCATCTCGATCAGGTTTTTCGTCCAGTTTCCCTGATCCATTGAGCAGATGCTGAGATGGCCCCTTGTTTTGCTTCTGGACATAAATGTAACTTCATTTTCTGTGCACGTCTTCTAGAATTCAGTGGGAAATACAATTATTCAAATTATCGTTTCCATGTTGTCGCGGCAGGAAGTATTATTCCGAAGGACAACATGGATAAGAGCCCAAAATTTATTGCTTATTTATCCTTGAAAATAGATTTTATTACTTGGGAGTTTGTTTTTTTTAATTCAAAATTCAAGTAGTATATAACTTAGTGTAGGGATCACAGAAGTTTGAAAATGTGCACACAATTCACTTTTCCTCATGGACGTCATACGCAGTTTTAACTGTTTTTTTACGTAAAATAAATAAATAAATGAAAAATGCTTGTAGAGAACAATTAAACAATAATGAATTTTTGTTTTATATATTTCCTATTTTTTCTTACATATTTTCGATAAAATAAGTACATATGTATGTACATATTTTGCATTTTATTTTACAATAAATTCCGTTCCCTAGTGATTAGCAACATTTAAAAACTTACAAAATTTCTTTCCCGAGTTACAGAAAACAAAATTGCATTGGGAAATGTACTGCAGATTTAATTTCATAGAATTCCTAATAAAATCACTGATAAGAATGACTACCCGCCAACTTGTGGACCGTGAATAAATTATGTTTTGGTGGTAATCCCTCACCGGTGGCACAGACAAAAAAAGCAATCCAAATGAGTAGCACAAATTTAATAATAATGAAGATACATTTATATTTGTTTAAACATGTGAATGGTAGGATTTATTATAGTATTTAGCATAAAAGAATGTTTTGACTTGGTAAAAAACACATAATAAATTAAATGTTAAATTACCAATTATTACACCTGAAATATCAAATTATTACGCATTAGAAAATCACATTATAAAATATTTGAAGTCCCTGGAGGATGCCAGCTGCTTTGGATGCAATGCGTGACGCAATGTCGAGTGAAACATGTTACACTGCTCACGTACAACCAACAGTTCAGAACTGCTACACACAGCTTAGTAATTGCAGTCTACACACTGAGAATGCACAATATGTCCGCCTAAATTGATGTCGGTAAAGCTAGAACCCCACTTTCGTAAAACTGAAAAATTGTTGCGGCATAATTTGGGGCTAATTTCAGACCAATTGTGATGGTTAGCAATACTGAATATTACTTATAATTTATTATCTGTCTACTTCTACATAGTATTTTTATGTGTGGCGTGTTTTTTTACAATATTCGTAGTTTTTAACATTTACAATATTAGTTTTTGTGAACATACAAAACTAACTTCCTTGACTTTGAGCAAAGGTTATTGTAAAAAAAATAAAAGAGTTCGAGACAACCTTTTTGTCTTGACCTGATTTAAATAATTTCTAGGATTCTCTCTTTGGAAACTCAGGGCAAATGGGAACTCGCTCTATTTCGAAATTGAACATTTGAGAATTGAATTTGAAATTGAACAATTGAACATTGAACATATTGAGAATTCCTGAACAAAATTCTTATATTCAAAAATAGAGAACTCAAAAATACAACTTGAAGCATGCTCAGAAAATAAAACACTTCAATACTTCAGAAAGAATGAACACTTTTAATGAAATCAAACACTTCTTGAATTCTAAAGAATACCTTATCATTTGTAAATTCCAAAAATTTTAAATTACATTTCACTTACGCTACTACATTACACTACTTAAAGATGTCAGAAAATGTTGTCTAAAATAAATGACTTTTCATTTCTGTTCTAGTTTACAAATTCTATAAGAAACAATATTTACTTTTACTCTGAATCAGAACTTTTACTATCCCTACAATAACCTGATAATTAAATCAAATTCTGGCTCAATTGGATTACCAGTTAACCTCAAGTTAAATGTTTTTACAAAAAGCTAGTTTGCTATTCAACAAACTAAAAAAAATTCACAATATACAATGCACATCTATTCTTATTCTCTATTAATCAGTTCATTGTACAATAAATTTTACAAAATAATTCCTTTTCTAAAATGTCTCTCAATTGCTGATAATCCTATCACACAATAAAAACCAGAGACATGACTGAATAAGCAATTAATGACTGCGTAGTTGTAGTCTGATCAGACATTTGAATTCTCTACACTTTGTTCCATTTATTTGGAAACAGCATAGCTTTCTAAATCTGTCCGATGTTCCTACACTCAAGATAAGATAATAGAAAAACCGTACAGACCTTACTTGGATGAGCTGGTACATTCACTTCCTGAATCACCTCCCGGGGTGAGCCCACAAAATGGGGAAATCGTATCGTAGAGTGCACCTTGCTCTGAAGTATACCTTTTCCGAATACTGCAGTCTCAGTTATTCGCAGTGTGCAAAGTAATCCATCGAAAAGTTACCAGAAAACCAGAATATAAATCCGAAATCTCTTCAACCAAAATTCAGATGGTAGGAAATGGTGCGGTGTTAATGACATTTGCATCATGTAAATGAATTTGAGGCGTTGTTTCGTCGTATGTATTTATTTTAGCATAAAGCTTTTTTCGGCAGCATTGCGTCATCTTCGGTGCTATTCTGAGGCGGCTGAGGTCCTCGCTCCAAACAAGACAGCCTTGTTATTGTAATATTGTCCATGAGGATGGAATACAAATTTTCTCAAGAACTGTGAGAACGAGGCCATTTGAAGGTGGCTTAAAGGCACGACGGTCCCGCAATAAATATCAATTCACTACTTCTATGACCAAGAAACGACTTCAATAGACCAAGTTGCACCAACCAAGGGCGGGATTTCGGATCCTTTATTGGGGGGGGGGGGGCAAACAGTTCCCCCCTTCATACGTTAGTAAAAAGATTCCCCACACCAAATGACGTATGAGTAGTTACACTTTAACTCTAACATAAAAATTAGATTTTTGAAAGGTTCCTTGGCCCCATCAAATCACCCACACCTCTCTACCGCCAGAATCGAGTTTTTTTTAAAATTTTAATTATTTCGTCAACTTTACACTATATTATACGATTGAAAAAATAAGAAAATAATTTATACGATCAGAGAAAAACAGTTTTACTTGTTCGTATGCGTACGTATATATAGAGTAATATACTTAGTTTAGAGAAATTTATGCAATGCTGCGGAAAATCCATTTCGTGATTCCAAAGGAAATACACGTTTTGGGGTCCCCTCATACAAAAAAGTTTTTTTTTAAACGTCAGTCCGTCCATATGTCTGCCCCTCCACCTGTGAAAACCACTAGCGCCTAAACCATAGTAGGACTTTTTCCTAAATGGGTATTCCCCGGTTTATCTGGCTCCACTTGACGCACTGCGATTTTGAAAACTTTCTTCAAAATTTGGGGTTACTTTGCATGGAGCCCACCGGACATTTTCTAAATTTTCTCTAACGGCTCCAAAGGTTTTCTTTAAATTTCTTGTAAGTATAGAGTAAAATACATTTATAAAGGTGGCCTAGGTCCGACTTCCACGATTAACTCTGAATTTGTTTAGAGCAAAATACATTTATAAATGTAGATTAGGCCCTATTTTCATGGTCTATGAATTTCACATTAATTCTGAATTTTCGAAAATTGCAAAATATTTGAATTTTTTCGGCATCTTCCTACAAGTACAAAATTGGAGATAGAGATTTTTCCTACAAATGAAATTTGTTGTCCATAATTTGTTCTTTCATTAAGATCATGTACATTTTTTGAAAATTTAAGTAGTTTTCTGGCAGTATAGCATGCAATATTTGCAATTTTTAAAAATTACGAAACAAGATTTTCTCAAAAACGGCTCCAAATTTTTTCTTTACACTTTACACTCTATATCAGGAACTAAACGACATATTACTCAATTATTTTGTTTTTCAAAAATTACAAAACTAATTTTTTGACTTGTCTGACGTCGTTACTATGTACGTTAGCTGCAATTTGTTCACATTATTGTATTTTAGAGTACATGTGCTTTAAATAATGTATAAAGTTTCTTGAAATCTCAACAGTTTCTTGTTAAAATGAGCTCCAAATTTCGCATTTTCTTAAAAATGGCTCCAAATTTGTTCTTCAAACTTTTGCAACGCATAGTGCTAATTGCACTGTTTAAAATTACATAAAGTAGATTTTGGGATATTCTTTTGTTTTTTCAAAACTTACGCATTTTTTTAAATATCTCTCACGCCGTTAATATGCACATTTCCAGTGATTACTGAACACTATTAAATTTGTGAGTTAAAGCTATTCAAATGACTTAAAATGAAGTTTTGGAAACCTCAAAAATTCGCTGTGAAAAAGATCTTCAAATTTTGCATTTACAGTAACGCTTAAATGTCATTTTCTTAAAAACGGCTCCAAAAATTTCAATGAAAATTGCCATTTATTACGAGGTTTTACTTTTCTTTAATATTCTCTAAGTAATATCTACAATTAGGAAACCGAAAAATTGAGAAAATGTAAAAAGATGTCCTTTGGGCAGCGATAGAAGGGAAGAGGTTCGGACAGCAATAGTGTGAAGAGGTTCGGACAAAACCGTAAAGCCAGTCTACACCAAAGAAATTAGAAAACTTTACTACGAGAAAGTCTGTGCCATTCTGGAGCACTACTAGTTTGATATTTTCTAAGCGCCAAATTCAAAAGCAAAAACTTATTTGAAAAAATAATGACAATAATTTTCACTGTCTGAGAACCCTAGAACAGGCTTGAAAAAAATCTCAAAAGTTCCTCTCAAAACATAAATCGTTGTGATTTTTTTTTCTTCAGATTTTTACTTTCGTGCTACCGCTTACGGTAGAGAGAAAGTTACGTAATGCTGAGCGAAAGAACTACGAATTTTCGGCAGAAAATTTCTCATTGCCGAGACATAACGAAAAAGTGGTTAAATCCAGTTGCTAAATATAAGGGGGGAAATCCTCTAACACGTGGTGCAGCCACAATCCATGTTTTGTGCGTCTTTCATACCGAAAAATCGATTTACGGCAAAACTTTCTTCCGTCTTGTGTATGTGAACAACGCTAGCGTCTAAGCCAGGGCCATCAGACGAACGAGCACGCGAATGCCCTTCGCAAAGGTTTGGGGCACGCGGCGAGATCAGCTTCCCGAAGTCACTCGTGTCACAGGCGGGAAGCAGGGATCAGACAACTTGTGCGAATGCGGTGAGTTCGGTCAAACACACGGGTTGGTATATCACTGAGAGACATTTATTAAATTTTACCAACTTTTAATGGAATGACATGTAAACAGCAATTGCACTTATAAAAGCATTGATCATTACACTAAGGAAACAACGCGCATTTCTACTTAGAGAATGCAGTATATGAGAACAATTAACACTAATTATAAGTACCTCAAATAAAAAAAAATTAAGAAAATAAATATAAACCAAAATATATACTAAATCAAGTTAAGTATTATATAACAGAATTTCAGAAAAACACTGACACTATTATTGAAAATAAACATTTAAAGAAATACGATGTGCATATCTTTCGTGTAGTAAAAGCATTTAAAAAGTTGTAGAGTAATGATGAGTATAGACTGAAAAAATATGTAGTATGAAACATCAAAATTATTACATTAGTGTAATTTAAACAGTGAGAATATGTAATATGTGAAAGCGGATATATTATGTAATATTAAAATACACTAATTATAAAACACATTTACACAATTCAAATATACATTTTTCAAAAATTTCCTGAAAAATACAAAATTTTAAAAATAATTTGGAGAGCACAAATTGCTGCACATTTTGCACCATATTACTTTCCCGTCAATAATAAAAACTTCATCTATTGCTATCCAGGACCGTAGTTTACCAGCTGGACAACACGCAATAGAAGCCGTCGTACAAACTGGCGTTATCTACGACCAGCACACAATCACTGCAGCATGCAGCATTTTCAGAAGTGTTACTCGTCGACGATCACCGAGGTTTCTCGGAAATTGGGGTTAAAGATCACGAAACTCGGTGTCAGAGATGGTTTTCACACCTAAAGGTGAAAATAATCTCAGTCGGCGACACGCACTTCCGTCACTGAGATAACTGAAGCAGGCGCACCGGTCTGTAAGAACATTCGATCGCGTCTTAACTTTTTTTTGTAGTCTCCATGGAAGGTTTCGAAATGCCTTTTAACACTACTTTTTTTAAAAATACTTTCGCATATTAAACTAAGTGCATCACTTCCGCTCACACTGCACAAGAAATCAAGAACCCATTTGGGTAATCAATTAGCAATTAAATCGCTCTACAAGATGACATATTTGCTTTTGTGGTAGATCCAGCGTAATCTTCCGCTAGCTCACCATTAATTACGCAAAAATTTGAAGAGCAAAAAAATTAATTTTTGCGTAATTAATTAGCAATTAAATAGTTCTAAATGGTGGCGTATGTGGTTTTGTGGTAACCGATTTTGGTAGTGCCAGCATAAGAGAGGTGAGCGCAAGCGTGCTCCGAGCACGCACGCGCTCCCTTTTAACGGCCCTGGTCTAATCTATGAGTAGGATTTTTTCCAAATTGAAGAAACTCCTGCCTGAGTCGAAGCTCTGTGATTTTGTTAAGTATTCATTAATTTTCGGGGTACTTTACACGAAGTGCCAGGGACATTTTCAAAATTTTCTCAATAAATAATAATAATAATAATAATAATAATAATAATAATAATAATAATAATGTCTTTATTAGTGGCGAGACTCAGGCCATTAGGCCTGCTCTTCCGCCTAACCACATGAAATATTTACATTATTTCTTATACTATGAAGAAGATCGAGGAGGGCATATTTTACATTTATATCTGGGATGCAAAACTAGGGACCATCCCGGCATACGCCTTAAGCGATTGAGTAAACCCAGAAAACCTCAATCAGGATGGCGGCTGAAGGCCGAGGGAAATTGGCAATAATTGAAAAATATAAGAATATATACATTAATTAGAAAAAACAATGGTAATACAAAGATAGTGAAATTAAATAACAAACCTATACAATAAGAATAAAAGTTGCGTAATGATAAGAAGTGACACAGAGGCTGCAACAGTGCGGTAACATAATCAGATTGAAAAACAAAGATTACAATATTTTTAGTTTCCATATCAGTTTCAATTGCATAAAATTATAATATAAACTGTCAAGCGGAATAAAATTTGAAGTTTACAGATATCACTGCCTTGACGTAAACGTAGACGTGAGACGTAAACTTAAAGAGCTCGCAAGCTCCAAGCTTCTACGTTTAAGTTTACGTCGAAATTCTACCGAAGACCAATCAGAGAGCATCATGAAAAAAACAAATGCACAACAAAATCCGCGAGAAGGAAGGTCGACTCCAGATCGATTCTTGTTTATGCGTGTGTATTGGTGTGTATAGTCGAAAGGTAGAGCAAAGAAGTTTGTGGAGTTTTGGTACGAGTTGCGAAGTGTTGGTTCGAAATGACAAACAGAATTGTGACCTTCGACGAATTTTTAATTAGTTTAGTGCAAGAAAATCCGTGCATTTATTACGGATTATCCATTAGATTTACGAATGCTTCTTTTTTGCAAAAATAGATAAACTAAATCCAATAAGCTGTCAAATACCTCTGGCGTCATCCTCATATACATAAAAAACTGGTACGGATCTTCTCTCATTTCTCTTATTAAATTACTGAAGTCCCCTTGTTCTTCCCGTCTTGCATTTAAGGGATGAACCCACCAACGCCTTTCTCTGCGCCTCCTTCTTTTTAAATAAAGCGCGCCTAAAATTAATGCTGCAGAAGCTTGCAACAGCACAAGCTGCACGCCCACATCTCTCTCCATGACAAAATCTGAACGTGGCGTTCAATATATTTGCGGTGCACAATTTAAAGCTCACTGCTCGCTTATAATCTCAATAGGTAGGGGCGCAACAGCTGCTCGCAAATGCAAAAGGCGAAATCGATAGAGTCGAAAAAATGCTAGAAACGAATCGATCAATGTGTTGAATTCTGATTGGTTCAGGCAAAACTACGTTCCAGCTTACGTTTGCCATTGTGAATGCTCGTTTTTACGTGAAAAGTTTAGTGCATAAGTTTACGGCTTACGTTACGTTTAAGTTTGCATTGTGAATGAGGCCTTACCCTGCTCGCGCCAAGACCATCGGCAGCTCCCTACTCGAGCGTTGTCGCCTCGTGTACATCTTAGGGCTACTACTTTCTCTTAGAAAGTGCTTTCACATTTGTTCACGTCAGTGAATATGGATTCAGCCTACCCAGGCTGGGCGGTCACATCATGCTACAAGCAAGTCGTTTACACATACTGATATAACTCCAATTTCTCAAAAATAATATTTCAGTTCATGCAAATTATGCCTTCTTCATTCACATATTTGTTGCATTTCATAGATTTCAACATTAACATTGCAACTTGCCCCAATAAAGTATACCGTAAAAATCTCAAATACAAAATAGTAATATTCCGCAGAATGTACTATCTCTAATTCAATAAAAAAAATTTAAAAAAACCGCCAGAAAGCTCTGGCAAGAATACAGATTTCCTCATCTTAAGTAAACCTTGAATTACCAACACACAAAGTTCATTCTTCTCTCGAACAGAATAGATTCCAAAAATTGGAACACACGCTAATTAATTTAGACTAGGACTCTCCTAACCTGTGGAGAATATACAGACACTTCCATAATACCCCTAACACCATTCCTCCTATAGATTACAACAACAAAAGAGCAACCACAGCTAAAGATAAATCAAAAATATCGGATAATTTCACTAATAATCTAAATCCAAATCCTGTTACTGACTTATCATGCAATGACAAAATCATTCATTTCTTCGACAAACAATAATCATCTGTGCCTCTGCCAATTAATTACTTTGCTTCATCCAAGGTAACATAACTAATAAGAAATGCGAAAAACAAGAAATCCACGGAAATTGATAATTTTTTTCTGTGAAGACGCTTAAAACCCTTTCTAATTGCAGCATTGCCTTCCTAACTGGCATCTTTAATGGATGCCTAACACTTGGTTATATTCCCAACGTATGGAAAGAAGCAGTATTCATCCCAATTTTAAAACCTAACAAATCCCGCAATGACCCCGCCAGTTACAGATATGTCTTCTATCCGTATTAAGCAAATTATTCGAGAAACTAATACTATTTAGGCTAAACAGTTTCCTCGTTAATAATATCATCCCTTCCTGTCAGTTTGGATTCAGGTCAAACCCTTCTACAGTCCACCAACTCTTACGAATTTCTGAAGACATCGCCCAGACCTTTCAGCAGCAGAAATACCTAACAGCAGCTTTTTTGGATTTCGCACAAGCGAATCTTGTCTGGCACCAAGGCTTACTGTACAAATTACGACACACAGGAACTTCCGACTAAACGTAATACTCAGTTTCATCTCAAATAGCTTTTTCTCAATCAAATTAAACAATTATATTTCTCCTCCCTTAATAAGTCTCGCTGGGGTTCCTCAAGGGCCTCCACTCTCTCCCTCTTTGTTCAACACATTTACCTCAGATATACCGGCTCGAACAATCACGCAACGGAGCTTTTTGCTGACGACACTGCCATCCATGCAGCGGACTGAAGAGATCACATCATTACACCTGTGTTCCAAGTGATCACAAGTTAACACTTATTTTCTTACCACAAATGTTTTCAGTCAAGCATAAAATACAACCTTCCTAACACCCTGTTCCAAGTTACCACGAATTTAGGCTGCTCCCACCACACACTTTTTGGCGTCTTTCTACAACTATAAAATTGAAGACAGATTTTTCTTTCAAATGAAATTTGTTGTCCATAAATAGTTCTTATATTGAGGTCGTGTAAATTTTTAGAAAATTTTAATAGTTTTCGTGCAATAGTGGGTGCAAGATTTGCAATTTTAAAAAATAACAAAAACAAGATTTTCTCGAAAACGTCTCCAACTTTTTTCTTTGAATGTTTGGTATGGTTAGTGCTAACGAACCTTATACGATGTCATAAAGCCATATTGCTCTATTATTTTGCTTTTTCACAAATTACAATGATGTAATTTTTTTGACTTGTCTCTCACGTAGGCAATACTTACATTTCTTCTCATTATTTTATTAATGAGTACATGTTCTTTAAATAATGTCAAATAAAGTTTCTCGGACAGCAATTTTTTGTGGAAACGAGCTCAAAATTGCACATTTTCAGACGCTCGATCGACATTTTCTCAAATATGGCTCCAAATTTTTTCTTCAAACTTTTCCAATGATTAGTGCTAATTGCATGGTTTAATGTGACGTAAAGTTCATTTTGATGTCTTCTCTGCTTTTTTTCCAAAAAATACACAAATGTAATTGCTTTTAAATATCTCTCACACAGTTACAATGCACATTTCCATCGATTTGTACACATTATTACATTTGTGAGTGGACGTGCTTGAGAGGACTTCAAATTAAGTTTTTCGAAAACTCAATAATTTCTTTTAAAAAGAGCTTCAAATTTCGTACTTACAGTAATGCTTAAACATTTTCGTAAAAACTGCTTCCAATTTTTCAATGAAACTTTCTATTTAGTACGAGGTTTTACTCTTCTTTAATATTCTTGAAGGATTATTTCGGTTGTACTATTAGGAAATCAAAAAGTTGAGAAGATGTCAAAAAAAATGTGTTCTGGTGACGATACATGGCAGCTGGGTAGAGAATGCAACAAGATTTTAAAGACAGACCACACCAAGGAAATAAATAATTTTCTACGAGAAAGTCTGTGCCATTCTGTAGCACCTCTAGTTCTAATTTCCTTGATGTAGACTAGCTTTAAGGTCTTTTCTCTGGCCAGCTGCCATCTTTCGACACCGAAAGTACATTTTCGTGACATTTTTTCAACTTTCCGGTTTCTTAATAATAGAACCGAAATCTTACTTCAAGAATATTAAAGAAGTGAAAACCTCGTTCAAAATAGACATTTTCATTGAACATTTTAAAGCCTTTTTTAAGAAAATGGCGATGAAGCATTACTATAAATGCGAAATTTGAAACTCTTTTTCACAGGAATCTAATGAGTTTTCGAAAAACTTAATTTGAAGCGTTTATACTCACAAATGTAATAATGAATACAAATCGATGGAAATGTGCATATTAACGGCGTCAGAGATATTTAATATATATATATTGAGATATACAAATTTTCTCTCTACTTTAATATCTTGCAAAGATCTTAGCGTCCGGCTTGCTGGGTCAATGGGTCACGATATATTATAATCCTTATTACCTTTATAATGGGATTATAGGATCCGCAGACTATACAGCGCTGCTGGGAATCTGAAATAGAATGATTCTAATTCCTAGTTCATTACTGTTTGGATTGACTAAATGAAAGATCACTTTCTTTTCTAAAGAACAAAATTTAACAAAGTTTATTGTTACCTTTTTGCAAACAATATAGTGAATTTAATAATGATTTTGATGTTAGGCCTTTTATTAAGATATCTTTGAATTTAGAGTTTTATACCGCGGTTAACTTATCTATTCTTCGTTGATGTCCCTCGAAGACTTCTCAGTCGAAATATCTTGCGAGCTTGCCGTAGTCCAAAGTTCCAAGAAATCCTCTTCTGCTCCTATCCAAGATGGTGTCAAACTATCAAAATTATCAGTCCCGATTACGTCCTATGACATAGTCCCGAAACCTATAACTCAATCACCACTCCCGACAAAGTTCCAATTTATGCATCAATATTACTTCCACATGCAATATCTGCAATATTATTTACTGTCCTTAAACTTTCACGATCTGAAAACCCGACTCTGACTATCTGCACTCCACTCGCTCCCTCTCACGACCTACGATCCGTTCAGACACGCGATGCCGGTCAGAATTAAATCTTCCTGCATGATTCACCCCTCGAAGCTTCGTATTAAACTACCTTCTTTTTTTTCATAACATTTGACCGTCCTTCTCTCACCCAGCCAATCCATGCGTTCGTTATATTTTGATGTAGCTGACCTTTCGATCGTCTAAACTTCTTAATGCATATTCCACCATATTGTCTTCAAATAAATGTTAGTTTATATTCATGTGACATATCGGTATGTCACAATATATATATATATATATATATATATATATATATATATATATATATATATATCAAATGTAAAAAAGCTTCAATTAGAGCCAGATTGACAGGGGTTTCTTCAATTTGTAAAAAATCGTAAGCGGTGGTTTAGACGCTAGGTTTGCTCACATACGACTGACGGACGGACAGATTGACGTTTTGAAAGAAAACACTTTTTCGGTATCAGGAGACCCCAAATCGTGTATATCCGTAGGAATCTCGAAATAGATTTTCCACAGCATTACATAACTTTCTCTATACTACGTTATATTATTCCCGTATATAAGTATGTATACGAGAAAGTAACTAGAGGTGTTACAGAATGGCACAGACTTTCTCGAAGTGAAGTTTTTTAATTTCCTTTTTGTGGACTGGTACTGTACAGTAGTGCCAGGCATTTGAGCATTTTACTCGAGAAAGCTTTTTCACAAGATTCTGTTGAGTTTTCGAAAAACTTCATTTGAAGCACTTTCACTCACAAGTATACAAGTCCATTGAAACGTGTGTATTAACGCCGTGAGAGCTATGAAAAAAATGCATTTGTATAATTTTTTTAAAAACAAAACAGTACACCAAAATGAGCTTTACGTCATATTAAACTGTGCCATTACCACTATCCCATGCAAAATTGGAGCCATTTTTGAGAAAATGGCGTTTTGAAAATGCGGAATTTGGAGTTCATTTTTTCCGAAAACTGTTGTGGTTGATTTGTGATTCCGGGCACGTCAATATCTTAGGTCATTAGTCCCGTAAGTGCAGTGCATGTTTTTTCCTCGTGAAATGGCTATGATCTTCCCCCCTGGGTGGCGAGATCCGGCGACGACCTACCGTCGGCTAGCGGGGTTTCCCCCTAACCAGGACTCTCCCACCAGCGGGGCACTGCCCCAGCCGGGACAAGCTCTAAGCTCCGGACCGGTCTCCCTGAATATGTGGTAATGTAGTGAATGTTAGTGTAAGCGTTTGTAAGGGGAGAGGATAAGTCAAGGAAGAGGAAGGAAAGATCGCGCGCGGTCCGTGGCCCGTTTGTTAGGGTACTGCTCCGGCTTTTTGTAATTTTTGAAAGAAAAAGAAAAGAATATAGCAATATGGCGTTTATATTAGCGTCTAGGGTTTGCTTGGCACCAACCGTACAAAAAGTTAAGAAAAAATTGGAGCCTTTTTGAAAAGCCTTGTTTTTGTAATTTTTACTTTCTCGTGTACGTACTCGTTTCGTATATACGTAATACAGAGAAAGTTATGTAATACTGCGTGAAAAAACGGCGGATTTTCGGCGGAAAAAAATTCATTGACAGGCTCTGGTGGCGAAAAGGTGAATTAAACCAGTTGCTAAATTAAGAGAGAAAAATCCTCTAGCACGTAGTGTAGCCAGAATCCCTGTTATGTGAGTCCTTGATGCCGAAAAACCAATTGGAAGCAAACGTCCGTCCGTCAACACTACTAGCGCCTAAACCACACGTACGATCTTTTTTAAATTGAAGAAACCAATGTCGATCTGGCTCTGGTTGAAGCTTTGAAATCTTGAGAAACATTCTTTAAAATTTGAGGGTACCGTTAACTCTAAATTTTTGAAAATTGCAAAAGTTTGAATTTTTTCAGCGTCTTCCTACAACTACAAAATTGAAGACAGATTTTTCCTTCAAATGAAATTTGCTGTGCATATATAGTTCTTTCAATAAGGTCATGGACATTGTTTCGGGAATGTTAGTAGTTTTCGTGCAATAGTGCATGCAATATTTGCAATTTAAAAAATTACATAAACAAGATTTTCTCAAAAACGGGTCCAAATTCTTTCTTTAAATTTTTGGTATTGTTAGTGCGAAACAAACCATATATCACGACATAAACGCTATATTGCTCTATTCTTCTGTTTTTTCAAAAAATTTAAATATGAAATTTTTTGACTTGTCTCTCACGTCGGTAATATTTAAAGGCAATTTCTTCATATATATATATATATATATATATATATATATATATATATATATATATATATATATATATATATATATATATGAGTACATGTGCTTTAAATAATGTCAAATGAAGTTTCTCGAATACTCAACCGTTTTCTGTGGAAATGAGCATAAAATTTCTGCATTTTTAGAACCGCTCGAACGCTATTTTCTCAAATATGGCTTCAAATTTTTGTAATAGATTCTGCTATGTGCGCTATTTAATAAGGTCTGGCTTAAAGATTTTGTCCATTCACTGGCCAGCTACCATCTATGCCCTAAGTCCATTTTTTTGACATTTTCTCAATTCTTTGCTTTCCTAGTAGTACAACCGAAGCATTACTTGAAGAATATTGAAGAATAGTAAAAACTCGTACCAAATTAAAATTTTCATTGAGAAATTTGAAGCGGTCTTTAAGAAAATGGCGATAACGCATTACTATATATGCGAAATTTGAAGCTCTTTTTCACAGGAATCTATTAAGTTTTCGAAAAAGTTCATTTGAAGCACTTCCTCTCACAATTGTAATAATGCATACAAACTGATGAAAATGTCCATATTAACGGAGTGAGAGGTATTTAAAAAAAATACATTTGTGTAAATTTTTTAAAAACAAAAGAATACCACAAAATGAATTTTACGTCATATTAAACAGTGCAATTAGCACTATCCATTAGAAAAATTTGAAGAAAAAATTGGAGCAATTTTTTAGACTATGGAGGTTTTCTGAAAATGTGGAATGTTGACCTCATTTTTATAGAAAACTGTTATCGTGAAACTTTATTTGACATAATTTAACGCGCATATACTCATAAAAACAAAAACGTGAAGAAATCGCCTCTAATGTAAATATTACTGACGTGAGACAGGTAAAAAATATCACACTTTTGTGATATTTGAAAAAACAAATGAATAGAGCAATATGGTGTTTATGTCATCGGATAGGGTGCATTTGGTACTAATTCTACCAAAAATTTAAAGAAAAAATTGGAGCGTTTTTGATAAAATCTTGTTTTTATATTTCATTAAAATTGCAAATATTTCACGCTCTATTGCACGAAAACTACTACAATTTTCGAAACAATGTACGTGACCTAAAGATACAACTATTTATGGACAACAAGTTTCGTTTAAGCGAAAAGTCTTTATCATCAATTTTATATTTATAGGAAGACGGCGGAAAAAATTCAAACTTTTGCAATTTTCGAAAATTTAGTTAACCGTGAAAAATCGGACATATGCCACCTTTATAAGCGTAATCTACCCTATTCTTACAAGAAATTTAAAGAAAAAATTTGCAGCCGTTTTTGAGAAGATTTTGAATGTGTCGGGGGGGGGGCATCATATAAAGTACCCCCAAACATTAAAGAAAGTTTTTTCAAAATTTCAAAGCTTCAACTAGAGGCAGATGGATCGGGGTTTCTTCAATTCGGAAAAAAATGGTACGTGTGGTTTAGGCGCTAGTAGTGTTCACAGACGGACGGATGTTCTGAAGAAAATCACTTTCGGTATCAGGGGACCCCAATACGTGTATTTCCGCTGAAATCTCGAAATCGATTTTCCCCAGCATTACATAACTTTCTCTGTAGTGTATATTACTCCGTATATACATACATATACGAGAAAGTGGAAAAGAGGGGGAAACATCCATCCAAATATTTTTTCACCAGCTGATTGTGTAAACAAAACATTTCTACGGCAAGAAAAATAAAGAAATTTAACGATGTGATGAGGGGAAAATGATATTGTACCAACAAGAACATCAGAAAAGAACAGCAAACAGGAAAATATCCACGAGTTGAGTGGTTGAAAATACAATTGGAAAACTCATTTCCTTATTAATTTTTTTATTGAGGATAATGCTTTAAGCAAGGTAAATGTTGCAAAACTTGGTTCAAAGGAAATTACTTTTCTGTATTCCAATTGACATGCAATAAGTGTAGAAAAGAAAAAAGATTTAATGGCTGATGTTATTTTGTACCACATGTGTACCATCCATTTTATGCCAATTTAAAAACTTCCATAGAAGAAAGTGTAGAAATTCTACCTGTTAATGATTTTTTTTATTAAAATAAAATTGGCAATTACTTTTGAATTAATTTTTGGGTGCAATAATGGCCTAACTTTAGTTTATTCCTTTTGTCTGTGAAATGGGTAAATGCTATAGTGGCCAAACCCACATAAAAAATTGTATTTTTCATCTTTCATTATTTGCACTATTATGAATAGCAAGTACAATACCGAAGTAAATTCATTAAAATTCCAGTATTTGCAGCACAATAAACCACTTACAAATGAGTTTTAATATTGTCAATAACTTCATCAGCCATTTTCTTCAAACACAGGATCTGTGATTAGGCCACTACTGCACTGACACCTTCAATTATAACTGCTCTTTTTCATCACACCGAGAGACTGTAATAACAGTAGCTCATGTCTCCTCTGGAAGAAACATACAAGCTACTTCAGTTTGGCCTGCAGATTAGTGCATATTTAACTGCCAATGCTATTTCAAAAATCTTTTTTTCATAGAACACTGCATCATAGTTAGACCCCCATGAGGAACCAATGCACCTTGTGGGTGACACTCGATGTGTAAAGTCAAGAACAGTAAGCATACTCTAATAAATGCACATTTTCTACTTCATGAAAATAACTGGGTTGTCTGTAGTTTATAATGACAATAACATGCCTATTTTATGTAAAAAATTGAAAACGTGCTTATAACTACTCCCATCATAGTTCATAGTTCATTTTATCTTTTAGCAATTTGTAAGAAAATCATACAACGTATTGCTATTAGCCATCAGTTTAAGAGAAAAAAGACATGTTAATGAGAATATTATACCTCTAAATACTAGAAAAATTTTGCCTGATATTTTACATCATATAAAAATTTTATCAATTCCTATTCTGTGAAAGTAGATTTTCTATATTAAATTTCTAAATCAAACTGAATATTATGTTGCCATTCTATTTACACAACCAGTAAATGATAAGGAAGAAAGAAGAAAGTATGTAGTACTTGCATTACACATTTATTCAGTCTTCATTACCCTACAGAACTAGGAAGTAATACAAAAGCAATACATGAGAAAAATTAAACAACATTTATAAGGGCACTGTCAAATCTCAAGAATAATACAAAAATCAGTCTGGATACACAAAAAGTGGAGTTCATTCATCAGCTGCAGAAAGGAGATTCCTTCTGATAAAATGTTTCATTCTCTCAATGCTTTTTAATTGCTGGTTCTCGAGTTTGAATCACTGGCACGATACGCTCATTCACATCAGGCAGAGGGACGGGTTGCTGGAAACAAGAGAAAAATTAACTTAGCCAGAAATAATGCAAGCAGTTCATTAAATCTACTTGAAAAAGTAGAAAATTTGAAGGTTTGATGTATGCTAAATTTAAGAATTAATGTGTATTAAGGGCAAGAGGAAAGATAGTAGACAATCCACAATGATTGAATGAATTGTTTCTCACTATGAGAATGCAAATGTTCTATGATATGAAAAAATCTGGTAATTGGACTCCCCCCACTTTCTATTCTCACAACATTCTGCTCTGAAGATACAAACAGGACGTTGTAACTCATTTCAAAGTTCCAAAATCAACCAAGACATTGTCTTTTCTTTCATTACCTTATTACTAACCGAAAACAATGAGAAAGAAAAATATACCTTCTTTGGACCAGATATTGTAAGTACTCCATCAGTTGACAATGCTGATGTGACAGTATCTGGATCAACATCCTTCGGAAGTTTGTAACGACGCTGAAATTGTCTTGATACAAACCCATGGGCATCTTTGCGTTCCTCATGTTTTCCTTCAACCACAACATAATCATCAACCATTCGGACTGAAAGTTCTTCTGGTTGAAACTGCTGAACATCTAAGTTAGCCTATCCAAAAACATAAACAAAATTGTCTTATAGAATATAATGAATAAATGATGAGCAAACTACCAAAACTTAAGTGGTCTTTCCAATACACTCACCTTGAATCCATCTTTGGTATTGTGAATGCTTAAAACCTCGTTCTGAGAGTTTAAACCCCCATTTTGAACAGAATTAGAATTTGAGCGCTTAGATAGGTATGGAGAAAATCGAACTGCAGGACGCTGGGGAGTATTCAGAGGATTCAATATTTCATTCATAATATATGGTAGTAAGGCCATCTGTAAATTAAAAATTGAATTACATGAGACAATACTAAGAAAAATTAGAAATTCAATTAAGTTGAATATTTTTAGTAATAAAAACTTTCAATAGCCACATTTTCACACACACATTGGGAGATAAGCATTTGTTTCAACATCTTCACCTTCAATTCAGCCATTACCACAAAAAATTATTATGAACAATAGCCATAATAATGAAAAAGAAACAAGTTTTATTGTTTTTATTATTAATTTACTTGCACTCCTTTAAAGTTAAGAATCCTACTATGAAACATCTCCGTTTGGAGTATATTTTACCATGACCACCAATATTTATATTTCATGAACAGCTTCACTCTCATATAGTACTTTGCAGTCTATTTGGCACCAGACTTCTTTAAAATTAAGAATTTTTTAAATTGCCTCAGATCTCTGGCATGTCCTTGCAGGTATTGCATC
Source organism: Teleogryllus occipitalis (assembly GCA_011170035.1). Lineage (NCBI taxonomy): Eukaryota > Metazoa > Arthropoda > Insecta > Orthoptera > Gryllidae > Teleogryllus > Teleogryllus occipitalis. The sequence goes on along the minus strand of BLKR01000195.1, from coordinate 219,180 downwards.
ATTAGGCCTTTCTAAAAAATTAACACTCATTTCTTGTTTTCTTCCTTTATGGATTAGGCTTGCACCTTTTCCAACTCCTCCTCTCACTTAGATTTATAAATTAATACAAGTTTTGTCAACCTAGCATTTCTCATTCTTTCAACAAATTTCTTCTAATGGTCTCAACTTCGATCAGGGATTTCTTCTTCTTCTTCTTCTTCCAAAGCACTACAGCCCGATGTGGGCCAAGGCTGCCTTCACGATCTGCCTCCATTCCTCTCTTCTTTCGGCCTTCTCCCACCATCCAGTGACTTTCATTGTTTTCAGGTCATCCACAACATCCTGGATCCATCGTCTCCATGAGTTAGGTACTGTATTCCGAGGCATCTCGTTAGGATTTGTTCTTTTTACAAGATAGGGCCGCCAACCCTATGCTTAACCCCCTCTCTGGTGGACCGGGTTTGATTTCGGGGTTTCCTTCCCCTAGGGAGGTTGGTTAACTACACCTGGACAGTCCCCCCACCCTTGGTTTTTCTGTCGGGGTTTTCCTTCCCTTAGTCCAATGCTCCCGTTTTCAGGCGCCGGAGACTCGCCCTCGCCCTGCTCTCATTAGCTACTCTCTAAGCTCTCACCTCAGAGAGCACCCAGGGGCCGCCACGAGGAGGAGAGAACAGGACTTGCTGACTTTTCACCCAAATCGGGTATCCCCATTACAGAGGGGTATTACCGGTATTTAGTAGTGATTACCTATGGACATCGGTAATCCCCGCCAGACCCATGACAGCCATTTGACCCCCCGATCAGGGATTTAATTGAGAATATATTCAGTTCTTTTCTTATTCATTGCTTCAGATCCTTTTAAGTCTTTAACATCATCTCATGAATTTCAACACGGCTGTTTGTAAGGCTTGTACTCTTGTCCAGTTCTTTTTTCTATACATCAAAGAGTCGGAAACATAAAGAGGAAGGTGAAAGCTTCCATTACCTCGTAAAACCTAATATGCGTCTCTCTCATTTTATTTCTGAAGCGTTTCTTAATAGTTCTAATTCTTTGAAATTTATTTGACTTTAAGTAATATCTTTGTCGTGATCAAAAGATATATCACAGACTACGTATTTAAAGTGTCCAACCTGTTCTAATAAATAAAACATTTTTGTATGGTTTTGAAAGCCCATCTCTATAAATATTCTTGTAATTTTTTGGGAGACAATCACACCAAACGGATATGAAATTAGTTCCAGGAATAAAAAACAAGCCTAACATGAAAAATTTCATTAGAAGGTGGCTTTGCTTCCTTCTTTAATTTTTTATTTCTGTGATGCAGTTTCAAGTTTCCAGGGGAATGTTATTAGTAGGTACATTTTATCTGATCATTTGCAGTTCTTTTATTTATCAGTCTCTAGAGTACACCCGCTAAAACAAATAACAACCCTAAATTGAAATATCCTGACAGGGGTGCAAATTCAATGCTTGCCACAGGTGCCTGAAAACACCTCTGGTGAAACCATTGAAGTTCAATATTCTAACAAAACAATAACCCTATCAAATGTGGAATTCAAAAATATATAAAACAGTTTTAACTACCTGGGAAAAAGTCTTTGAATTCTATTATTGATTATGACATTCTACACCTAGTTCATCTAGGCAACAATCTCCCCAAAAATAATTTCCACATACAGCAAATTAGAAATATTTTCATCACAAGAGGGTTCAATGTTGGCAAAGTGGATTTAGGCCTACACATTCCAAGATCGCTGCAATGTGAGGGTCTTAATAATTCAAAAGTATACCAGATACACGTTTGATACATATAACCATCTTGGGAACAATCAGTAAGTCACTAAATACTACCTTAGTTTACTACTCTGCACATTGAGGCAGAGGGATAAGTGCAACTATAATATAATTAATACCTCCCCTAGAATAAAATCTAGAAAGAAAACATAAATATACCCCAGGTTTTCAAGAAAATAAAATATATTATGTATCAACATTTTAAAATAATAAACGGCTTAAAATCATAATTAAATATTTCAATACTTTATATACTCAACTTTATACAAACGCAAGTTATATTTTAAGAGGACTGGAATTTATAAGCGCCTATTGTTTGGAAACAAGTAGTACCAATTAAATACGCTTCCGCGCGTGGAAATTTTCTGAGGACAAAAGTGACTACTTGGCCATTTGTAATATTACTTCCTTATGCACTATAATGCGTTATATCTGATTTTTCTCGTGTTTGAAATAACATCAGAATATATATTTTTGGCGATATTTTTAAAGGTTCGAGGGCCTTAAACGAGGGGTACAGATCCACAGTCCGACCCGAAGCTGACACGTAAGTACGCAAAATTGATTCATACTTTACAACGAGACTTAACCCATTTATATCCCACCTTCTCGTATCACTTAAAATCACATTGGAACTGTTTACTACAAAGAAACAGGCTCTTGTCCGATAATCCCTATATCCTACGTTTCTCTGAAAATTACTTTGCGGAGCCAACATTCCAATGCTGTGTACCTACCTTTCCGCGCCTCAAAATCAACAAATGCAGTAAACTTTCACCAAATACTGGTTTCTTCTCTAAAGAAGTTAATAATAAACTCCCCGGTGCAAGTAGCTCGTTGCAGCGCAGGTAAACAGCACCACTGGAGATCAACAACACTACCGATCACTGCCAACAGTGCAGAGAGAAACCAATCAGGCGTCGGTTAAATGCTCTTGTGCTGAGTTCCAGCATTGTCCTGAATGGTCTAGAACGCTTCGCGCATGCGCGAGAGTGATCGAGAACTTGCGAGAAGTTCAAGATGTTTGTACAAAGAAAGCAACTGCCCGCGGGCTCTTCAAAAATAGATTTGGAGTGGTTTCTGAGGAATCTCTTCGAGTGAAATAGGCGTATATCGCAATTATGTACGAAATGAAATCTTTACAATTCAATGATGTTTGATTTCAATTCTTGGTGTGATTATGTCGGTAGTATGTATTATACACGCACGCTTTCTTGAGCCCTGGAATACCTACCCCCATTCCTTACTAACATTAGTTCAATTAATCATAAATGATAGCAACGATCGTCTGAAAATCTGATTTCCAGAAATGTTTGCTTCCGTGTAATAATAGTACATTATGAAACGATGATGTAATGATGAGTATTAATACAGGAGTGTGATATTACGATAGAGCGAGTATCGTAAAGTTCACACGAGTGTGTTAATACCCATTACATCGAGTTTCATGCAGTACTTTTTCTACGACTTTTATAAGTTAAACTTTTACATTGAATCGTTTCGTGGCAGTTGACATGCAGGATTCAGCCAAGGCCACCAAGCGGACAACTCCCTACTCTACCCTCGCATGCTGCCGCAAGTGGCTGTGGTTACCAGTCTACCTGCGAGGGAGTACTGCATTAGTCAAATGCGATCAAAGTGAAATTACGGTTCTATATATTTAAAATAATATTCCACGAACAAAAAGACTACTAATAAAAGAAATTAAAACTGACAAGCATAATATAATATCAAACGCAATTTTAATGTACACAATCGAACAAAACATTTACTAGAACGATTCTCAATGATTAATTGTCAGTACTTGGTTTGAAATTTCTCTGTGATTGGTCAAGAACCTGTATCTTCATGAAATCTATATCGTAATGAATATCATTATGCAACGGGTGCAGCTATCAAATGACAGCATTATACAATGGGAGTTGAAAAAATATTTTGCATCGAAGAACGAGTTACAGATTTGATATAATAGTCCTGCCGTCGACTGATATTCCGCGATCAGAATGATGTCGCGGCTCCATGGATTTGAAACGGATAATTTGATTTTAGGGGTATTATACATGAAGCCTCAAGATCATTTTCTAAATAAAACAACAACAACAAAAAAACAGTGATTCCTAAACCAGTGATTCCCAAAATTGTCCAGGTGGACCCTAGGGGTCCATGGGAGACTCGATGGGAGTCTACATTGGCGTGAAAAAAAAGAGGGCTCACAAGTTGTAAGTGGAGGTCGACGAAAATTTATCTGGTTTCGATAGTAAAGAACAAAAACATTGGTTTGACTTTACCTATCAATATAGACAGATAATACACTACTCAGAAAAATTAAGGGAGTAAAACAAATTCCAAAATTTTCAGTGATTTTGGCAGGCTAGATAGATGCGATTTCTTCACAGTATTATATTTATGAGTATATTTGGTTTAAATAATGTCAAACAAAGTTTCTCAAAAACAACAGTTTTCTGTAAAAATAAGCTCAAAATGCCGCATTTCCGGAAACGCTCAAACGCCATTCTCTCAAAAATTGCCCCAAATATTTTCTTGGGTATATAATTGATAGTTTTAATTGCACTGTTTAATATGACGTACAGTTCATTTCGGTGTACTCTTTTGTTTTTTAGAAAATTACACAAATGTAATTTTTTTCAATGTCTCTCACGCCGTTAATATGCACATTTCAATTGTTTTGTATACATTATTGCATTTGTGACTGGAAGTGCTTAAAATGACTTCAAATGAAGTTTTTCGAAACTTCAATAGATTCCTGTGAATCTATCTAAGGGTCTGTCTATCTAATTTCGCATTTACAGTAATGCTTAATCGCCATTTTCTTAAAAACGGCTCAACGAAATTTGCTATTTTGAAATTTGAAATTTGCTGCTTCATTAAAAATTTTTCAATGAAATTTGCTATTTAGACGAGGTTTTAGCCTTCTTTAATATTCTTAAATTAATATTTGGTTCTGCTATTTTGAAACCGAAAAATTGAGAAAATTTTTAAAAAAAATGTAGTTTGGACGGAGATAGATGGCGGAAGGCAAGAAGGAGAGGCAAGTCTGTACAGTACCAGCCCACAAAAAGGATATTAGAAAACTTTACTATGAGTAAGTCTGTGCCATTCTGTAGCACATATAGTTTCTTTTTCTCCCCCCCCCCGATTAGACCGAAGTCTTGGTCACAGGCCAAGTAAGAACATTTTCACGGATTTCTCAATGCTCATCTCTATTATACAATAAGCAACAAAAACGAATTTTGTACTCGTATTCATTTGAACCATTCGTACTGTTTGCACCCACCCGCCCAACAAATAACGGAAAGGAACAGATGGATGTACTTACAATTCTGATCGAATTAACTTATTATTATTATTATTATTATTATTATTATTATTATTATTATTATTATTATTATTATTATTATTATTATTATTATTATTATTATTATTATTATTATTACTATTATTATTATTGTTATTATTATTAATATTTATGAATTGATCCGCAAGCTAAGTTAAAAATTTATTAAAAAATAAATATTATTATGATTGTTTAGACAAAAAAAACGGTCTATCCCCATAAATACTGCTTGGACTCTCATTAACAGAGTGCTGTAGTGGTCTATACCGCATAGGCCACTATTGCACAAAGTAATGTAATTGTGGGCTGAATGCAACAACATTGCTTTTTGGAATTACCCTGAACATAATTGATGAGGACATGGAAACAATTACACATTGAAGTTAAGCAGATTAAAATGTGATTAACTCAGATAACCCAATTTCCCAAAAATGTTGGTTAGGCCACTATTGCGCTGATACCCTGAATTTCTGTGAGCAATAAGTTCATTAGCATCCTCATGATTCTTTAGAGGGGATTCAGCTGTGGTTCCTGATGGTCTCAAAGCAGCCAATGTTTTTATAAAACTGAAGTACATGGACCTGGACCATGTGAATGTTCAGCACTATTTTAGTTGTGGATTTAAAATTAAAATTAAGCTTCACATTTGAACCCTGCTTTTGGAGTATGGGGATTTTTCAAAACTTGAAAATATTTTTTTGATTAGTATGCTTAAAAAATCAACTTAATTCAATAGGGACAAGCAAATAATTATACAAGGGCCTAGGATGCATTGTTCACAATGGCAATGCTTTTTATTTTACGTCAAAAACGGTTAAAACTGTGTGACGTGCTGCGGGGAGAACTGAATACTGTGCACGTTTTCATAATTCTGTAATCCCTAGCCGTATACTATACTGCGCTTTTTACAGAGCTGCCTCTCAATTCCACTCAAGGCCCGTCATCACGGTGGCATTAGGGCAAGGTTTTTCGCGTCTTTCTCGGCCGTGCCGCTAGAGTCGCTTCTTCTGCCGCACTGCTTGATACGGTCGCGAGCACGCGACACCTAGCGGCACGACTGAGAAAGACCACAAAACAAACACCCCAAAAAACAAAGCATGGATAACAAAATATTAACATTTTTTGTGAAAGAAAAAGAGAGCTTTGCAGTTCTCAAATAGTCAACTACTATCACCGATATTCAGCTTAAAAAAGTTATAATACAGGCCAAACAATTGTCAAAAGAGTACATAAAAAAATTCCAAAAATAAAACTAAAGTTACGTGGAATATTGTAAGAAAAACATTATCAGCAAATAACAAAACAAAATCTTGAACTAGTCCATGAACACAGAAGAATAACAAACCCCGTGGCCATGTATATTCAACATGAAACAGCCAATTCAACAAACACTTCTCTGAAATTGCTGGAAGACTTCTACAAACAAGTAATCCAAATACTACACCTCAACAACCACCACCTTTCTTTAAAAAGTCGCTTTCTAGCATGTACATCACAGAAACAACAGAGAAGGAAATACTTCAAATTATAAACAAAATGCAAAATAAACAATCCGCTGGGATAGACAATGTTCCAGACTTCTTAATAAAATAGATTGATCCATATACCATCAATCCATTAACATATTTATACAACAAATCACTAACTCATGGCTCCTTCCCAATCATTTTAAAACTGCAGTATACTGCAGTAACATCACAGAAACGGTAACAAACAAGATGTAATGAATTATAGACCAATTTCATTCTTGTTAGGTTTTTAAAAAAAATATTAGAAAAACTCTTCTATGAAAGGTTAAAAAGCTACTTGATACACTAACATAATCACATAATCACACTCACAACAAGGATTCAGGGAAAATTGATCAACTGAAACTGCTCTATTCACCTTTGTAAATGAAATCTTAATGGCATTAGAGCAAAAAGAAATTCCTGTTGGTCTCTTCCTTGCCTATCAAAAGCCTTTGACACAATAGATCACTGAATTCTATTGTCAAAATTAGAATCTTATGGAATCTGAGGAATTGCTTACAAGTGGATAAAATGATACCTATCAAACAGAAAACAAATAGTGGTATTATCTTACCCAGAAGACAACAAAATAAATAATCATTACTCCAAGACAAGAGATGTGATATATGGGGTCCCGCAAGTATCCACACTAGACCCAACTTTTTATTATATTTGTAAATGACTTGCCATCAATAATGGAAAACAACAAAACAGTACTTTTCACTGAAGACACCAATATAATATTCAAAGAAAGAACAAGTAAAGATTTAAAAGATAAAGCCAATTCAGCCATCGACAAACTAATTCAATGGATCCACCACAACAAATTAATCCTAAATAGAGACAAAACAATCACAATACCCTCCCACAACTCCCACTCAACACAACAATACTCACCAAACTTAACATTAGAAGGGAACAGCATCACACAAGCACAGAAAACAAAATTTCTCGGAGTCACCATACAATCCAATGTCAAATGGAACTCACACCTAGAAAATATTAATTCAAAATTGAGCAAACTTAATTATGCTCTTAGAATAATAATAAGAAACAGCATCATTGAAACAGCTCGAACAGTGTTCTTTGCAAATGTGCACTCTATTCTCAAATACGGAATAATAACATGGGGCCAAGCACCAAAGGCTAAGCAAACATTCAAAATACAAAAGAGAATCACTTGAACAATAACAAATACAAAAAGAACAGAGTCCTGCAGGCCTCAATTCAGAAAACTTGCTCATGCTTCCACTGCCTTGTATATTCATTTATGAAGTTATCATGTTTGTAAAGAAAAATCTAGTAAACAATAACACACCTTAGAAATTTAACTCATTTGTACACCCATGTAACACAAGGCAAACATGTAACCTTCATCAATCATTGTGCACAAGCACATTATACCAAAAGGATACATTCTCTTCAGGTATACAATTCTTCAACAAATTACCAATACATCTGAGAAACATGACAGGTTTACACAACTTCTAGAATAAACTCAAACACTTCCTTGGGCAAAAACTTTTTTATAGCATTCAGGAATACCTCAATGACTAATATGTACAATGTGATTTCAGGTGCTGCAGTAGGACTAGGTGTAGAAGTGGAAAAAACCTGGCCATAACCTGCCTTCTCCTCCTCACCATTTCAAGATTTAAACAAGGAATATACTAATACTGTTAAAATATATGTAATTGTTACCATAATTGTTATTATGTACTTTAATTATTACTATTAGTATTGTCATTACAATTATTATAATAATAATATATTTGTCACATAATCCAGCAAAAGCCATGTATGACAAGTCAGGACATGTATATAATCATACAATGTACAATATAGTTATTTCTTAATATTAAATACAATACAGAAAATAAAATTCAATTCAATTTTCATACTAAATACAAATTTTTATAAATGGTAGGGTAAAACTAAAGTGGAAAAACAATAATAAAGAAAGAGAAGAATTTGTCTTCATTAGATTGATATGTGGGTGGGGTCCATCCTCTATATCCAACAATCAGCTTGGGGGGCTTCAAATCATGCAACTGAATGTGCAAAAATTATTAGTACTAGTTTAATATTACATTACATAATACATTTATAATACTAGTTTAATATGTGATTATAATGTACATATGTATTCTTCTATACTGTAGAATGTATGGTTTAACAGGAAAGCTTTTAGTTTATTTTTAAATGTGTGTTTTGAGTTTAAGCTTTTAAATTCACCTAGGAGTTTGTTATATACTCGTAGTGTGATGCCTTCAAAAAGGGTACTTTTTTGAAAGAGTGAAGTTCCAGTGTGGAACATGCAGATTTCTTTTTTGTCTAGTATCACAGTTATGAACTTCATTGTTTAGAGTAACAGAGTCCTTGTTTTCCATAAGCGTCTTCTTTGTGAAGATTATATATCAAATATGTATATACATGGGAGTGGAAGGATTTGTAATTTTTTGTAAAGTGGTTTGCAGGACTAATGTTTGTGAGTGTTTGTCATTCTCAATATTATTTTTTGGATGATAAAAGTGTGAATTGTAACAATCTAAGATCCCCACGAACAATTTAGATGCAAAGAACAAACATAACAAGGAATGGCATGAGTAGGAGATGGAAAAACAGAAGAAAGCGGTGTCGCGCACTAATAATTTTTTTATTAATTAAAGAAGACGCGACAAAATCCCGATTTGGACAGTACAAATCAATAGCATTCATTTAGAGGAACATTTCAAAAGTTATTCGAAGCGAATCGCATCGGGGGTTTAAAAGACATGAGTGATTTTGAAAGTACACTTTAGACAATATAACTAGAGATTTTTACAGCCATTGTTATCATAAGAAAGGTAATGTAAAGAAGCGGTTTTTCCTAAAAATTAAGAGAACGCGTAAAGCGATTGAAATGAAACTTTCGGGATTAACAAAGAAAATCACGCGGAAAATTATGACATTACTCGCAACTCTGAAAAATATCGAGGAGCTGCAGTAGAGATGCCAATTGAAATTGTATATTTGGAATTTTTACGAGAGAACAATGATGCGTCGCGAGCGACGGAAATAAAGCAATTTTGGCGTTAATAAACATGAGGAGATCGTATAAGAAATAGTAATAAGATATAAATTGATAATTAAAAGTAGTAATAAAGAGAAATAGCCTGGAAAGGACAGAATTAAGTAAAATGGTATGATATTTTGGTAAAGACACGTAAGCGATCGGTAAATGTTCCAGAAAAAAAAAGTTGAAGACACAAGGCAACAATGAAAAAAAGATGATGCGTAGCAAGCTCGAAGTCAGACGTGGGGAAGAATGCTCCGGAAAAAGATAAAAAATTTAGTATGCAATTGTGCGAGAAACACGGTGAACATGAATGGATATAGTGAGTTTAGGCAATGATGTTCGAAATAACAATGCGTAACGCGGAAATATTTTATGTGTCGCAGTATATTCAACAATAGGACATTTTGGAGGAAATGTAGCACGCGATAGACAGATAATCGCGTTGTTAGTTGCGTAATGGGAATAGGATGATAGGGGAATGAAAGGACATGCTAAGAAGATATTAGCGAGCTCAAGAAAATTTTGGTAATGTGTGGGGATGGAGAAATGCTGCGGGAGAATGGATTTGGAGGATGCTGCGTAATATACATCGAGGACGGCGCGCAGCAATGGTTTGCTGCGGATTACAGCGTTTTCTGCAAAAGGGAAGTTATGAAACTTTGTTTTTTTTTGTTATGAAATTCACATTTTGAAGGAGAAGAAAGATTAAAATTAGCTTCTGTACAAGATCAAGTTCTGTCTTAACGTAAAATAGATTCAATAGATATACAGGCAGAATGCGCATTCAGGTGTGAATGAGTTTATTTATAATTGTCAGTATGAATGGAAATATTTTGGATTTTGTGTCATGTAATTTAAGGGTATTATATCGTTCATGTGTTTATGTGTTTATTTTGTTTGTCGTTAAGTGTATTATGTGAGTCATGGGAGAGCAACGACCCCAGTTTGTGTTTATATATATATTTCAACTGGAATAACGACTAGCACAGGAATTACAGAAAATAAATGGCGAACATCACTTGGTTCGACATTAAATTAAACGAACGTAGTTTAATTGTTACATGTAGCTAGTTAATGACCTACGCCCACGTGCCCGAATAGTTGTTAGATCCTGTACAGGTCAGCCACAACCTCACACCCAGATTTTATGTGTAAGTAAGAAAATATCGGAAGTTCTGGGGGGGCAGCTAGTCGACGGGCAACCTTGGAGGTGGAAGCTGAGTATAACCAGGGCAATTGATAAGAGCTGGTTTTGGTTATTATTTTGGCGTTATAACGCCGGGCGATTATAAAGATTATAGTTGATCTAGAGCAGGTAATGGTTCATTACATATTTTGGTGCGCCTAACGAGGAGCGATTATAGTTGTTTTATAGATATGAGAACGGTTCATTACAATATATATATATATATATATATATATATATATATATATATATATATATATATATATATATATAGTGAGTGAACATTTGCAAAGAACCCTGTTTGTAGTGTATCCAAGTTAGAATTTGACTTAGAATGTAGATGGCATAGCATGACTTGGTAAGCTTGTTGTTTAGATCTGTTATGTGAGAGTTCCATTTTAGATCATCTTGAATAGTCAATCCAAGGAAAGTTGTTTTTTGGGTTTTTTTTACAGGCATGTGTTTTATCATCAATTGTGTTTCAGGCTTTTCTTTAGAGAGTGGATTCCGAAAGTTTAGGGAGAAAGTTTTACTGGTGTTTATGATGAGTTTGTTTTCCTGGAACTATCTTACTAGTGCCTCTAGAATTAATTGTGCTTCCTTTTGTAGAGTTTGTTGGGTATTTGCTTTAATAATAATGTTAGTGTCATCTGCAAATAGGACCATTTTGCTCTTTTGTAGACTCAGGGGCATGTCGTTGATGTACAAGAGAAATAGTATAGGGCCTCGGATTTATCCTTGTGGCACTCCATAATTTATCATACTAGATAGGGAAAAATGGCTTGAAATCTTTTTATCTTTAACACCCTTGATTGTTACTACTTGAAAACGATTTGAAAGGTAAGATTTTACCCATTGATGTGCAATGTCTCTAATTCCCAAAGTTTCAAGTGTGGATAAGATTCAAGTTTCAAGTATGTCATGATCAATAATGTCAAATACTTTTGATAAATCTAGAAATAAACGGATGGTGATTTCGCTCTGATCTAGAGCAACTAGTATGTCATTTAGCAAGGTGAAGATAGCAGTGTCTGTAGATCTACCATTTCTGAATTCATGCTGGGCCTCTGTCAATATGTTATTTGAATTGAGAAAATTTTTGAGTCTATCATTAAAAAGCTTTTCTAGAATTTTTGAAAATCCAGATAGTAAGGATATTGGTCTGTAATTCATGAGATAATGGGTGTTGCCTTTTTTGAATAGTGGCTTAACTTTTGCTTTTTTGAGAATTTCTGGGAAGCTACCTGTCATTAAGGAGTGATTACAAATGTCAGTGTGTGGATCTATTATATTTGTTGCCGAATGTTTAATGAGAGTGTCATGGATATTATCCAGCCCTGCAGAGAATTTGTTTTTCAATTGATTTATGATTTCCTGTAATAATTATATTATATATAATAATTATTATATTTCATTAGAATTGTTATCCATTATTATTATTATTATTATTATTATTATTATTATTATTATTATTATTATTATTATTATTATTATTATTATAAGTAGTAGCAGTAAAATCATTATACCAAGTAAATGTTATTTTAAAAATGAAACAGTACAAATCTTGAAATGTTAAATTATTTTAAATTATGTTAAATGTTTAACTATTTTGCCACTTAATTATCTACTATATAGTAAATATATTTGTAGCAAGTATTGAAGTATAATATTTTGGCCAACGACCCCATTCGATCAGGTTTCTTGTCCAGTTTCCCTGGTTCTTTGAGCAAATGCTGAGATGACCTCTTGTTTTGTTTCTGGACAATAAATGTAACTTCACTATCAAGAAGATGCATGCAATTGTACTTCTTACATATAATTAAATAAAATACATTAAATATACATCATATTTGACTCGTCATAGGATTGTATTGTATATGTGTCTAAATATATTTGTAAGGAAAGAGGTCGGTCACCAAGAGCAGAGATTTCACCCTGACCCCAAAGACCGATATGGGAGTCTCATTTGTGTTGGTTCAAGAACTTGCGAACTATATTAGCCATTATGTTCACCGCATATCCTGCATTTGTCAACCACGGGCATGTTCATGCAATGCTTTTCGTAGTTTCTAGTTCGGCATACTCTATCTTGGATTGCCATTATTCTTGTCTATTATGGCACATTTGTCTAGACCAAAAGACATCTACATTTCGTCACTGAACACTCACACTATCTCAATTAGACCGTGTAATTTGCTCTCTGCATAGAGTTTGAGGTCATCAACATACAACAAATGAGACAGGCGTGAGTTGATTCGTCGACGAGAGTCGCTAAAGTCTCTTCGACGAGATTCTTTATCTATAAAGAGTCTCTTTGACGAGAGTCCTTATCGATAAAGAGTCTCGTCGACAAGAGTCTTTTCGTCGTCGAGATACTCTTTTTCGATCAAGTGTCTTGACGATAGTCTTGACCGCTCAAGAGTCTCTTTGACGAGATTATTGATTGATTTTTTTGTTTCCGGGCGCGTCAACTGCTTTGGTTATTAGTCCCGTTAGCGTAGTGCATGTTTTTTTTTCTCGGGAGATGGCTGTGATCTTCCCCCGCTGAATGGCGAGATCCGGCGCCGACCTACCGTCGGCTAGTGGGGTTTCCCCCTAACCAGGACTCTCCCACCAACGGGGCACCGCCGCAACCGGGACAAGCTCTAAGCTCCGGACCGGTCTCCCGGAATATGTGGTAGTGTAGTGCATGTTAGTGTGTGTGTGTGTGTGTGTGTGTGTGTAAGGAGAGAGGATAGGACAAGGAAGAGGAAGGACAGATCGCGCGCGCTCCGTGGCCCGTTTGGTAGGGTACTGCTCCGGCATTCGCCTGGTGTTGATCGGAGAAACCACGGAAAATACCGATCAGAGCAGCCGGCCGCTAGAATTCTCCTCCAGGCAGCGACTGAATTCGACCTAGCTGAAAAGCTAGTGTCGAAAATCCTGCCGCCGTCAGGACTCGAACCTAGGACCTCCCGGTCAGAGGCGCTGCAGTGAACATCAGTTGATGCACTGAGCTACCGCTACCAGTATTATTTATCGATCAAGAGTCTCTTTGACGAGAGTCCTTATCGATAAAGAGTTTCGTCGACAAGAGTCTTTTAATCGACGAGCGTCTCTTTTTCGATCGAGTGTCTCGTCGACGATAGTCTTGACCAATCAAGAGTTTCTCAGAAGAGTCTCTTTATCGATCAAGAGTATTATCGACGAGAGTATTTTCGTCGACGAGCGTCATTTTATCAATCAAGAGTCTCGTCGACGAGAGTCTTGATCGATTAAGAATATCGTTGACGAGAGTCTTTATCGATCAAGAGTCTTGTCGACGAGAGTCTTTTCGCCGTCCAGCATCTTTTTATCGATCAAGAGTCTCGTTGACGAGAGTCTTGATCGATAAAGTCTCTATGGCTAGAGTCTTCATCGATCAAGAGTCTCGACGACCAGAGTCTTTTGGTCGACGAGCATTTTTTATCGAACGAAAGCGTCGTCAACGAGTATTGATCGATAAAGAGTATCTTTGAGAGAGTCTATCGATCAAGGGTTTCGTCGACGAGCGTCTTTTTATCGACCAAGAGTCGTCGACGAGAGTCTTAGACCCAAAATATGACCCTCGAATGTAAATCTCTACCGATGTTTTTCGTTTTAAATAGTCTTTTTGTCGACGAACGTCTTCTCATTGACCAAAAGTCTTGTCGACGAGTCTTGACGAAAAATTTGACCTTCTAAGGCGAATCTCTATCGTCCGAGTTTCTCGTGTTCAATAGCCTTTTAGTCGACGGTCGTCTTTTCATTGATCAAGAGACTCGTCTAGAGAGTCATGGCCCTTAATATGACCTTCTAATCCAAATCTCTATCGAACAAGTGTCATGTGTTGAATAGTCTTTTCGTTGACAATCATTTTTTGATCGATCATGAGTCTCGTCGAGAAGAGTCTTGACCTAAAATTTGACCCTCTAATGCGAATCTCTATCGAACAAGTGTCATGTGTTGAATAGTCTTTTGGTCCACAATCGTCTTTTCATCGATCAAGAGTCTTGTCGACGAGGGTCTTGGCTCAAAATATGGCCCTCTAATGCGTATTTCTATGGATCAAGTGTATCGTGTTGAATAGTCTTTTCGTCGACGATCGTCTTTTAATTAATCAAGAGTCTCGTCGACGACAGTCTTGACCCAAATTGTGTGTCTCAAATGAAAATCTCTATCGTGTTTATTATCCTTTTCGACAACGATCATGTTTTCATCGATCAAGAGTCCCACCGAAGAGATTCTTGACCCAAAATTTGACTCTCTAATATGATTGTCTTTTGAACAAGTCTCTCGTGGATAGTCTTATTATCAACGATCGTCTTTTCACCAATCAAGAGTTTCGTCAAGAGCCTTGGCCCAAAATTTGACTTTCTAATGCGAATCCCTATCGAGCAAGTGTATTGTGTTGATTAGACTATTAGTCGTCGATCGTCATTTCATCGATCAAGAGCATTGTCTCAAAATTTGACCCTCTAATGCGAATATCCATAGAGCATCTCTTGTTGTATAGCCTTTTCGTCAGCGATCGTCTTTTCATCGACCAAACGTTTCGTCGAGAGTCTTGATCCAAACTTTGACCCTCTCTTGCGAATTTCTATCGAGCAAGTGTCTCGTGTTGAATAGCCTTTTCGTCGACGATTGTCTTTTAGTCGACAATTAATGCAATCTGGTTGGTGCTGAATAATTGCTTAGAAATTTTAACTCTTTTTGAAACAGATTTTTCAATGTAAGCTTCGGCTACAGATGAGGACTCCCAACCTCCAAGTTCTTTCAAAGAAAGCAGATCGCCACCGTTTTCCACTAGCATTGTGGCCATGCAGAGAAGAGAATGCCCTGTGCAGAGGAGAGTCTAATTTTAAAAAATCTTATCTTCTTTGGAGTATCTCCTATTGTGTGTAGACCCACAACTTATTTAGTGCATTTTCCGTTTCTATAACCTATGAAAAAGCGTCTAGTTTCTAGGTCAGATGGACGTAGGTCAGCAGTTTATATATAAATCGTATGCATTGAATGGAATATTGTCTTTGGAAATAACAAACATCCTATTTTTTTGTTTTTGTGCATTTCAATATAACAAGCACTCCGTTGCTCGTAGTTTCTATGTCATCAATAGTCAATGACAAGTTTGTCTTGTCGGCATGCCCTAAAATACTAAAAATTACAATAACTTTTTAAGTAGCCACAAGTAATCATTTGCTTCTAGTAAAAATTTTCTGATATGTTCTTCGGAAAAAATCTTCGCCTTCTTGGCAATATAACCTTCGGAGTTTCTTCTCAAAAATACATATACTTTTCTGAAAATCAAATCACGCGTTACTTACTAAATAAACTCTCTTATCTGAAACATAAAAATGAAAAGTGTGGAATACTAACCTTGATATGTCAACATTTTCGTTAACTAATAAACCTAATTTTAACATTGAGAATTTTGTCCTCAACGATGTAGGAGAATATCTCTCAAATTTTTCTTTAGCATACGTCAGCATTACTGTTTCATTCACCTCATTTACATATTTGCATTGACGCCAATATTTGAAATCTTCGTATTCCTTCTCATACCGTAATTTCGTTTTTGTTGTAACTGTTGTTTGTTTCACTATTCGCTGTCTCCACAAGATCTTCTGGAAAATGCATCTCAAATTTTGTGGAAAATTTATCTTTTTAATTGTGTCAAATAAAGCTACCATCTTTTAAACAATGGAATCGAAATGTCTCGCCGAGACCAATATTATAGTTGGTCTTGGACTCGCGTCTGAATCGATATAGAAGGGGGCGTTGCATTCCTACGTAGCAAAGGCAAGAACATTTTTTATTTATGTTATTTTTCTTATAAGAAGATGGTATTACGAAAAGTATTGAACGACACACGGCCGATAACACAAACAACAGACTTGGTTGGTTATAAACCTCGGCTATCGCCTCGGTTTACGAACTTCTACCGCGTCTGTTATTTTGTCTATCAGTCTAATGACGTTTAATACTATAAACAGCTCATCAACAAAGAATTATAGGGCCTTAAAACAAACATTTGAATCCTAAAGCCTCAAAGAAACGTTTATCGCTCCGTAATCTACAGGATAAGATACTTTTGAACATTCTATTACATTTTTGCTGGTCCGGCGCTTGTCGATATTATCCAATACCAACTATATTACTCTGCACTGGAGGCTATCTTTGTTTGTGACATGTTTAGAAGGCTCAGACAAGATCTTCTGGAAAATGCATCTCAAATTTTGTGGAAAATTTATCTTTTTAATTGTGTCAAATAAAGCTACCATCTTTTAAACAATGGAATCGAAATGTCTCGCCGAGACCAATATTATAGTTGGTCTTGGACTCGCGTCTGAATCGATATAGAAGGGGGCGTTGCATTCCTACGTAGCAAAGGCAAGAACATTTTTTATTTATGTTATTTTTCTTATAAGAAGATGGTATTACGAAAAGTATTGAACGACACACGGCCGATAACACAAACAACAGACTTGGTTGGTTATAAACCTCGGCTATCGCCTCGGTTTACGAACTTCTACCGCGTCTGTTATTTTGTCTATCAGTCTAATGACGTTTAATACTATAAACAGCTCATCAACAAAGAATTATAGGGCCTTAAAACAAACATTTGAATCCTAAAGCCTCAAAGAAACGTTTATCGCTCCGTAATCTACAGGATAAGATACTTTTGAACATTCTATTACATTTTTGCTGGTCCGGCGCTTGTCGATATTATCCAATACCAACTATATTACTCTGCACTGGAGGCTATCTTTGTTTGTGACATGTTTAGAAGGCTCAGATTTCTCCAACTCATATGTATGCCTTTTCTGTTCACTGTGGTTTACGCCGATTGATGTTTTATTTGCACAATCATTAATTTAAGATTATGCAAATAAACCTAAATACTCTCGCAGTAACAATTATAAGTATTAATAGTTGCTTGATATCGATGCAGATTGCTTTTTATGTGTCTAGTCGAACCGTTCATGCATGGAATGTAAGTATTGACATCCTTCCCTTTTTGTGAAAACTTTGTGATATAACCTGCAGTACTCATGCACTTGGCATGGTACCACATCGTATCTTCTAATCACTAAAAATGAATAAACTAAACTGTGCTCATTTTATTCTTATTGAAAGTTTTTTTGTATTAAAATTATTTCTCTCTCTCTCTCTCTCTCTCGCTCTCTCTCTCTCTCTCTCTCTCTCTCTCTCTCTCTCTCTCTCTCTCTCTGTGTTTTCTCAATATACTATAACATTTTTGGGCTTTGATTTTTTTAGAGACAATATTTTTCATATCAATATTTATTATATAATGCATAGCGCAACGTTTCGGAAATTGTTTCCAGGCGTAATTGAAATAAATATAATATTTAAACAACTGCCAATTATAAACAGAAGAATATATTGTTCATGTACATAAGTCACACTAAACAGCATTTTGATAAATACTCTATGAAGGGAAGTAGTCATAAAGAGGTTGAGAGGGACTTTATAAAATTACAATAATTTAGACAGAAAGAAGTGAATAGTAAGAGAAATATCCTAATTTTGAGAAAAAATTTTTAATATCCCATCATATTTATTAGTAAATTTATTCGATTCTACCTGTGTATTCAAGCAAGAAGATGTTTTGATATATAACGATTCCAATATTAATCTAGGATATAAGAATTTTTAGTGGGCTATAATTTGTATATCTTGGAAATTTAGATTATGGGATGTTGTAATTTTATGTCGTGTAAGGAATTTTGTTTACATGCTAGGTCTTTTGTTTCTTTTGTGTTCAATTGTTCTTGTTCTCTATTTACGTTTATTTTGACCAATCTGTTGCAATCTGTATCTGTTGCAATCTACTGGTATTTATTTGATATACTACATTGTTATTATCTAATTTTTCTCTAGTGTCTATCAAGTTTTTACTGTATGACACTTATTTATCATTCTATTTACTAGTTTAAGTTTAAATTTGGTTAAAAGTTCTTTTTTAATAATGTGATTTATTTGGGGGATATAAAGTAAATATATCAAATTATTTATGAATTCTTCAGCTGGAAATTGTGTGGTAGTATTATTGCAAGATTTTCCACATAGAATAAATTTTATTTTTTTATATAATTTTTTCTACCAATTTTAAAGGGTGAATTTTTAATAGAATTGAAAGAATTGAATTCTAATATCACCAAAACTCTACGTAAATTAATAGTATGGAATCGGGGAGACGACAATTCTATCGCTCTGTCAACTAAATTTGAAACAAAAGGTATTTTAATACTAAAAGAGTGTTTAGTTAGATAATTCAACAAAATACCAGAAAAAATTGATTTGTTTGTGTTTTTGTTTGTTTTTGTTTGTTTGTGGTTTTGTTTGTGTTTGTGTTTGTGTTTTGTTTGCTAAAAACTGTCACATCTAAAAAGTTTAAAGAAACACTTCTCTCAATTTCTAGAGTAAATTTTATTTTATCATTAAAATTATTAAATTTTTGCTAATTTTTTTTGAAGTGTGTGTATATATATATATATATATATATATATATATATATATATATATATATATATATATATATATATATACACACACATACACACACACACTTATAGTGGAATGGACTTCGTCCTTGACTACGACGAAAACAGACGGCGTCCGGCGAAGAGCGGCGAGACTGACGATGCAGTGTCGATGACGGGCTTCCGTCGTCTGTGACTGTTTGTCCGCCCCCGTTCGGTCAACGCACTCTCCCGAAATGGAAGGCCACCAAGGCTATTTGAAGGACCACATGTTCACTCCTCTCGTCACGCGGTCAGGTATTCGAGCACAGTTGTTGACTCATACGCTTCATTTGAATCGGTTGATAATCAGTTCATCACAATGGCAATGATGTGAGAGATCAAGGATACGGGAGATCACGTAAGAATTGAATTACGTTCAAACCAATGAGGTGGAAAATGGCATACACTGGTTCATAACTTCTCAGTTAGCTGATCGAGTCTGGGCGGGGCCGCCGCACCTGAGCCAACAGAAGAGCATCACTATGTTGTCGCTCCACTTGTTCTTTTCGATCACTGGCTACTCGTAACTACAGCATTTCTCAACACATTTGGTTGCGTGTGAGTACCCACATTTTCTTCCGTTCTTGTTATCTCACTTCAATGGTTTATGATCGTGAGGTAAACTCGATATATATAGGATCAAAATAAACGAATGACATAACTATTATTCACCAATACAGATGTTTCCAGGCGGAATTTTAAGTGTTTGCGAGCGAGGAGGTAGTACGAGCGGGAGCGGTCGCACTCTCTCTTCTATCAGTTTTTTCAAAAATATTAGAGAGACTTTTTTACGTACGAATGGAAACCTTTCTCACTAAACACGACGCGCTTTCAGATTGCCAACATGGATTTAGAAAATCAAAATCAACGGAAACAGCTATATTTTCTTTTCTTAAAGATGTCGCCTCATCATTAGATCAAAACGAGGCACCTATTGGATTATTTTTAGATCTCTCAAAGCTTTTGACATCATTGATCATGACATTTTACTTTCAAAATTACCTTCATATGGAATCCGTGGTATTGCTCTAGATTGGTTATGTTCGTACCTTAAACAACGATCTCAGAAAGTTGAAATACCTTACTGGAATGATGGAACATTACGTACGCACCTTTCCGACTCTTTGCCCGTTGCATGTGGAGTTCCTCAAGGATCGATTTTAGGCCCTATTCTGTTCCTACTTTACGTAAACGATATGCCCTCGACGATTCGAAACGGAAGAACGGTTCTCTTTGCGGATGATACGAACATCCTTTGCAATAAAGAAACCGTAAATAGTACAATATCAGATGTTTCAAATTGGTTCCGAAATAACAAATTAATAGTAAACGAAAAGAAAACGGTTTTAATGCAGTTTTCCATTTCAAATAAACAATTCTGTGCTCCATTGAAAATGAACAGTGTACCATTGACTCATGTTAATGCAACAAAATTTTTAGGTCTCTCAATTCAGTCAAACCTTAAATGGAACGTCCATTTAAATGAATTGAACACAAAATTAAGTTCATTATGCTACGCGTTCAGAATTCTTGCAAATTCAGTCAGCCTTCATACTGCTCGTTGTGTATACTTCGCGAATGTTCATTCCCGCCTGAGATATGGCATAATATTCTGGGGAAATACATCTTATAGCTCCCAGACTTTTAGATTACAAAAACGAATTGTACGAATAATAACCAAATCCCACCCACGTGATTCATGTAAGCCTCTCTTCATTAATCTAGGAATTCTACCATTACCGTGTCTTTTATTTACGAATCAGTGGTTTTTGTAAAAAATGACTTGCTTAAGGGCGGGAATATATTTTCAGAAAATGCCGAAGTCTATTACTATAACACTCGACGTAGAAATCATATTCATCAGGTGACAGTATCAACAGCTCATTACAAAAAATTCACATACAATACATGTACATTATTTTACAACACTTTGCCAGATGACATTAAACGATTAAATTCAATAGAAAAGTTTAAATCCCAAGTGAAATCGTTTCTGCTGCATAACTGTTTCTATACAATTAGAGACTATACTGAGCATCACAAGAAAAGTAACATTAATTTTAACAATGATACATAATGCATTAATTACCATTTGGACTGTATAAATGAATATAAACAACCTGTAACAACTATTGTAACACAGCTTCCGGGTCAATGACCCCCATCTCGATCAGGTTTTTCGTCCAGTTTCCCTGATCCATTGAGCAAATGCTGAGATGGCCCCTTGTTTTGCTTCTGGACATAAATGTAACTTCATTTTCTGTGCACGTCTTCTAGAATTCAGTGGGAAATACAATTATTCAAATTATCGTTTCCATGTTGTCGCGGCAGGAAGTAATAAGAGCCAAAATTTATTGCTTATTTATCCTTGAAAATAGATTTTATTATATGGGAGTTTTTTTTGTTGTTTTTTTCTCCCTTTCAAAATTTAAAATTTATTGCTTATTTATCCTTGAAAATCGATTTTATTACATGGGAGTTTTTGTTTTTTTCTCCCTTTCAAAATTCAAAATTTATTGTGTTTATCATTGAAAATCGATTTTATTACATGGGAGTTTTTTTGTTTTTTTTCTCCCTTTCAAAATTCAAAATTTATTGCTTATTTATCCTTAAAAATCGATTTTATTACATGGGAGTTTTTTTGTTTTTTTTCTCCCCTTCAAAATTCAAAACTTAAGTAGTATATGATTTAGTGTAGGGATCACAGAATTTTGAAAATGTGCACACAATTCACTTTTCCCCATAGCCCGTCATACGCAGTTTTTAACTGTTTTTTGACGTAAATAAATAAATAAATAAATAAATAAATAAATAAATAATGTAAAGGTATTATAGAGAGGCGCCGTCACCTGTCAGTCGTCGATCGCCACGGTCGTCGCGTCGTCGCGTCCTGCCCCTTCGTCGGCTCAGTCACGGCCCACAAGGTCCTAGTCTCTACGTCGACGCAGTATCTCGTCCTCCGGATCCTGTCGTCCGAGGAAAGACATACAACCCCGCACGATATTCACCCTCCACCAATGGCGAATCCTAACCATTCACTTGACTTATCCATCAGTTAGAAAGAATTCCTTCTTGATTGCCAATAATGAACATGAGTGCAATCCAACTTCTGCCAGGAGAGGGGCCTCAACTGATGGTACTGCAATGCCTCTGACCAGAAGTTCCTAGGGTTCGAGTCCCGACGATGGCAGGACTATCGAATCAAGCTACATAGCTAGTAGGACGAATTCAGGCGCTGTCTGTAGCGGCCGGCTGCTCTAATCGGAATTTTCCTTGGCTTCTCCGAGCTACACGAGGCGAATGCCGGAGCACTACCCTAACAAACGGGCCACGTATCCCACGCGATCGTTCCTGCATCTTCCTCGGCCTACTCTCACCCCTTACTTACACACACTGTCACTGACATGCACAACACTGCCAAACATGCAAGAAGACTGGTCGCGAGCTTAGAGCTTATCCCGGCTGTGGCGATGCTTCGCTGGTGGAAGATACGTGGTTGGGGTAAACCCCGCAGGCCGACCAACCGACGAGGGACGATCCCCGCCTCATCCCGAGGAAAACTTACGCTACACTTACGGGACTAATGACCACAGCAGTTGACATGCCGCTAATCAATCTATTAAATAAATCTATAAATACCTGTATAAACATTTATTGCAGACAACATAGGTATTATTCAAACCAACATGTTTATTCCAAAAATAATTTGAACCTACATTCTGCAAATGATTCCTTTTTAGCATAGCTTGAAAGTATTTCGTCAAATTAATTAAAACAGAAGTTTAATACTAATTAATTTATAAAGAAACATTAGATTATGATATACACTGCATCCAACGTTTCATAACATATTACATGGGACAAGTCACTTTTCCCTAGAAAGATAATAAAACTTTTCAAAAGTCAACTTCACTGCACCTTTTGTGCATTAGATTACGATAACATTTTCAACAAATTTATTTTAATTTAATATATTTTAAATAACATAAACAATAAAACAATAAGGTGAAATAGAAGCATCTGGAATGTTGTATATTGTACCAACTGTATTTCCTCCATCTGTTGTCTAAGAAAGATTAGTTATAAATTTGATTAGTAATAACATCAATTATACTATGCCATCTAATTCATGTAATTGTTTGAAATTCTTCTTAGTGCACTTGAAAATATATAATGGAAAACAAAATACTACAGAAAACTGGGGGAATAAACAATGTGACTGTAACACTGTTCTTTAAAGATCAATAAATCGCTCTGTTTAATAATAAATGAAACTTGTTTGTACGTATCTTCTATGTATTTTACCAACCTGCTCAAAATAGCATTTACAGGACTGAATGTACTACGAAAATAGTTCTCCTTGGTTTCTTGCAAATGCTTCAACTATTCCACGGTATAAATCAATTTGTTGAAATTATTATACACTCTAGGGAAAGTATTATGTAGCAACGTTTTCAATAGAATATCACAACTGAACACGCTGACTTGAAAATTTGGCTTACTGCTGAAAACGATAACACCGGCACACATAAAACACAACCCAAACGTAACAACACAGAGTCTTCATTCACCCATGCTTTGCAAATATAGTTTCTTTCTCCTTAACGAGGTACATCAAAAGATGTAAGAGCTCTCTTTCCATCAAAGTTTGAGTGGGTTTCTTAACTCTCTGCTATTGCCCCTCCCAAATTTTCTTGAGCCTTCGGCCTTCTCTTTTGGATTAACAACCAGCACTCACATCTCCAGCGTCAAGGCATGTAGTATAGGCGGAAATGGGAAGTAGCGATAAGCGCCCGACATAATGTAATAGGATGTCCAAAAGATATCCAATCCTATACGTTACAATGTGATGAACGTTTCATTGAAATCTTGGTCCTCAAAACTACAATTTTTAAGACCCTAGACCGCCTTGTTTAGGTGTTATTTAACTAATTAGATTTTAAATATGCGGGTTGTATTTAACATGAGTTTTTATATGCCTTTTTTGACAAATCATTCATATTTTTAAAGTCAACGTGCAATTTGTCACGTCTCCGTGAAATTCACTTTATTTAGAGATCTGATTTATGAAGATGGGTTCCGTATGAAAGACGGAAAATGTACCTATCTACTGCAGTAAAAGAGGAGACGATAAATTCGACTAAATTCACTAGACAATAAACATTCTTTAAAACATTATAAAGCTTATATCTCACAGTCAAATTCCGTAACACTAATGATTGTATACTCAATGTTTCGACCCATGAGGACTTGATACGTTGCGTCACCTTACTTCTTTCAAATGGACCGCAAAGGAACCGTGAGTCAGTCACAAGCCGATTCTCCAATGGAGAGTATTTGAAATTTAATTTTCAATTATCTGCATTTTCAGGATAAACAGGGCCCAATGATAACTCCTGTGAAGCCGGTAAAGCCCCTTCAAGGACAAACTGGGAGTTATTAAGTGAGCAAATAAATAATTTAAAGATTTTTATTTCGTGAATAAATTACAAAAGCAAGACGGTGGATGTGTGCACAGAATGCAGATAGAGACCAAGACGCCTCAGCCGATGGTGATCTTAGGGATGAAGGAGGTCACCACCTGCAAACAAAATCATTAGCGTCATCATTGCACGAGAATCCTTATTCTCCACAATTTATCATATCGATTTAATACTTAGATCCCTTACTTTAATTTATTATCTGAATGTACTTTCTAAAAGAGAGATTGATCGGATCTATACACGGGGATGACCTATAGGGACCCGAGCAAATACTTTCAAAACTGTTGCAAATATCGGGTACTTTATGTTCTAGGTGATAATGGGTGTATCACATTTCCTGTTCCGTGTACTTAATATTTTTGATTTTAGAATAGTCTCAACTTTCATTTTTTTAATGTAAGTGTATATTTTTTTCCATCTCGAAGACAAAATAACAATGACATAGGACGGTAGGAACAGTAGGGAAAAATACGAACTACATATTCTGAGGACAAGTAACTTCCTTGGCAATTTTCCGAAATGCGAAACTGTTTGTACTTCGCTGGTGTTAGCGTCACGTACTCTTGATAGACATCGGTCTTTATAGGATTTCATGGGATTATCAATGTAAGAACTGCTTTTTTATATTGCTTATTACTGCTCGTATACGTACGAATACACGGAGTTGTATCCGTAGTGTTGAGAAGGGCAAAATTTAGCAAGTTATTTCTTTATTCAAACTGTAACTTCTTTGCTTGTGTCTGGACTATCTTTTATTAAGCAGAGGGTGAATTAGCTAAGACGAATAAGTATATATCAAATTATTTTTGAAAAAATTGAACTTTCTTTCGTTTCCCATTCAGTGATTCAATTATGTTATTACATATGTAGTGGGGGAACATAGCTCGCGTTGCAGATGTGGTCGAGTTTCCGAACCTGAAAAATACGAGATCCCTTTCAAATATTCTACCAGGATCCTAAATTTATCTACAGGGAAGATCTAGCTATTCAGAAAGTTACGGGAACAGCTGGAAAAGAGAGGAAGAAAAGCTACTCTTTGGGATATGAACATATAGCACGTATGTTATCGAACACGAAAGGAAATCCAGAGTAAATTAGAAGAAACAACATATTTCATCAATACAATTCATGTTCACTAAATTTTAAAAAATGGATTAAACAGAACACAGTTTTAAGTCGTTTAGAGATACATGGAATAATTTGCCAGCCGGAAATAAACAGTTCCTCGCATTATCCGTAATTATAGTAATAAGACTGAATTCGATAAGTAAGAAGAGCATAAGTAAGTTGTTAAATATACATAGCGATAGATAAAACTGAGTCTTCAAAACTAGTGCACAGTTCATTGAAGAGCATCGAAATGCGTCGAATCTTAGAGAAGCGCAATGTAGAAGTGGAAGGTAGTGGGGTGCTTAGAAACATATTTCAAACACCAGCAACTACAATCAAGACTTTTCGTAAAATGTCGCATCAGTCACACGATTACTCTTTGCGTTTATATACTTTGCATTTAAAAACATAAAATATTCGATATTCAAGAACTCGCAATCTTTGCTTTGCTAATTACAACACGCTTGTTGGCGCTGGCTCGCCTCCTTCACGCGAATGTACCTCGCACGATGATTGGACAATTCACTAACGACGGCAGAGAAGCGTGCATTCCATTAATTTTAAGATTTACAATTTAGTGTTTTACTCTAAAACCTGATAATAAGGGTGAGTAGTAATACATCATGTGACAATTCACTAACGACGGCAGAGAAGCGTGCATTCTATTCATTTTAAGGTTTACAATTTAGGGTTTTACTCCAAAACCTGATAATAAGGGTGAGTAGTAATACATCTTGATCTCACTTACTTTCACTTAACAAAAATATTAAGAAAAATTGTAAATAGAAAACTCAAATTTCATTTAAACGAAAACCCTCGGTATATTAAATATACACATTATTGAAACGTTCTTCCGGGTTGTCGATAGGCATCCGAATACGATTTTACTTTCTATTTTCCTTGATCCTTTAAAAATACGTTGATCTGACTATAGGCAGAAATATATTTCCTTTATTCTGGTTAGAAAAAGATTTTGTCAATCTCTTAGAAAGGTCAATACATTCAATATTAAAAAGGATGTTGATATCAGTTTTGAATCATCGTTCTGGAATCTACGAATGCTTAACTATTACACTGCTATTGGTAATGTTGTTATTCGACCGTTGTCGTGATATTCTCTCAATGTTAACACTGATTTATTAGATTTACTTTCAATTTAATCACGGGTTCTTCTTACAACATATTACTCCTTACCTGTTGCATGTGGACGTGTAATTCTATACATAATCACTGTTCCTGGAAGTTCTATTGATTGAAACCAATTATTAGATTGACTGCAACTAATATAAATTATCAAACTTTTCAACAATAAAGATTTAACAATTATTCTTACTGTAACGGTACGTCCTCCGAAATAATAATATAATAAAATACAATACTGGTCATATTATGCCGACCGCCGCCCCACCCGCTTAGGTGCGTGGCCGCGCCGTTCAAAAGGTTTTATGACCGTCCCTGGGTGCCGCGGACTCAATAGCCTCTCCACACTAAACGACAATTATCGAGGCCAAGCCCTACCACCGGGCTCTGCCAACCCCTCGTCATCACCCCCTCAGCCGAACTCGGAGACATATTTATGACCGCCAAAAGCATTGTGCTACCGAGACGCACCGGCGCGTGCCGCGTCGAGTCCCGCGCTCGCTGGGTATGCCTTTTGAGTCCGATCCACAGACGTGCTGATTAAAAGAGCATCAAAATTCGTTTTGCTCAAGTGTTCACCCGGGAGAGAGGCACCAGGCAGGGCAATAAAGCAATAACGTCAATCAAAGAACGGCCTGGGCTAACCGTCGCCGGCACCCGAAAAGAAAGGAGTAAAACGCCGTGACCGAGGCGCGAAGGTGGGGAAACATGTGTCACCGTCTTCGGACGTGCCGCGCCAATATACCACCCTTTCGTTATGCGCACGTGGTCACCTGTGGACTCGCGAGACCTACTTTCGAGCATACAATGCCGCACATTGTCGATGCGAGCTCGCGAGCCATTGGCTCAAGTGCCGCCTCTTTAGCGAAGGGCGAGCGAATCGAAGACAGGCCCCCGGTCCGTGGAGAGGGAAGAGGTGCCTTCGTTCGTGGTAGCGCGCCGCCCAAAACTGACTTGTACCGAGAGATCGGTAAGAGACACTTATATCTAGAAATCGGTGAGAGAGACTCGTATCTAGAGATCGGCAAGAGACACTTGTGTCTAGAGATCGGTGGGAGACACTTGCTCTACCGCGCGCCGCATAAACTTAATTAGTCACGTGAGCTGAAATGATTACTCTCAAAACGTGCGCTAGTTGACTTGGCGCTTCATTCGAGATTTTTGCTCTGCGCAATGTCACATCATTGGTGAAATTCATTAGACTCGCTACCGGAAGGAACTTCCTCTCCGGAGACCGCAAGCCGAGCGCGGAATCACCATTGTTTACGATCGGCAACGAGACGTTGTGACCTGGGTCGCGTGTCATGAAATGTGGACGACGCCAGCGCAGCATTGGGTCCAGAGGGAGCGTGTCGCTGGTGGCTTCCGCCTGAGTACGCGCCACAGCCGCCCGACTCCAGCCCGGGAATGCATCACTCACCACTGCTGACATCACGTCTCAGAAGAGTACCAGATAAGTAGTTTTGTGCAGCCAGGTGACGCTCAGCCCTTGTTTCCCGCGTAAGTGCGGACGAGCTTTAGATATTCGGAGCTGTAACGGATGTGCCGGAAATCAGGCACGAGGGTAGCGGCCAAGTACTTGTGTTCAATTTTTGTATCAAATTTCATTTTAAAGTAAATAAGAGGCCGCCGATGTACAAAAAAAACAACATGTAAATTCATTTGTAAAAATCATTGTTATGCCAATCATCATCATAATCATATTTTAGAATAAGTAAATATTATCTTGAAATGCCCATCTGTGTATTATTGAGTATGCAAACCCCCGACCCACCGAAGACGGGTTACATTACATAGGTTACAAATTCTTTCAATCTCATGAGAATTGCTTTTCCAATGTAGAACATGAACACAACGTACGGGTTTGAATATAGTTCGTAAGCTAACTATGTTATCTTAAGATGGCTTCTTGGCTGACTACCAAAATGTTGTCCATGGAATCGTTGCTAAACATATTCTCGCGTCCTTGACTAAATTAAAAATGTTCCAGAATGTCCTCAACAATTTTCTATTAATAGGACTTAATATTTCCACAAATTTATTACGCGGGCGTGATTTTCGCTACATATGATTTGTATGAAAAACCTACGCGCGTCTAACTATTTTTAGCTACTTATTGACAAATTCTTCTGTGAATAAATAATATAAATTTTTCATCTACGCAGCTACACTAATGTATATTTCTTCGAAACACTGAGTCTATTTTTTTGAAATCCCAACAATGACATTAATAAAATTACGAAATAAAATAATTATTTTAATTAATTATACAATTTAATTAATATTACAATTTACAAAATATCAAGCTCATAAACCTCAAACTATTCATAAATTCACGCCTTCCTATCATTTACAAAATAACCAGCCTACGTTGGAAATCCGTTTACACATTACCAACCGCTTACGTATACTTCAATGGCTTTCTAGAAACTGATCCCATGCGTCCTTCCGCATGATCACGGTTCACAACGCTCTCTACACCTTTTTCATATAATGTGTTCGGGGCCGCGTCCTTCAGCACAGCGCTATGACACCTACAGGTAGCATGGAACATTACATCCTGTTAAACGGTTGTCCTAACAACGCATATTTTGCTTTCCGATATTGCACACAATGTCATTATTCCTAAAGCTGGATGCCGATTTTATCATTCAAATTAAACCCTGGGCTATTGGCTTATCACACTAGCATAGCGATTATTATTTGTACGAAGAATATTCCAAAGAAAGATTGTTCACAATGTATAAAATGAAAAATTAAACCAAAGAAATATGTGTATTGTGGTATCACTCTAAAAGATTAAGATAGAATGTCAGTAAATTAGAATGTTATATTAACAGGTAAAATTTAAATTAAGCAGTAAATAATTTGCCTATTTTGTTTGAGAAGACACGGTGTAAATGAACGATTTTAGCAGAACGTCAATTGTGAGATGAATTGGTGAACTCTGACTTCTGAACTGACGTGTCCTTGGAGAATTCAGAATTGAGGTATAAAAGAAATTTGGGGAGGATTGAAAAGTGAGGATACGTATACCACACTTCTCTAGGAAGGAACGTTTATTTTGGAGACAAGAAGAACTCACGTTTCCGAATGTAGAGACGGCGTCCTGCACTCCCTTGCCCACTTGATCAGCCACTTGCAGCCCGGCGGTCACGCCCGTTTGGATGCCCTGCTGCACCTGGTTGACTGCGTCGGTAGCTACCTTGGAGGCCGTGTTGACGCCATTTTGAATGCCCTGCTGGACTTCCTGTCCCACTTGGTTAGCGATCTGCTCGCCGGCCAGAATGCCCTCATTCACGGCCTGTTGCGCCTGGTTGGCAGCGTCGTTGGCGAGCTTCAGGGCCCCTTGCACTCCCTGCTGAGCCTGGTTCACAGCGTCGTTCGTAGCCTGCAGGCCCGCCTCCACGCTCTGCTGCAGGGCCTGCTGCGCCTGCTGGGCAGCGCCGTTGGCAGCCAGCGCTACGCTGTTGGCGGCCGCCTGAGCAGCGGTGGTGAGTGGCTGCACGGGGTTGGGCAGCAGCAGCGAGAAACCCAGGGGCGTCGCCTGCGACGCCTACACACACACACACACACATGCGCCACTTCAGAAATAGAGATGGGTACAACGAACTCGACTGCACGGTTGGAACACTGTTGGCGTCTCATATGTAACTTATAAGCTATCACGTTCACTGGAAGGTGGTGATGTTCTGAGAGGCAGATACAATAGTTTTTCAATTTTCATGTGCACGCGTCGTTGTTTGATACCGGGTGACGGGCATTCCTACGTCTGCCTTCGGTGCCCCGGAGTGAAAATGTGTAAACTGGAATTACAGTTTCAAAGAAACATTTCTTTTAATACAGGGCGAGTAGCGTTAAGTGCGTATAGATTTTAGTACCAAAGAGATCTGACGATTATCTATCACTGAAAAGTTCTTTCTTTGAAAATTCGAAATCAGAACGATGATTTCGGCGATTATGTTGCGCGAGTGATTTATACCAGGACACATGTTTAGTAACCAAGCGTGTTTCTGCGAGTGTTCGGAATGCAACTCTCGAGAAGTTGGCTTAACTATTGCTTCCATGTGAGGAGTGCTGTCATTCATATTGACACGGGTTAGTATTTTAAAGACGTAACTTGGAGGGACCGCTGCAGAGAAGTTAATCTCACTTACCGCGGCGGCGAGCAGGAGAACGGCGAATGTGGCGAAAGTGTTGGGAGCCATGGCTGTGGCGGCGAGAGGGCTGGAGGGCGGTGGCAGGCGACGAGCGACGAGAGACGAGTGACGACCGACGAGGCGGCGGCACCTGCTTTTAAGAGAGCGGCGTCTGCTCCACTGGTTCCACCCACACCGCCATCTGCTAGGAACAACCCACGTCCCACCCACTGCAACTCCTTCTACGGGCAATACTCAAACAGCTAAGGATGTTATTTTTATGTATTTGTAAACACGGATATCTGTCTACCCTTAAAAGGAGACTTCAATGCACAAGCATGTGAATAACAAGGGGGCATCGCCCACACTGTCCATCGATAAAATAGCCTTGTATTCTTAAGGTCTCTAACTTATTATTTTAGTCTAAAATATACTCATGGAAATTGACTATAGGCATTGGTCATTCAAAAGTATCAATTAAGAAGTTAGTTCTCCGTAGGTTAAGATTCATTTGCCTTTTATGTGTGTCATTCACATATAATTAGCTGTATTATTTAAAACGTTTTTCTTTTTGCCACTCGATACATTTTCGCAATGTTAGGCATATTTAACCCACTATCATTTGTGCCAGTGAGATGCATTAAAATTTTTAATGTTCACAGACAAGTCAATTTTAGGGAACTGTTCTCAACATATACAAGGAAAAATTTCATTATTCTGCTAATTGCACCTAATTGCGCACAAAAAACGATTATACGTTAAATACGTCTTAAATTTGTGTTAATGTATCGTGGGGCAAAAAGGCTGATATAAAAAACTAGAGGTGCTACAGAATGGCACAAACTTTCACGTACCAAATTTTCCTTATTTGTTTAGCGTGGTCGTGCTCCATTCTCTGGCCAGCTGCCATCTATTATCGCCTAAAGTACACTTTTTGACAATTTCTTATCCTTTTGCTTTCCTAGTAGTACAACTGATTTATTACTTCAAGAATATTAAAGAAGAGTAAAAATTCGTCCTAAATAGAAGTTTTCAATGAAAAATTCGTAGTCGTTTTTTAGAAAATGGCGACTAAGCTTTACTGTAAATAAGCACTTTGAAGCTCTTTTTCACAGGAATCTATTATGTTTTCGAAAAACTGCATTTGAAGTTGTTTGGAGCACATCTACTCACAAATGTAATAATGCATACTAATCGATGGGAATGTGCGTATTGAAGACATCAGAGGTATTTCAAAACAAATAAAATATGGTAATATTTGAAAACACAAAGGAATACGCCAAAATGAACTTTTCGTCATATTAAACAGTGCCATTAGAACTATCTAGAAGTGCTATTAGAACTAAGGATAAGTTTGAAGAAAATACTTGGAAGCATTTTTCAAAAAATGGCGTTAGAGCTTTTCCTAAAATGCCGTATTTTGAGCTCATTTTTACAGAAAACGGTTGACTTTTCGAGAAATTTTATTTGACATTATTTAATGTACCTATACGCTTAAACCTAATAACGTGAAGAAATCGCATCTTATTTAAATATTACCGATGTGAGAGACCAGTCAAAAAATTACATTTACAATAGAGCACTATGGTTATTTATGTTTGTTTGGCAAACTGGTGTAATCCATTAATTGACCGATCCCGTGATCCTGCATCCTACTATGTCGACTTGCAAATTGTAGCAATTAAAAGATAATATAAACACAAAATAAAAGTTATGTTCATTCTCGCCATAAAAAGACGGATTTAGCGTAATTAAATGATTACAGAATTTGTTTATAAACTAAGTGTTTTTTAAGCGTAGCAGGTCAAAGCGCGACATTGAAGAACTGTTTTTTAAGTATGCTTGTGTTAAGTGAAAACTAATGGGGTTATTCTAAGATGTTAATTTATTATAAACAATTACATATATCTCGAGAACGAAATATGATAGCAGCGATCGGATTCCGGGATTTTGTATCGCGTTTAAACGCCATTCAGATGCAACAATATTTTTTGCAACATTTGCAAATTTATAAACAATTTCCAACTTTTGCAAATCTAAAGGGCGGAGAGCCTCCTGATGTCCCATAGCCGAAAATCGCGAATTAGCAATTTTGCAACAATTTTTTAATTTTATAAACAAATTCGAAATATGCGTTAGAACGGCCGGGAAGGGTCCGCAAATTGTGCCTGAAATCATCATCTCAAAATTGCAGTTTGACTGAAGTTATAAATCGATTGCAAAAATTTAGAACAATTGTTGCTAAAATGCTAAATATTTACTGGTCTATTGACAATAAATCTGGACGGAAACCCCCGCTGAGAAAAATTGTTTAGTCGTGACGTACGCGCATTCAAAATCTCTCCTTCGGCAGGGAAATATGACGATATTTTCGCCTCGTATGTAAACGAACTAGCCCTCTCCCCCTGAGACAGCGTCCGTTCCACCCCTTGGGATGTTGCACCAATCAGAGACAACTGTGGTTCTACTTGTTAGCGATTGGTCAACGCGTTCCTCCCCGTGCCCTCCCCCTGGCCGCGGGGTGTCCAAGTTTCACAATGCCGTTTGGAAGATAGAATTTTGGCCGACATTTTTTTGAGGGAGAGTATACAGTCACTAACAGCAACCACAGCAACAAATTATTCGATCTGGAGAGCTACTAAGAAAAATAAACGTCCCCAAATTCAAATACCTCCAATAAGAAAGAAAGATTGAAGCTGGGCAAGAAGTACAACAGAGAAGATTGAACGACTTGCAGAACATTTCTCTTCGGTATTTGAACCAGTAACTCCAGGTGATGCAGATGAGGAAGAAGTGCTTCGATATAATAACGCTCCTAGTCAATTATCACTTCCAACGTAATCTTTTTCCACCAATGAAGTTAGAACAACTATTCAGCGCTTTATAAATCCAAATAAAAGCCCAGGTTATGATCTAATCACAGGCAAAGTCTTGCAGGAATTATCACTGACTGTTATAGAATTTATCACCTCGCTTTTCAATGCAATTCTCCGATGCAATCATTTCCCAGGACAATGGAATATAGCTCAGATCATAGCAATACCAAAGCCAGGCAAATCACCCAACGATGTAGCATCTTATCGCGCAATAAACTTGCTTCCAATTTTACCAAAAGGTTTTGAAAAAATCCTACTCCAACGTTTAAAACCTCTACTTCAAGAAATAATCCCAGAACATCAGTTTGGATTTAGAGAACAACACTCAACAGTCGAACAAGTGCACCGAGTTGTTGAAGTTATTACTCAATGCCTAGAAAGAAAAAGCTACTGTGCAGCAGTGTTTCTTGACATACAACAAGCATTCGACAAAGTATGGCACGAAGGACCTCTGTATAAAATTAAATCCACTTTGCCCCATCCGTACTACCTTTTGATGAAATCATACCTATCTAATCGCTACTTCCAGATTAAACAACAAGAAGAACTATCATCCTTCCATCTTATTAAATCAGGAGTCCCTGAAGGCAGTGTACTTGGTCCCACTTTGTACCTTATATACACACATGATCTGTCTATGAATGCAAATACTACTTCGGCGACTTTTGCAAACGACACAGCAATTCTTGCAGTGCACGAAGACCCACTACAAGCTTCATTAAATCTGCAAGAACACCTGAAGCAACTAGAGCACCGGTTACAAAGATGGCAAATACAAGCGAACGCCTCCAAATCTAAAAACATCATATTTACCCTTTGCAAAAAAGTGTCCTAAAGTCCAGTTAAACAATGTTGAGCTAGCACAAGTATCCTGTGTTAAATACTTAGTATTTCACATGGACAAAAGTTAACATGGAGGAATCACATATCCGCAAAGAAGAAAGAAGCAAAAATCAGATTCTCCCAATTATCATGGCTCATCAACCGCCAATCAAGTATTTCCTTAAATAATAAAGTACTTCTCTACAAGGCAATCATCAGGCCAATTTGGAGCTACGGAATGGGGATCCATTTGGAGCTATGGGGATCTGCCAGCAAATCGAACATAGAGATACTTAGAAGGTTCGAGTCAAAATGTATTTGAAGATTAGCCAATGTACCATGGTACGTGACAAATGACACACTACATCGAGACCTTAAGATACCAACAATATATGAAGAAATCACCCATCGTAGCACTATCTACCAAGAACAAGTTATGCTAAAACAGCACGTACTTTCTCGTTCTACTTTCATGCAAAATGACGCGAAAAGTACTCAAATATTCGAAAACTTGAGCAGGACCTAATTTCAAAATCTATATTTAAGGAACAGGCGTTATTAAAGGAAAAAATCTGTATCTTTAATATTTTCGGAAAAATCAGTTTTGAATGAACGTGAGACCTGCACCACTCTTTCAAACGTCCTTCACGCTATACAACAACAAAATTTAATCAAAAACGGTGAAACCTTTCTTTTATTTTGAAAAATGTCCCAGGGGCTTCAATTGAAATACTCCCATAATTAAAATATCGGTTTCAAATACATGGGGCCGCGACATTAACCATCACGGCAGGATGTGTTATTCTTTCGCGAAGGACACGATGAGCGACAAGAACCCAAATTTATTGCGGATTTACCCTTGAAAATATATTTCATTACATGGGAGCGAATATTTTGTTAACAATCCTTGCAAAAAACGCTCATTTTCTTTCTGTATTCAAAATTCAAGTAGTATATAGCTTAGGGTAGAGATCACAGAATTATGAAAAGTTGCACAGAATTCACTTATCCCCGCAGCACGTCACACACTTTTTAACTATTTTTCACGTAAAATATATAAATAAATCATAAATAATTAATAAATAATTAATAAATAATAATAAATAATAACAAATAATAATAAATAATAATAAATAATAATAAATAATAATAAATAATAAATAATAACAAATAGTAAATAAATAATAAATAAATAATTAATAAATAAAGCCAGATCGATGGGGGAATGTCAATTTTTGAGAAATTCGGCTCAACAATTTAACTGCTAGCGTTGTTCACAGACGAGCGGACAGACACGTGGACGGACGGACAGGCGGTTTTACGTCATTCGATTTTTCGGCAGAAAGGACCCACAAAACATAGATTCTGTCTACACCACGTGTTAGAGGATTATTTTTCCTAAATTTAGGAAATGGATTTATCCATTTTTTTATTACCAGGGCCCTGTAATAACAGTTTTTCTGCCGAAAATTCCCCGTTATTTTTCGCAGCATTACATACAAAAATTTATCTCATTTACTCTGCAGCGAGAAAGTAAAAAGATTTCTTGAGATCAAAAGAATGCTCAATTACTAAAAAAATATGTTCACTTATAAGTATGAAATGATTTTGATGATCAAGAATACTCGGCAATGTTGGGAGTCGACTATTTTCTCGTTTAACTTTAATGTGGTCTCGCTTAACATTACTTCTCATTAAACGGTATTATGTAATATTCATTGAAACAGAAATGGTTCATAGGCTGGTCTAATGTCACATAGCGCATATGCTTCGACCATTCAGGGTAAACGTAGAAGTATACAAAGTGGATATTATTTGACTATTCATTGTTTTGTGCGAAAAGTACTTTGCTCGACGGGTTTTAACTGAATGTAATTTCTTGTTCTGCTTATATCAAATTTCTTCTTTGACGACGTCTTTGTGAGAGTTCATTATATTTCGCAGTTGCAACTTAGGATGTTAAACTTGAACGCTCAAGTGTTTATTTGAAGGGAAACTTTAATTACTACAGGAACAAAACCCCAGACATTTTCTTATATCAGCGTTTCTTATGAGGGAATCATTATTGTATTACATACAGCGAGTAAAATAATTTAATTAATTTTTAATGACCGAGATAGCGACGCAAGAAATTATCGCCCGCTGTGCCAGGTTTTTGGTTGAATTGAAAGCGTGGTTTGGATGTAAAAGAGGTTTCGAGCGCTTGTTGAGGGAAAGAACGGGCGGCTAATGAAGGGGACCGGCTGGTGGTGCGGGCTGGGCCATGGCGTTGGGCTAATAACAGAGAAAGTGATAACGACTGAAAAACTCAATTCAGCATATTGCGAGGCAATGAGCACGGACGTCGTAACTAACCATGATTGATTACGTATTGCGTGTTAATATTTGATGTAAATGCAATGACGATATCAAGACCATGACCTCGGCAGTTTTATTTTTCAAATGAGAAAAATATCTCACTGTGTTCATCGTATTCAGTGTCTTCATTAAAATTAATTATTTATGGATTGATTGATTGATTTTTCGTGTTTCCGGGCGCGTCAACTGCTTCAGTCATTAGTCCCGTTAGTGTAGTGCATGTTTTTTTCTCGGGAGGTGGCGGTGATCTTCCCCCGCCGGATGGCGAGATCCGGCGCCGACCTACCGTCGACTAGTGGGGTTTCCCCTAACCAGGACTCTCCCACCAGCGGGTACCGCCCCAGCCGGGACGAGCTCTAAGCTCCCGACCGGTCTCCCGGGATATGTGGTAGTGTAGTGCATGTTAGTGTAAGTGTGTGTGTAAGGGGAGAGGATAGGACAAGGAAAAGGAAGAACAGATCGCGCGCGGTCCGTGGCCCGTTTGGTAGGGTACTGCTCCGGCATTCGCCTGGTGTTGATCGGAGAAACCACGGAAAACTACCGATCAGAGCAGCCGGCCGCTAGAATTCTCCTCCAGACAGCGACTGAATTCGACCTAGCTGGAAAGCTAGTGTCGAAAATCCTGCCGCCGTCAGGACTCGAACCTAGGACTTCCCGGTCAGGGGCGCTGCAGTGACATCAGTGGATGCACTGAGCTACCGCTCCCGGTAATTATTTATACGTTCTAGCCGCCCTATGTAGTGCAATGGATGAAGTGGACGTACCAAGGCCGGGGGTTCAGCATAACGCACGGACGTCTTCATCTTGCTTTTAAGATATGGCACCCACTTTCAAGATCCATGCATCGTCTGCCATTCATTCATATTCATCACTCCTTCTCAATTAAAGATAGAAATGTAGACAAGTACTAATATGGACCAACTGCGCTGTAAAGAACGAAAACTAGCCGAGAAGAACCTGCGGGCTACCTCGCTTGGGAGGGACCATGTAGAAGGCGGATGGCCCGGAATGGAGAAGTGAATTGACTGATTGATTAGTGATTCCGGACGCGTCGATGGCTAAGGTTATTTAGTACCGTACTGTAGAACATGTTTTTTTTTCTTGGATGTCGCGGTGATCTTTCCCCACTGGATGGTGAGATCCGATGCCGACCTACCATCGACTAGAATCCTTTTCCTCAATCAGGTATCTCCTACCAGTAGGACACCGTCATATCTGGGGCAAGCACTAAGCTTCCGACCGGTCTCGCAGCATGTGTGGTAGTGTAGTACATGTTAGTGTAATCGTATGTATTTCGGGCGTGAAGATAGGACAAGGAAGAGGTAGGAAAGATCGCGCTCTGTTCGTGGCCGGTTTGTTAGAGTACTGCTCCGGCTTTCACCTAGTGTTGATCGGGAAAACCACGGAAAACTACCGATGAGAGCAACCATCCGTCAGAATTCTCCTCCACACAGCGACAGAACTCGACCCAGCTCTCTAGTGTCGTAAATCCTGCCACCGTCGGGATTCGAACCTGGGACCTCCCGGTCAGAGGCACTGCAATGATATCTGTTGATGCCCTGAGCCACCTCTCCCGGTGTCAAGAAGAGAGTAGGGCCGATTTTTACGGGGGAGTACCAAGACGGGTACAAAGCTAAGAAGGCTAAGGGTTGCGGAAGTGCAAAATGAAAACAAAAGTGTTCGAAGAGGCGATTTTTGGTTTTAGTGTCGCGACCTTGTTGCCCTTCGAATAGTCTGAGCCATTTGCCTACCTTGAGCCATAGAGCCACGTATTAAAAAGAAATTTCGAAGGGAAGCTTCCTTCTAGCATTGCTACAACAAAATAGAGCTAAGATATATGAAAACTAGCAAGTAGTTAAAGTTGAACGGGAATGGAGACGT
Organism: Teleogryllus occipitalis; assembly: GCA_011170035.1. Classification (NCBI taxonomy): domain Eukaryota; kingdom Metazoa; phylum Arthropoda; class Insecta; order Orthoptera; family Gryllidae; genus Teleogryllus; species Teleogryllus occipitalis. Next base: position 179,941 of record BLKR01000195.1, on the reverse strand, counting down.
ATGTACACTCCATAACCACCAACGTGAGTACCAATTGCACACATTCACGACACTTTTGTGATTGATGATACCGTGCGCTATGTTCACAAGGGCTGCTCTGAGAAACCTCGCACAGCACAAGCCCTGCGTGCTCGGCTGCTCTTTGAGAAAGTTTTCAGCATTTACCGTACAAACCCTTCAAAGCAATGTGCACGAGAGACTAGAATTAGTAGAACTAGCGTACGTCGTATACAACGACAAAGTTGATAGTTTTCATCCCAAGACACTTGCATATATTAAGAAGATGATCCTGATCGGAGGATGCAATATTGTGTTTTGGGAACATGGTGCAACAGGGCGAGGCTTTCGTAGGGAAACTTTTTTGATTCAGTGAGTCACAATTTAAATTGAACGGAACTGCTAACCGGCATATCTGTGTCTGGTGCGCAAACAATCCTCATGTTTTTGTGGAAAAGGCTGTTAATTTATCTGGAATTAATGTTTGGTATGGGTTTCATCTGAGGGTCTCATTGGCGCATTCTTTTTCGAAGGAACATTAATTGGCGAAGTTTACCTTTTCATGATACGCACATCCGTCTCACTTGCCATCAGTACATTCCATGGAAATAAAGAATTTTACTTCCAACAGAATGTTGCATACCGTAGAAAACCAGGTATACTGGAAGCATTTCGGTAAGAAATTGAAACGGCATGTGCTCCAATCACTCAAGACACTTTCACAAACATTGCTCAAACTATATTTCAAAGAATGCAGAAGTGTATCGATGGCGATGGTGGGTGAGTATTTTGAGCATTTGTTATAACTTTTGTACCTGAAAAATAGTAAGTGATTATTGCTCATCATATCCTGTTTGTGTTATTTCAGTTGTGTTATCTTAAGTTTTTTTTTCTTTGCTCGAAGTGTAAATGCATTTTTGACATCCTCTGTATATAGATTGAAATTTATACCACGCAATATATGGCTAGTATGTAGTTGTAAATAACTTGTTAATTAGGTGTGATAGGTTCGAAGTTATAAAAAATTTTATATTATTTTACGAGTCAATACAATCTCTGCCAAACGATTTTCATAGCGCAAAATACATTTTTAATTAAATCTTTGGTTACTCACGCTATGTTTTGTTACGGAAATACACGCAGGACGTACAGAAGTCTCCAGAAGGCGGTTATCGTGCACTGGGCTTCGGCAAAGAGAATGTGTACCTGTGTAAAAAACGTGTACCTTCCGAACACCAATGCAAGATGAGTTGCCTACCAATTAGGGGCAGATGTCATGTGTGTCATTTGGTTTTACCGGTGATCAGTTTGAAACGCAACCCTGTTGTTCGAGCCTCTGAGAGAAAAGTGAAAGAATTGCAACATTACTTCTGGGACAGCTCCTTTGACTGCATTTCTGCGACAAACCCGTCACTTCCCACCCGCTTCCTTTCCTATGATCTGGCGCATACATGCTCAATGCAAAACAGGTTGAAGTTAACTTACGATACGCCTCAGTATAGATCAACGCAGATTCATGATGCAGGAGTATTTCCGAACGCAATCTTTCAAAGAGCGCCAGGCAGTTTTTAAATAAAAATTTTCATCTGAGTATATTCTGAACAAAAGTAGCCTATTGCGTTTAGAGAAATGCTCTCGCGAGACGGGAACGTGTTTGATCGGCAACGTAGACGCCAAAATACAGTGCTCACGCAGTGAAAACTAGAGGAAGTTCGGGATGTTCTTCCAACTTCCCCGAAAATATTATTGAGAAAGTTTCAGCAGCAATGTAATTTTTCTTACGGAAGTGTGCACTGTGCCACTTAAAATTGAAAATGCGCACTCAAACAGCGAACATCTCAGGAGCTTAAGGTTCTTGTTCGGTCTACTCGCAATATTTACTACAATTGGCAAAGACAAATGGTTAGCGAAGGTCTTGTGGCGCTTGATAATGTCTTTTTTAGTGATAAGGCTGCGTTTCATATGGATAGATATGTTAACCAGTAAAACTAGAACCCTAGACTGTATCGACAAATGTCACAAAGCCATCGCCGCTGGTTAGATCATTAGAATGTGTAAAATGCATTAAGAAAGTGAGTGAACGATTTATACTTTCCCAAGAAAACTGCAATGTCTTTAAACAAACGGTATTATTTTGTTTTATCGTCTACATTAATTGTATTAATGTCATTTTCAATAAATACACTTGTTCTTCCAATTTGCTTGTTACTATTTGTACATTTTTTTGAGGTCTGACGTAGGAGACCATCATTCCAAATTAGGCTTACATTATCCAAATTTAGACAGATTGGTCCAGTTGTGTTTACTTTCTGGCATTTACTTCGTAAGAAGAGGATGTTATGTAATTGTGCGCCGGAAAAGTGCGAATTTTTGGCAGAAAGACTCTTATTGCCGGGCCCTAGTAACGAACACGTGGATCAATCCTGTTGCTGTATAGTATAGTAAATTACTTCCTCTAACAAGTGGCGTAGCCAGAACCCATCTTTGTGGATCCTTGATACCCAAAAACACACAGACGTTTTTCCGTCAATCTGTTTCTGTGTGCCTGTCCGTCCGTGCCTGTCCAAAAGTTAATAAATTCACAGTTGGCATGAGCGAGCGAGAGAGGGAGAGGAAAGAGGGAGAGAGGGGGGAAGCGAGCAGTAGGAAAGTCTGTATGAATTGTGGAATTGATTACTTGTTAGTAATCTTCACTTATAATGGCAATTTATGCTCAAATATAATCCATACTGATGAGATGGCTTTCCTGGAACTTTCCAAAAATAATTAAAAAATCTCTCGAGGGACGTACAGTTCTTTTGACGGCAAAAGAGCGTAGGCGATGTTGGATGCCAAACGCAGAGAAGTGCTTTACGCGGGCGGAAAAGGAAGCCTTATTAGGAAAAGCTTAAGTAGGTGCCTTCCCCTGCACCGGACGTAATTTAAGCGGGGTTTATGGCGAGAGCGTAAGGCGTTTGTGAAAGCCGCACGAGTTGTTAATGTTTTGTTAATCGATTAGCGGGGAGTAGAGGTTATTGTGCGATGACGTACAAGCGAAGGCAAGACGAGATTCGGCCCGGCGACCTCGTCGCGCTCCGCAATCAGATGAGCGCTGTTTGGACGAGCCGCCCCGCGCCGCCCCGCTCCGCCCCGCGCCGCCCCGCGCCGCCCCGCCCTCACGCCGCACGACCACCGCTCACGCGCTCGAGAAGGCTCTTCGCCACGCTCCTTAAATGCAACTACGTTCCAACTCGAAAATCGGTTAAGGAAAGTGCATTTTTTGTTTATATGTACCTCCATACCATACATTTTTACACCCAAGTATTTTCTGGAAATCGTATTTTGTGTTGCAGTATATTGCATTAGAATGTACGCAGTGTGCATGGTGAATTAGTGTTCGCGGAGCTAGATGACGCGTGCGTTACTGAATCTCACCTCAAGGCTAGAAATAAAGTATGCATCCCGGATTACACAGAGCAGGCAGAATTGAGGCGGTGAGGTCACAGTAGCAATAAAATCCACAACAGACCACCACCAAATAAACACCCCTAACTTTGCAGGCATGAAAACTGCCGAGATTAGACTAAAATAAATATTCATAACTAAAACATAATATCAGCATATTTATCCCCTAAAACCAAAAAATTGATGTGAACAGAGCTAATTCACTGCAACACCAGACAATATTACTAGGAGATCTAGATGTTGGAAATGCAAACTGGGGCTGTTAATCAAATAACAATGCAAGTAAACTTGAACAAATAGCAGCTTATCAATATAGCTTTAAAAAAATTCCCAAACAGAATCTGGGTATTATCCTTTATGACCAACTCAGAAATTCCAACATACTTGACAAAGGAATTACTGAGGCCAACATACGTTTTTACAAACTCTGTATTTGAAATACAGAGTTTCAGTAAAATAATATACTCCGATTACAAAGTAGTGATAATAACTTCCCAGCACCTATCTCCACCTCTTTTCCCACTGTCCAAAGTTCTAGTTGTACCTTGTACCTTTTACGTAATGTTAAGCGTATTAGGATTGGACCTCAAACGTAACACGCTTAAAATTAACCGGTACAAGTCCCAAAGCATCATAAGAAATACTGTCCCAAAAATTTAAATTGTAAATATTCCCTTTGAAATATAAAGTTCGATAACGCACCTACTAAATGCACTAGTGAAGCATTCCATGGTCACGTGTGGAACATTTGTACTCATCTTCTATTTAGTTGTTACAGCTTAAAATTAAGTATATATATATATATATATATATATATATATATATATATATATATATATATATATATATATATATATATATATATATATATCTGAACAACGGGAGAACGAAAGCGCAAAGTAGGACTTATTTTTTGACATCTGTATGTCAAAATAGTAGTTATTGAAATGTTTTAAAGAAGATGAAGACAGGTTTCAACATTAACAGTTTATTGTGTTTAAAAGATGTTACAATCAAATTTCTCTTCCTGAGAACACAATAAATACTTCTGAAGTTCCACTCGTCCGAAAGAATATGCCAAGTCTACAGCTGGCTTTCGTTCCGTCGGAAACCATACCAGTTCGTAACAAACTTCACAATACCCAGCGAAACAACACAGAACTTAGCAAGGTCGGTGGAGCTATTGCAATCACGGACCATTCGGCACTAGCAAGTCAGTCCTGGCGGCCGGGCCGCCCGTTTTATATCCGTATCCGAGGCTGCCCCACACTCGCTCCCGAAGCTCGACGTGTGCTGGAAAGGTTAGCGTCTTGCTGTTTTGTGCTTTTTAGTATAGAGCGCAGCGCGCCGTCTCGTGCGCGCGCGCCAACTTCGAAGTTGACTGTGTGCACAGCAGTTATCTTTTCAATTTTATGAGTAAAAGAAAAAAATTCCACATACGAGTATTCACGTGCAGGACAGATGAATATTATCCCATTAACAAAGTATTCTACTCAGATAAGAATACTAGCCCATCGGCTTGTGCAGCATGCATGTATAATTTTTTTTGACATCCTCGTTTGTACAACCATAATGCTATCGTGTCAGTCTTGTATTTTGTTCATTTGTTTTGTACCATTTGCTGGAATTATAGTTTCATGGTTATTTCATTGATGTTTCTTCAGGAAGAGGGCAGTCAATGTCCCGCACGTGACCATTAAACAGAAAACCATACAATCCCAGGAAATGATGTTTTCTTGGTTGTATTTATCTGAAACTAGCTGAAGAACCCGGCGTTGCTCGGGCATTTATTACAGTAAATTATTATGCAGGAAGAGGAATTCAATCTTTTCATGCCCTGCGGCGGGACCTATCTCTATATCTTCCATTGTATCCCTTCTCCGCCCTACTCCCTGCCATGCTCTGCCCCGTCACGCCACGATAGCTGTCTTCTCTTGACCCCCATTTAGAAATTTCCAGATTACCTCGCTCACTTTTCCACAAATAATGACATTTTTATTATTTGAAGTTCCAGCTTCTAAACATTCACTTTATATCTAAAAGCAATAAACAAATATAAACTACAAAATAAAATACTTGTAAAATTTTTAAAAATACATATAAAATGTTTGTGGAGTTTTATATATGCTAACACTATCAAAACTGTCACGTTGTAAAACATACCCTATTTTAATTTTTTTCTATTGTATTCATAAAAAAGTTTTGAAATTGATCTGTCAACTCGTGATCTTTAAGGCACTTACTGTTTTAAGCTGAGCATAACATACACAAGTTCATGCACGGGTACGGTAGTAGGTAGATCCGTAGTAATATTTATAGATGTCATAACGTAATTGATGATTCATAATCATAAAAATAAATGAAAATACTTGTATCTATTCTGAAACATAATTATCAGTTTTTATAATTTTAAAGATGACAAAAATATATATGTTTAATGTCCTGTGTGCTAGTAACACGTAGTATAAAACTTATCTGTTCAGGTAAATCAATTCATCATACGGCTGATACAAAAGAAAACTAATGATCCACCAACATTACATTATGTGTAAATAATAAATTGATAATGCACTGAGCCACATAACAAAACAATATTAGCATCATTAGACAAAAATATTTATATACCAATTAATTTTTGCTTATTTTTAGAAATGTATGAATAAACTCATTCATTGGCAGAAATTGATATGCAAAAGAACTTTACCGATTAGTCTTAATATGTAAATGATCATTCCAAAATTACATACCACTGGACAGAAATTAATCCCATATTGAAGAAAAACTTTTACTGGGTTTTCAAAATCATAAATTACTTTCAATTTTTCCAATTTGTGCAGGAGAGCTGAATAATAGAAACCAAGAACTCCCAGATTTATTTATTTGCTCAGACAAACTTTTTGTCAGACAAATTAATTTCTGCCTATTTTTTATAGAAAAGTATGGATGAATTCAATTATTGGGAGCAATTGATATGCAAAACTAAAGCACATATTAGTTTTAATAAATAAATGATCATTCTATAATTATCATCCACTACACTAAACTTCTTCAAATATAGAAGAAAAAAGTACAACAGCACAATTGCTTCGTTAATTAGTATGATTTCCAATGGACCACGGTCCTTCAGCCCCGAAGAAATCTCTGACTACTAATCTGTAGAGTTGTTTGCATATATTGATATGGTCACGGTCCTTCAGCCCCGATGAAATCTCTGACTACTAATCTGTAGAGTTGTTTGCATATCAATATATGCAAACAACTCTACAGATTAGTAGTCAGAGATTTCTTCGGGGCTGAAGGACCGTGGTCCATTGGAAAACATACTAATTAAGTTTTTACTACAGATAAATTAACTCTTTACTACAGATTAGTCTTAATATGTAAATGGCCATTCCGAAAATACATATCACTGCATAAAACTCCTTCAAATGTTAAAGAAAAACTTCTACTGGGTGGACTGAAGACAAATATTTTCCATTGTACCAATTTCAACGTGAGAGTTGAATAATAGAAACCAAGAGCTCCCAGATTTATATATTTACTCAGACAAACTTTTTAGATAAATTAAGTTTTTCTTATATTTTATGGAACAATATGGATGAAATCATTCATTGGCAGCCATTGATATGCAAAACAATAGCGAAGATTAGTCTTAATATGTAAATGAAGTTATTGAAGAAAAACTTTTACTTGGTGGGCTGAAAACATACAAACATTTTCCAGTTTACCAATATGAACATGAATACTGAAAATAGAAACAAAGGACTCCCAGATTTGCTTAGACGAAATATTTGTATATAAATTAATTTTTCCCAATTATTTATTGAAAAATATATATGAATTCATTCATTAGGAGCCAGTGACATGCAAAACTAAATTTCTAAATTTCTTCGCATGTAGAAGAAAAAAGTACAACTGCTATTAATATGACAAACAACTGTACAGATTAGTCTTAATATGTAAATGATCATTCCTAAATTACACACCACTGTTCAAACTGCCTTCACATATTGACGAAAAAAATTTACTGAATGGACTGAAAACGTATACACATTTTCCATTTTACCATTTTGAACCTAAGAACTGTGTAAATAGTCAAATTGAAAGTCCTATTGAACAGCTGCCCTACTACTTAGAGAATTATTCACATTTCTCCCCTTCTTGCAGTATTGTTTTCAATGGGGCGAGTGAGTACATCAGCTAGTCGATCTTCCCGATCTAACCGATTCAAAATTTTAGTAGACTGTCCATCTCTTCGCATTTGTAATGTTTTGACAATTGTGACAGTCGTTTAGTCAAACAATTCAGTTGTCACAAATTTCTGTAAAAGAATACTTTTAGATTGTGTACGATATGTGTATATTGTACATTGTACATTACTGTATATTCTGTGCTGTATATTATTGTACTTTTTATTCTCTCAACCTACCTCAACTTTCAAACTCACAATGATTTCTTGCCACTTAGTATATAACCCGGACAAAGAGAAATACATGAATATTGACATTATTTACTACTTCAGTTACGGCTTTCTTTCAAATATTCACACAGGGACATTACATAACGTTATTCAAACTCCAGTGTATTTCGCAATAATTCTGGACATTGACGAAATCAGTAGTAGATCTCAGACGTCATCCTCTGGTGGCATGCAGCTTAACTATTGACATTGATGCACTCTTGAATCTGTGATGTAAGGTTAGGCGAAAAATGTCCAGAAAAGTTATTATTTTGAAAATATATTACCGTTTATGTTTATAAATCATAGCCTATAGTACTCCAGGCCTTTAAAGGATGCTAGCACAAAAGTTTCATCAGCATTGGTTCAGTAGATTCAGAGATTACCGCGCTGGAAGACAGCACACTTCTGTCTTTATATATTAGTATAGACTATACATTTCACTTATATATATCCTCCACTTCTCAAGGACTTTGTTGCAGTTTTGCAAAGACTGTTGTGTAAATAAGTGAAGTTTTAATATATAAATATAGTTGTCTCTACTATATTGATTATAATTTTGTATTAAACATATTACAGATATTTCTAAAACATTTTCAACGGAATACACAATTAATTCCGTCAAGGAGAAAGAATCGATATTATTTCTAACGTAAATACAAAAAAACCCATATGCAGGAGTTTTATGTGATTCCTTTTCTCTACAACAATAGCCTGCGAGGTAAATGTTTGGAATTTGGGAAATGCTAAGTTCATTAATAGAAAACCAATGTTGTAAAGCAAAGAGCATCCATTTGATTTAAATCGCTCTGTAGATCTGCTTTGATACACTCAGTTTTATTTGAAAGGGATTGAACATTATGGTGCAGTATGAATATCTTTTGCAAGTACTTACATGGATGTTTCTCTGCTGTATCTGACTCCAATTTCTATAAATTTATTCCATTTTTACCTTCGAGTGCGTTGTTGAAAGTTGTAATGTGACAGGGTGTGACGAAATTTGGGCTCCAGGTGTAGGTGAATTGGTAGTGGGAATGGGAGAAACGGGAGTAGGTTCAGAGGAGGCGCTAACGGGGTATGTAAATTGCGGACCGGAAGTAAAATAAAAGCTAAACCCATAGGTAATTTGCGGACCGACACAGAAAAGGTATACGTAATTTGCGGACCGCCTACCTGCCCTTCCAGGTACAAGTGGAAGGTGACCAGTGGCCTAGTGCAGGGGCGGCCGGCCCCAGGCGGCTCTTTTAAGGGACGGCAAGATTTCAAAATAAATAACAACAACAACAACAGTAATAATAATAATAATAATAATAATAATAATAATAATAATAATAATAATAATAATAATAATAATAATAATAATAATAAAAATATCTTGTGGAAATTTGAACCATTTCATTGCATATTTGGTCGCACCTACGATTCGGACCGATTGAAATGAGCACAGAATCTTTCATTACTTATTCTATCTTCTTTAAAATAATGTATCTTAAAGACTAGAGACAGTATTTCCATGAAAATGCATATTTTTATTTAAGCTTCATAGAGATTTCAAACTTTGTAAATATACGTTTCATGGAAACCTAACTCGTTTAAAACTTTAAGAACTTTCTTATTATTTCTCTGCATAGTTTGTGAATATTAAAACTGACGATAATAAATAGTATATTGATCTTAGACCCCGCGAGCATGCAGTTGTCTTGGGGTCTTTATGTTATACTACACATTTTAACCTTCCGGTACACTAGTTGGATTTGCGACACGAGTACACGTGCGGGAAACTACTATCGCGAAATGAATTATCAACGCCATATGTTACGTCGCAAAGGATACGGAAGATACTCAAAACCAAAACTCAACCTTTGATAACTGACCATGGGAGAGTAAAATATTCAAGAGGAGCCTCAGTCTGCTGGCGTGCAACGGAGGATTAACACAAGTTTCTTAATTGTGAAGTTATTTGTGAAGTACAAAATAGCTCCTTCAAATGCATCGTGTATAACACTTCTCAAACAAAGGGTTGGAACAACGATTGTATGGAGAACGGATGTAAATGTATTTTATTGCAACTGCTGTAATAAAGAAATAAGAAGGCTACACTGTAAAAATTGATCAATTCAGAAAATCTCTCTTTTTTTAATTTGTTGCGTCTACATATTGACGCAACGTGTCTCTAAGCCCCTTAAGGAGCGTTGAGCGCTTTGCGCTGGGGAGTAATCCTCCATTACCTTTTAAGTCATTTTACGTCAGGTCGTAGTCACATGTCCAGAGAACCGCCAGGTAGCATCTCCACGTACGCGCCTCCTGCTACGCGCTCCTGCGTCACTACCCAGCGGCCAGAATTGGGAAGGAATAAGGATAGGGGTAGGGTTTAGGACACTTCACAGGGATTGGACTAGCCCTTGTGAAGCAGCTAAACTCGTTTTGTTAGAACAAATTTCATATGAGATTCGACGGGAATCGAACCCGGATCTCAGTGGTGAAAGGCAAGCGACTTCGCTATCTACTTGTGGAGTTTTCCTAGTCGAAATGTTTGGTGAAGAAATTCTTTAATTTGAAATACTGAAACTCAGAAAATGATAAAACAATGTCAATGAAATAGATATGAAACCAAAAACAAAACTTTAATTTTTCTCGAAGTGAAAATAATTATTTTCGGGATACAATTAATATTTTTTTAACAGTTTTGAGTTTTTTCTCAAATTGTTTTGTAGAAACTAGAGGAGTCATTAAAAATTGTTGAAGACATTAAGTTGTTTTAAATTAATATTCGGAGATTGGGGTGAGATTCTAAAAAGAAATTACATTACAAGTGTTAAATACAAATCATGACTTAAAATTTCTTCAAAATGTAAAAAAACAGTATTTATGGTGAAAAATCAGAAAATACAGAATTTGATCTTACTTTGGCTTAGCCTTTGCTCCAATTTAATGTTGTGACGTAAAATATCATTTTTTGCATTGAAAAACAGTTTTTTTTCTGACAAAAGAATGAGTTTCACACAGAACAGTTTAGAAAATTTGTTTTGTTTGATTGATTGATTTTTTCATGTTTCCGGGCACGTCAACTGCTTCGGTTATTAGTCCCGTTAGAGTAGTGCATGCTTTTTTCTCGGGAGATAGCGGTGATCTTCCCCCGCTGAGTGGCGAGATCCGGCGCCGACCTACCGTCGGCTAGTGGGGTTTCCCCCTAACCACGACTCTCCCACCAGCGGGGCACCGCCCCAGCCGGGACAAGCTCTAAGCTCCCGACCGGTCTCCCGGAATATGTGGTAGTGTAGTGCATGTTAGTGTATGTGTGTGTGTAAGGGGAGAGGATAGGACAAAGAAGAGGAAGGACAGTTCGCGCGCGGTCCGTGGCCCTTTTTGTAGGGTACTGCTCCGGCATTCACCAGGTGTAAAATTTGTTAATTGTTTACTTTTACAAAAGGCGATATAACTAAAAATTTAATTACAATAAAAAAAATTGATTGTGCATGTTATGCCCATTTTACCCTGCATTGTGCATATTTTGCTATTTTGGCTATTTGATAGCGCGTGTTTGCATACATATTTTAGCATTTGATAGTGCATGGAAATCCTGTCTCTATTAATGACATATTTTGATCATTGTACCTACTGGCAACACAGTCTGTACTGGCTTGTAGGTATTCCCGTATTTTATTTTTTTCTTGAATTGTTTATGATTAACACTGAAGGAGAATGACACCTATAGTGTAAAGAATAGGGTTCAATATTTTTTAATAAAATCTGAAAATTAGAGTCCAGTACGGATAAGTCCTTGCAGGGAAGTCCGCGAAGTTCTGGTCGACAGTTCAAACAAAGTTTCATTGATGAATCATCAATCCTCCAATTCACATTAATTTAATCGTATACTTGTATACGTATGCGCTTTCCAAGCTGATTTTAGTGCTTATAAGTACTTGTAGTGATTGTTAAGTTATTGAACTTTGTTGAAAAGATGTATTGTTCGTGTACGTACACATTCGACTACGTGAGTATTAAATATTTTATTTAAGAGAATTATTCGAAATAGACGAATAAAGTTGTAATTAAAGACAGAAGTTTTGTTTTTAATTTTGACAATTACATTATTTATTATTATTTTCCAATAAAAAATATAAATGGTAACAGTATCGTTCTAGTTCTAATTGGAAATCGATTTGTGCTTTATAGTCAACTCGATAATAACAATCTTGTAGATCGTCAAGATACAACCATAGGTAGGGAGCGGATTGTGATGACCTAAAACATCGCCAAAAATGTGATGTGAACACTTTTGCGTTGCACAACTTCACTTTACATATCCAAAAGCACTCTCCACTATTTTTCAACACTTTCTTCTTCCGATACGTATATCCACATTCGTCTATCACCAGTTCTTTCCCTCTCTGCGTAACACCGGGTTTCACTTCCATCTTTGAAAAAAACGTTAACTGTTTTGCTTCTTCAAAGCTCAGAAAGCCAATGAGACTACTGCCACCTCCGGACCTCTCGAAAAATGTCCATCTGCCAAGTGAAGGGAAAGGCATGAGGAAATGCTGGTCAGTAGCGCGGCGGCGGCAGCGCCCTTAAAGCGCATACTGCATTTCCTTACCTGAGGTTTGGTCCGCAAATTACATACAGAATTAGAAAGTAAGTTTCACGAGATAAGATGAAGGGATTATTTGGTCTGCAAATTACATACTTCCGGAGCTAAGAGGGTTCGAAATAAGAGTGGGGGTGGAGAACATAAGGAAGGTGAAAGGGGTGGGGTTTGGAAGGAGACTGCATACGAGGTGAATTCATGATGTGTTGTGCATGCTTGTTGGCGACTTCATGTTCTCCAGCAAGGTTCATGTAGAGACCATGCCGGGTGAAGTGTTTTGCTCAGAGGAAATTAATTTCAAAAAGCGTTACATTTGTTTCTCTCAGTTGCAGTTTTAATTAATTTTGTGTAGTTTTTCAAATGTTGATAATCTCCCACTTTTCTAAATTTTATTATTATTATTATTATTATTATTATTATTATTATTATTATTATTATTGTTGTTGTTTTAACTTTCAAATATTTATCGTTAAAATGTTGCGATGAGATTCTGGTACTCAAGAAAACGTGTGCAAATATTCGTTTCCCCCATACGTCATATACAGTTTTTGCTGTTTTTTGTCCAAATAAATCAAAATTAAATCGGATTTTTTGTTTACTTGCTTAATCTCGCTGCATAGTGTTTGTCTGTTGTACCAAAAGAGCGGAATCGAGACTACAATGTTGTAATAAATTTCTAATTAGTTTTAAATAACGGTGTGATAGTTCAGTTAATTGTGTGTTTGGTTTAATGCGATTGTGCTCGTTGGTTCTCTCGATTTTTGAATTTGAATCTCTTGCATGTTTTGACCATTACGATTCAGTTTATACAATATTTCTTAAATTCGTTTTCACATTCAAATTTTTTTCTTGGTGTTAAAAATTAGAACTGAATGTGTACTATTGATTGTATATGTATTTTTGTAATTGGCTTTTGTGTTTTGAGTTCGTTGGTACTCTTCAGTAATATACGCGAATGGCGTGCGAGTTGCATAACGAATTGTGTTTGACAATTGTTTTTTTCGTAAACCGCATGAGTAATCATTTTAGAGTAATAAATTATTAATAAATATGCTCTAAACATTGGTATTAGTTTTGATCGATTGAGCTCATTTTTTGAATTTGGTTGTGCTGGCTTGACTGTCACGTGGGATTTGCACCGGCGCGGCCGGATAGAAGCGGCGGGGGCAAGCGCCATGGCCACGTGGCGGGCGAAAAGGCCCTGACTCGTCACATCGCGCTGGTGCATTCGGAGTTGGTGAGCTCGAAGGAATTTCATACGCAGCAAAATCAGTAAGACTGTTACTAGAAGGTACTTATTATTAGGCGGCAAGAGAATTAAGTAAGTTGGGAAAGGGAGTAGACGATTGTGTGAGGGGGTATTAAATGAGGGGATCTGTCATGTAATGGTAAGTAATATAATTTGATGTGGAGAACAGAAAGGGTATTTTGGAAGGGCACGTATTGTCTGTAAATAGAATGAATAAGTATTGAAATAACTAGGTGATTATGTATCAGTGCATGCAAAGGGAGCTCCCATCTACAGTATGAAGTGTAAAGTTAAGACAGAAAAAGTGTTCATTAGCAATAGTTACGTATTTAATAAGAAGATTGTTCATATTTATCGGTGTCTTGAGAAATTCATTAATGTTAAACTATTATTAACAAAGCCTTCTAAACATTTAATGAAACGATGTTTTGTACAATATCCATTATCTTTTCTGGGAATAAAGCATTCTGTATTTTTACATTAAAAAGTAACTTTTCCAATGTTCCTGCATGCACCCAGAGCCCATTCGCGTGAAAGAATACCTGTCCCCTTAAACAAATTTACTGTAGAGCAGGACCGAATCGCCGGTCCGTCACAATTTTATATATGTAATGTATATGTTCTTCTATTAGTTAGAAATAATAACACGAATTGTAATAACAAAGTTTTTTTATTGTTTCATACAAAAAGGTACATCACTTATACTAATTATTAATCCTACCTGTAATAACAAAGGAACAACATTCAATGTTATTATTTACTTTGTAGTTTCTTGATCAAATTTATAATCTTTGCGACATTGTGTCGTCTCTGAATCAATTACTCTAACATCCACGTGTGCGTCTCGTTAGAGATCTGCCTTATCGATCCGCTCATCATTTGATTTAAGCGCCAAATTTCATTATGTTAGGGATACCTCCCTTACATATATATATATATATATATATATATATATATATATATATATATATATATATATATATATCACATTATTTCTATTACATAATAGATGCATGATGCGATAATTATGACTTTATCAAGCAAAGAAAACATATCTGCCATTCTTGCTCAAAACGGGAACGAAGTTTGAGACAAACATTAATAATTATATTATTTTCCGTCTGCGCTGTTACACATGTAAATATAAATGTTGAAAGGCAGACTAATTACGTTATATATTTATCAGCTACCAGTCCCAGGCCCTCGGCGGGCTCTTGGAAGTGGGGGGGGGGCAGGAAGTTGCGCGCGTGCGCCAAAGCTTGGTGCAACCTGACCGCAACGCAATATTATCCGTTCATTCTAAGAAAAATCCTGATTTAAAGAAGTACAAATGTAAGTTCACTACATAAGAACTAATTTGAACCATCGGTTATTAAATTAACCTTGCACCAAAATTACTGCAAACGAAGAAGGAGAGCATGCGTGTTGCTGGGCGATAAAGACATGATATCAGCTGAGGATTGGCGAGGAAGCGCGTGGGACGCGGCTCGTTGGACCGCAACGTCGCCCCGCCGATCGGCCTGCGAGGACATACTATTCAGTTCATTTTGGAAGGGCTAAGAAAGTGGCTGGCCCATCAGGAAAATTTCTTCGAAGGGGCGAAAAGCGCATCGTTGTGAAAGTTTTCAATTTGTTATTGTAAAAAATACGTCGTTGGCAAGTTGAGTTCACTGGTAAGTACCGTATTTATTTATTTATTTATTTATTTATTTATTTATTTATTTATTTATTTATTTATTTATTTATTTATTTATTTATTTATTTATTTATTTATTTATTTACGTCAAAAACAGTTAAAAACTGCGTATGACGTGCAATGGGGAAAAGTGAATTGTGTGCACATTTTCAAAATTCTGTGATCCCTACACTAAGTCATATACTACTTAAATTTTGAATTTTGAAAGGGAGAAAAAAAACAAAAACAAAAAAAAACATTTAATACAATCTATTTTCAAGGATAAATAAGCAATAAATTTTGGCTCTTATTACTTCCTGCCGCGACAACATGGAAACGATAATTCGAATAATTGTATTTTCCACTGAATTCTAGAAGACGTGCACAGAAAATGAAGTTACATTTATGTCCAGAAGAGAAACAAGGGGCCATCTCAGCATTTGCTCAATGGATCAGGGAAACTGGACGAAAAACCTGATCGAGATAGGGGTCATTGACCCGGAAGCTGTGTTACGATAGTTGTTACAGGTTGTTTATACTCATTTATACAGTCCAAATGGTAATTAATGCATTATGTATCATTGTTAAAATTAATGTTACTTTTCTTGTGATGCTCAATATAGTCTCTAATTGTATAGAAACAGTTATGCAGCAGAAACGATTTCACTCGGGATTTAAACTTTTCTATTGAATTTAATCGTTTAATGTCATCTGGCAAAGTGTTGTAAAATAATGTACATGTATTGTATGTGCATTTTTTGTAATGAGCTGTTGATACTGTCACCTGATGAATATGATTTCTACGTCGAGTGTTATAGTAATAGACTTCGGCATTTTCTGAAAATATATTCCCGCCCTTAAGCAAGTCATTTTGACAAAAACCACTGATTCGTAAATAAAAAGACACGGTAATGGTAGAATTCCTAGATTAATGAAGAGAGGCTTACATGAATCACGTGGGTGGGATTTGGTTATTATTCGTACGATTCGTTTTTGTAATCTAAAAGTCTGGGAGCTATAAGATGTATTTCCCCAGAATATTATGCCATATCTCAGGCGGGAATGAACATTCGCGAAGTATACACAACGAGCAGTATGAAGGCTGACTGAATTTGCAAGAATTCTGAACGCGTAGCATAATGAACTTAATTTTGTGTTCAATTCATTTAAATGGACGTTCCATTTAAGGTTTGACTGAATTGAGAGACCTAAAAATTTTGTTGCCTTAACATCAGTCAATGGTACACTGTTCATTTTCAATGGAGCACAGAATTGTTTATTTGAAATGGAAAACTGCATTAAAACCGTTTTCTTTTCGTTTACTATTAATTTGTTATTTCGGAACCAATTTGAAACATCTGATATTGTACTATTTAGGTTTCTTTATTGCAAAGGATGTTCGTATCATCCGCAAAGAGAACCGTTCTTACGTTTCGAATCGTCGAGGGCATATCGTTTACGTAAAGTAGGAACAGAATAGGGCCTAAAATCGATCCTTGAGGAACTCCACATGCAACGGGCAAAGAGTCGGAAAGGTGCGTACGTAATGTTCCATCATTCCAGTAAGGTATTTCAACTTTCTGAGATCGTTGTTTAAGGTACGAACATAACCAATCTAGAGCAATACCACGGATTCCATATGAAGGTAATTTTGAAAGTAAAATGTCATGATCAATTATGTCAAAAGCTTTTGAGAGATCTAAAAATAATCCAATAGGTGCCTCGTTTTGATCTAATGATGAGGCGACATCTTTAAGAAAAGAAAATATAGCTGTTTCCGTTGATTTTGATTTTCTAAATCCATGTTGGCAATCTGAAAGCGCGTCGTGTTTAGTGAGAAAGGTTTCCATTCGTACGTAAAAAAGTCTCTCTAATATTTTTGAACAAACTGATAGAAGAGAAATGGGCCGATAATTTTGAATTTCATTTTTGTTGCCTTTTTTGAAGAGCGGCTTAATTTTGGCTGTTTTGAAAATATCTGGAAACGTTCCAGTGCATAAGGATGCATTAAATATGTGAGTTAACGGGTGTATAATGGCATACGCACAAGTCTTTAACAAAGAATCGGGGAATTCATCTAAACCGGACGAATATTTATTTTTTAGTTTACCGATTATTTTGAGAACTTCATAGGAAGAAGTTTCGGAAACGAACATTGTGTCTAAAATTTTGGGTGAACTGTCTGTTATTGAATTTTGTGGCTGAAGACCCTGAGTGAGATCGGCAGCAATTCTCGAAAAGTATTGGTTAAAGAGACTAGCCACTGTTGCCGCATCGTTTACATTTATATCGTTATGATTTAAAACAACATTCTCTATGGGTTTTCTAGTTGATTTGGTAATATTTTTTATTATATTCCACATTGCTTTTGTTTTGTTATTTGAGTTCAAAATATCCTGATCGTTTTTCATGATTTTAGCCTGGATTATGACTTTTCGTAACAATGTTTTGTATTTTTTAAAGTAGATAAGGAAATCTTGAGATACGTCATGACGTTTAGAAATGAAAGAAAGAATTCGCTTATTTTTACAAGATGTCCTAATTCCTTGTGTTATCCAAGAATTGCTTTTCCGTGAAATATTTAATTTTCGTTTTTGAAGAGGAAAGCAAGTGTTAAAATGAATTGAAAGAGTTGAAAAAAAAAGAATTATATTTGTCGTTTGTATCAACAGTATTATAAACCGCTTCCCATGACTCCTGCATCAAGTAATCAATGAATAATTTAATTTTACTTTTAGTAAACAATCTAGTCATACGTGTATTATTTATTGTGTCAGTGATCGCATTTCTTATAATGGTAAGAATTTGTGCATCGTGGTCACTGTATCCTAAATCTTTGGTTTCAACTTCATATCGAGTAGTAGTTTTGTTAATTATAATTTGATCAATTGCCTTCATCGAATGTTGGGTGATCCGTGTAGGTATATTAATTGTAATGTCTAAATTGAAGGAATTAATTAAATTGAGAAACTTTTCTTTCTCGCAAGATTCGACCAGAAAATCAATGTTAAAATCTCCGCATACAACAATGGATTCCAAAGAGCGATTGCTGACTTTGTTAAGTGTTATCTCCAGGTTTTCTGAGAACAAAATATAATCTGCAGTTCTCTTCGTTGGAGGTCTGTAAATGCAAAGTATTATCACTTTTAGTGAAGTAAGATGTACAACCGAAATTTCGAAAATATTTTCAATGGAATACACATTTAATTCCGCCAAGGGGATAGAATCAATATTACTTCTAACGTAAATACATGAACCCCCATACGTAGGACCTTTATGCGATTCTCTCTCTCTGCAATAAAAGCCTGCGAGGTAAACGTTTGGAATTTGGAAAATGCTTAGTTCATTAGGAGATAACCAATGTTCTGTAAAGCAAAGAACATCCATTTGATTTAGATCGCTCTGTAGAGCTGCCTCGATAAACTCAGTTTTATTTGAAAGGGATTGAACATTATGGTGAAGAATGTTTATTTTTTGCAAGTACCTACACGAATGTCTTTTTGCTGCATCTGACTGTAGTTGCTATATATTTACTCCATTTTTACCTCGAGTGCGTGGTCGAAGGTTGTAGTGTGTCCCGGCAGTGACAGGTTGTGAGGAAGATGGGGCATCAGGTGTAGATGAATTGGTAGTGGGAATAGGAGAAATGGGAGTAGGTTCAGAGGAAGAGGCAACAGGGCTCGAAACAAGGGTGGGAGGTGGAGAACGTAAGGAAGGTGGAAGGGATGGTTTTTTGGCAGGAGACTGCGTAGGACTGGAGTTGATGATGTATTGAGCAAGCTTATTACCGACTGCATGTTTTCCAGCAAGGTTCATGTGAAGACCATGCCGGGTGAAGTGTTTTGCTGAGAGGAAATTCATTTCAAAAAGTGTGACATTTGTTTCTCTCAGCTGCAGTTTTAATTGTTGGTTTGCGTGCTTAATCTCATTGCATAGTGTTGGTCTGTTGTACCAGAAGGGCAGAGTCGAGACTACAATGTTAGTATTTTGAGCGGCACATTGTAATTTGTTTACATGTTGCTCAGGTGTAAAGTTACCGCCCAAGTTAATGTCATTCTGCCCTCCTATGATAATGACTGTGTCCTGATTGGTCAGTGTCTTTGTGTGGGTGTCCAACTCTGCGGTCACATCTGCAAACCTCCCGTTAGGTTTAAAAATAGATGAGACTGAGAAATTGGAGGGTAACTTCCTACTGAGAATGGAGGAGAGATGGCGGCCATGACTGTCAGCTAAAATAAGTACCTGTTTTTTAGGCTCAGTAGGAATGTCTTTGTTTTCAAGTGAGCTAGGATGCGCAGCTTTACGTGTTTTGGTTTTGACGCGCTTCCTAGCCTGTTTGCGTTGGTTTGTGCATGAATTTGTCGATGGTAGAGAAGGATGGTGAGGATCAGGAAGGCGAGGAAAATCTGTTTCATAATCTAAACACTAAATTTGTTTTGAGTTGTGACTGGATGCGGTGCCTGTGTCTTTTGTACAGTCACGGGTGTACGGTTGGTATTATTCGCTGTGTTGCCGACTTGTACCCAACCGTCTGTGTAGAGAACGACCTCTTCCAACCTTCGGATATGTTGATCTAAATTATTGTTTACGTGTGTGAAGGCTTTCAGAAGGTCGGCTTTGAGAGTGTAGAGAGTAAAAAGAGTAGATCGAGCAGTAGCCATGTCGCGAATGCGTTTTAATGTACGTGATAAAAATTTGGAATAAATACAAGAAAACCCAGATAAGAACAACAAAAACCTAGCTTTATATGTTAAAAGTGTAAAATTGATGTGTATTCAATAAATTAAAAAGTAAGTTTCAATATAAAAACGAGAAGGTATGCTACTCACAAAATCTATTGAAGCTAGTACTTACGAAATTTGGCAATGTGGCTACGTAGAATTTCGTTCAATTAAGCTGCAACTGTTTAATACAATCAGTAGAGTATACTTTACCGTAATTAGATAAAAGATATTATCTGAAAGTTTGTCTTCGTTTTATAGAATAACATTAGAAACACAAATTCAAACTATTTGATATAGTGTCCTCGTAACGTTCAAAACAACGGAATTGTCACTTGTCACAGAAAATACAATAAAGCTTTCAGAAAATTAATTCGCACAGTGATTTAATATTGGAAAATAAACTGAGCTGTGAGTATGTTTTGACACTTATCAGCACCTCGTAAATCTGAAAGTTCGTTGAGGTTTGAATGTCCGTTTAAAATTCGTAATTTTTTTTTGTCTTGGTTATAGCAAATAAATCGGTTGGAATTATATTTTCAGCTAACCTGCAACAAGTAATGAACACACTTAAAACACACTAGGCACACACAAATCACTAAAAACGATATATAATCACAAAATATCAAGAGCACAACCAGATGCGTCCGTCTCGTAAGATGGCGTCAACCAGTCCGTATTGAAACTCATCGTGCTGCATCAGTGTGAATTATAATCTTAAGGATATTGGTGGATATCTTTTAATAGGCGCCAGACTACAGAGTCTAAATTACCTCTTTGAAGTGAAAATCTTATTTCATTGGATGTAAACGGGCGCATGAAGTTCGAAAGAAAATAATACCTTAATTTACACCTCCTATTTGAAATCAAACAAGAATTGTCAACCAAGATTAAAAGAGAATGGTGGAATGGAATTGCAACTTTTAGGTACGTATATATTTCTATCATGAGTTGTATTAATAAAAAGGCATATATTAGTTTATGTGCATTTCCACTGGACATAACCTACAAAACTTGGCCATTATTCCAGCTCAAAGTTATTTTAATGTAAATTGTAAAATTCCTCTAAAAGCTTATGTCGAACAAGATAAACAATTATTTCGTTTTACATCATCGATTTGAATCCTTTCAATTCAAATTCTAAAGTTGTTAAGTGGATATAGATAGCTTGGCTTCCAAACTCATTATTTTGCATTCATTTGTGCCTTTTTTCAGAGTCAAAAAGTACCTATTAAAAAAGTTTGTTGTTTGATTAGTTTTTAATACTCAATTAAGCATTGCAAATTCGTATTAAAATGTAAAGAAAAAATATTTATTATGTTGCCAATTCATTGAAATGATTTTAATATAGTCTTGAAGTGTCGTTAATGGCAATTAGAAATTGTAGAATTAATTGTTGTGTAGTATTCCCATATGTTATAAGTGTACAGAATTTTGATTACTGTATTTAAATTGAGACTAAAGCCTATCATGTTCTGTAAATAATTGAACGAAATAATAAAGCATTCCTAAAAAAACTGCTGTAAAACACTTTCTATTTTTAATTTTTTTTATTTTTCAATAATCATCACTTTAATTATATTTTCAAATACTATTGTATTAACTTTATTTTTCAGGTAGTTTTTGGCACAGGTGATGGAAATTGGTCATTAAAACAGGTGATGGTTCATCGATGCAGATATTCATGGATATTGTTAATTCTAAATGGCTATTGCATTCTATGACAAGATCATGAACATGTATTTGAAGGTGATGCCAATACACAATTTGCTGATTTTGCATCATGGACTTTTGTGATTTCATTCATATTTAACATTCACAAAATGTGTATACATTAATGGTTCAATTTTTTAGTGTGTTTCATTTTTGACCAAGCAAGTTATTTTATAATTCTCATTAGGTAATATAACTTGTGTTATAATTCTTTTATAGTTTCAATGTGTGCTATGTAGTAGTGCTCTCAGAATGACTACAAATGAGTATGAGTAATATAAAAAATTCACATTCCTACTAGAAAAGTGTCATTAACTTCAAAATGCTGGTTTTTCAGGACATTCTTTTACAACTAGAGTTCTGAATCAAGTTCATGGAGTGTGACAATTTGTAATTTTCTTTTGAGAGATTATTAATTTTTCCTTTGGTTTCCAAGGAAAAAAGTTTCAAGTTTTTCATAATGTAGGGTTCGCCACAGTGTGCTGTTTGAGGCATATAGTATGGATAACACTGCATTCTCAAACATGCAATGATTTTGGCTATTATTCATCTTCAAAATTACCAGAGAAAAATATCTCAGATTGTGTTAATGATTCTTGGGCAAAGAAATGTCATTACTGTTGTAATAGTGTTGACCTTAGTAATTTTCTGAAACATTTCCCTTGCCAAGTGAACAAAATACTTTCCTCTTGAAATAAAACCATTCAATATTACTAGACATGATTCTCGTCCCCTTTAAAATGCCAAAAACCTGCATACATATGCCAGTTAAAATTTGACAATACATGCACAATCAAATTTTAGCTTGGTATTTTTTTCATTGTCTTTTGAAACAGGAACACTAAACAATTTTTCAAAATTTTGCTCAGTCAAATTCATCCTTTTGTGAGAAATGAATGTTTTTGAGCATTCTACCACATCACCAGATGTAATTGGAGCATGAAGTAAACGCATGATGAGCATGATGTAAGATGAAATATGAGCCAATGTGAGGTCAAATTCTGCATTTTCTACTCTTGAATCACAATTTTTTTCTTTAAATTTCATAGAAGTTTTAAATCGAATTTGAATTTATTGGTTTATATAATTTTTCCTTGGCAGTCACACTTGCATGTCCAAACACTAATTTCAAAGACATTGTAATATCTTCAACAATATTTAATGACTTCAAAAGAGGTAATCCTGCTGTTTTCAATTTCTGAATCCGTATAAGCAATTTAAAAAAAATTAATTAAATATGTATTTTTATTTTATTTTTTTATATACATGGTTAAATAACTTTTTTTTTTGTTTTTGCATGCAAGCAGACTAAGAGTCTGCACCCAATTATTTTTCCCTCCCTTGTATCACTGTCAGTTACCAGTGATACTGAGTAGTGATCTATGTGTGTGTGAAATTAATCAATAGTATTCGAAAAATATAATCTTAAATTTTGAAGCAATCCAAAAAAGTATGCATTTAACAAAATAACTTGCCAAATTTAAAAGTCACTTCAGAACTGGTTATTAATTTGCTCAGAAAACTTATTATTTGACTCATCCAATAAAATGAAGGCCAATCATTTCGTCCCACGCTAAAGTGATGAGTCTTCTCCCACCTTACACAATACTAAAATTATGATTTATCCCGACCTCTCACTATATTTCTTCGCTGTTATTGAGTGCACATTCTTCTCTACAATTTTTATTGTTCCATTCAGGTGATAATAACAATAGTTATGACATTAACTTGTTGGGAGTATAGGATTTGTAAATGCATGTCAATGAGCGTATTCATTGTCAAATGGGCAAAGAGGTTTCTAAGCAATGAGATTGATTCAAATTGCAGACCCAGCAGGTAAATCAATGCTGCGCAATACATTTTAGTTTGTTTTTAAATTAATTTAACTAATTTGATTTGATTTTATAGTATGTTTGTACATTTAGATTACAGATATTGAAATAACAGAAGTACAAAATATAAATGTGATTTATGTTGGTGATTTCTTCCATATACTTTCTTGATTTTAACAGTATATAAACTATTTATGAATTCATTGTAATTGTAAACTAAGTGTTAATTTTATGTAGATGAATTTTGTGCTAGTGAATGCAAGAACCCTAAGTATAATGAAGGGACTAATAGAAATGAACCTTTAGCAACCAAAATTAATATAACATAAAACAAGAATATTAAATTTTTAAAATGAAAGGTTAAAAGAAATAAACTACAAATACATTTGAAAATAATTTTCAGCTACATATTTAGCCATATTTAAAATAAATCTTGGCGTTGTTATAAAATAAATGTGAATTAAATTTGTTTTTTGGGGATTAGTAATAAAAGTTCCTATTTAAATGTACTTGTGAAACAGTTTTGAAATAGTTTTGAAACAGTTATAAAACGTTTTTAAAATAATTTTGAAACAATTATAAAATACTTTTGAAATAATTACTGATAAGTGTAAACATGTTCTTAGCCTCCTTTGTGTATGTAATCCACCTGATCAAATAAATGATAAAGTGGTAGATCATAGTTTCATTATCATTTGTT
Source organism: Teleogryllus occipitalis (assembly GCA_011170035.1). NCBI lineage: Eukaryota > Metazoa > Arthropoda > Insecta > Orthoptera > Gryllidae > Teleogryllus > Teleogryllus occipitalis. Next base: position 155,563 of record BLKR01000195.1, on the reverse strand, counting down.
AGCTAGTAAGTTTATGTCAATATATTTCATTCTATTGTGAGTTATGTTATATTTTACACATTTTACTTTACTAAATAAATATTTTAATGTTAAATTCTAATATTTTATTTCTAGGTACACATACTGTTTCAGAATATTCATTATATATATATATATATATATATATATATATATATATATATATATATATATATATATATATATATATATATATAAAACTTTCATTCAAAAACAATGCAGGCATATTGATGTATGTATATCTACCGTAATAACAGTCAGACTGCAGAATTTAAAGCCTTTTGAGGCTTATTGTGAAATTTAATTATCACTAAATGCGTAATTTTTATGCAATTATTTCCGTTTTTACGGTGTCTGGTTGTGTAGGTAAATATACAGATCTGTTTTTGGATCAAAAATAAATAATGAATATTCTATTAATAGCAAGTACCACGTATAACCCATCCTATACCCGTCAACGATCAGTAATTGTAACACCAATAAGAAATGCTTAAATAAGGCAACACGTACGGCTGGCCCTTCAACCAGTATAGCTGTGCAAGCCGACACGGAAGGCCGGCTCCTTCTATCAGTTTCGCCCGGATGCGTCATGACGGTAGGCTGGATCCTCCAACCTGTGTTGCTCGCTTACGCCGAGCAGATAGCCAACTCTTCCAACAAGGTTGCTTGGGCTCGGCAGCTTCTACCCGTGCACTCTGACAAGGTGAATTCAGAGGAGTGCAACAAGGGACTCTTTACGATGCAACTTTTCGTTCCAACTATCTCCGTCACGAAACAGCAACAGTGAACCTGGTTGGGCCTATATTATCATGCGTTCCGTTAATACAGTATAATGCATCAGGTATACTGCAACTCTTCTTTTTTCTCCGTGTAAACTTTGTTCTATCATATAGTTAATATACTAACGTTAACACACTAACATTAACTTGCCGACACTAAATAGAGTAGGACGAGAAAGTTACATTTACTTCTGGGAGTGCAAATAAAGGACTACCCCGCCTTACGCCTTGACCGATTGAGGAAACCCAGACAAAAACCCCTTTGGGGATGGCATGTTACGGCCAAGTGCATACAATCATAGGGCATACGGCATAGTGCATACAATCGATACAAATGGTAAAAACAAATAAAATTAAATTAAATACAGAATTACAAGTAAAATACACGTTGGGGCAGTTGAATCCTAGTACAAAAAATGTTTTACTTCAGTAATAGCCTGAACTTATAATTTAATCTTTTGAATAACATTTTGTCAGTCGTTACTTTTGACAAGAAAAGGACGGCTTCAATCTGTACCCTAATCCTGGTTTTCAGTAAATGCGTGTCAATATATATGAGTGATTCACATGCAAGTCCAAATTAAACGAGGCTGATAGTTTAGGAAGGTGAAGTCGAGTTTTGCGTTACATGTATTGATTGCATATTACCTTCTTCGTGGATAATTTTGTGCAGGGACATGCCACATAAAAGTCCTGAAGCTAGAAACGGAGGCGGGCCCCCCAGGGAAAAGGTGCCTCTCAACACTGGGGCTCCCAACTTCTCGTTTGTGGTGCTCTTCCCCTCCGCACTTGTTCCCGCCCCGCCCCGCCCCGCCCCGCCCCGCCCCGCCCCACCCCGCCCCACCCCACGCTGCCTGCCCCGCGCTGCCCCGCCCCGGCCCACACGCAATACAAGGCTACTACATTCTCCCAGCGTATCCGCGAGCTTTCGCATTTCTCCACTAGTTGGTTCGGGGCGCTCTGTTTGCAGGTGGAGAAACGAAGCGGCGCCGTTTCCTGGCTGAAGTGCACCTTGTTCTTGTTCACGAGGAAAACAATATCCGCTGCTGGCAAATAAATGCCGTAATTAACTTGCCCAGCGTCAGACCCGAATGTTTGCGCAGGGAAGAAGGAATGGTGGGGAGCTGCGTGGACGCCAATGGGAGGTGTTTTCTTGGACGAATTTCCCTTCGTTGATTCGCGTGTGCGAGACAGCGCAATAAATAGAAATTAACAATTCCACAGAGAAGATAAAAGGTAGGGAGAAAGGAAACACCGGTATTATTGGTAGAGTCAGGTGATACAAACTAATGAAAAATTACGAAACACTATATAATTTGTTTTCTTACACACTTTTAAAAAAGGACTCATGATTGAACATTATTGCTGTAAACGCAAGAGTCCTTTACGCTCCGGAATTTGAATCTACTACACAACACATGTCAAAAAGAATTGAACCTTTATTGTGTTATTCTCATAAACTGTTTCTCCCAAAATATCCGCATGAGACGAATTAGTTGAGTTCCAATTTGCAATTTTCTATTGTCCACTGGTGTGACATGTCGGCTCTTATTTTCTTAAATGATTTATCTCATGATTTATTTGCAATGAAATAACGCATTTCAAGATGATTATACTTTTGACACCATATACAGATGTCAACATTTCCTTTTTATAAAACAAAGTGCGAACCCATCTTTTTCCCCTCAATATGTATACTGTTTACTTGAGGGAGATATTTTAAGTTAAAGATAAAAATATCCTGAATTTACCTATGTTGTAAAGGTGAAAATATAAAACTTATTTATACATAGTAATTATTTTAAGATGTCATATTTATCATTACATTCGAACATATTGAAAAACTTGTAATGCTACAAAATGGAAGAGGCTCACTCATACCCGTTGCCTCCTCTTTCCTTTGAGTTGTGACTGCCTTTTTGGTATTGCTCCACCCCCTTTCCGACTGCCATGGATTGCCCCCTTCAAACATATTTCTACATATTGAAAGCAATGTTTAGTAATAATTATACATTCATACATCACTGAATGATTAGATACAGAAACAATTTACAATATTGAAATACAACAACGACATTAACTTTGGTTTCAGATAAAAAAGTGTATATTTCATCTTCTTAACAGATTATAATAGCAACAAAGATACTACACTATAAAGAGTGGCTCAAAAATGAGTCAGCCGTGTCAACGGGTCAATCACCACAATCTAAATAAACGAATTACAAAAAAGTTAATATTAAACAGGTCCGAACTACACCAAAAGGCTATACACAGCACTTCATTCCACTGCACTTCAATGCATGGCCCAGCCCCACGTTTCAACACACTTCGACGCAATTAATATCACTACACTTCACATCGCTTAAGATTAAATTTACTCTGTGGTTCAAAAGTTGCTTAATATATTTGAACTAAACTAATTTCCTATTTTTAAAGCAACTAAGATTCCGAAAATTGCTCCTGGCAAACTTCTCCTATTTTATACAGTTCTATTCACGAATGAAACTTTCCCTACATAAGTTGTTTCCTTATTTTTGTCTGGCTTTCGCGTAAATTGTCCCCTCCACCGAAATACATTGGCCTTTCTAATCTGTTCTTTCTTACATGCCAAGCCGGTTGGACCACGTACGATTTAAACCAAGTGAAAAGCCTGCTTTTCATTCTTTTTATTTAGATGCCATGACTTTCTCAATGCGTTTTTCTCGCACGAAAATTTTTACTTTCTCGCGCTTAAGAAGGGACTTCTTAAGAAGAGAAAGTTATGTAATACTGCACGAAAAAAATGCGAATTGTCGGTCCTAAAACTCTTTTTACACGGCCGTGAGAGCGAAAAAGTGGATAAATCCAGTTGCTACATTTAGGGGGTAAAATTCTCTAACACGTGGTGTAGCAAGAATCCCTGTTTTGTGGGTTCTTGATATTGAAAAATAGATTGACGGCAAAACGTCCGTCTGTGAACAACGCTAGCGGCTAAATCATTCTCTGATTTTTCTCCAAAATTGATATTCACCAATCGATCTGGCAGATGTAACGGCCCCTTGAATTTGAAACCGAATTTGAAATTACGTTACATAAAGCCCCTGGGAAAGTTTAAATATTTTTAAAGAAATGGTGCCATCGAATTTTATTAAATTTTGTTGTTGGATAGCCTGAAGGGCGTTTTAGAGAATTTACGAAGTTAGATGCTACGCAAATTAGAATTTGTATATTATTTCATATTTCATTTTATTATTATATTTATATTATATATAGGTTATTTCATTTTAAATTGCATCCTTCAATTGCGATTGCGACGGCGGTGTCTTCGACCGCACGTTGGGTGAGCCAGATTTAACGTAAATTTGTTCCCCTCTTACCTGAGTCAAGGTGCCGGCTAGCTCAGGAGGCGGTGAGAGTCTGAAATAGGGGTGGTGGATGAACGTAGCTACTTTTCGAAATGCGAAGAAAAGGTTATAAAAGAACATGAAATTTAATCAAAATAAAAAAAGAAATTAGAATAGAATTACCCAAATTTCTAAAAATGTTTGCAAATAATTACATCGGCGCATAGCAGAGTGTTCGAATGTTAACGAAACAAACTCTACTAAAAATCAAATTAAGAACAAACTCAAAACTTTGTAGGCAATAGTCCCAAACAAGATACTCAGGCACTCGCCCGTCTCTCTCTGGTCGACTAAATTCGTGGGCAACAGCCCGACCGATTCTCTATCGAGCACGAGCCCGAACGCATCTGATGCCCGAGAGCATCTCCTGTGACCGGCGCTAGCGAGCTTGACCCAGGCCTGTGTTGTCCCCTCTTCTTACCCAAAAGTTCTAGAAGGGTCTGTTAAAATTTTGAAAAAGGTTGTGTGATTGGCCAGAGCTTCCTAGGCCTTACTAAATTCTCCGCTAATCGGTCAGGACGTCTTATAGTTAATATGAGTGGAAAGGTGGGAAAATGTTCAAACAATGAGTTTGCTGTGATTGTTTAATAAATACATTAACTCTATACTCGTACAGCACTTGGTGTAAGTAAACTTACTGGGTGGGTCGCGACGTTCTTCTAAATCCTTAGGAAGAGACTGCGGCCGTAGGGGTGAGTTAGCTAAACAAACCCCTCCCTCTTCTGGGCGCCGCCGTGGCACAAAACGACGCAGCTGCGCGTAGCTAATTGACCCTTCGCCCAGAAACCGGCGCTAAGATGCTCGAACACGTATTTTGCGACGCAGCTTTTAAAAGGAAATTATACCTGTTTAAAGATGAGATAATCGGTATCGCCACGCGATAAATGTGAAAACGAATAGATGAGCGATTATTGTTGGTTGTTGTAACCCAATGTTGTAACGGCGCACTGAAAACAGAAGGTGAGAATGACGGCTGTCTTTCGTTCGCTGTAATATAAACTAATACTTTTATATATTTGTAGAATATTACAATACCATAATGTTTAATAATTACTGTTGTATTTTTTCGATATGTTTGCATTTGTTTGCCAACGCTATCATTTATTAACTTTTAATAATATTTTACTTTCTCGTATACAGCTTACGAAGAATATTGTAAAGCTAAAAAATTCATCCGATATGTTGGTGAATACACTGAATACCTTATACAATGAATTCAATTCCAGAAATATATTTTCATTTGAAATTTTGAATAAAAAATCTATTGGTTGAAACTATTTAATTTTCGCACCAAATGTTCTACGATTTCAAATAAGTTTAACAAAAACGGATGACTGGGATGTGTTAATTCGGAGAGATAGTGGTATAATTAATATTATATAACCATTACTGTGGCGGCAATGTACGTGCTGTTTTAGCACCACTAGTTAATCGTTGGTTTGAATTATATTCAGACTTAATTTTTGAGTAATTCTTTATGGATTCCAGTACAAAATCTGTGTATTTCTTAATATGATGGATCAGAAATATATAAGCCAATTACTTGGCATTTATCGAGCATTTCTTTAATGTTCGCTTCAAAAAAGTCAATGTCTTTCATGTCTTTTTCATTACATTATGTATTTGCTTCTTTTACCCTAACTTACGACCATAGTGATTACCGAGGTTCTTACAAGTTGATACTCACGGAATGAACTTTTTTACCCAATTAGTAATTACTAGGGAGCTGATTTTGATGACCTAATATATCGCCAAAAATGATATAGTATAAAATGTTTTTAAAATGTTTTAAAAATATCCTAAAAGCAACGAAAAAGACGTAAAAATATTGATGAAAACCAGTTCAGATGATCAACTCAAGGTGTTGGGTAAATTACTGATGTAATCAAAGCTCCTTCCTTTCGTCAAAGTAAACTCAGCTTCCAACGTTTGCTTCGGACTGTCCTTTACCAGGAAATCTCTGTCGTTAGTAATCCCGAAATCGGTCGAACCGACAATGACACTGATTGGCGTCACAGGAAATGATATTAAAATCGATGAACTCAAAAAATGCTCTAAAATTTATGTAAAAAGATTAAAAAAATGACGCAAAATCGACGAAAAATACAAAGTCATATAAAACTGGGTCATGTTGTAATAACAAAAAATTAATGTCTGCACTAAAAGTCATTGCTCTAAAGTGAAGAGAAAAAATGACATTTCATTAAAATCCGTCTTCTAGTAATCAGCTTCTGTGTAATTTCGACCTCGGCCAAATGTAATTACTTTACTTTTCTACACGTTAATTTCCATTCCATTTATTTCTGCTTAGTATGTCTTTTTTAATAGTTTTTATTATCTTTGTTCGACAATATTATGTTTTTCAACGAGTTTTATGTTACATAGTATACATAACCATTTTTAACTACATTTCATCATACTTGTTTAATGTGTGAAAATAATAATATTGGAAACTAACTACTAATGGTACGCAGGAAGGGTCCTTCAGAAAAAATACATGCAATATTTGCACTAGAAAATACATATTGAATTTAGGGATGTTTAAACCTGTTTTACAGCTAATAAACGACGATGTAGTAGGTCTTTTGAATAACTTGATTTGATTCGAGGAAAAAGATTGACTGCTTTACCTAGAGTGTACAAGGCAGTGGCTGCGCAAAATGAAAGAGAAGAGTAGAAATTAAAAAAAAAAAAATAGAAACCAAGTTTTTAGAGGTTCTATTGATAACTAGCTGAAGTACCAGGCGTTGTTCGGGCATTTATTACAGTAAACTATTATACAGGAAGAGGAATTCAATCTTTTCATGCCCTGCGGCGGGACCTACCTCCATCCCTTCAATTGTGTCCCTTCTCCCCCCTACTTCTTGCCATGCTCTGCCCGGCCACGCCACGATAGCTGTCTTCTCTTGACCCCCATTTGGAAATTTCCAGATTACCTCGCTCACTTTTCCACAAATAATTACATTTTTCTTATTTGAAGATCCAGATTCTAAACATTCACTTTATAACTAAAAGCAATAAACAAATCTAAACTACAAAATAATATATTATATATACAATATATTATATAATATACAAAAAAATATATATTCCAACACTATCAAAATGTCACGTTGTAAAACTTATCCTATTTATACAATATTAGCATCATTATTTTATCTCAAGTGATAGAGATTATGAATCCTGAAATATGAATAATTGAAACAAAAGACTCCCAGGTATTATTTGCTTAGACAAAAATATTCTCAGACCAATTAATTTTCGCTTAGCTTTTTAGAAATATATGAATGAACTCATTCATTGGTAGCAATTGATATGCAAAAGAACTTTACAGATTAGTCTTAATATGTGAATGATCATTCCTAAATTACATACCACTGCACAGAAATTCATCCCATATTGAAGAAAAACTTTTACTGGGTTTACGAAATCATACATTACTTTCCATTTTTCCAATTTGTGCAGAGCTGAATAATAGCAACCGAGAACTCCCAGATTTATTTATTTGCTCAGACAAACTTTTTGTTAGATAAATTAATTTCTGCCTATTTTTTATAGAAAAGTATGGATGAATTCAATTATTGGGAGCAATTGATATATAACTTTTTGTTAGATAAATTAATTTCTGCCTATTTTTTATAGAAAAGTATAGATGAATTCAATTATTGGGAGCAATTGATATGCAAAACTGAAGCACATATTAGTCTTAATAAATAAATGATCATTCTATAATTATCATCCACTGCACTAAACTTCTTCACATATAGAAGAAAAAAGTACAACAGCAATTGATATGCAAACAACTCTACAGATTAGTCTTAATATGTAAATGGTCATACCTAAAATATATACCACTGCACAAAACTCCTTCAAATATTGAAGAAAAACTTTTACTGGGTGGACTAAAGACAAATAAACATTTTCTATTGTACCAATTTTAACGTGAGAGCTGAATAATAGAAACCAAGAGCTCCCAGATTTATATATTTGCTCAGACAAAAATTTTTAGATAAATTAAGTTTTTCTTATATTTTATGGAAAAATATGGATTAAGTCATTCATTTGCAGCCATTGATATGCAAAACAATAGCATAGATTAGTCTTAATATCTAAATGATCATTGCTTGAATCCCAACCGCAGCACTAAACTTCTTCACATATAGAAGAAAAAAGTGCAACTGCAATTGATATGCCAAAAAACTGTACAGATTAGTCTTAATACGTGAATGATTATTCCTAAATTACATACCACTGCTCAAAACTCCACTTATTGAAGAAAAACGTTTACTGGGTGAGCTGAAAACATACACACATTTTCCATTTTACCAATATGAACATGAGTACTGAAAAAAAAAACAAAGGACTCCCAGATGTGCTTAGACAAAATATTTTTAGATAAATTAATTTTTTCAAATTATTTATTGCAAAATAAATATGAATTCAATCATTCATCCATTCTTCAGGAGCAAGTGACACGCAAAACAACTGCACATATTAGTCCTAATATTGTAATGACCATTGCTTAATTACCAACCACTGCACTAAATTTCTTCGCATGTAGAAGAAAAAAGTACAACTGCAGTTAATATGAAAAAAACTTTACAGATTAGTCTTAATATGTAAATGATCATTCCTAAATTACACACCACTGTTCAAACTGATCCTTCGCATATTGAAGAAAAAATTTACCGAATGGACTAAAAACATATACACATTTTCTGTTTTATCATTTTGAACCTAAGAACTGTGTAAATAGTCAGATTGAGAGTCCTAATGAACAGCTGCCCTACTACTTAGAGAATTATTCACATTTCTCCCCTTCTTGCAGTATTGTTTTCAATGGGGCGAATAAGTATTTCAGCAAGTCGATCTTCCCTCTGAGTAACCGATTCAAAATTTTAGTAGACTGCCCATCTCTTGGCATTTGTAATATGTTTTGGCAATTGTGACAGTCGTTTACTGAAACAATTCAGTTGTCGCAAATTTCTGTAAAAGAAGACGTTTAGATTGTATACGATATGTGCATATTGTACATTGTACATTACTGTATATATTCTGTACTGTATATTATTGTACTTTTTATTCTCTCAACCTACCTGAATTATTAAACACTTTCAAACTCACAATGATTTATTTATTTATTTGTTTGTTTGTTTGTTTGTTTTTTATTTATTTATTTAACGAAAAAACAGTTAAAACTGCGTATGACATGCCATGGGGAAAAGTGAATTGTGTGCACATTTTCAAAATTCTGTGATCCCTACGCTAAGTCATATACTACTTGAATTTTGAATTTAAAAAAAAGAGCTCCCATGTAATAAAATCTATTTTCAAGGAGCAATACATTTTGGGCTCTGATCTATGTTATCCTTCGGAATAATACTTCCTGCCGCGACAACATGGAAACGATAATTTGAATAACTGTATTTTCCACTGAATTCTAGAAGACGTGCACAGATAATGAAGTTACATTGATGTCCAGGAGCAAAACAAGGGGCCATCTCAGCATTTTCTCAATGGATCAGGGAAACTAGACGAGAAACCTGATCGAGATGGGGGTCATTGACCCAGAAGCTGTGATACAATACTTGTTACATATTGTTTATAATTATACAGTCCAATGGTAAATAATACATTAAATATCACTATTAAAATTAATGTTACTTTCCTTGTGATGTTTAGTATAGTCTCTAATTGTATAGAAACATTTCTTGCCACTTAGTATATAACACAGGCAAAGAGCAATACATGAACATTGACATTATTTATCACTTCAGTTACGGCTTTCTTTCAAATGTTCACACAGGGACATTACATAACCTTATTCAAACTCCAATGAATTTCGTAATAATTCTGGATATTGATGAAATCAGTAGTAGATCTTAGATATCCTCTGGTGGCGCGCAGCTAAACTATTGGCATTGATGCACTCTTGAATCTGTGATGTAAGGCTACGTGAAAAATGTCTAGAAAAGTAATTATTTTGAAAATATATTACCGTTTATGTTTGTAAATCATAGCCTATAGTACTTCAGGTTTTTAAAGAATGCTAGCACAAAAGTTTCATTAGCATTGGTTCAGTAGATTCAAAGATTACCGCGCTGGAAGACAACGCACGTCTGTCTTCATATATTAGTATAGATTTGTCTAAAATTTGATCATTTCTGATATTCCAAGGAGCTTTAAAAACATTTCTTAAGAATATATTTTGCAGTACTTCCAGTTGTTCAAGGTTGCTTTTAGCGGAACCTCCCCAAATTGGGAGGCGTAGGTCAGTGAAGGTCGTATAATGTATTTAAATAATATTAGTGCTGAGTCTATTGATAATTTTGATTTTCTACTTATGAATGGATACAATTTTTATATTTTTATGTGTGTATTTTTAGGTATCGATGTTATGTGATTTTTCCAGGTTAATTTAGTATCTATTGGAAGTCCAAGATATTTAATAGGAGTGTCATTTGGAAGCCATTTAACTGCACGAGTATTAATTATTAAGGGATATTTAGGGAAAATCCTCCTTAAGGGGAAAATTTTAGCTTGAGATTTTTAATGATTTATTTTTATTTGCCGATCATTGAACCAAGACATGAGGAGATTTAGGTCATCTTGGAGATTGTCTCTACCTAAAAGGAGATCACTATGAGTGGTAAATATTGCAGTGTCGTCCGCAAATAAGGCAATTTCTGAATGTAAGAGATAAGGCATATCAGAAATAAAAACATTAAAAAGCATAGGTAATAAAGGAGATCCTTGGAGAAGTTCAGCTTGTATATTGAGATCAGTGGAGAGTGTTATTTATTTGTACTTTGAATTTTTGATTAACTAAAAAGGATTTTATTACATTTTGTAAACAATTTGGGAAAGTAATATTTCTCAACGTAAAAAGGAATCCAGCCGACCTGGATGGCCGAGGTGGCTAAGAGCGAGTACCGACTCAGCGAAGTCCGAAGGGTCGCGGGTTCGAGACCTGCCTTGGGCATGGCTGTTTGTCCCTTGACTTTGTGTGTGTTGTCGCGGAGGGCCTCGCGTTCTGCTGACCCCAGATCAGATGAGCCCGCAAGAGTGTTTGTCTATTGTATGGTCGAATATGCCTCCCTTCGGGACGTAAAGGGCAACCGGCTGTCGGCCGGATAAAAGCCCTAGGAAAAAAAAAGTAATCCATCATGCCAGATTTTATCAAATGCATTTTTTACATCTAGAAATATAACAAGAGTATGTCGTAATTTTTTGGAAATTGGTGGCAATAAAGTCTGTTAAACGTAACAATTGATGAGTTTATGGTTATGTCTAAAACCAAATTGACTACTAGGAATAATATTATTTTGATTTACAAATTTATTAATCCTGGTTAATATTGATCTTTCAAGTATTTAAAAAAAATTGGCAGCCAACTAATTGGCCTGAAATTTTTAGATTTAGTTTGATCTGTGTTGGTTTTAGGAATTGGCAGTATAAGTACAGTTTTCCAGGAGTTTGGAAAGTAGTTGAGTCTGAAACAAGAATTATATATAGCTGTTAGTGAACTGAGGATGGGATATCGTAAATGTTTAATTACAATATTAGGAATTAGATCTAAGTCTGGTGATTTCTTGGTTTTAAGTTTGGAAATTATTTACTTGATTTCAGATGTGGAAATAAATTTAATTCTTTCAGGAACTGTATGAAGTGGATTGGCTAATGATTGAACTATGTTTTGTATAAAGGAAATATTATAAGGGAGATTATTAGTTAAGGAGAGTTCAAAATGATTTGCCAGTAGTTCTGTTTTTTCAGAATCAGTAGTTGCTAATGTGTTGTTATTATTATTTTTTAATGGGAGTAACTGTATTTTTGACATTTGTTATATTTTAATTGCAGACCGGAGGGAAGAAGTGTTAGGTTGAAGTTGAGATAAATAGTTTCTAAATTTAGAAAACCTGTATTGTTCTAGTTTATTTTTAACTACATGGGTAATACGATTTAATATACTTTTAATTTCAGGATCTCGAGTGATTTGCCACTTTCAACGAGTTACATGCTTGAGAGCAATCACATTTAATATTTATTTTGGTAGGACAAGTGTGACTAATTTATAAGGATTATTACGTATCTTTGTTGATAATTTAATTGCTTGTAATATATTACTTTGTGTTTTTAAACTTTCAGCATCCACATCAGATGGAGTATGCTGAGAAGTAGGATAATTATTTGTTTGAAGCATACCTGACTGAAAAAGTTTCCAATTTATTTTTCCTTTAATTAGGGAATTGTAATGTTGCAGCTGTGGAATAACATTATTAAAGTTAATTAATACAAGATTGTTATCTGAGTTTAATGCTGGTATGCAGTATTGTGTGAGTGGGAAATTTTAATTTTTCGAGACTGCAATGTCTCACTGCAATACTGGAGACTGCAATATCGGGAGAAATTGCATTATTATACGGATAATGCGTAGGTTCAGAAGGGCCATTTATTGTCCAGTTATTCGTAGTTTCTAGATTAAATAATTACATACCTTGAGGGGTAGTCGTTTTACATCCCCATGCTCGGTGTTTTGCATTGAGATCTCCAATTAGTGATGTTTCCTTATTATTATTGAAGAGTACTTCCAGGGTGTTTTTAGGTATTTTTTATTTGGGGGTTTGTAAGCTACTACTATTGTTAATTTTTCTACTGATAAATTTATTGTTATTGTTGTTATTTCTAATTCCTTGAAGGTAGGTAAAATATTTGTGAATGTTTGATTTTTCTTTTGATTAGTATTGCTACCCCACCACCACCACCAAGTAAAGAGGCTCTATCTTCTCTGCATGTAATATAATTTGGAATATTAACTTTTGTAGCATTGTTTAGGTGTGTATCAGTAACGCACGCTATATCAATTTTTTGGTCATTTAGAAAATGTTTGAATTCATTTATTTGACGAAATAGTCCGTTAGCATTCCAGTTACATATTTTTATGGTGATCCATTATTGATTATTCTTGGTAATATTTCTATTATTAATTGCTGAATTTGTGGAATTAATATATTTAAAATTTGAGTTGCTATACTTGAAATATATTTATTAAAATCTATTGTAGTAGTAGGGGATGGAACAAAGATATTTTCAACATATGTTTGTGAATTTCTTGAGAGTGATGGTAGACGGGGAAAATTCTTAATCAGAGGAGGAGAAGGGGAAGGAGGCGTGTTTTGGAATTTCTAGTTAGTCTTTGGTGGTATTGATGTTGGTTTTGAGGGGGGTTGAGAATTAAAGGATTTTGAACTGTATTCCAACTGGATTTAAACTAGATTTTGAATTACTATTTTTGAAGAATCTATATCCTCTATAATTAGCTGTGTGAGTTTCAAGACAGTTCACACACTGAGGTAGAGAACTTTTAGGTTTTTTACATTTAGTGTTATGATGTTTTTCTATATATCTAACACATCTTGGTTCCAGTTTACAGTTTAACAGATTAAATAACACAATTTTTACATTGAATTGGTTGGTTAATTTTGTTTCGAAATTTGACTTTTACAACACTATTGAATAATTTTCTTAGATTAATTATCCCCCTACTGTGATCACTATCTAAGAGTTCCACTGCACACATTTCTAAGGCTTATATTTTTCTCAAAGAGTCTTGTAACGTCTATTCGACTGTTTGGATTTTGTGAAAGATTTTGCTGAAGTAGCCGTCGAAGTTTCTGCGACTGTTGTGGTAGAAATAGTATTTCATGTTCCAAGGCTTGAATTTTAGCTTCGGGAGATGTGATTGCATCAGGATGAGTATTAGGATTTTAAACCATGTTTAAATTTCAGTCGTTGCACTTTGGAAAAGGAACGCACTGGTGAGCGGTTAAAAGCGCCGACGAGATGGCTTCGGGTAACGATGGAGGGGATTCCATCTTGGGAGAACCAAGGTTCACCCCTCCTATCAATACAAAGCGTTGGCAATATACCTTGTAGTTCGGCAAATTGTGATGGCACTCAGAAATAAGTTGGTCCACTTCCCAGCACGCACTTCTCTTACAACTCACACAATTGTTGTGCTTCCACTACACTCGGAAACACAACACTAGTTATACAATTGGCACTGATAACGGCAGCAGAGCTTAACCTGAGAACGTCTGCACTGCTCGGCGTCACAGACCGAACTCGCTTAGTATGTCCCGTGTTGAACGACCTGTTGCAAAGTAACTACATCATTCTTTGATTTATTTACTCGGTATTACGCGCAATCACCGACGAAGAATCGTCCTCTCGAATGCATGTTGTATGGGAGATCATTTACGAAAGCAATAAGAAGAGTCCCTATTACACTTCCCAGATTATTGTCCTACTTGAACTGCTTCTATCGTGAAGGAACTCGTCAATCTATTCCATTACACCTATATTATCTCCTGAATTCATTAGTTTCGATATGTAGTATATGCTGAACTACGTCGAATACTTTCCCAAAATCAAATATTTCAGCATATAGCGTTTCCCCAGCTGCTACAGGTAGCTATGAAAAGAGGATAACTACTTGATTTTCGAAACAGAAACCACTTTGAAACTTGTCTTGCCCACAAACATTCCAAGTTTGTTTCTTGCCCTCGGCCTTATATATATTTGTAATTCCAATATTGCAGTAATTTACGCACTACGGAAGAGAAACATACCAACTGATAATTAAATACTTTTATTTAATAGTCATATCTGAATACTGGAATAAAAACATTTGATTTCAAGTCTTTTGACATACTCGCATTGTTAATATGAACACAAACAGCCTTAATTATTCCAATTTTTTTTACTTTCTCGTTCTTACTTCCTAAAAAGAGTATTCTAATCATGCGCCGAAAAACGGAGAATTTTCGACAGAAAAACTCTTACTGTTGCGCCCTGGTAATTAAAAAGTGGATACATTTTGATTTTATATATAGTAAATGTCTTCCTATAACACGTTGTTGTGTAGCCAAAATCCATGTTTTGGGGGTCCTTGATAACGAAAAATTGATGGGCGGCAAAACGTTTGTCAGTTCGCTCGTCGGTCTGTGGTCAACAGTGCCAAAGCCGTTCAGCCGATTTTCTCCAAAATGATATTCCCTGATCGATTCAAATGAATTTAAAGCCCTCTGAATTTCAAGCGGTTATTTTTATTTTGGGGGTACTTTTCAACATCTTCAAAATTAAGCAACTTTCAATATTCTCAAAATTTTCTCGAAAATATCTCCAATTTATTTTATTAAACTTTGTCCTCCGATAGCGTAAAGGATGCTCAAGAGAACAGTGCAGGTATCGTTTTAGTTAAAATCCCTGATTTTGGAAAATTGCAAATGTTAGAGCACAATGAGTAAAGAAGCTGTATTCATCGGTTGCCCGTGAAAGAGCGCCGTGTGTCAGCAGGGCCCAGGCTTGCACTGCGGTGAAAGGCATTGCCGGGCGCCCGTTGGCGCATCACAACAAATATAGCTGTCGAGATTTCATTTGGTCCGCGCGATTTGATTTATTATTTTTCACATACTACTTACGTAGCATAGAGAAAGTTATGAAATGCTGCGACGAAAAACAGCGATTATTCGCCACAAAAAGTAGTATTCGAGGTCTCTGATAGTGGAAAATGTGAATAATTGTTGCTCCTTCGGGCATGTTATTACTTTCTCTGACTACACATTGTGTAGTTAGAATTCACGTTTTGTGAGTCTTCCAAAAGTGGTTTAAGGCAAAACCCTATGTCCGTCCGTCAGTCTCTGTCCGTGATAAATCTTAACAAAAACACCGTTGAAACAAAAACAAGTTTATTTACAAGTGTCAGCTAGGCCACAAATACAAAGCATATCCAACTTACGAAATTCCTTCGCCGAATAACCAGAACAAATAGACCAGGGTTCTCGCCGAGTTGCCGACGCCAGAAGATGTGTCAGAAAAGCTTTCTATTGTCACCGAGATACCCGAAGAGTAGTCCTTGTCGCTGGTGTTGCCAGTTACAGTGCTTGCCCTTTGCTCATCACTTGTCACTGACACACCACAAACTTCATTCTGCTGCTCCCCGCCGCACACTGGTTGAATCGGGTCAAAACCTGGCCATAATGGCAAAATTCAAAGTGCGCATTCGGAATTATGCCTAATATTCGGAAATATGCATAATTCATGTATAATACAGCTGAATTCTAACCTATGTAGCGTAACAATGTGTCATGTATATTGTAGATTATATTTTTGGCCCAGCGTATTCCTGCCTCAACCATGTTTTTTTATTTTTCAACTAGAATGCCCTTAATCAGAATAACATATATTTAGCTGCACATACTTGCACCTTTTTATTTTATAGCCACTTTACTGCAACGCTACATAGTAAGATTTAACACTAGATATCCCGGAAGTGTCTTCGACGCCACAGATAATTATTTTCTCGGTATATTTTTTTTGATTTCTTCTTCTGATAATTATTTTTAATAAGAAAATTACTGATATACATTTTTGAATGATTAAACAATATTAATCCGTGCCACCGAGCACTTTAAGATTTTTAGTGTACTTTAAGGATTCTTATTTTCTTGTTGTAGAAACCGAGACTAAGAGTTCTGCGGTTGTAAAAGTGAACTTAATGATATCTCAAACTACAGTTGACCATTTTTTCAATAACGTATAATATGTTTCAATAAATAAGTGCCGACGAAATTAGGTCTGCACAGCGTTGATTCCCGACAGATGGGTGGCAATTGAGTAACACATAAATAGTATATACATATAACTTATAATATTGCTTATAATATAATTATGTTATTGTAAATGTATATAAATCGAAATTCCGCCATTTCAGAAACGCTAAAATGCAATTTTCTGGATAAGGGCTCTAGATTTTTTCTTTAAATTTTTTGTACGGATAGTTCTAAATGGACTTCATAACACGACATAAATGCCACTGTGATGAATTCTTTTATTGTTTTTAAATTAAACAAAAATTTTTTTGAAATATTTCTCATGTCAATATTAACTTGACGGGCATTTCTTATACATTATCGTATTTGTGAGTATAGTTACCTCAGATAATTTTTTGTAAATAATTGTTCGCCACATGATACAAGGAAATGTGTTTCAGCTGCATTTTCGATGGTCCTTTTAGACCTTGAATGACGGCATGTTTTCTTAAGCATTTCCTTTCTCGAGCATCTGACTTGTAATGACGCATCGAAGTGATCTTCATTTTCCGGTGTCATGATCCTCATGCTCGGTTTGGATCTCCCGGGAGTTTCCAGTCGTTAGTAAATCCACTTCCTACGTTGTGTCTCTTTTCACTGTCTCTTTCCCTTTATGTCAAAAGAATGAAAAGATACATAAATGTCAACGATAGTTAGGATTTGCACAGATATTCTAAAATCTTCTCGATTTTGAGCAAGATATTCTGTCAATATCGGTGTATTTAGGATAAGATATGAAATCGTAAATTGCCATTATAGTGTCTCTAACGCAATTATGTTATAGTATGAATGACAAATTGTAGAGGTTTCTTTTCAAAGAAGAGAAAATTAGTAGAGCTAATATGATCAGTTAATATATCAAATGTTATCAAAAATCCCCTTTCTTCATAATTCGATTTAAAAAATAGTGTAGGAAAAGAAAGGGGGTAGAGATTACAGAGCACAGGAAAACGTGCGCCGAAGCTACTTTACGAACATAATGATTGTTCACTTTTTATACGTTAAGTAAATCAATGAACCAAGGAAGTCAAAACTCTCTTAAATCATTTTTCCTCTCTAAAAAATTTCTTTATCCTTTATATCCGATATATCTTTTTAAAGCAGCGGTTTTGAATTTCGTTGCAATATTTGTATTCAGCAACTTAGAAAAAAGTACTTTATGTATAACCATATTTCTACGCACAATCCTTCACTTTCAAGCTTCAATTTTGAATTCTGATATTTCATTTTGACATTCGACATCAGTGACCTCGAGAACCATTCAATTTTTCTACACATATTGGGTTCATTTTTGTGAGTCAGTTAGCCATTTAGAACCCGCCGTTTTGAATTTTGAAATTTCATTATGAAATTCGAAATGAGTGATCTCCAGAATCCCATATGTATATTTTTATGCACTTTTGTTTATTTTTAAATGAGTTGATCCGCCATTTTGAAGCCGCCATTTTGAATTTTGAAGTTTCATTATGATATTCAAATTCAGCGACCTCAAAAACCCTTTGATACCTACTTTTACGCAAATCCACTGACATTTGCAATTTGGACTAGGTTTTAGGCTCGATTCAACCAGTATGCGCCGGCAGGCTTCTAAATGCCCCGGACCGGGCGCGTCCGTTCCTGCGGCTCCCCCTGATTGGCCCCGCCACTGAGGCGCGACGACAGTGCCAGCGTGGCGGTGACGTCCCTTCATGTTTTGTCCCTGATTGTTCTGAGTAAGGTGTGGTGATATTTCCATAGTAATGGAGTGATTACGTCAAATCACGATCCATCTGAATCATTAGGAAAAGAAAAGTCATGACCAACTATCCTCCCGCATTTACGTGCGGTAGAAGCAAAGACTCTGACCTACATGGCCGAGGTGGCTAAGGGCGAGTACCGGCTCAGCGCTTCGGTCCGAAGGGTCGCGGATTCGAGTCCCGCCTTGGGCATGGCTGTTTGTCCCTTGTCTCTCATGTATGTGGAGCCGAAGAGGGCCGCGCGCTCTGCTGACCCCAGATCAGAGAAGCCCGCAAGTGTGTTAGGGCCCGGTGTATGGTCGAACATGCATCCCATCGGAACGTAAAGGGTAATCGGCTGTTGGCCCGCTATAAGCCCTAGAAGAAGAAGCAAGGGCCGCGGCATAATCACTTGATCACGCTTCTTAATTTAAAGGTTTGGTTAAATAGAGGAATAAAGCTGTCACTATTACAATTACTTCCAAATTTTCCATCACCATTGTTCTTTCACGAAGATAAAGAATTGTCATTTGTTGCTTGTTTCTGTGTGAATCTCCGAATGATCGAATTGTTCTGAAACACCCAATAGAATTTACCGAAACAGAACATACGAGTAATTAATCTCATGGTAGTAGCTTGGGCTGAGGATTTGCGTTAGAGCGCTCCAGTTCATCCGGCAACAGCGTGAATGAAGCTGATCCTAAGGCTGCAACAGGCAGAGGTAGGCCACGGCTTCAGGTCTCAAGCTCTTCCTTCTCGCGCCGTCCACGTTATCCACCACGCCCCGCCCACCCCGCCCGGCCTACCCCACCCTGCCACACCCCGCCCTCGACGCCCACGGCATCCTCGCCTGCCTCACCGTTCTCTGCGCCAGATTCCAGTCATAACTTCCACTCAGCGTTCTGGGACTGAGAGGGATAGCTTGTGCGACGTGATGGACGGGTATAATTTGCGCGAGGCTAGTACTTTTATCCCTGGGCGCTCAGGCGCTGGTCTAGCGGGACGGCGCACCCCGGGATCGTGGGGGCGGAGAGAGAGCAGCGGCACGGGGCGGGAGCCAGGTGCTAAACCCGGCAGGCATCTCGCGCAGACAGCGTTAAGCCCCCGAGAGACGTTCCGGGCGCGGATGCCGCTCCGTTCCGATCCATTGGCTAAGCGGCTCAGCTCGCGTGGCCATGCGGACGGGGCGGCCGGGGAGCGTGTGCCGTGAGGCGAGGCGAGGCGAGGCGAGGCGAGGCAAGCCGAGGATACCGAGGGCGGAGGGCGAGGGCTCAACGTGGGGGGCCGAGTTATCGGTCAGGTGAGGGAGGAAGCGAGAGCAGAGGGCGATGTGAAGGAGATGAGGAACGAAAATGAGAGGCTTAGGACAGAGCGAAACAAGAGGCGGGAAGTTGCGCAAATGGTGATGAAGGGCGCGGACAGCGGCACAAGCGCTCGACTGTGTATTATCCTTTCGGAACAGGCGCTGGAGGAGATATGGCTCGAGTAATTTCTAAACCATCGTGTGACAGATGGTTCGGAAATTACTCGAGCACTGCTGTCGATTTCAAATTTGAACGGAGGGAAAAATTATTTAATGTAATTCATGAATTATGGAATCCACATGATTACTATACTAACAGCTTACGTACTTAAAACTCTTGGGTTTCCGAACACTATATTTTAGGTGTAGCACATCACTCAACCATAATTCATTAATTTTATTAACTGCATAATTAATTAATTTTTTAAATCTGCATAACGATTCTAAAATATCCATCTAACTTCTATTTTTTTCAATAAACGTTTAAATCATTCAATATTTTGATCATTTTATTGATTCCTGGTCATATAAAATCACAGTTCAAGATAAATTTAACGAGTTTTCTAAATGAAGTTGGTCTGCGATTTAAGTGCAGATTTATTTAAATTTCACTTATATTTAATTTGTATTGCCTCCTTATTCTTCTCTAAAACGTTTCTAAAAGCACCTAAAATCTATGCTAAAATCCTCAATATGTCTGAACACAAGGCACATCCAAAAAGTAAATTTCGCTAGGTCGTTATCAAAAATAAAATTTAAATTCAAGATATATGAAAAACATTGAAGTATTCGCAGCTCATGTCGCACTATTTTTTTCCACATAATCACCACTAAAACGTATTCGTTTTTCATTATGTGAAATCAACATTTGCATCTCTGTGTTATGTATGTGCGCCGCTTGGGATAAGGGCCAGTGGTTGACAACAGCCTGCAAATCCACACCAATGTGATACGCGTAATTTGGACCGCACAGGAATTTCTTGAGGTATAACAAATGGTTGAAATATCTAGGACCGAGATGCGGAACTATTGTTGAGAACATTTTGTAAATTTCGTTGAGACTTCGCGTTGTCCAAAATCAAAATATTCTTCTCAAATTTGCAGGGATCGAGTTCGGCTAGAATGATCGCAGGTTTGTCAATTTTGGAGTAAATCGTCTCAACGGTTTAAACGGTAGTGTAATCCAGATAGGGACAGATATATGTTTTGCCGTAAACCAATTTTTGCTTTATAAGGGACTAGCTGAAGTACCCGGCGTTGCTCGGGCATTTATTACAGTAAATTATTATACAGGAAGAGGAATTCAATCTTTTCATGCCCTGCGGCGGGACCTACCTCTATCTCTTCCATTGTATCCCTTCTCCGACCTACTCCCTGTCATGCTCCGCCCAGCCACGCCACGATAGCTGTCTTGTCTTGACCCCCATTTGGAAATTTCCCGATTACCTCACTCACTTTTCCACAAATAATTACATTTTTCTTATGTGAAGTTCCAGCTTCTAAACATTCACTTTATAACAAAAAGCAATAAACAAATCTAAACTACAAAATAAAATACTTGTACTCCCATATAAAATTTTTGTGGAGTTTTATATATTCCAACACTATCAAAACTGTCACGTTGTAAACGTATCCTATTTTTATATTTTTTCTTCTATTGTATTCATAAAAAACGTTTTGAAATTGATCTGTCAACTCGTGACCTTGAAGGCTGTTTTAAGCTGAGTATAACATGCGGAAGTTCATGTACGGGTACGGTAGTAGGTAGATCCGGAGTAATAGTTATAGATGTCATAACGTAATTGATAATTCATAATCATAAAGATAAATGAAAATACTTGTATCTATTCAGAAACATAATTACCAGTTTTTATAATTCTGAAGACGACAAAAATATATATGTTGAATTTGCCCTATGTTCTAGTAACATGTAGTACAAAACTTATGTGTTCAGGTAAATCAATTCATCATACGACTGATACATTAGAAAACTAATGATCCACCAACATTACATTATGTGTAAATAATAAATTGACAATGCACTGAGCCACATAACAAAATAATATTAGCATCATTATTTTATCTCAAGTGATAGAGATTATGGATCCTGAAATATGAATAATAGAAACCAAAGACTCCCAGATATTATTTACTTAGACAAAAATATTTTTAGACCAATTAATTTTTGCTTAGTTTTTTAGAAATATATGAATGAACTCATTCACTGGGAGCAATTGATATGCAAAATAACTTTACCGATTCGTCTTAATATGTAAATGATCATTCCTAAATTACATACCACTGCACAGAAATTCATCCATATTGAAGAAAAACTTTTACTGGGTTTACAAAATCATAAATTACTTTCCATTTTTCCAATTTGTGCAGAGCTGAATAATAGCAACCAAGAACTCCCAGATTTATTTATTTGCTCAGACAAACTTTTTGTTTGATAAATTAATTTCTGCCTATTTTTTATAGAAAAGTATGGATGAATTCAATTATTGGGAGCAATTGATATGCAAAACTGAAGCACATATTAGTCTTAATAAATAAATGATCATTCTATAATTATCATCCACTGCACTAAACTTCTTCACATATAGAAGAAAAAAGTACAACAGCAATTGAAATGCAAACAACTCTACAGATTAGTCTTAATATGTAAATGGTCATACCTGGCGAGTGTCTGTTCATATTTATTTATTTTCATTTTTTTGTTCTAATGTAATGCACATTCAAAGCCATTAGTGTAGCATTACTCTAGCCAATTGATTGAATTTTTCGTGTTTCCGGGCGCGTCAACTGCTTCGTTCATTAGTCCCGTTAGTGTAGTGCATGTTTTTTTTCTTGGGAGATGGCGGTGATCTTCCTCTGCTGGATGGCGAGATCCGGCACCAACCTACCGTCGGCTAGTGGGGTTTCCCCCTAACCACGACTCTCCCACCAGCGGGGCACCGCCCCAGCCGGGACAAGCTCTAAACTCCCGACTGGTCGCCCGGAATATGTGATAGCGTGGTGCATGTTAGTGTAAGTGTGGGTGTAAGGGGAGAGGATAGGACAAGGAAGAGGAAGGGCAGATCGCCGTGGTCCGTTTGGTAGGGTACTGCTCCGGCATTCGCCTGGTGTTGATCGGAGAAACCACGGAAAACTACCGATCAGAGCTGCCGGCCGCTAAAATTCTCCTCCAGACAGCGACTGAATTCGACCTACCTAAAAAGCTAGTGTCGAAAATCGTGCCGCCATCAGGACTCGAACCTAGGACCTCCCGGTCAAAGGCGCAGCAGTGACATCAGTTGATGCACTGAGCTACGGTTACCGGTATTACTCTTGCCAAGTCAGAAACGGTTGGTCAACAGACCATGCTCACCATCCAGAACGCCGGGCGCCAATGTGTTAAGACTACCCCCACCATCTTCATTCGATGACAAACTCGCATTTAAGAGCATCGTATCAGAAACCCTGTGATAGGCAGACGGTGCTGCGCCCAGCGGCGATCGCTCCGTAGCGGCGCGCGAGGGTTCAGAGGCACCGCGCCTCATTGCCGGGCAGACCTGCAGTGCTCTGCGAGCTTGGAGAAGGATAACCTTCACTCGCTTGTAATGGCACCGTACTTCTCTGGTCGGTGAGCACATGCCAAGAGGCTGTCGGCGCGACGCCCTGAATGCATGTAGTATAAATATTATTCAATTCAACATTGGAGAACCCATCAACAAATTTGTTGATTATTAAAGTGTAAATAATTACATACCTCGGTAAAAAAAACTGGAAGAAGGGCGGCGCCCATGAGTCTATAAGCACGGAGGGAGGGGGACATCTGATCACGATACATGTATTTTTACATTTACAAGAAATACGAACACCGATGCATTAAATAATACTAGTACATGTAGATTGCGTAATGTAGTAGTATGTAGTATAATTATTTATTGACTACTTGCTGCAGGTTTACTGTACTACTGCTGCAGGTTTACTGTGTACTTGCTGCAGTAATTCTGTCGAAAGAAACGACGAATATATTTCAGTTTTTCTATGCTTTCATTTGAAAATGGCATTTCCTCTTTAAACAAGTGGTAATATAACAGAATCATCGCATTATTTCTACATTTGCAACTTTTCAAAAATTCAGACAGATCAACGAAAATGAGACTCATGTCATTATTTTAAGCATCCCTTCTTTCTAACCGTAGAAAATTTAAAGAAACAATTCGGAGCGGATTTTTGATAAAAAAGTTTTAATTTTTTTAAATTGCCAATATTTCATGCCAAATTACACAAAAATTACACATTTTCGGAAAGATAAACATTAACTTATTTAAATATTCGTCTTTAAGGAACAGATTTCATTCAGGAAAATTTCTTCTTTCAATAATATAGTTCTGGGAAGATGCCCCAAAACATTGGACTTTTGCAATTGTCAAAAAATGTGAGGTATCAACGACCATGAGACTAGCACGATTCTCTTAAGCGTCCTTTACGTTATCCTAAGTCAGTTTCATCAAAGAATTTGGTGCCATTGAAATGTTTTTGAGGCTTCATGTAGAGTACCCTTAAAAATCAAAATATCCGTTTGAAACCCCCAACGCCGCTGGTTCATGCAGATTGATTGAGAAATATCAATTTGGAAGAAAATCACCTGAACGGTTTAGGCACTAGTGTTGACCACAGACGGACGAACAGACAGACAGACAGACGTTTGGCCGTCAATCGATTTTTCGATATCAAGGACTCAAAACATAGATTCTGACTACACCATGTATTTGAAGAATTTTTTCTATATTTAGCAACAGTATTTATCAACTTTTTCGTTACCATCGACCGGCAATAACAATTTTTCTGCCCCAAAATTCGGAATATTAGAACCTTCGTAAGGCCGAGAAAGTAAAAAAGAAAAATAATTTCTTTCTTTCTAAATGTCGTAACATATTTCATGATTATCATCTCTACCGTAAAAAAAATATAAATCATTTTTCAGAAACGTCTTAAGAAAGGTGAATATCATGGAACATAAATAGGATCTCTTGAACGCAAATAGAACAAAAGCTACGTAGAATATAATAAAAATTACAACCACATCAACTAGGATTTCCCTAGAGAATATTGACTTAAAAGATGATAGAGAAGAGAGCAACCTGACAACAGAGGCCGAGTTTTACTTTTCGCTTTCGCTTACGCGGTAGAGAATAGTTATACAATACTGCGGGTAAAAGCTAGAAATTTTCGACAAAAAATCCATATTTTTTTAAAAATTGCAAAAATCAAACAATTTTTGGGGCCTTCCTGCAATTAAAGGAAGAGATTATCTCCTTAATCAAATATGTTCCTTAAAGATTGATTTTGAAATAAGGCTATGTAAATTTTTTCGAAAATTTAAGTACTTTTAGTGAAATATAGGCAATTTTTAATTTTGTGGAAACATTTTTCTCAAACTGCATTAAATTTTTTGATTAAATTTTGACCTCGGAAATCATGTAAAACGTTAATAGAATAGTGCAGGTCTCATGTCCGTTTAATATTTTCTGAATTTTGAAAATTACAAAAATTCAAATTTTCTTCGGCGTCTTACTACAACTACAATTATGAAGATAAACATTTTCTTACTTTCTCGCTACTGCTTACGGAGTAGAGAGAAATTTATATAATACTGCGCGAAAAGACGGCAAATTTTCGCTAGAAAAACTCTTATAGCCGACTCTGGTAAATAAAAAGTGGATATATCCAGTTGCTAAATTTAGAAAAAAAATTCTCTAACATGTGGAGTAGCCGGAATTCCTGTTTTGTGGGTCCTTGATACCGAAACTAGTGGTACTGCACTAGTGGTGTCGCACAAAATACATTTTTGTTGAAATTTTCTCATTGCTTCGCTTTTCTTATAGTAAAAACGAAATATTATTACTTTCAGAATATTAAAGAAAAGTAAAACCTCGTTCTAAATAGCAATTTTCACTGAAGCATTTAGAGTCGTTGATACAGTAAATGCGAAATTTGAAGCTCTTTTTCACAGAACATTTTTGAGTTTTCGAAAAACTTCATTTGCAGTTATTTCAAGGACTTTAACACGCAAATTTGAAAGTATTTAAATATTGTTGAAAATGTGCATATTAAAGGCGCGACAGATTTTTCAAAAATATTAACTTTGTGTAATCTTTTAAAAACAAAAATATACGCCAAAATGAACTTTACGTTATATTAAACAGTGAAATTAGCACTGTCCGCTGGAAGAGTTTGAAGAAAATATTTGGAGCCATATTTAAGAAAATGGCATTTGAGCGTTTCTCACAATGCGGAAATTTGAGCTCATTTTCACAGAAAACTGTTGAGTTTCCGAGAAACTTTATATGACAAAGCACAGATACTCATGTGAACCTACTAATGTGAACAAATCACCGTTAATGAAATATTAACGATGTGAGAATCGGGTCTAATAAAATTACATCTTTGTTTAAGTCATCTGATAGGGTAAATTTCGCACTATCCATAAAAACTACTATAAATTTCAAAAAATGTACCTGACCTTAATAAAAGAACTAATTATGGACAAACCGGGAGCGGTAGTTCAGTGCATCAACTGATGTCACTGCAGCGCCTCTAACCGGGAGGTCCTAGGTTCGAGTCCTGACGGCGGCACGATTTTCGACACTAGCTTTTCAGCTAGGTCGAATTCAGTCGCTGTCTGGGGAAGAATTCTAGCGGTCGGTAGTTTTCCGTGGTTTCTCCGATTAACACCAGGCGAATGCCGGAGCAGTATCCTACCAAACGGGCCACGGACCGCGCGCGATCTGTCCTTCCTCTTCCTTGTCCTATCCTCTCCCATTACACAAACACACTAACATGCACTACACTACCACATATTCCGGAAGATCAGTCGGGACCTTCGAGCTTGTCCCGGCTGGGGCGGTGCCCCGCTAGTGGGAGAGTTCTGGTTAGGGAGAAACCCCACTAGCCAACGGTAGGTCGGCGCCGGTTCTCGCCATCCAGCGGGGGAAAATCACAGCCATCTCCCGAGAAGAAACATGCACTACACTAACGGGACTAATGACCAAAGCAGTTGACGCTCCCGGAAACACGAAAAAATCAATCAAATAATAATTATGGACAACACATTTCATTTGAAGGATAAACTTCTAACTTTAATTTTGTAGTTTCAAACTTTTGAAATTATCGAAAATTAAGAGTTAACAGTGAAAATCGAACATATACCGCCTTTATGAGTGTATTTTACTTTATTTTTTCCAAGAAATTTAAGGAAGAGATTTGAAGCCGTTTTCGAGAAAATTTTGAAAATGTCTGGGGAGCTTCATGTAAAGCAATTCAAGTCTCATGTAAAGCAATTCAAGCTTCATGGAAAGTTTTTCAATACCTCAAAGCTTCAACTAGAGGCAGATGGACAGGGATTTCTTCAATTTGGAAAATCTCCTACGCGTTGTTTTTTTCTCAACTTTTCGGTTTCGAGATGGTAAAACAGAAATATTATTTTAAGAATATTAAAGAAGGCTAAAACCTCGTTCTAAATAGCAATTTTCGTTGAAAAGTTTGGAGCTGTTTTTAAGAAAATGGCGTTAAGCGTTACTGTAAATGCGAAATTCAAAGCTCTTTATTTATTTATTTAATTTTTATTTTTATTTATTTTACGTCAAAAAACAGTTAAAAAACTGCGTATGACGGGCTATGGGGAAAAGTGAATTGTGTGCACATTTTCAAAATTCTGTGATCCCTACACTAAATCATATACCACTTAAGTTTTGAATTTTGAAAGGGAGAAAAAAAACAAAAAAACTCCCATGTAATAAAATATATTTTCAAGGATAAATAAGCAATAAATTTTGAATTTTGAAAGGGAGAAAAAAAACAAAAAAAATTTCACAGGAATCAATTGAGTTTTCAAAAAACTTCATTTGGTGGCAGTTGAAGCACATTTTTTGTAAATGTTATAATGTAAGCGAATTGATGGAATTGTGGAATTAACGGCGTGAAAGATATTTGAAAAAAATTACATTTTTGTAATTTTTGAAAAAAAAAGACTACACCAAAATGAACTTTATGTCATATTTAACAGTGCCACTAACAGTATCCGATGGAAACGTTTGAAGCACAGATTTGGAGCCACTTTAGAGAAAATGACAATTGAGCTTTTTTAAAAATGTGGAATTTTGAACTCATTTTAACAGAAAACCGTTGAGTTTTCGAGACACATTATTTGACATTATTTAAAGCACATGTACTCATAAATACAATAACGTAAAGATATCGCCTCTAATGTAAATAGCAAGTGAGAAACACGTAAAAAAATTATTTTTGTAATTTTTGAAAAAAGACAGATGAACAGAGCACATGACGTTTATGTTACCGTGTAGGGTACATTTGACGCTACCCCTACCAATTACTTAAAGAAAAAATTAGGAGCAATTTTTGCAAAAATCTTGTTATTGTTATTTTTTAAAATCAAATATTGCTCGCCGTATTGCACGAAAACTCCTAAAAATTTAAAAAAATCTACAAGACCTTAATGAAAGAACTATTTATTAACAACAAATTCCGTTTGAAGCAAAAATCTCTGTCTTCAATTTTATAATTGTAGGGAGAAGTCGAAAAAAATTACAACCCTTGCAATTTTCGAAAATTCAGAGTTAACCGTGAAAATCGGACCTGCACCACTTTTATAAGTGTATTTTACAAGAAATTAAAGGAAAAGTTTTGCAGCCCTTTTTTAAGAAAATTTTGAAAATGTCCAAAGGCTTCATGTAAAGTACCCTAAAAAATTAATGAATGTTTCTCAAAATCGCAGAGCTTCGACTCAGGGCAGATCGTCAGAGGTTTCTTCAATTTGGAAAAATGGTACGAATATTTTAGGCGCTAGTGTTGTTTACACACACCAGACGGATGGACGGACGTTTTGCTTTCAATTGGTTTTTCCGGATCAAGGACCCACAAAACTAGAATTCTGGCTATATCACGTGTTAGAAGATTTTTTTCTCTTAATTTAGCAACTGGATTAATCCAATTTCTCCTTATCGGGGCCCGGCAATGAATTTTTTTCTGCCGAGAATTTTTCACCCTTTTTCGCGCAGCATTCTCTATACTACGTTTATTACTCCGTATATTCGTACGTATACGAGAAATTAAAGTGATTGACGGCAAAACGTCCGTCCGTTTGTGCGTCCGTCCGTCCGTCCGTCTGGTGTATTTGAACAACACTAGCGTCTAAATTATGCGTACGATTTTTTTCAAACTGAATGTCGATCCCTGAGTCGATTTTTACAAACGGAATGTCGATGTTCCCTGTCGATCTGACCTGAGTCGATGTACTGCGATTTTGAAAAACATTCATTAATTTTTGGGAGTACTTTACATGAAGTCCCTCGGACAGTTTCAAAATTTTTTTAATAATGGCTCCAATTTTTTTCTTTAAATTTGTTGTAATAATACAGAAAAATACACTTATAAAGATGGCATAGGTTCGATTGTCACTCATAACTGAATTTTTGATAATTGCAAAAGATTGGATTTTTTCCGGCGTGTTCCTCCAACTACAAAATTGAAGATAAAGATTTTTCCTTCCAATGAAATTTGTTCTCTAAAATTAGTCTCTTAATTTGCAGCTGGCAAGAGTATGTGAGAAGTCCCAATAGCTAGCCCAGACCAAAGAAAATAGAAAGTCTGTGCCATTCTGAAGCACGTCTAGTTTCTTAATGGAATGTGTTTATCAAAACCGCATCTTAAATAATGTCATGATCGATTTTCTGAAAATACATGTATCTTTTGGAAAAATTTGTGTGAAGATATATTTTTTTCTTCATGAGACGTGTTCATCAACAACAAATCTTCAAGTAAGGTCGTGTAAAATTTTTCGAATATACGAGTATGCGGTTTTTTTTGGTATAATTTGGTGTCATAGTCGCCCGCTTCGAATTTTCTGCACTTCGTGAACGTAATTTGACAAGTATTTGGAGCCAGTTGGGTTCTACATAAGATAGAATTTGTACCTTTATTTCGTGTTTCTTTGTTCGTTTCTTACATTCAAACTTTTCTTATACGTTTACAAATTAATCTTTAAAAATTATTTAAACCTATTTGATAATCCATATTTTTTTCCGTATTGCGAGCAATGTATTTGCATTCTCAATGTATTGATGCATTTCCTTTCAAGCAATCCGCACACCTTAATTGAAATTAGCCAAATTGAGTTTTCTCTCTTAAAAATACGATTTGAATGTAATATGAAAGAAAAATTGCTAGCTTTCAGCAACTATGAGATTGGAATGCGACAATGGGATTGCGCACTGCGAGATGGGAGCTGCAGCTCTGTGAATTCCGTCTCATTGTTGGGGCATGCTTTAGTTATATGAAACGCAGTTATGTTTGTTGCCGACCTGAATGGCCGAGGTTGCTTGAGGCTTGAGCATGTGCCAACTCAGCGCCTCGCACTGGAGGGTGGCGGTTTCGCGTCCCGCCGTGGATATGGTTGTTTGTCCCTTGCCTTTCGTGTCTGTGTGCTGTCGCGGAAGAACTTGTGAATCTGCTGACCACAGGCCGAAGAGCCCGCAGCTAATGTCCTACAATTTGTAATGAGTTTTCCAAAAATGATAACTGAGGTGTGTTAATTCGGAAATGCTTTGTTGCATAAATAGTATTACGTAATCATTACTAAGGGCGAGAAAGTACGTGATGTTTTAGCACCATTAGTCTCAACCAATATTTTCCGTTTATTTTAATGTTTAATTTTAACTTCTGTTGATATATTTAATTCATTCCTACGCATCGGAATATTTTCATAATATCATTTTCAAAATAGCTAAGAGTTGATAATCTTCAAAGAATGTGACAAAAATGAAATTCAAAATTATTATTGAGCATTCTCTATTTAAAAAATTAGAGACTTTTCTACGCACTACGAATGAAACTCTTTCTTAGTAAATACAAAATCAAAGTCTACGAAAGGAGCATGGTTCCTTTTTTTAAAGATGCCGCTTCAATAATGGAAGAAAATTAACTTACAGTAACATTTTTTTAATGATTCAAAGAAATTGGATGTTATGAGTCAAAATATTTCTCTTTCAAAATTACTTTCATACCTAATTCATAGTATAGCTCTAAGACGTATTTTTATCACTTTTACTGCATAATTCGGGGGGGGGGGCACCACCCCAGTCGGGTCAAGCTCTAAGTCCCGCAAGGATTTTCCGGCATGTGTGGTAGTGTAGCGCACATTAGTGTTGGTGTAAGGGGTGAGGATAGAACATAGAAGAAGTAGGAAAGATCGTGCGCGGCCGTGGCCCGTTTGTTAGGGTACTGCTCCGGCATTCGCCTGGTGTTGATTGGAGAAACCACGAAAATTCCCGATCAGAGCAGGCGACCGCTAAAATTCTCCAGACTGGGACTGAATTCGACCTAGCTCACAAGCTAGTATCGAAAATCCTGCCACCGGACTCGAACCGAGTATCTCCTAGTCAGAGGAACCGCAGTAACATCAGTTGATGCACTGAGCCATTTCTCCCGGATCCTGGTTGGGGAATCCTTGCAAGACGTGTAGGTAGGCATATATATCGTAGGCATATACTATAGGTACTACAAAATGGCACAGACTTTCTCGTAGAATTTTTTTCTCATTTCCTTGATGTGGACTGACATTAAGGTCTTGCTCCATTCTCTTTCCAGTTGCCATCTGCCCAAAGTACATTTTTTAAAACATATTTTCTCAACGTTTCGGTTTCCTAATAGTAGAACCGGAATATTACTTCAAGAATATTGAAGAAGAGTAAAACCTCGTCCAAAAAGAAATTGTTATTGAAAATGTTGAAGCTGTTTTTAACAAAATGGTGAATTGTAGTCATTTGAATGGTGGTCATTTGAAGCACTTCCTTTCACAAATGTAATAATGTATACAAATCGATGGCAATGTGCATTTTAACGGCGTGAGAGATATTAAAAAAATTACATTTGTGTAATTTTTGAAAAAATAAAAGAATACGCAGAAATTAACTTTACGTTATATTAAACAGTACAAATAGCACTACCCATTAGAAAAAATTGAAGAAAAAAGTTGGAGCCATTTTCGAGAAAATGGCTTTTGAGTGTTTCTGAAAATTCGGAAATTCGAGTTATTTTTAACAAAAGACTGTTGAGTTTTCGAGAAACTTTATTTGACATTATTTAAAGCACATGTACTTATAAATATAATGTGATGAAATCGCCTCTAATGTAAATATTACAGACTTGAGAGACAAGACAAAAAAATTAAATTTTTGTATTTTTTGGAAAAAAAATTAGAGCAGTATGCCGTTTATGTCATCGGATAGGGTGCATTTGGTACTATTCGTACCAAAAATTTAAACAAAAAATTTGGAGCCTTTTTTGAGAAAATCTTGTTTATGCAATTTGTTAAAAATGCAAATATTTCACGCTCTATTGCACGAAAACTACGAAAATCTTCAAAAAAAAGTCTAAACGACCTTAATGAAAGAACTATTTATGGGCAACAAATTTCTTTTCAGGAAAAAATCCGTGTCTTCAATTTTATAGTTGTAGGACGCCGAAAAAGCATCAAACATTTGCAATTTTCTAAAATTAAAAAAATCGAACCTATGCCACCTTTATATGTGTATTTAACTTTGTTCTTACAAGAAATTTAAAGAAACAAATTGGAGCAGTTTGTGAGAAAATTTTGAACATGTCCGGGGGCGTCATGTAAAGTACCCCAAAATTTTAAAGAATGTTATTCAAAATGTCAAAGCTTCAACTATTCAAAGCTTCAAAGCTTGCAAATCTCAAAGCTTCAAAGCTTCCCCTCTTGCCCGAGCACATGCCGCGTGCGTGTTTGCGTTGTCGGGCCGTCGCGGCAGCAAGACTCAAAGGCCGGTACGAAGGCCTGGAAATAACAACCAGAACAAACGCATGCGAGCGCCCTCACCCTTATCTTTTACCCTTACCGAAAGAAAAGATGTTTGCTAAAAGATATAACTAATTTTCAAATTAACCCCAACTGTTCAGCCAGCTTGCTCAATATTATTGCGATTTCCAGAACGACTTGCCTGTTGTGTTTTCACGTTGTATTCATTCTCTTTTGTAATAAATGGATATTCTAATGGACTTCATTTCTAATATAATAATTTAGTAATTAGTCAGAAACCATTAGCGAAAAATAGTTTTGATCATGAATATTTAAAGATCTTAAAAAATTGAGTGTATCTTAAGTGCCTATGTTTGTCTGTCATCTGTGATGACAAGAGAAGCTAATGATTTATCTCACTTCACCATTAAAGGAATTATTCCTGATGGGAAACAATCTTCATCTAAATATTATTACATGGTCGATTCCAACAGGAAATAAATCAGAAGGAAGAAATACATTGAAGTTCATCGAGTAATGAGACAAAATATTCACTTTTTTACTATTTAAAAATGTCGAAGAAAATGCTGCAAAAACTATTATGGACAAGGAAATACATGAAATCGTTATATTATTCCGGAACTCAACTGATGAAGACAAAGACAGTGACGATCGCAGCGACAGCGAAGCTAAGTTACAAGCTCTCTACTCCATCCACCAATCACATCAGTTGGCAGGGCGGTTATATCCAGCTGCAAACTCTGTCCTAGACATGGTGGGGGTTCATTTTCGAAGAAAACTTCTCATCCGAAAGATTTCTAACTCTTGGACTATAACGCGCCAGGAATCACTTATTAATCAATCAATTATACACTACCTCTATACGAGACAGTAAAACACTCATTATTGTGATGTAACTCCAAATTCTGTATTATTCTGACTCGTCGGTAGTCAAACAAAAAGTTAACATTTAAGGAAATAAATTGTGTGTGAAATAAATCTATTCTGACAATGCCTATCTTGACTTCTCTTGGCAAGTACCCGTCGCTGTGTTTTGAAATCAATTGGGAATTAAATATTTCTGACGGAAATCGTATGAATCGTTTCTGTAGATAGAACCGAGCTTTCTAGTTTACAAAGTGGTAGAAGGTTAATTTTTGTCTGATCCAAATATATTTATACTCTTAGATCTAGAATAGAAATTCCGTTTAGTCTAATGTTTTTAAACGGGTTTTCATTCATTTTTTCTAATGTTTTATTACAAAAATTAAAATTGTATTTTATTGATACTGCGGGTAACTGAGTTTCATAATATTCTTACACAGTAAATGGTCGAATAAAATATAACACCAATACTGACTATTTATTACACCATAAACTATTGAAGTAAATATTATTACATATTCCAACACAGTGTGCTAATATTTTCTTCAGTTGCTCCCTTCCTAACTCTGGATGGAGCAAGTTTTCTGTTGTATACATCCTGGCACCAACTGTGTAGTAGACATTAACAACTGTGAGTGACCCCAGAAGAAAATGCTCTGGAGTTGTTTCGGAGGGTTGAGGAAGCGTTGTAGGGATAGGTGGCGCAAGTTTTTGAAAAGAGTTTACGGGGTGGGGTGATTCGTCTTTGGGACACCAGACGGCGCTGGCATTGCGGTGACATATGTACTTGACACAAGATGGAAAGCGCGCCATTTATACACCATTTTAACGGCGTCGGAGTTAGCGTGCCCACTCCGCTCCGTTGCTCCCTCTCTCCCCCTCGCGCTCTCACTCACCCCCCTCTCTCTCTCTCTCTTTCATATACACTCGCGCGCGCGCTCTCCGTGAAGCGGGCCGCGCAGGGGAGGGGGTGGGAGAGTGCGGGTAGCTCCTCGCATGAGATCTCGCGACCCAGACGTCATGACGGAGCCATGGCTGCGGCAGGGGGCGGGACGGCACCCGAGTCGGGCGCTCAGCCACAAGAATCTGATGCGAAGATGTGGACCATCTATCTCGTTAAACTCGTGAGCGAGGAAGAACGAGCTAAGTGCCAGGATTGATAGCCTTCGGACATCCCGCTTTTTTGTGTCGGTCAGATATTCTAGAATGCCCCTGGATTCCGTTTTTGTGGCTAACTCTGTCAATCATACTGAAGGAAATGATAAAATATATTTAAGATATGTAGATGATACCCTATTGATTGTTAACAAAAATATGGTTCAGATGATTCTACACAGTTTTAACTCCTATGATCCTAGGATAAAATTTACATTGGAAGAAGAAAACTATGGTGTTATAATTTTTTTGGATTTGAAAATTATGAGGATGGGTAATAAGATTTCTACTGATTGGTATCATAAAGAAGTGTATGCAGGTGTTTTGTTGAATTATAGGTCTTTATATCCAAAAAAGGTCAAGATAGGTGTAGTTTTAGGGTTAGTGGATAAAATAGTAAAGTTGTCTGATAAGTGTTATTACGAAAAGAACTTCGAGTTCATATTTAATTTCTTGTTATGTAATAATTATCCTATAAAATTCATTTCTAAATATGTGAATCAAAGGTTGAATAGATAAGTATATATGAATAGTCTAGACAATAAGAACAAAACTTCTGAGATTAGTAACAAATAATGTGTTAATATGGTTCTACCGTATGTACCATGTATTAAGAATAGGATAATTAACATCTTTAAGAATAAGTACAATGTTAACATTATAGACAGGGTAGTGAATCAAAAACATGTTATAACTAAGTTAAAAGATCATGTTAATAAGCTTGACCAACATAATGTTGTTTATAAGATTCCTTGCCAATCGTGTAACAAATGCTACGTAGGACAAACCTGCAGAAAATTAAAAACACGACTTAGTGAACACAAAAACCATATAAAAAAATGTAGTCATAATTAAAATTCGGTTTCCAATCATGTCATTAGTACTCAACATCGGTTTGATTATGATAATACTGAGGTTTTATGTATAGAACAGAAAAGAAGAAAAGGTTGATTTTAGAAACTTTACATATAAAAAATAATAAAATTGTAAATTCCATGATAGAGTCAAATAAGTTTACAAGATGTTATGATAGTATTGTACAATCACTGAGTGAAACATAGAGTGCATGTTCTTTGGAAGTAGACTGTATTATGCGAGATTAATGGTTTACCAAGTTATTAGTTTTCCACCACCCTGCTGGTGTGATGGGGAAAACTAGTTTTTAATGTATGTTTATTTGGATGTTTTATTATGTTGACAAAGGCATACTTTAGCCCCAAGATGTGTTGTTTTACTTATATTTATTTTTCAATTATTGACATGTAATTACCAAGGTTTGGTAAGTTTCAATTTTATTATAATGATGAATTATGTAGTTTGTTTTTTTTACTGTGAATTTTAGTAATTTTTATATTATTGTTATGAGGTTATTTAATTAATGTAATTATAAATTTAAGCAATGATTGTAGCATATTGCATTTTGTTTGTATGTTGTATTAGCCTGAAGAAGAAATCAAGGGATGATTTCGAAACGTCGCATTGAAGTCCATTAATAAAACAAAATGTGATACGTTATCTATAATAAATTGAAGCTGTTTTTGTCTAGACAGTATTATTTTTTCAAACATTTTAGATATGGCTGGCAATAGACTAGTAGGTCTGTAGCTTTCAACATATATCGGGTCTTTTCCAGTTTTACAAAACGGAATTATTACAGTTTTTTTCACGCTGCAGGAAAATAGTGAAGACTTAAAGCCGCGTGGAATATTGCCGTCAAGGCTGCAATGGATCGCCTGTTCATCATTTTCATGCACACGGTATTTATACCGTCGATTCCAGGGGCTTTCTTAATTTTCCGATGCTTGATTTCAAAGGCTGTCTCAGATGGAGCAATGAATTTAATGGGTGGTGCGGCAGTTGGAGACGCAGAGTTGACGAAATTTTTGATTTCGGAGTTAAATGGTGCGTTGGTCACGGGGTGCGGGTTGAAGGTACTTTCAAGGTGTTCCGCCATTACCGATGACTTATCCTCGTCTGAGTATATTTGGTTCATTCCTATTTTCAGGGGAGGGATGTTTGATTTTTCTTTGGTTAGACGCTTGACCGATGACCAAAGGTGACTGAAATTTGGATGAATTTCGCCTATATACTTATTGAAACTTGAAAAACGTAGTTTGGTTTTCACCAGCCTTGTTAACTTATTTACTTTCGTTTTGACGTCTGGTCTTCGAATATTTTGCCAGTAGCGTCTCATATTATTTTTTAATTTATTCGAATGTTAACTGAGATCGGTTTAGCATACGATGAGGTCGTGCCGACTGTTTGATGACATTAATAGTTGCTTTGGAGAATTTATGAACTTCGTCGATGTCGCGCGTATTACTGATACTGTTTGGATATGAGTAAAAGGTAACTTTAGATTAGTATACTTATTACAATTTACGATTCTTTTTAGTACCTGATCGAGCCGGATTCTTTTGGTTCTAATAACTTATTATAATCATCTACTTCGTGAACGTAACTGGGAAGAATTTTCACTTGCACTGGTTCTAACTGACTGTGCTCCATGGAATAATTTTCAGTATTTTCTAACAACTTATATCTAGATGAGACTGGAATACTATAACTGATTTCACTTCATTCTTCACTATGCTCTTCATTACTTTCACTACGTTGGGAGAATTTGCGCTTCTTACTCTCTGATTTGCTATCGGCGTTAACGTCACTTACTTGTGAATTTTGCGAGGTAGTAGAACCAGGAGTTGGGAGGGGAACCAGGAACGCCACTTTGTTGGTCTCCAACTATTAGCTGTGCTGCAACTATTAGCTCTGGTTGAGATATTAACTGAGGCTGGCCATGAGGCTGTTGAGGTACTCCCATTAGCTTCGGCTGAGTTTGTCCTTGTTGCGCGAGTTGCAGCTGTGTTTGCAACTGATAAAGCTAATATTGATACATCTGCTGCTGTTGTTGAAGTTGTTTTTGTAGATGAGCTATCATGTTAATATCTGGCTGGGAGTTCACATGATCACATTCACAATCCCCTTTGTTCGAAATGTCCATGGCAATTCTGATAAGTTGCCGAGTAACGGACCTGAGTTCACTGACATTCACAATAATTCGGCACTTAACTGATGCAAGAAAGTCACAAAAATCAATGTTTTAAATAAACTTAGCCAGTTACGGGCTCCGTATCCGACAATCACCACCTAACGCTTATCTTGATTTGCCACTACTGAGGTGAATCATTCTCGCTTCAGCTGCGGGCCAGAGCCGTCGCTCTCTTATCAACAGCTACTATCATTCCGTGCCGAGTAAGGCCGACCAGTCTCGGTCTGACTTCAGTATTTGTTTAGTGTTTTGTCCGTCCAGTGAAGTATAAATTGTATCAAAACTATTCAAAGTGCTACACAATCTGCGCACAGAAGTTACTTTAAACTAGTGAGTGCAGTGCGTCCATCAATCGCTCGTTACTCTCATTCATGAGCAACGAAAGCAATGCCATCACACGGGAGTTAATCAGTGCCGCCCTAACCACATAAATGTGGTTAGCACGGTGAAGCACCATCATCGCCAGCCAGCAATATGGAATCTCACTCCAGCAACTTCCAAACGGGCGGGAATTACACGCCCCCTACAACGTCACCGATGGACATTAGCCTCCCGGCTCCATCATCAGACGTCCCACCAACCTTCAACCAAGCGGACGCTGGGACTCTATCCGGTAAAAGATCGATAGAGGCCTGCGATGAAGGTGACAGCAAACGCGCGGCAACGCAAGGTAACACCCATCATAATAGTAATGCAGACCTACAGAAACAGTATAACGTAATAGTTGCCAATAGATTTAGCTTTCCCAACGAACAATTGCCTGAAGAACCACCCGAACCAAAGAAAATTCCACCAATTTTTGTTACCGCCACAAGTAGTCACGCCGAACTTATTTGTGAAATTAAAAATAAAATATCCCATAACTTTACAACAGAATTCAAGACCAACAAAATTAAAATTCTATTCCCGACCGTACAAGATATCCGTTGTGCTGTGAAGTATTTTATTGAAACTAACAAACAATTTCATACCTACAGTGATCCCTCTTCTAAAAAATTTTCAATAGTGATAAAAATATACACCCAACAACCACCTAAGAAGAAATATTAGCAGACATAAAATCCCAGTTTCAGTCATCAAAGTAACCAGATGAATGAAAAACAATGTACCAATTCCAGTGGTAGCAATAGATTTTAAAGGTAAAGACAAAATAGAATCAGTCCTTCAAATCAATAACGTGTGCAACTCAATAGTTAAACCAGAGAAACGAAAAAAATCAAAAGGTTCAATTCAATGCATGAGATGCTTAGATTTTGGTCATACCCATAACCACTGTAATTACATAATTTCGTGCGCGTTTTGTGCCGGAGAACACTTCACTGCGCAATGCCCTACCAAAAACAATAATAATAAAAAATGTAAACTACGTATGGAGCACATAGGGGAGAACTTCGATCTCATGAATGCTCATACTACAGTAAGCTAATTGAAAAAAGACAAAATATTTTGTCTAAGAGAATCACAGAAAATCCTTTACCAACGCCATCACCCCCATTAAATCTTACAAACTTCCCTTCACTCCCACAGGTAACAGAAATACCCAACTTCACTCAAATAAACTACAACAACCAAACACAATCATCCCATCCTAACACTACCACAAACCAAACATTTAGTTCAACCAACAACAATCACCCTACGAACAACAATAACACCTTCACACCAACTCTACAGAATATAATCCACTCAATCGCTAACTACATATCAAGTATTATATCCTCAATAATTCCAACCATAATACAATGTACACAAAACTCAATAACCTCGTGCTTAACCAACAATTATGGCCAACCATCCCCTTAAAAACTTTATCATTCTCAATTGGAACTCAAACAGTATCTCAAACAAAAAAACTGAATTAATTCATTTCATCCAACAAAAATCAGTTGATATAGCTTGCATAACAGAAACTCACCTCAATAATTCAATGAACTTTGCAATCCCAGGTTTCAAAATTTACAGATCTGACAGAAAATGATCAAGGGGGAGGAGTCCTAATCTTAATTAAACAAAACGTTCCACACTATCAGTTTATCCCACCACCGACCCCCGGCCTCGAAACTATAGCAATTAAAATTCCATTAAATAATGACAGTGATCTCAACATAATAACAGCATACAAACCTCCCAAAATTAAAATAAACAATAATAATTTATCTACATTGTTGCAATTACCACCCCAACAATCATCATAGGAGATCTCAATGCTAAGCACCACTCATGGGGATGCCGAATCACCAACCCGGCAGGCAACTTCTTACGTAACTTACAACATCAAATACCCTTCTTTATTATAGCTCCCCCAGATCCCACATACTATCCCTTCGATTCCCAGAAAAATCCAAATATCCTCGACATAGCACTCACAAATTTCACTTCCCAATTAAAGTCGCTTACGTACCATGAATTGGATTCTGATCACATCCCAGTCATTATCTCTACCAGTCTTCCCGTTCCCCCTCCAACTCCCCCCTCTACGATATCCCTAAACACACTTAATTGGAAAACATTTAACAGAAATATCAACCTCTCAATCTCCTCATTTAAAACATTAAAATCTCTAACAGATATTGACGACGCAATATCAATATTCAATAATACAATAATTAATGAAATAAAGAAAGTACAAAAATACAAAATTCCAGACCCTTATACTAAACTAAGCAAACCTCTACCTGCTAAAATAATTAAACTAATTAAATTAAAAAGTAAAACCAGAAGACTCTGGGACTCATTAAGAATACCATCAATCAAAATGAATACAACCATTTAAATAATTCTTGCAAACACATCTTGTACACTTACGGATAGCAGCAATACTCAACCTTATTACAATCTCTAAACGTTAGAAACAACTCTCTATGGCAATTTACAAAAACAAATTCTAAAAAATCAATTCCACCTCTATCAACATAGGCAAAATACACTCTCCTAGCGCCAAAGCAGAAGCATTAGCAGAATATTTCCAAAATAAGTTTACGCCCAATAATTCTCCTTTTCACATTAAACACCACGAAATCCTACAAATAGCCTCTTCCCCCATCTTTAATATACCCCACAGAATAAAATACATTTCTCCACGCGAAATAAAAACTCTAATTCAGAAACTTCCAAATAAGAAAGCCCCCGGACACGATAAAATCAGTTCAATAATCTTAAAAAATCTCCCACCGTCAGCCTTAGCCTTCCTAAACAATATTTACAATTCAATTTTAAGAACGGGATACTTCCCCAAACTTGGAAACATTCAATCATCCACCCCATTCCGAAACCCAACAAAAATCATTCCAAAGTAGACAGTTACCGGCCCATCAGTTTACTACCCGTTATTGCCAAAATATTCGAAAAACTAATCCTTGCCAGATTAAACCAGCATCTCAAAAACATTAACTTAATTCCCAAACATCAATTCGGTTTCATTGCTCACCACTCAACTGCCCATCAACTACTAAGTTTAACAGAACACATCCACTCTGCATTTCGGAAAAAACAATACACAATATCTACATTCCTTGACATCACTCAAGCATTTGACAGAATTTGGCACTCGGGACTAATCTACAAACTAATAAAAGCTGGAACTCCAACCTACATTATTCACATCATCAAAAGTTTCCTATCAGATCGCACATTCTCAGTAATAGTCAACAATCACCACTCCACCCCACACATTATCAAAGCAGCCGTCCCGCAAGGCTCCCCTTTATCTCCAACATTATTCAACATATAGATAGCAGACATTCCATCATCATCAAATTCTAATATAGCTCAATTCGCAGACGGTACAGCCCTATTCGCCTCAGGATACTAAGTAACCTACGATCACAAATTCAAAACAACATTGAAACCTGGGCAAACCTCTGGAAAATTCAACTCAATCCCGACAAAACAATAGCAAACATCTTCTCACTCAGAAAGTTTACCTCCCCCACTCCGCTAGTAATAAACAACTCCCCCATCACCTGGACCCCACCATCACAACCCATAAAATACTTAGGACTTCATCTGGACACAAAACTAACCTTGAAAACCAACATACATATCAGAATTAAACAAGCAAGAAATAAATTATTCCAACTCCGGCCACTAATCAACAAACACAAATCCCTGTCATACATAACATTATACAAAACTATAATCAGACCACTACTGCTTTATGCATGCCCTATGTGGACAAACGTCAAGACACCAGCAGCAATGGAAAATAGTGAAAATAAAATGTAAATATAAATTTTGCATTCTTCGTCTGTAAAAACAATAACATATTATATTTTAGAGATATTGAGGTAATACAATTTTCATTAACTTGTATATAAGACCAGTGTGCCAAACTCTCTCAAAACCGTGGGTAATTTGTACAAATAGGTCTACCGTGGGTCCTCGATTTTGGAAATGATTTTCTATGTGCTTAGTAGGTCGGAGAAGTCGGTGATCTGTTGCGACTTAGGGGGTAGGTCGTTAAAATGTGTCAAAAAAATCAATTTTTCAAAAATATGCTCCTTTGAAAGTTCGCGCTTTTCCAGTCATTTTGATACCATATACTAAAGCGTTTGATCGCTGTTTCTATCTTTAAATTCATTTTAAAATGTCCCCTGGTAAAGGACCTAGGGGTCGTGGCAGCTGTCAAAATGCAAAGTTTCCTTCACATTGCAACATATACTATAATTTCATTTTCCATGCTGTTCGTTGAAAGTATTGCTTTCATAAGTTGTTTCTACTGCTAGACAACAATGTTTTGTTTGGTTCAAGGAGTAGTGCATTTGTAAATTCTGTATAGTGTCGTATACTCACGTGCGTTGCATGCTTGTTTGTTAACGTTTATGAGAGCTGTGTTTCGAAGTTAATATAATAAGTTCAGTGTGTTTGTAAAGTTGTTTACAATGCGGCAAGTACGTGCTTTCAATCCTAAGCAGCGTCACCGTGGCAATAGGTACGCTGTTGCGAATAGTGCTGTTACTCCAGTAACTTCTGTGTCAAGTAAACCTGCTGAGAAGAGCAGCGCTTCAAGTACCGTCCCTTGCACAAAAAATGGGCGATGTCCTGAGCCGAACTTTACCAAAGTTTTCCGACCCCTGCCCCGCCCTGCGGGATCAAGCTGACCAATCCGCTTTAGCTTTATTTCAGGGAGGCGGGACTATTCATCTTGAACATTACAAAATGGCGGTGATCGCGAGTTATATTATAGTAAATATTTGAATATAAATATTAAATCAACCAACAGTTTTACGTAAATCGTTGTATATACATTTAATTACATAAATAAAGTCATGCAATTTCCCAGTAACAACATATTTCAAAACGGGTTTTTTGCAAAAAATAACAATGGACAACGAGTATTCAGCTCCATGTCTACATTTCGTCGTTTATTATAGTAATAGTTAATATACAATGCAAATAATTTGTATTGTATGCATTGTCTAACCTAGTTATTTTATTAGAAAAATTAATAACTTAAAGAAATACGTTTTACAGTCAGTTGCACAAACACGTCTCCGAGATAGCAGCTTTCAGTTGTGAAATTCTGCATCATCAATTTCTCAGATAACCGAATACAAAAATACTATATGGTCACGAAAATTAATATTTAAAAAAAAATAGTTTTGATATGTAAAATACCAAATAAACTAAACGTATTTAAAGTTCAATTAGCACCAATGAAAGTTATCTACTCCAGACATTATGATTAAGTGCAGCTGTAAGCAAATGAATGATTTTTGATCTTTTGTTTTGGGGATCACAATTAATTACTTCACTTCAATATAACGTTAGGGTGATTGCATTTTACATGGAGTTCTTTACCGCAACTATTAAAAATCATATGTTATACCTAGTCATTGAGGATTTTTGCGTATCAAAAACGAGATATGACTCTAATATAACATTTTTATATCTTAAAGTTTGTAAAGGTAGAAACACCAGCTTTTGTCTATTGCGTGAACTTTGGAGGAACACACACACACACACACACACACACACACACACACACACACACACACACACACACACACACACACACACACACATACACATATCAATATATTACTTACATGTAATTTATGTATGATTTCCAATCCAACGCAATGAAATTAATATATTTACATTATTATAGCAAGTTTTTTTTACGTTACGATATTTTTATTTTCGAGAGACGAGCAATGCACGCAAAGTTTTTTACACGTCATCGGAATGTTACACCCACTTCTTCTAGATAAGCAGACCTATGCAAACACTGTTTTTTAGCTAATTCATAAAGAATCACTAGAGATTCTCCTGTCATAAATTATTTCAAAATTGTAATTGTTAATATTGTTTCAAAATTTTGTCAAACTTCGGAAATCTGTATCATGATAATCGTTAGAAAATGAATAGGGATCCTCATCTGTAAAATATTGTTGCAAAATAGAATTTTGTCTATTTTCATACTTTTTTACATTTTATACAATATTGCCAATTTATTGGATATGTGTCCACTAACACATCTTCAGTAATATTGCATTGCATATTTATAATTTTTAATGAATTGTTAATAAATATTGTAAACAAAATAAGCAATTAATTTTTTTTTATTTGGGAAAATTTTCATTCAAGTTATACATATTTATGAAGTAATTTAAGTAAAGTACTATAATATGAATTAAGGTTGAATTTTAAAATTATAACGAAAATATTTATTATTGTTGAAACGCACCGCTACTATATGACAATGTAACGCTTTAAAATATACTGCCCATTGATTGATAGTTTGTGTTCGTATATAGTATATCTCACGCAGAGACGATTTTACAAAGAAAATCTAAATAATAACACAATGACCTCAAATTCATAATTCATTCACATTTGGTCGCACTCTTCCGCGACAACTTTAATGCAAGGCCTGGAAGTAAGAGAAATCTGCGCTATCGCTGTTGGGTTCGTAACCAAATCTTCAGGGTCACCATTGCGTTCCTTTTACTTAACACTTAGGATTCCGAAAGTGATACTAAATATTTCAACATTAACTTGAGAAGACATGTTGCATAACATGAAATAGAAATGATGAACAAATGTCTGGAGTTTAAAAAAAACTGCCTTTGGAATATTGCATCAGAAATCC
Source organism: Teleogryllus occipitalis (assembly GCA_011170035.1). Lineage (NCBI taxonomy): Eukaryota > Metazoa > Arthropoda > Insecta > Orthoptera > Gryllidae > Teleogryllus > Teleogryllus occipitalis. The sequence continues at coordinate 110,704 of BLKR01000195.1, read as the reverse complement.
TACTGGCTATTGTAATTAAATTTTCTGTCATTCGTCGATCAAATGCCGTACACTTTCTGGTGAATTATGTTATCGCAGCTAAAGCGACCCACATATATTATTAGTGGGTCGAAAATAGATTTTAATTGCGGAATTGACACTATTCATTGGTGCAACATACAAGAAATGTGAATTTACTATTTGTGATAGTTTTCTCTTTTTACTTCAGTCCTGGAAATTTTTCGAAAACATAATTCAATCATTTTTTTACCTAAATACTATATTTACTTTTCGACCTATAAATTCCGAATTATAGTTGTTCCCATTGAAAAAGCGATCATGCCGATTAATGGACTAAGTTTACAAATATTATTAATACCAAATAGAGTAATATCTGATATTTGTTATCTAAAGGACTCCACTCTAGAAAATAATCAAATTTTCTTTTTCATTTAATCTTTTCAAGTAAGAACGTAACTTTGCTTTTGGTTTCGTATTCCGGCAAGGTCTGTTAGCCCCACTTACTTGTGCCAGCACGTAATAACAAGGTTTCTTCATCCACTATCTTTCACTTCGGGTTTAAGGTAATTATTATTCATTCCTAAGCGAGTATTTTACAGTTCTAATGACCTTTTTTCTCAATCTACACGCCAATGTTTTTTATTCCGTCAGGAATCTTCCTCTATTCTTCTGCTCTTCATTGTCGAATCGGAATGACGTACTTACAAGATTTCCTTGGGGTTCCTCGTTTTCTTCTTTCGAAAGGGATCCACTCAAAGATATTTTTTTTTAAATTAATTTTATTTTAAGTCGCATCAACAGCAGAGGTTATTGGCGACTCCATTAGTTACATAGTAGTTACAATGCTTATTGGACTTTTACATTAATATTACATTACATATAGAAATACATTTTGGAATATTTTTACATTATTACACAAGTGAAGCAACAAATAAATATATACAACAGTATTTAGAAATATTACATACTTATATTACAGATATATGGAATCGTGTAGAGGTATGTATATAAGGACAGGAAACACATAACAACATATACACGTTAAATTAAATCTATAATGCCTATTTTTTTACAGAAGTTTATTACCTTGAGTTGGAAAGGATAGTTTCTTAAAATGGAGTTTAAATGTTCAGCATCAAAATATTTGGTTCTTATGGAATTATATTTGGGACATTCTGTGAGAATGTGGTCAGTATTCAGGGTTTTGGTGCAACAATCACACATTGGGATTGGTTTTTTATTTAATATATAACCATGCGATAATTTAGTATGTCCTGATCGAATACGCGAAAGAGCGACCTGTTCCTGACGAGAAAACTTTGCATAGGTTTTAAGAGAAAAGAATTCATTGATTGCCTTGTGTATTTTACTAATTTTGGAATCGTTCCAGAGAGTTGACCACCTGTTCTTCATTATTTTACCAACGTGCTTCAGATAGTCATCAGTTGAATACGACATTTTGTCATTTGTCTTTTCCTGTAGATCAATTATTAATGTCGGTGGTGTGGACTTGCTGATGGGGGATCTGGCTTCTATTTCTCTAGTAATATGAATGACCACCGGCGCGATACCTGCATCAGAGGTCTCTTTGCAGACTTCAAAGAGTTTGGTCTGAATTAAAGGCATATGATAATTAGGAGGTACTGTAATGCCATTCGGTATGTATGTAGGTAGAATAATGGATTTCTTGTTACAGTTGGATTTGGCGAGGTCGATTGCCTAGTGGCAGCAATTAAGAAAGCATAATTGTAGGCACTGTTTTTGCTGCTAAAAATGTTGAACTTAATATGGAAGGTCTTCAATGGAGACTGGATGAATAAACCCAGTCTGTCCATTTCCGATGTGTCTTGAATGTGAATAACGTGGTGATCTTGATATTTGTTAAATATTTCTTGCAGAATTAGGTCCGCATCAGAAGCTGTCAGGTTGGTGTTGGGATAATCCTTGGAAAAGTTATCAATAGTTAGATTTGATGTAACCCATGGTGGATATTTAAGAGTTCTATGTGTTCCCACTGTGAAACTTGGGATTTTATAGTCCCTGATGACATCCATGGTATTTTCATAGAAAGTTTTCGGATATGATTTCAGGTGGCTAGTATGAGCTTTAATTAATGGGTTAATGTCATTAAGAATTATGTTGTTGTTGGATGACAAAGCTTTACTTCGATACTTGATTGTCAAGTAATCCCTACGAAATTGGAGGTTAGGTTCCGAAACTTCTATAAGAATGCTACCGGTTGGCGTAGTATGAAAACAACCGGTACATAGCCTGAGCCCAGTGTTATGTAATGGGTCTAATTTTTTGAGTAGTTGTTTGTTAGCTTTGTTATATATTATACATCCGTAGTCTATTTTACTGCGGATGATAGCTCTGTATGTAAGGAGCAAGGTGCGTTTGTCTGTGCCCCAGTTATTATGATTCAAACATTTTATTATGTTCATTCTTCTCTTGCAATCAGTGATGATCTCCTTTATATGGTGATACCATGTGTGTTTGCTGTCGAATACAAGACCAAGAATTTTGGTTGAAAAAACTCTTCTTATCGCTACGTTGCCAATTTGCAGGTGTAAATTTCCCGACACCTTGCGTCTAGATATCAGTATGCATTCAGATTTATTGGGAGAGATAATAAATCCTGAAGTTAATGACCAGCTATGGATTGAGTTCAAAGCTTCTTGAGTAATGACCTGAGTAGAGGAGAGTTCCTTTCCTTTACTGAGAATTATCATGTCATCTGCATACTTGCGGATGATCGTGGGTGACTTTATTCCTTGCCCAGCATCCATAATGGCTATTAAGAATAGCGTTACACTTAGGGTGGAACCTTACGGGAGCCCATTTTCTAGCATGACTGTATCCGACAACTGATTATTGACTCGGACCTGAATACATCGATTACTTGTGAAATTTTTGATGAATTGAAGAATATTGCCACCAATACCAATGTTACTAAGAGCCCATATAGTTCGGGGTATCCAGACCATGTCATAGGCCTTTTGAACGTCTAGATTCACAACAATGACATGCTGTCTGTTTTGAATGGCTTCGGTAACGTAGGTGTCTACACCCACTAGATGTGAATATGTGGAGTACCCGGGTCTGAAACCAAATTGATAATCCTCAATGATGTTGTAGCGGTTTAAAAAACATCTTAATCTTCTGTCAAGAATCTTTTCAAGTATCTTACAGAGATTACAAATTAGGGAAATTGGATGGTAATTGATGGGATTAGATCGTACTTTACCTGGTTTAGGAATGGGGATGACAGTTGCCAATTTCCATGTATTAGGAAAGGTTTGACATGAGAACGTATAGTTATATATCTTGAGTAGGACTTCTTTCCCTTCAGTGGGTAGATTTCTAATAAGGATATTGGATATTCCATCTGGTCCAGGTGCTGAGTTATTAGATGAATTTATTGTGTCATTTAATTCCTGTGTAGTGATTGGTACGTTAAGAATGTCGGATCGATCTGGAGGTGGGTATAGACAGTTGCAATAGGTTTCTTCAATTTCGTTTTTTGATTTCACAAACTCTTCATCGTAGTTGGTTGAGCTAGAGTTGCTTTGGAAGGTCTTAGCTAGAGTGTTGGCAATAGTGGCAGAGTCACTTATGATACCATTATGAGATTGCAAATATTGAATGTCATTGGAAACTTTGTTGCCTTGAATGGCCTTAATTTTCTTCCAAGACTCCGACACGTTATTTGAATTAATTGAAGAAACATAATCAGTCCATGATTGTTTTTTAGATTCTTTAACAATTCTTCTGGCAAGGGCTCTGGTTCTCTCATAAGCAATCTTATTATCCTCGGAACTTTTCTTTTTAAACCTATTAAAGGCATGTTTTGCTGCTTTAATGGCATCCCGGCATTCGTCGTTCCACCAAGGAACTCTCTTCTTGTAGCATTTAATTTGATAATTTTCAATAGCTTGGTGAGCAGCTTCCATGATAATATTAGTAAAATCCTGAACAGCATGATTGATATCATCCTCGAGCTGGAAGTTGGTCAGGTCCGAAGCGATAATTTCTTGAAACAAGGGCCAGTTCGCTTTATTAAAGTTCAGTCTATCAAAAGGTGGAAAAGAATTGTTATTAAATCTAGGGATGCCGATGTCGATAATAATTGGAAAATGATCGCTGTCGTATGGGTATTCAAGTACATTCCATGTGCATTTTTGGGCAAAAGGAGTCGAAGCAATGGATAGATCGATTACACCAAGTTTACCATTGCTAAGATTGATATGGGTGGGCTCACCCGTGTAAATAATGACCAAATCAGAATCTTTCACAAAAGTTTCTAGCAATATTCCCCTTTTGTCAATCTTATATGAGCCCCATACTGCATGATGACCATTAAAATCACCTGTAATCAGTAACGGTTTAGGAAGTTGTTGAAGGATATCATTAAGTTCCGAGTATTCGAGATTGTGACTGTTGGGAATATGTAAGTTACATATATGCAAACATATAGGTGAGGTAATTTTCACAGCAACAGCCTCCAAGTTCGACCTGATCTGGATATTGTCTGCCAGAATGGATGATTTGACATATATGGCAACTCAACCAGATGCATATCCGGTGTTTGTTCCATTTTTATAATAGCACTGATAATTATTGAGATGAGCTGAGTAATTAAATTTAAAATTGGTTTCTTGCAGACATATTATGTCTGGATTAATATTGTTGCACAGTAATTGTAGATTTTCTAGGCGGCAGTGATATCCATTGAACAATTTTCATGATTTTAGTTTCAATTTATTGGTAAAGATATGAGTGATTACTGTCTGTCATAGATTTTATACAAAGATTATTATGTGCTGTCCATACTGGATTCACTCTCAGACAAGTCTGAATCAGGTAACTGTTTTAGCAGCTTCTTCATAAGTCTAGTAAATCTACATTTCAGGCTTCTATCTGTTAATACTTTGTAAGTTTCCTTAAGCATATTAATTATTGCTGGAATGTCATTAGAATAATCTTTAACTATAGCAATGGGATCAACTGCGCCCAAGGCATTTTCTAATAATAATTGAAATTGTTTGTATGTTAAGGGAAAAGAACTTGGATTGTTGTCAATGAGAGCTTTTGTTGGACTAAGCATGTCTTCCATATTTTTTCCAGGATTGTTGCCTTATTGGTCTGATTCTAGTATGTTTATGTTCTTCTTCTTTTTCTTTTTTGGTTGTTTCAAGTTGTTTTCTTGATTTTTATTATCAGTATTAGTGTGAGTTGTTTCAGATAAGGAAGAGGTAAGAAGAGGAAGTTGGTAAGCTTCTTTTATGAGGAGGGATACTCATGGGGTCAGTTGAGGAGAGGAGCATGGGTGACTTTTGAATTTGATCTGTACAGTTTGTATCTTTGTTCAAGGGAGGCTTAGCAGAAGGTGATGAATCTGATGTGCAGCTTTTCTTGTTCAGAGGAGGGAAGCTATCACAATCCATATTAGGTGAATTAGAAGTTTGTACTAATGACTGATCTAGGGAACAATTATCTTTTGAGGTGCTATCATTACCTTCTGAACCATTATTTACTTTTGGGCTAGAAATGTCCTCTTTGCTTGGACATTGACTAGCAATATGGCCTTCAGAATGACATTTAAAGCAAGTCATGTTATCAGTAGAAAAATATAATCTATAAGATGTGTCTTGATATTGGATAGATGGGGGTAATTTATGAATTTCATCAGGGTGAATGAACACCTGCCTTCTAAAACTCAAAATATGAGATAAATTAGGATCTGTCATACCAGCTCTTATAAAAGTTATATTAGATGAAGTTTGCACATTAAGTTGGTTGAGAGCTTTTTTTATGTCTTCATGTGGGATCACAGGGCACACATTGGATATTATAACCCTGATGTGTTTGCTAAGTAACGGTCTGACACTTACTTCAATATTATTAATAGTGAGAGACTTATATTTATCTGTAATATAATCAGCATGTTTCTTTGAGCTTAAGAATACACATATCCTGTTGTTGGCGATACGAGACACAAAACGAATATCACTTCCTTGTATAATGGTAATTAGTTCACTCACATAGTCCTTGAGTGTTAACCCTTCATGCGCCTCAATGATAATAGCTTGATCCTTAGTCGGGAACACATCAGTAGTAGCTGCTCCAGCGTAAGATTTGGTTTGTGCCTTATCAGCAGTTGAGGTTAAGTTGGTGGTGTTGTTTACGGTGGTCATGGTGTCAGATTGTGCCGCCCGCAAAGGCAGCAGGCACACTAAGACACAGTTTTATGAGATATCACCCAATATGACACTTGATAGTAAATTATTGTCACCAGAAGAAATAGGACGCAACAACGCACACGCGAGCAGAGCGGACGATGTTATCGGTACCACTCTGAAAAATCTTGTGTAAGATAATTTTTGATATTCTGTCAGCATGCATTTTAATTAGATAGCTATACCATTCAAGTTCTTTTGATTCTACATTTTCGATCACTTGTCTCTTAATCTTCAGTATCTGTCTAATCTCTTTGTTTAGTATTCTATCAAACAGTATACTGACAACATCGTCTCCAAAAATTCATTTTCATAGCATTTCACCGAGAATTTATTGCATCATTTTTAACCCAAATTTCTGATCCATACGTAACACAGCTTTCCACCATTGTCTTGTATATTGTCTCTTAGTCTTCTTTCGAAAATTCTTGTTTCATAAAATATTATGAAGTCTACTAATAATTGGCCTTCCCTTGCTTATTTTTTTTTAATAAAGTCATTATTATTAGATCCACCTGCTCTAATAGTCACTCCGAGATATTTAAATTCCTTTACTACTCAAAATATACCTATTTATGTTATAGATTATATCAAGATTTCCCTACAACCATGTATCTTGACTTTTCATTATTTAGAGTCTCCATTTTTATATTTTTTATTAATTTCTGGATTAAATATTACAGATAAAAATAATTATTATTTTTCTACCTATTTTTCAAGTGACACGCTGACTCCAAAAAGCGGGAAATCCCTTATGTATGAATTCAAAAGATTCTGCAGCCGTTCACGAAATGTTAAACGATATCCACCAACATTTTTTAGTTATTTGGATTATGCACTAAACAAATCTTTCACCATTGTGTTTTACCAGACTTGCCGGGCTTATTGGGTGTCTCCTAAAATAATGTAACAAATATTTCAACGTTAAGTTAAGGGTTAAAGAACTGTTTCTGATGAAATAATATTATATAAATAAAAGATCTTCATTTTCATTACTAGTTTACCACTAGTTCATTAGGAGAGAGAAATGTATATTTCCTAGGATCAAGAGAGGGTCACATTACCCTGAGTCTTTTGTTTTGGATCCGCGGTTGGGATAATTCAGTAAAATAGTTGTAGCATACTCTTGAATGAATGATTGAGAAGAATATTTAATAATACGCTTGTTTATAAATCAATATCATTCACAACAATGTAGCCTTTCAGAATGTTAACAAATGGGCATGATAAACACATTTACTTCAACTAATAATCAAATATTTATTTAATAATACATGATTTTAAAAACCAAGAATTATTTTTTTCAACTTCATCACTAACTCATTCCTTAAAATTTATCTGCGTAACGCATGTTAACCACTTTACATATTACTTTCTCGTATATACAGAGTAATATACGTAGTATAAATAAACTTTAGTAAGCTGCGCGAAAAAACCGCGAATTTTCGGGGGAAAAAAATCATTGCCGCTCTCTGGTGACGAAAAACTGAATCAAACCAATTGCTAAATTAAGAGAAAAAGATCCTCTAACAAGTGGTGTAGCCAGAATCCCAGTTTTGGGGATCCTTGATGCCGAAACACCAATTGGAAGCAAAACGTCCGTCTGTCCGTCTGGTGTATGTGAACAACTCTAGCGCCTCAACCATGCATACGATCTTTTCCAAATTGAAAAAAAAATCTGTCGTTTTTGCCTGAGCTGAAGCTCTGCGATTTTGAAAAACATTCATTAGTTTTTGGGAGGACTCTATTTGAAGCCCCCGGACATTTTCAAAATTTTCTCATAAAAAGCTCCAATTTTTTTCTTTAAATTTCTTGTAATCTTTCTTGTTAACTCAGAATTTTCAAAAATTGAGGAAGTTTGAATATTTTTTGGCGTCTTCCTGCAACTACAAAGTTAAAGACAGAGATTTTTGCTTCAAATGAAATTTGTTGCTCATAATTAGTTCTTTTAATAAGATCATGTAATTTTTTTGAAAGTTTTAGTTCATTTCGCACTATATGGCGTGCAATATTTGGAATTTTAAAAATTTACATAAACAAAATTTTCTCAAAAACGGCTCCAGTTTTTTCTTTAAAGTTTTGCTAGGGTTAATGCCAGATGCACCCTATCTGATGACATAAACGCCATATTGCCCTATTCTTTTGTTTCTTCAAAAATTACAAAAATGTAATTTTTTTGGCTTGTCTCTCACTTTGGTAATATTTACATTAGAGGCAATTTCTTCACGTAATTGTATTTATGAGTTCATGTGCTTTAAATAATGTGAAAGTTTCTCGAAATCTCAATAGTTTTTTGTAAGACCTCAAAATTGCGCATTTTCAGTAACGCTCAAACGCCATTTTTTCAAAAATGGGTCCAAATTTTTTCTTCAAATTTTTCCAATGGATGGTGATAATTGCACTGTTTAATATGACGTAAAGTTCATGTTGTTGTATTCTGCTGTTTTTTCAAAAATTACACAAATGTAATTTTTTGAAATATCTCTCACGCCGTTAATATATACATTTGAATAGATTTGTATATATTATTGAACGTGTGAGTAAAAGTGCTTCAAATGACTTTAAATGAAGTTTTTCGAAAACTCAGTAGATTCCTGTGAAAAAGAGCTTCAAATTTCTCATTTACAGTAACGCTTAACGCCCCTTTTTTAACAACGGCTCCAAATTCTTCAATGAAAATTGCTACTAGGGCAAGATTATAGCTTTTTTTTTAATATTCTAGAAATAATTTTTCGGTTCCACTATTTGGAACCGAAAAGTTGAGATAATGTCAAAAAATGTATTTTGTGCGGCGATAGATTGTAGCTGGCAAGAGAATGGAGCAAAACCTTAAAACCAGTCCACACAAAGAAAATTCGAAACATTTGCTGGGAGATAGTCTGCGAAATATTTTGGTAGTAGCGAAGTGTAAGCTTCAAACAAAGAAAACATTTCCGCTAGGGAACTTGACAAAAGAGCAGAGAGACACAAATAAATAACATTAATTATAAGGACGTAATATTAGGGATTGGGTAGGAAACGAACGTAGTAATGCAAAAACCAAAAACGGCCTATGAAGAGGAAAATGCGGAGTAGTGAATGATCTGGTAAACGAGCAGTAATCGAAAGTACGTCAAATTCTTTCCGCAGTTTTGTAATGGTATCTTCTTGCAAACGAAAGGAATGTTTAGAACATTCTCGTCATCGTTATTAGGAATTAATTTTCATTGCTCGTCAAGTAAAAAATTGCTTGTATCTTGCCGGATTTGAACACGCGTTCCTCTACCGTGAAGCGACGCACCTAAGCGATTGCGCTACCAACACAGACGCATGTACGTATTTCCGTGAACTTAATAGACAATCTTACAAACTTTGTCTTCAAACATTGCTTTTCCGCACTTCTACAATTGAAAATATTAAATAAATTACCTCTAGGAGTCAATAAGAAATTAAAAAATCTACCGCGACATCATAAAGTAGTTAATTATACTTATAAATGTTTCAGTTCAGTACTATGTAATTTTTGGTAGCAGGCGCTTTGGTTCTAGCCTGACGGTCAACCCTTATCGCCTCTGTCCAAGGTGAGATTGTTAGACGTGATAACGTTGGGCTAAAAGTAGCAGACAAGTTTCGACACGGTCCGACATTCAAAATTCATTTGCTGCAAGTAATTACTAGAATCTAAGAAAGATTTATTGACTTCAAGAAAAATCACCTATCATTAGGCAGTTATTATCTTTTTCTTCACCTACTCACATTTAAATAAAAATAAGCTCTTAGTTTCTTGTGTTATTTGTAATGTTTGCTTAATATATTACAAATGTTACATTATTACCACTTCATTAGTTCTTTAAAACTCTCAAACGACGACCGCAAATGCATACCTTAAATTATTGAAAAGGAAAAGTATTAATTAAAATCTCACACATTTAAAAAAATAAAAAAAATTGCATGAACAGCCAGGACCTGATCTCGAGTCCTCCGGTTCCTCAAGCAAGCACCTGAACTACATGACGACTTTCCTCGCAGCCTCTCACACAATGTTTCACATATTAGGATGTGTTGACGAGTGATACTTGTTGAGTTTTGCTTGCTGAAGACAGGAATGTTCCTTACAACGAAAGAAACAGTAAAAAGTACGATTTCACAAAATCAGTTTCGAAACGTTTTAATAGTTAAGAAAAGAAAAACGGTTTCAATGCAGTTTTGCATTTCAAACCATTCTTTAAAATTATAAATATTGCTTGCACTTTTGCATGAAAAATACCAACATTTCAAAAAAGCCTACATGACTGTTATGCAAGAACGATTTATGGACAACAAATTTAATTTGTAAGAAAAATCTCTGTTTTCAATTTTGTAGTTGTAGGTAGACGTCCCAAAAAGTTCAAACTTTGGCAATTTTCGAATATTCAGAGTTAACCGTGAAAACTGGACCTATGTCATCTTCCGAAGTGTATTTTACTCTATTCATACAAGAAATTTAAAGAAAAAATTTGGAGCCGTTTTTTAGAAAATTTTGAAAATATCCGAAGGGCTTAATGTAATGTACCCAAAAATTTCAAAGATTTTTCAAAATTTCAAAGCTTCAACTACAGCCAGAAGAACAGGGGTTTCTTCAATTTGGAAAGGATCGTATATGTGGTTTAGTGGTGTTCACAGACGGACGGACGGACGGTAGTTTTCAATAAAATCACTTTTTCGGTATCAGGGGACTCCAAAACGTGTATTGCCGTTGAAATCGCGAAATAGATTATCCGCAGCTTTACATAACTTTCTCTATACTACGTATATTTCTCCGTATATACTTGCGTATACGAGAAAGTAAAAACGAGGAGTACAAGTATTGTTTTGTGCTGAGATATCGAATTATCATAGGTCGAAGGTTATTACAGCAGTTCCGAAAAGTGAGATACAAAAAAAAGTACTGAGAATTTTCTGTATTTCTGACTGTCATTTCAAGGTGAATTTATTTTTTATATAGATGATTCATATTGCAAAATATGAATGTATTTATCTAAACAAGACAAAAACTAGTATTTTGACTTAATCTGGGCACAAAGTTGTGTAAAAGTCACAACTTTGATATCAATTACTTAAAGGTTCAAACCTTCCGTCATGTTTGACTTACGTAAGTGATGACAGTGGTGACAAATATCAAGTGCGTGGAGAATACACGAGCCCAAGAACCCAACTGTAAAACACGTTTTCTCGCACACATCTTTAGTCCTCAATTAATACGGTTATCAGGTCACAATATGGATATCACTAACGAACGGGATAAACATTTCCTCATATTTCATTTCCCATAAACAGTGACAGATTGGTGACAAACTTTTTTTGAAGTGAATGCCAAATAAATGTCAACACGTTCACTATCATAATTGCTAACGAGGTTAGGTAAAATTCTTATTAAATGAATATAAATAAATACACATTTGTATAAGTACTTGTAATAAAACGGGAAAAAACTCCTACCAACTAATTACACATTACACATACAAATTACACATACTATATAGTATAAAAAAAGTTCAGCAAAGGTCTTATAAGCAACAAATAAATACGAGTATTTTCTGCTTAACATTCTTATCTTTTAATTCTCAGACTTAGTTAAAACAGAACGTGGAACAGAAGAAAATAAAAGGCAGAACTCGATGCTGCGTACCTCCGATCTATAACCCGATGTTAAACGATCTCAGCTACAGAGAGAGTTATTGGTCGTTCAGTAATCTGCAAGCCTTAATGTATCTACGAATACGAAATAATTTTTTTCTGAAATGTCTCCATTTTCTCTGAGAGTAACATTTAAGACGTAATAGAAATCGTATTCTCTAAACATATTCGTTCTCAAGCAGTACAGTTTGTGGAAAATGCAATATTAGGGCATCTGATGTTTTATCAATACATGATATTATATTTATTTATGAAACTCTGTTATCTTATTTATGAATTTTATCGTATGTTCAAAATTTAGATTTCAAAGACCGACTTTATCCCGGAAATTTTGAGATCCCAAATTCGCATCTCCTTGTTTTTTTCTATATTGAGATAAAATGACAGGTGATTTGTTCATTGGATCACCTACACTAACATGGCGAATAATCATTGGATATAACTTAATTAAGATAATTTTCTTTGTGAAAATTGGGACTGAATGAATGCTGACCACTTAGTCTCAGTCTACCCCGCACTAAATATATGCCGTATCAAAACATTGTTTATTTAAAAATGGAGATAATAATAAAAAATATTGATTTCTTGCACATGACCACGTCAAATCGTACTTTATTATGTTTTGGAATTAATACATTTTGATATGTTGCTCCACCTACCGAAGACTCACATTAAACATTTTAAGAAGACAATAAAATAAATACAATTATCAATTGTTACAAACAATTAGGGGATGTGTTCTGTTAGCATTTATCACAAAGGCACAAACACAAAATGGTAATTTTAATGAGTTTGTAATAGCTTCTAAGGAACTTTGTTAAACGTGTAGAAAATACATATTCCTTTCTCAATTGTTAAAAGAACGAAGAAATTACCTTTATTACAAAATTATGTAATAAACCCAGAGACTTGTTAAGGGTTCTGATTGTCTCTAGAACAGTTAAATAGGTAAATTACTAGTGATTATACAACTTGGTACAGACTTTTTCATATTATTTCTAACGATTACGTAAAAATATGATAATGATATTGCAATTGAGACACTACTAATATTTTAGCTATCTCTTGCCAATTTCGTTTTGTCACATTGCTTGGAATACAAGATACCAGCACACATTCTTAATATAATCATATTAGCATTTACAAAAACAAGTTTATTCCTCCTTGCAAGAATTTTGGAATGTCTCTCTCGTGATGACAGTGATTAATGTGTTCCAGGCATCAGGTAAAAAAAAACAAAACAACCTACTCGGCAGGATTTGAACTGGCGTCCATACTACGCGATTTATCCACGGAGCTATCACAGAGATACCTTGCAGCACCGATGAGGGGTGCTGTAAAATGAATTTTATCTTGAAATTTATTCTTCTTATGACATACTACATTTACTCCAGGATACAGCAAACTCACATTCTTGATAAGAATGCAGAGTCATCATCAGCGCGATAATATTCTATAGTTGATTCTAGTTAGAAATATTTCGATTCGTATGCCTACTGTGTACGGCTTGCGAAGTAGCTTCTATACTGCGAAGTGCTTATCTTGCCCCCCTCTCATATCTTCAAGGTGATCTCCACATTACGCGATAAGATTGAACTGTAACTGGTCGCAAAACACCAGTCAGAAATACAGAACCGCGTAGTATTAAACAAGTAACAACGTGATTTTTAAAACTAATTAACACAACTAAGAGAATTGCCGGTCAAATTTGCATTCGTTATTCATGAAAACTTGTAACCTAAAATTGAATGATATAATGCTAACAATATTTTAATTATCTGCAAATGGTTGATTGATTGCTTCTTAAAGAAATTATAATGCTTATGATCTAAACAACGAAGTAGTTGTACTACAACAGCAGATACGTTCTTCTCTAATTTGTCACTTCCACGCAGTATTATACTATTACATGAATTGGGAAAAGAGTTTTCAACGTGTAAGATCTCTATTTTCAATTTTGTAGTTTCGAAAAGTTAATTTTTTTCAATTTTCAAGAATATATAGATTTTGTCGAAAATAGGAACAACGGCGCCTCGGACAGATAGTACAGAACGGAGGCTTCTGGTCGTCGTACTGATGGACGACAAAACCGGCCCTTTTTAGGCCCCTGAGACTTTTCAAAAATTATTATTAATTACAAAATATTGGACATATTACTACTGAAATCACACCATAACGGAACAAAAAAACTCGCCTCCTGGATTCGAACTCACCACGTTAGCAAGCCGACAGGGTACCTATGACGTTAACCATTCGGCTAAAGCTGTTTCTATTTCAGTTGCCACATAAAAAAGTAGTTAAATACAATAAAACCTATGATAAATGGAACATAATCGTTTCAATATATTTTCTTCGTTTTCAGAGGTCGATCCTTTTTAAGTTCAAATATAATGTAATATATATTATATTTAATAAATAATATTAATATAAAAATATATAATATAGGAAATAATATAATATATTAATATAATATAATTATATTTTATTAGAATCTTTTCTCTTTTTTTCTATAGAAAGAAAGTACAAGATTTGTACTTTTTTTCATGCGTACTTCAGTACCACATTGTCATAATAAAACTGTAAAGGGAATTGCAATTATTCGAGAAGATTATAATGTCTAGATGTAGGACAGTTTTAAAGAATACTAGTGGTGCTAAACAGCGCATACTTTCTCACCCGTATTTTCACGGAAACTTACGCGGAAAATACTAAAATGTTCGAAAAATTGTACATGATCTTATTTAAAAATATTATCTTTAAGGAATAGATTTCATCAAGGGAAAAAATCTCAAATTTCAATATTTTAGTTGTAGGAAGACTTCAAAATAAATTTGATCTTTTGCGATTTTCGAATAATCAGTTTTCAGCGAACATGAGACCAGCACTATTATCTTAAACACACATCCCACTATCCAACAACAAAATGTAATAAAAAATAATGGAGCCATTTGTTTGAACATTTCAAATATTTCCCCGGGGGCTTCATGTAAAGTACCCCCGAAATTGAATATCGGTTTCAAATTCAAGGGGCTGCGACATCAGCCAGATCGATAGGGGAGTATCAATTCTGGTGAAAATCGGCTGAACGGTTTAGCCGCTAGCGTTGTTCTGGGACGGACGGACGTTTTGCCGTCAGTCGATTTTTCGCTATCAACCACCCACAAATCATGGATTCTGGTTACACCACGATTTGGAGGATTTTTTTTCTAAATTTAGCAAGTGGATTTATCCATTTTTTCGTCCCAAGAGTCTTGTAATATGCGTTTTTCTGAAGAAAATTCGTCGTTTTTTCGCGCAGCATTACATAACTTTCTCTTCTTCTTAGGGAGAAAGTACAATTGATCAATATATGAGAAAATTTAGATTATGCGTTCACGGAAAATTTTTATGCTTTCACTGCAAAGCCATTTTCCAAATTTGTACAACATATATACAGTTTTTTATAACTTCATTTGTTGAATAAGTTATACCGAGAAGAAGAGTCAAGACTTCATGAGAATTTTGAAACATTAATAATTGTAATGTTGAAAAATCCCAGAGATATTAATAAAATGTGACATTTACTACAGTATTTGTAATAACGGTATAGTGTAGAAAGAGTTCGTTTTCAGAAAGTTTCAATAATGTAATATGAGCATAATGTAACATACCCCCCAGAAATATTGGATTCTCATTGAATTCAGAATCCCTATGAACTTGCTAGTATAATATCAATTTTGAAAAAGAATACATAGATTTAGAAGTTAGTAATGTTTTAATTTTTCTACGGTACCATGCGTACACAGGAGGTCTTTTTCCTACAACCAGTCTAAAAATAAATATGTTTGCAGAGTCTTTTTGAAAAAATATTTTTTGGAGTTCAGGATTTCAAAAGCCCAATTTTCTTTCAAAACCCCTTAATACTATTTTTACTTGATATCATTGTTTCTGTAGTATGCTGCGCATTCGAGAATGTAAAATACAGTAAAATATTGAATGAAGTCTCAACTCAATATTAGGCCAATTCTTTTACGTCACTGCACCTCAGCTCAAAAACTACGGAAATATTGTAATGAAAGAACATTTATAAATTCAGTTGTACTCAGTTTAAAGTAAATATGTTCATTTCACCAACGAAATAGAGAAAGTGTGAATAAAATAGGTATTGGCTACAATGAATATCATTGCAATATTGTAGAAATCTCAGAGAGTTTAAATATTAAGTTATAAATAATAATCGAATTAGCTGATAATACATGAAAAATTAATTTTGGATTAAATAAATTTCCGTTTTATAATACAATTTTGCCCAGGGAAATGAAGTCCTTACGTTTTATTAGGTATGTGTATGAATTTATTAGGTATGTGTTATATTTATCAAATATGTGAAATTGTCTTTGACAATTGGAAGTTGTTTTTTGTGTATATTTTTAATGTTTTTTTAACTACTAGGTCATATAATGACCACTGTGATTGTTTATCTTTGGGGTTTTCTGTAGGGAGAATACGTAAGGACAACACGAACACACACATCTATGTCCGAGGCGGAATTCGAACCCGCGGCCCTTCGAACCCAGGCAGCTACAGCCTGGTCGTCCATTTCCTCTTTCTCTCCTTGTAAACCTTTGATATCAAATATCCAACATCAAATACATCGAAGATATCGCTTAATTCTCCATCATTTGAATTACGTTTTTTCCTGTGTCCCTGGCCATGTGGGGATAAGTGGAAATGAGACCGCTGACTAGGTAGTAATGTTGGCCACGAGGAAGCCAGAAATACATCTTTATGGTAATATCGGCTCTTACTAACAAGATTTTTATCCAACGTTGCATTTTGAGTGCAAACAGAGTGGCAGAATTCTTTTCACACTCACAAGGATCATAAGACCCTTGTGGTGGTCATCCCGTGACTCTAAGCCCGAGGCGATAATTGTTATTCGCCTTCGGATCGGGCACTGCCACTTCTCGCATGGACATCTCGTGCAGTTACCCACCCCCTATCCCCCAGAGATGAAGAACAGACCTTACCGTAAAGCATGTTCCTGTGCACTGCGATAATGAAAGAGCCGAAGAAGGCATAGCTTGTCGATTATGGAGGAGATGCTGGCTACTGTCCTCCGCAAACTCTTTAAACTTTCTTAGAGAATATGAAATTATAAATCTAATATGCGTGAAGGGGATGATTAACATGCCTTTTATACACTAATTTTGCGTTATTCGTGTGACACTGTCTTTGTCATTTATTTCATTTTAAAATTAGTAATTTTTTACTAAGTTTTTACTCTTTTAATCTTGTAATTAATAAAAATTATTTTAACTGACTTCTATACTAATTTTCAGAAAATTTTGCGAATAATATTGCACTATGTAATTGTCAAGATATTTGAGCACAATGCACATTTCTTTTAGATTATTAAAGAAGGTATGAAGTTTCATTTCGTGTAAATAATAAAGAGAGTAGTTTAGTTTTCAGATTTGAGTACTTGTGATCTCATTGAAACTCTTGTTTTTTCCGTGTTGATCTAAAACCAAATGTATTTTCAGGTTCGATATGCATTCATGTATTGGGATCTTATGAGCACAAAATATTCGTCATGCGTATATCTTACAATGGCTAAAATTATTTCACAATTAATCATTAGAAAACAAGGACGGTGTGTTTCCTGTGAATAAAAACTTCAATAGGGATATCCGTGTCAAGATTTCCGGATGTTTGAATTGCGAGAGAGTTTCTCGAATCGAACTAAACACTCCAGAAACTGTTTCTGGGGGTCATACAAAAACCTAACATAAATTGGAAAGATAATACGATTCGGAGACACTGTGTTCCGCTTAAAAATTTTAATTGGAAAACTGTCCCGGCATTGACATTTTTTAACTAAATACTCAATCTCTTGAAAGTTTATTCAAACAAGTTTTTGTTTCTTTCTTAACAGCTCGTTTTAAGAAAAATACATTGATTCGTAACATTTTAAGGTTTTCAAATTTATTCTTTTCTTAGTATGTGGGTATTCAAAAACATTTAAGAAAATATTTAACTTCAGTGTAGATTTCCACAAATTAAAAAAATTAAAAATTTGCTTTTTATATTATTAGCTGTTTATTAACGATATCAATTATTACAATTTTGCTATTAATATCACTGGGAAGGGATAGATATAATCTTCTCAGCAGTGTAACAGAAAAATAGCAACTTTTGAAAAATATATGAAGAATAAAGACAATAATGTTTTCGTAATATTTCTAATGAGAGGTTCCCTAGTTCTTTTTCACCGATTATCACTACAAAATTGCATCAATTTTAGAAATAGTCTAAAAAATATTAACAATAGCAATTTTGCAATGATAATTTACTTGGGACATTCGGCAGTGATTTTTAATTGGTTAACGAAATCACTGTTTGCATGCATCTGCTCATATAGAAAAAATGGGTGATTACATTTCCATAATGCGTAATAAAATGTGTGTATTGCTTACATTTCCTTAATAAAGGAGTAGTAATGTCAAAATAAAAATTTTTAAAAACGTGAACATGATTTCAATGTGCTTGATAGGAAATATCTATATTATGTAAATGTATTATATTGTGTGTTTCCCGAAAATGATTATGTAATAATTAGTGTTCGTTGCTTCAGAACCATTAGCATTTTAAAATAGTTTGTAAGAAACAAAACTTTTAATACTATTAATTTAATCTGACACAAATTTCTCACAATATTATATACCATAAATAAGACTTAATTTTCATGGTAAAGAACTCGATAAAAATGTCACAGCCCCTTCCCGTGACCCGCTGCCCCTTGGTTCGTCAGCGTCCACGGGGTTGACAGGGCCAGCGTCCAGTGCAATTGGCGGGGTGATCCTCGCGCCCGCGCGCACCAATCCGTTTCGTTTCCGTGCCCTCTCCTGTTACCTCCTCTTACTCCCTCTCACCCCTCCCTCTCCTCTTACCCCCTTCTCACAGTAGCGAGGCAGCGTCACTGACCTCAGAAATTGCTCCGCCCCTTTGAGAATGCACATTAGATACCTCGAATGGCCCGTTTCCGTTTAATAAACCGCTACGTTCTCCCTGTACAGATGGTCGTGCAAAATTCAAGGTTTTGATAGATTCGTAGAATGGCGGCCAACAAACCACCTTCGAACTCTGACGATACTGAAATGTAGTCTGTGTTGGGAAGGTCGTATCACTTGACCACCAAGTTCGTTCTATGTATTTTCACTGGGAAATGCTAGTGCATTGATATTTACTAAACTGTAAACAAACGCTAAATCTCTTTGAATTGTTATAACATCTGTTTTGCTTTCTTTTAGTAATATCAACTGGTATTACAAAATACGTGAGTTGGTTATATTTTTACACGCTACAATTATTTAATTTTACAAGTATTTATTTTAAAGCATTTAGGACTTCATGAAATTTCATTGACACGTTCGCCAATCTAAAATCCTTTTAAATGTATATTAAATATATTAATGTTGTTTAAAAGTATGTACTAACAATGCGTAGATTTAGCACATAAAGCTCTGA
This sequence comes from Teleogryllus occipitalis, assembly GCA_011170035.1. Classification (NCBI taxonomy): domain Eukaryota; kingdom Metazoa; phylum Arthropoda; class Insecta; order Orthoptera; family Gryllidae; genus Teleogryllus; species Teleogryllus occipitalis. The sequence goes on along the minus strand of BLKR01000195.1, from coordinate 91,301 downwards.
TTTGAATATTATACAATGAAATCATGAAATTAACAGTTTTAGAAAGGAATGATAAATTGAATTGAAAATATTAACTTAAAATTTATATACGTTTATTTAGAAATTTCTATACTTGTGTAAATATTGTGATGTGTGATTCTACTCATGTGATCTTTCAAAACACAAAATTGAATATTTCTGTATTTGAAAACCTTAACACTATATTTATCCAATCCAGTGCAGTTTATAGCAAACAGCTAAGCAATATGTTTCCCTATTTTTTAATGGTAATGGTTAAACAAAAGGAACAAATAGTTTCTGACTCTCGGTGTTAACAGGGGACTTTAAAAAAATTAATAATACAGTTATTCGGTTGCTCAACATCCCTTTGATAGAAAAACAGAAACAATTGTTTGGGCGTAATGCACCTTGAAAAATATTTTTTTTATAATCAATTTCTTTGCTATCGATTTACAAATTGTAGGAGTTAAAAGAATATAAAAACCAAATAAAAGTTATGCTCATACTCGCCGTAAAAATACGAATTTAGCATAATTAAATTGGCCACAGAATTTGTTTACAAACAAGTGCATTTTAAGCGTATGTGGCAGGCAAAAGCGCGGCATTGGAGAACTGTTTTTTCAGTATGCCCATCCTACGCTATTCTGCTAGCGCGAATGAATTAAGCGCAAACAAATGGGGTCTACTAAGATGTTAATTTCTTATAAACAATTACATATATCTCGAGAACGAGATATAATAGCACCGACCGGATTCCGGAATTTTGCATCACATTTAAACGCCACTCAGATTAGACAATAAAAAATTTGCAACAATTGCAAATTTATAAACAATTTCCAAATTTTGCAAATCTAAAGGGGGAGAGTCTCCCGATGTCCCAGAACCAAAAACAGCGAATTAACAATTTTGCAACAATTTATAATTTTATAAACAAATTCGAAATATGCGTTAGAACGGCCGGGAAGGCTCCCAAATTGTGCCTGAAATAATATCTCAAAATAGCAGTTTGTCAGGAGTTACAAATCGATTACTACAAGTTAGAATAATTCTTGCTAAAATGATAAATATTTACTGGTCTATAGACAATCATTCTGGACGGAAAACCCCGCTTAGAAATATTTTTTTCCTCGTGGCGTACGCGCAGGCAAACTGTCTCCTTCGGCAGGGAAATATGACGATATTTCCGTCTCGTACGTAAACGAACTAGCCCCCTCCCCCTGAGACAGCGTTCTTTCTGCCCCTTGGGATGTTGCACCAATCACAGACAACTGTGGTTCTACCTGCTAGCGATTGGTCAACGCGTCCCTCCACCTGCCCTCCCCCAGGCCGAGGGGTGTCCAAGTTTATCGACGCGGTGTGGAAGATAGAATTTTGAACGACATTTTTTCTGAGGGAGAGGGTACTTATTGAATGTTATCTCCATGATATGGAATATGAACTGGTAATATTGGAAACTAGCAAAATACCCGCCACTGCACGGGCTTTTTTCATATTCAATCCTTGCGAATGAGGGAAAGATCCATGTAATATTAACCACGGCGTTTATGATTTTAACGTAATTGGTCCAAATTTCAATAAAATACTACAATTTTCTTCCATTTTATTTTACAACACATTGCCATTAGATACAATTTTTGTTGTCTTATGCACCGCTAGTAGCCTCGAGCGCAGGCTGTTGCAACTCAGCTGCCCGCGGGCCACCGCGGACACTGACAGAGACCGGCAGGCAAACATTCCTTATATTCTCTAATCATATCATTTTCTATTGTTTCCCAAAATACTGTCGCAAAATCATCTACAACTTCATTTGATTCCACATATTTGCTTAACACTTCCATAGTTTTGTTCCCAATTTTTGAAGAGATTAAAAATCCAGAATTCAGCCTAATGTGTGCTCACTTCTACTATCGCAATTGCTCTATTAATCGTTTTGTAGACGAATATATATATCAATATTAATAGGCGATTGTTTTGTATGTTTATGTGAAAAAGGTGTTAGATAAATTTAATAAGAATACGTTGTTCGTCACATTCATTTGAAAATCGGTATTTATACGTAAGAACGTAAATGTGAGAAGTTGAACGTAAGAACATAAATCTTTCAATATCCAATATTACACACTGTATGGTTTTCTCTTGCAGTTAATCAAATTTAATAATTTTCAAAGCAATACTATTCGTATGAAATACAACAGCAAGTGTTGCCATCCTCATGAAAGACAATTACGGCGTCGTGCAGCGACCATATTACCACTGTGAACAGGTGCTTCATGAACGCCTCGTACGTAGATTTAGATGGAGTTGTAGTATTTAGTATGAATTTAGTTCTAGTATTTAGATGGAGTTGGTTTAATTCCCTATCTACGCACTAAGAGCGCAGCGCTAAAACATACAAACACACGTTTTTGGAATTTTTTACAAGCTTTTGTCTGTATCCGAAAACAAATTGTCAGTTCCTCATTCCCATTATCTTCCCCACATCCCTATCGAGACGCGTGGAATGACAAATGTCTTCATTGGTGCACGGTAAGTGAGCATGACCGTGAGTGACGGATCCGCACACCCATGCATATATGCACACTTGCAGTTACTGAAATACTGTTTGGGAATTATCACCTAATAAAATTCATTTTAGATGCAATGCCAGATTTTTTTATTTCTGGCCCAAAATATAGTATTACTTTGAAAACTATAGGTAAAATCTACTTGATGTTTATTCCAGGCTATGGGCCTCAAGAGTGGACTAACCCACAAAATTGTTATTAACGTTTTCTTGCCGAAGTGCAATATTTAAAGGTTCACTTATCGACCGCACAGTGGAGCAAGCAAACATTTGCAATCTATCACAATATGTTAGTCCGCTTTGTAGATAGCAAGAGTACATAATATTCGCTGACGGAAACATTCCCGATACGGGTAATAATAACTTGTATATGTTTTATATGAGATGAAACAAACGCATCTAAAGGTCCTCAAGAGATAGAATCATGCCTTTTACTAAGAACTTAAAACCTCAACGAAACTAATTATGTATTCTGGCCAACACTGGAGCGAGAACCCCAATATTCAAATGTCGGTGCTATGTTATTATATTTGTGAATTTCCGAATTTGAGTGTAAATGAAATAAGTCATAAATATCTCGTAAGTAGCCAGTTATTCCTTGCGGCCAAAAGTTTTGTCTAATAGGAAAGAAGAAAAAATGTATCTACACATACAGTAATTTAACATTCTTTTTTTTTGATTCAGTAATACAAATTCCACAGAAGAAAAATCCATTCACAGAGATTTAAATAACCCAAACAGACTTTGTTTCTTCCGAAGTATATGATCGAAACATTACAAACAGGAAAGTCTAAATCGAACTTCAAGGCAGAATCAGTGAATATCCACAGACGGCATTTTAGAAATGAAACTCCTAATAAAATTCAATATAAATATTCAAATAATAAAATGTCCGGTTAACATGACATCAAATTAGCGAAAATACACATTTTCGGCATTAATTTTAATTATTCTAAATTCTTATATATGTTTAAAACTTTGGTTTTCTTGCAATCGTCGCTTTCCCAGATATGAATGAATTTCATGGACATTCATATTTCCGAAATTATTACACGATCGGCAAAATTTCATTTTCTGGAACACTTGAGCAATAAAAAAACGACAAATTCCTATGTATTTATTACTTTCTCGTATACGCACGTATATACGGAGTAATATACGTAGTATAGAGAAAGTTATGTAATGCTGCGCGAAAAAACCGCCGATTTTCGGCGGAAAAAAATTCATTGCTGCGCTCTGCTGACGAAGAAGCGAATGAAACCAGTTGCTAAATTAAGAGAAAAAACACGTGGTGTAGCCAGAATCCCCGTGTTGTGGATCCTTGATGTAAAAAAACCAATTGGAAGCAAAACGTCCGTTCGTCTGTCCGTCCGTCTCCTACGGCGTAAACCACCTGTACGATATTCTCCAAATTACAGAAACCCCGGTCGATCTGCTTCTGGTTGAAGCTTTGAGATTTTGAACAACATTCTTTAAAATTCGGGGGTACTTTTTCATGAAGCCCCCCGGACCTTTTCAAAATTTTCTCCAAAACGGCTCCAAATTTTTTCTTTATTTTTTTTAAGAATAAAGGAAAATACACTTATAAAGGTGGCAGGTCCGATTTTTCCGATTAAATCTGAATTTTCGGAAATTGTAAAGGTATGCATTTTTTTCGGCAACTTATTACAACTACAATATTGAAGATAAAGACTTTTCCTTCCAATAAAATTTGTTATTTATAAATAGGTGATTTATTAAGGTCATGTAGACTTTTTTGTAAATTTTAGTAGTTTTCGTGCAATAGTGTGTGCAATATTTGCAATTTTAAAAACTACAAAAACAAGATTTTCTCGAAAACTGCTCCAAATTTTTTCTTTAAATTTCTGGTAGGGGTAGTACCAAATGCGCCCTATTCCATGACAAACGCCATATTGTTCCATTCTTTTGTTTTCTCAGAAATTACCAAAATGTAATTAATTTACTTCTCTCCTACGTCTGAAATATTTACTTAAGAGGTGATTTCTTCACATTATTATATTTATGAGTAGACGTTCTTTAAATAATGTCAAATAAAGTTTCTCGAACACTCAACAATTTTCTGTAAAAATGAACTCAATATTACGCATTTTCAGAAACACATAACGCCATTTTCTCAAAATGTCTCCAAATTTTTCGTCACATTTTTCCAGTGTATAGTGATAATTGCACTCTTTAATATAACGTGTAGTTCATTTTGGTTCTTTTGTTTTTTCAAAAATTACAAAAATGTATCTTTTTTTCTGTCACGCTATTTATATGGTCATTACCATCGATTTGTATACATTTTTTGTTTTGTGAGTGGAAATACTTTAATTGACGTCAAATAAAGTTTTTCGAAAACACAATAGATTCCTGTGAAGAGGAGCCTCAAATTTCGAATTTACAGTAATGCGTAGACGCCGTTTTGTTAAGAACGTCCTTCAAATTGTTCAATGAAATTTTCTACTTAAAACGAGGTTTCAGTCTTCTTTAATATTCTTGAAGTCATATTTCGGTGGTACTATTAGGAAAGCAAAAGGTTGAGAAACTGTCCAAAAGATAAATTTTGGTCGATGACAGATGGCCGCTGGCCAGAGAAAAGAGCAAGACATTAAAGCCAAAGCACAACAAGGAAATTAGAAAACTTTACTACGAGAAAGACTGTGCCATTCTGTAGCACCTCTAGTTGATTTATGTCTGTAATTTCTTTGTTTTTTGAGTTCGCGATGCAAATTTGAAATCAAGTTTGTTGTTGTGTTGTTGCGTTTGCGAAAAAATTGCATTTCCTGTAATATTTGAATAGCGACAAAATTTGTTTTTTTGGAACTCTGGAGCGACCAAAAGCAAAAAACTCCAATGATGTTATTTTTTATTTACGTTTGTAATTGGTTGGTTTTCTTGCGTTTGCGATGCTAACTTGACTTGACTTTCGCATCGTGTTTGCGAAAAAATTGCATTTTCGGTAATATTTGAAGAGCGACAAAATTTGTTTTTTGTAAAGTCTGGAGCGACAAATTCCTATGGTGTTATTTTTTATTTATATCTGTAATTAGTTGGTTTTCTTGCGTTTGCGATGCTAACTTGACGCGACTTCCGCCACGTGTTTGCGAAAAAATTGCATTTTCGGTAATATTTGAAGAGCGACAAAATTTGTTTTTTGTAAAGTCTGGAGCGACAAAAAAGCGACAAATTCCTATGTTTTTATTTTTTTTATGTCTGCAATTAGTTGGTTAACTTGATATCAAGTTAGCCGAATCTTAATACCAGGGTCAAATGAAGAGCGACAAATTTTTTGCGTAACAAATTAGCGACAAAAAAGCGACAAATTTTGAGCCTAGTTTCAATAATTTTTGAAAACTTTGCGATTCTAACTTTACGGAGGTAGCCTCTGAAATTGTTCCATACTTTGCGACAATTTTTTCTTGGACTTCCATGTGATCCAATGAGAAAAAGGTTTCCAATAAGAGCTCTAATTTCCGTATCATCTGTCGGTCTTGCACCTCTATCACGACTAAAATTTGATATCATCTTCTCAATATAAATGTTGGTATTTCTGGTTATCAAACTTATCACATCATCATTTATAAAGAGACGTATACAGTCAGAACATTTACGCGTGATTTCACCTATTCCAAATTGTCTTTTTGTCTTTTGCTTCGAAATAACTTGTTAGCAACGGAGTCTCTGTTTCATTGTCATCTTCTTCTGACTCTCTTTGTTCAGTCTCTGAATTATGATCACTAATTTCAAGAAGATCTGCTGTAACTTCATCATCATCATCATCATCATCACCGTAATCTTCATCATAATTTGATTCATCTTCTATTTCCGAAAACCACGCGCGAATCACATCCGCATCCAAAGTCTTTTCTTGTAACTTATTTTGTTTAGCAGAATTCATAATTCAAACGAAACACCACACTAGTTTCCGATCGCTAGTCGCAGAAATATAACACAGATAACAAACATAAACACCAAAGGCGCGAAAGACACGACGGACGAACTGCACTGTTGTGATCTGGGCTGTCCGGGTACTGGGCAGTACAGCCCTGAAGAGGACCGCGACATGTCGGTCGAAACGTCGGCACCCCAGCCTTCGACGCGGCGTCACCCGGACAGCCCAGATCATGACTCTGGCCGCGGAAGCCTACGATATCATCGAACTGCACTGTTGCTGACACAAGAGGCGACTGAGGGACGTGAGTGGGCGCGTGGAGTACGACGGTGCTCCATTCAAAACAAATCTGTTATCGCGAGAGAGATAAGCGGCCTTCATGACATCAGTTTCCGACACGCGATTCCTAACAGTTGCAAAGTCAGCTATCGAAAACGACAGCTCCAAGAATGAGCTCTTGCAAAAGAAATTAAGATTTAAAATTATGTGGAGAACAGCGGTACTCCACGCGCACACTGAAGGGTTACGTTTCTTGTACAAACGAAATTTTTTTTACGAAGGTGTTATTTGCTTGCGGCTTCCTATACTCTATAAATTACTTCATGAATGTCGTGCGTTGTTGCATAAGTAAGTCGTCCTAAAAAATCATTTATTTCGTAAACAAGTGGAGTAATACATTTTTGTTTAGTGTTAAGTAATAGTGTGATACGTCTGTTAATTACGTGTTTGGTTTTCTCCGATTGTGCTCGTTGGTTCTCTCTATTTTTGAATTTAAATCTCTTGCATGTATTGACCATTACGATTCAGTTTATCCAATATTTCTTAAATGCCTTTCAACGTTCATAAGTTGTTTCTAGGAGTTAAAAATTAGAAGTGAATGTCTAGTTTTTTTACTGAATAGGTTTTTTTTGCTTGCGGCTTACTATTCTTTATAACTTACTTCATGAATACCGTGCGTTGTTGCATAAGTATGTCGTCCTTTAAAATTATTTATTTCGTAATAAGAAAGAGTAATACATTTCTGTTTAGTGTATATCTATACTCTATAAATTACTTCGTGTATATCGTGCACTGTTGCATAAGTATGTCGTTTTAAAAAAATACTTATTTTATAAACAACAGGAGTAATACATTTTTGTAATTAACATAAATAAATTTTGTGTTCAGTAATAGTGAGATACTTCTGTTAAATGATGTGTTTTGTTTTATGCGATGGTGCTCGTTCGTTCACTCTATTTTCGATTTTGAATGTCTTGCTTGTTTTGGCCAGAACGATTCAGTTTATACAATATTTCTTAAATGCGTTTCCACGTTCATAATTTGTTTCCAGGTGTTAAAAATTAGAAGTAAATATCTTATTTTTGTACTGAATAGGTTTTATTTGCTTGTGGCTTACTATACTGTGTATCGCGGCGCGATGGTGTAACGGTTAGCGTATCGGACTGCTGTACCCATGTTTGCGGGTTCGAAGCCGTGGGTTTTTTAAGGGCGAAAAAATCCTTCGTACGCCTTCCTTCAGAGGGGAAGTAAAGCCGCCTGTCCCATGTTAGTAGATTTACTGCATGTAAAAGATCCTCAAGCCTAAATGATGCCTCTGAGCTAAATTCAAATCGCCTGTTTCGTCGCCCAAGTATTACCTTCTTTCTCCCATGGTTGGTGAAAGGAGCGTAGCGAAATTTGCGTGGCCAGACGGAAGAGCAGGTCTCATGGCCTGAGTCTCGCCACGTAAAATAAGGCACATTCAATTCAATTCAATACTCTATAAATTACTTCATGCATATCGTGCGTTGTTGGATAAGTATGTCGTTCTATAAAATTATTTATCTCGTAAACAACATGAGTAATAAATTTCTGTTTATTTTTAAATAACAGTGCGATACGTCTGTTAAATGACGTGTTTAGTTTTATGCAATTGTGCTTGTTGGTTCTCTCTATTTTTGAATTTGAATCTCTTGCATGTTTTGACCATTACGATTCAGTTTATACAATATTCCTTAATGCGTTTTTACATTAATTATTTGTTTCTAGGTGTTAAAAATTAGAACAGAATGTGTAATATTGAATATATATGTATTTTTGTAATAGGCTTTAGTGTTTTGAGGTCGTTGGTACTCTTCGTACGGACGTTTTAAAAAAACACTTTTTTGGTATCAGGGGACACCAAAACGTGTATATCCGTGGAATTCTCGACATCTATTTTCCGCACTATTACAAAACTTTCCCTATATTATGTATATTACTCCCGTACATACGTATATTTTTCCCGTATATTACTCCCATATATTACTCCCGTGTATACGAGAAAGTAACTAGAGGTGCTACAGAATGGCACGGACTTTCTCGTAGTATAGTTTTCTAGTTTCCTTGGTGAGGTCTGGCTTTAAGGTGTTGCTCCATTCTCTGGCCAGCTGCCATCTATCGTCGCCCAAAGTACATTATTTTTGACGTTATCTCAACTTTTTGCTTTCCTTGTAGTACAGTACTGGAAACATAAATTGACCGCGGCCGTCTGCGGCTAAGTTCAGCTTTTGCACGGTTTGACCAGCCCTTGTCATGACGAAACGTCGCAGGCGGAGCCTCACAAACCATCGTAGCCAATCTCAACGCAGGGGGGAGTGCCCTAACAAAATTACGACGTACAAAATGGCGGTCGCCGCTAGTTCATATGTGGAAGTATTTTCAAATAAAAAAATACATGGAAGAAACACTTGTATGAACATGAAAGTAAATTCATTGATATATATGTGAAAACATAGGACTTAACCACTGTTAAAACAATTCGTTTTGAAGAAATTACATTGATATCAGATAAATAACACTGATGTTAGACCAATTAATTTATTATATACATTTTAATTCCAATATTCTTGTCCAAACACAATCTATGAACTTTATCAAATGACCAGTTTACTACAGAATTTTGCGATAAGAAAAACGATTATAATTGCATATTTTCAATTGTTCATATGTATATTACATTTGGAAAAATGCAAAATACTGTCTTTCTCGAATCGTTAGGATTCCTAGGGAACCATTTTAATAAAAGAAAGTAAAATTCAAAGACGAACTGTATATTTATCATTAAAAAAACAATTAAACTAGATATTAAGCAGTTAATTTGCATCTCATGTCATAATTCTTATTTTGCTATCATCAAATCAGGGACAATTTAAGGACACACCCCGGCAGAAATAGCGCACATTTCGGAATTGTTTATAAAATTGTTAATTGTTGCAAAATTGTTAATTCGGAGTTTTCGGTTTTTTGGACATCAGAAAACCCTTCCCACTTTAGAATTGCAAAAATTGGAAATCGTTTACAAATTTTTTAATTTTTCAAACAAAATGTATTGCTTTTTTAAAATTGCCTTTAAACGATATGTAAAATTGCGCTATCCGATTAGCGCTATCTCTTTCGTTTTCGAGATACGTAATTGTTTATAAGAAGTTAGCATGTCATGACAACTATTTTTTGGTAGTTCCCACGCTAAGCTTTTCTACAAGCCGTTTTGCAACGGCTCGCTTAGTTTCTCCGGCAAATACATTTGAAGTTCCTAACGGGGGTGGAGGGGACAAGCGTCCACAACGCTTGCATATATTGCCACGAAAATTGTTGCTGATTAGATATTCCTGGTTTTCAGCTCCCTAATTTTTCATTTTATTCTAAATATTTTAAGTTACATTTGTTTAACAATTACAGCATGAATTTTAAAATACTACTCGAATCGGCTACCGAACAATCTTCAACTTGGGAGCAAGAAAGAGTCATCAATTGGCTTCCAGAAATACCCCCGGTGAAAATTGCGTCCTTCCTCCACACGTTTCAAGGCGAAATAGGCTGAGCTTGTAAGCGTAAATCGTAACACTCGCTTTTTCTCGAGGAAGACTTTATCCACTTTCTTAGGAAGCCAATTCTTTACACATAAAATTGTGGAAAATTTTTCAAATTAAATATACAAGAAAACAATAATTTTGCATTAATTGTCTTCACGTATAAATATAGACATTAAAGTTTCCGGCTCCTCAGTATTCACACGTTCCTAATACGAAATACATTGTTATAAAATCCACAATTTCATTCTAACCAGTAATTTTGCTGCCTTTAGAAGCATATAGCATCAGCATGGAATACGCGAAAAAGTAATAATACTATTATAATATAGTATTGACATATGTTTATGTTATGGACGTTTGTAATTGAAGGAATGTGAACTTACGTATGCAGTTAAGTAAATTTCAATGAAGGTGCAAAGTTTGCAAATAAACATGTTTTTAAAATTCAATTATTCCAAGTTCAGAACAATTCCTAGAATGATTCTTTTCCATTCGACACTAACACGCCAATGCTTTTTGACACTACCCTCTGAATCTAAGTGGATTGTTTGAGGTCATCGCTTATCGCGTCAAAATCATGGAAGTTTACACGTCTTCGAAATACGTATACGCCGAGGTCATCTTCATGAAACACAGAAAATCTCATATGAAAGAATCAGTCGCCATTTCAACAATGAAGCTACTACGACATAATAATCATAATATCTTCATTTTCGTTTAATTATTGTGTTCTTTCGAGCGTGCTCCGTGTCTCTGAGTAGCAAACATTAACATAATCGTTAAAATTTAATGTAACGATTTAGGATGCAAATTTAGGATAAAGTTCACATCTCCTCATAATTGTTTCTGGAAAGTCATATCAGATTAGTACTATTGTCAATAAAATTGTAGTTCTATTTAATTTGAAATAACTGCTTGGATATTTTGCGGTTTTATTAAGAAAATATAGCTACCCGAATTTGACGCTAGAAAAAGAAAACATTTCGAGGTTTCCACTACGAGACGTATTTCGTCATCCTTATTCATTCGCTTAGTATACAGCAATCGCTTTCATTTATCATCGATCATGTTACATAGGATTTCTAATGTTTATATGATACCGGGTGTCCCACCAAATATGGACCACCCCCATAACTTCTAAACGGTTCAGGGTATCGAGTTGCAGTTTTCGCTGAACAACGCAGAATCATGGGACACGTAACATGCTGGTAGAGAAATTCTGTATAATAGTTTTAGTTTTCGAGAAATTTATTCATCTTTGATTTTTTAAATTGAACTATGTATTTTTTCATCAGCAATGGATAGATTATGAACATTGGAATAAAATTATGTATCATATGTTAGTATTTTAAGAGTAATTTGAGTATAAAATTAGATTTTTCGGCATCAGATTTTCAAGTAAACGGGCAGCCTTTGCAACAGTCGCCGTTTTGAGAAGGTGGCCTTCGCGACGTTGATACTGTTTTGTGAAGAGAGGAGTGTGAGAGGGATGGCCGTGTAGGATGAAGGTGTAAATGCAGCAATTCATAATCTTGACATGAAAAACATATGAACAAACATCAATTTTAACGATCTGAATGAGAATTTTTTCCCACTTGTTCATCTGAGTTGAACTTTTCTTCTTCTGAACTTACAAATCAACGATAATCGAAAAGAACGAAATTAAAAAATATTGGAGCGAAAACGATAATAATAATAATAATAATAATAATAATAATAATAATAATAATAATAATAAAGGTCATTTCTAAATTTACAAAAATCGAACGCAGTGCAGAAACAAGCCATCATTTTAATATATGGGAAGGGAATGAATTGTTAAAGATCTTCATTGCAATATCTTGATTAATTCATCGAAGATTAGATAGGTAGACATTTTCTCTTATTATTCACGGTAACTAAACTTTCTATTTAAACACGTACTACCAGAAGAACAAAGTAATAAAAAACTTGAAATACTCTTGACAGTTCTATATCTGTAAATTTACCAAACTTTAACAAAAATGCATACTTGCATTCGCTACTGCACATACTGATTAGAGAGTTTTTCATTTCATAGCGCCAAGTGCTGCCTGAAACTTGAGAAACAGAAGACGGAAGTCTACCGTTTTCTTTTCCATTCAAGAACAGCAGTCGTTTGGTTGCAAAGTGGACGAGTGATCATTTTAATTAAAAATGACATTTACCAACGAAGAGACGGTGGTTGGCTTCTTGTTCAGTTTGAAAATGATATTTATTATTATTAACATCTTTACGCTACTTTTTTTATATCGTTCTTTGGAACGATCAATGTTTTGAAATTTTAGTAGAAGGCAAGTTAAATCCAAATTAATAAATGGAAAAAATTTCCCATTCTGATTGTTAAAATTGGTATGCCTTAGTGTGATGTCTGTGCCATCACCACGAATTGCTGTAGTTATGCCTCTTATCCCCCACTGCCACCCCTCTCAGTCAAGACGCAACAGTCTAGACGTCGTGATGGCCACCTTCCCCAAAAGCGAGAGTTGCAAGGGCTGCTACACGATTACCCGTTTAATTCAAAATCACATGTCAGAAAGCCTAATTTTATACTCAAGTTACTATCAAAATATTAGCATATGATACATCATTTTAATCCTCTTTTCATGGTCTATCCATTGCTGGCGATAAAAATATATAGTTTTATTTAAAATATCGAAGATGATTAAATTTCTCGAAAAATAAAAATATTATAGACAATTTCTCTACGGCTTGTTACTTGCCCCATCATTCCGAATTGTTCAGAAAAACCTGCATTTTGCAAAACCACATTTCGTTATCATGAACCATTTAGAAGTTGTGGGGGTGGTCCATAGTTGGTGGGACCCCCTGTTTATGTAATAACATTACAACTGCATTCTGACGGGCAGAAATTCGGGCTCTGTAATTGTTCTTTTTTGCGTGTAACCTACTCTGAGGTGTGTGAAAGTGTATTTATTTATATATTTATTTTTACTTTCTCGCAAACATTCGGAGTAACAAAAGTAATGTTTAGAGAGGTATGTATGTAATGTTGCAGTAAATCAATGTCGAGATTTTAATGGAAATACACCTTTTGGGATCTTAAGTTACCAAGAGAGTGTTATTATTTCAAAACGTCCGTCTCTCCGTCCATGTGTCCGCTGGTCGGTCTGTTTCTCTGTGAACACTAGTGGGTAAACTATTCGTAGAATTTTTGTCAAAATTAATTTACCATTAACGATCTGGCCCGAATCGAGGCCCTGCGATTTTGAAAATAATTCTTTAAATTTTTGAGTTAATTTAGTTGAAGCCCCTGGGAAGCATTTTCAAACTTTTCTTCAAAACGGCTCCAAAGTTTTTCGACCTACATATGTAACCACAGTCGAACATCAGCCAACGTCGGAACTCGAACTCTAGGGCCTCGCGGTCAGTAACGTTACAGGGAAAACTGTAACGATGCCACTGAGCTATAGCAACCTTTGCAACGTGTACTTAAAAACATAGTAAGTCTTATTTCCATTGCAAAGTTTTAATTTTTCAATATTACAAATATTGAATTGGTTTCATATTTTCGTGCGCATAGTAAATTTACCTTAAACCTTTCTGCTTGAATCGTGTGTAACAAATCGGATAAATTGTATGTTTGAAAAAAATTACAATACAATTAATCAATTATTACAATTAATACAATGAAGATCTATTGTGTGACAAAATGACATTCCTCTAAAACTGAAAATAACCGAAACGAATGTTTGCTATTCTGGCAGTTTTCGGTGAACTATTCGTTACTTCTGTGAACGTTGTCTGAAGAATACACTGCGTTAGACGAAATATAATTATACATATTTCTTTCTTAATGCAATCTGCTCTTCAATATTAGTCTTTCAAATCATCTCGTGTGCACGTTTCTTAAAATATGAGTGTTTTTCGCAAAAGTTTGAGTTATATGGTGACAATATATATGTTTTGGAACACCACCAATACTCATGCTGGAGATTTATTTCCAAGTGCAATCGTTTTAAATACTAAATTTTAAAATACTTTTTACTTAGAATTTTGTCTGAAAAAAAAAGTATCTTTTGCGATTTTTCGAAAGCATTTTCTGGCATCAAGAACATTGTAAAATTCAAAACACTACATACGCGACATGCCCACGGACAATATCGTAGCGTATTTGGTTGGGTGGCTTCTTCTTATGCTGAAGATCTCGAGTTCAAATCCTAGCCTGCATTACTTATTTTTTATTCCGTACATTAGAGTATGTATCTGACAAATGACTTTGAAATCAGTTGTAGACGTGAAATTTTATATATCGTTTTGCTTTTCAATAATTATATATTTTTTTGTCTCTCAGCCGTGTATCTGTCGTTTCCTTAAGGTTTATTAGAAGAATGAAGTGTTAGTGTAAAAGTTGTAATATATTACGCAACCGTTATCAATAAAACAAGAAAATAAAACCGGCTTTTCTATTGTTTGTATTGGTTGTCCAATGAACAGAAAGTGAATAACTGTGTCAATGGTAGATTTTTTTTTCAATCAAATATTTTTGAGAATCCAGTGATTACCAGTTCCAGTGCACTGGAACTCTTTATTTTCCGACAGAGAACTGTAACGGCTCTCCACGCCGGCAATGTGCCTTTTGCTATTCTTGCTCGAAAGCGATAACCGAGCAAGTGGCAACAGCTCAAGATTTGGCAACAGGGCATTGGTCACAGGAGGCCTGTGGCCGCTGCTTTGCCCTTTAACACGAGGATGATTTCTTCATTGTAGGGAAGAAAGTGAGAGGGAATTATGTGAGCTTATTGCACTTGTCGGTCATAAATCATGTGCGACCGCGCCAAGTGTCTGCGTGAATTTTGAAATTTGCTAACACGTTAGGAACGTATGTTAGCACGGTGTTTAAAAATTCTGTTCCTCAATGCTTCTGTGCGAAATTGGTTATATTTTGATCTGTACGAGAATTCGTAAACGTGTTTTAAATTAAAAGTTTCACAAAACAATATGAATATCGTTATCCATTTTTAACATGAATAAAGTAATATATTTACCCAACAGAAACTTGAATTATGAAGACAGAATATTCACAAAAGAATTGGGATCCCTTAGACCAGACTTGTGCATCAATCCATGTCCAGTAATGAAAATAGGTCGGACATTTAAGCGGTAAATATTCTTATATTTAGTGCCCTCTCTGGTTACTAATCTTGTCACTCTGGAGACTAGATCATAGCTACCTTAAAATACTAAGAAAGCAAATTCATTCACTTCTTAATTTCCTGACATTCACTGATCACATATGACCCTGTAGGTCATATGTGGTCAGTTATGCGATAGAAAATAGAAAATACAGTTTGTCTAATAAAAAATATTAAACATGCATGTCTGAGAGAACGAAGTTTAATTGACCCTGCGACTACGGTAACGTTGCTGAAATGTATGTTGCAAAGACTAGAGACAACAATCAAAGCAAATGGAATTCATACCCAGTATTAAATAACGTAATATTTTTTATTTGTTTATTATTTAAGATCGCATCAACATCTAAGGTCATTAGCGACCACTATTGCTCTTAACGGTATGGTAACTATGTGGATAAAACAATATGGTGATTGATAATAAGGGGTGAAAGGACGAACACAAATACAACCATGCCCGAGGCGGGACTCGAACCCGCGACCCTTCGGTCCGAGATCATTACGACACTAGTGCCGTAGCGATCTCGGCCACCGGGCCGGCATAATATGTTTTGTTCAACATGCGTGTACGAATACTTTTTAAGCTTACAAGAACGGCAATTTTAATTTGTTTCCAAATATCAGAGAGTTGGTAACATTTTGAACCTTTGTAATAAAAGGGAATAAAAAGAGTAGTCTTAATTTCTAAACTTGATATTTTTATTCTTTTTAAATTTGATATCTTAACACATCGTTCATATTATGTAGTAGACGTTTTTGCTAGAGTTTTCTAGTTGTTTGCAAGGCCGTCCTTTGGCCTAAGCAACTGCCATGAGTCTCAACTTCAGACGGGACATAGATGATTGAAATAAAATACAATAGGATCCCCAATAAATTTGTATAACACTCTTAAAGCCCATAAATATGTAAAGGCATTTTTTATCTTTTTTACTGTTTAAATAGCTTCTTAAATATCGCAGGATTATTGATAAAAGTGATCAAGTCCAAAAATTGGTTGTTTTGGATAAAAGGCATTTACAGGTTTCTAAACCTACCAAAAATCAATTTTCGATTTTCATAGTATGTATTGTAATGCTACATCTTATATATTATTATTATCGTTTTAACATTAGTTGAATTTTTGTTATTCAATTGGTCAATTTTCGTAGAATTGGGGACTTCATCCCCTCTACCAAAGAACCGACCAAATGTTTATTACTTTTATATTTTATAATATTTAGATTACCATTGGAATAATAATTATAAATAAGTAGAAATTATTGTATATATTAATAATATTATGTGCGCTAGACGTTTAAAGATCTGGCACCAATATATGTGGAGGAAATTTGAATCTAATGTCATTTGAGCGTAAGAATATGAGAAAGAATACTCATATGTATTTGAGAATAATAAACTAGTTTAGAGAGGGATATTTAAAAAAGTCATCCTGTAAAGTGAGCATGGTGATGTGGGATTAAGTCAGTCAGCCCACCTAAAATATTCTTTTTAATTTATTTTAAGTCACATGGACATCTATGGTATTTAGTAACTATAGAGAAAAAATCATGTCTAAAGAAAATAATGCAGAAAACAGATGTTGAGAAAGTTAAAAATCAGGAACTTTTTACCATTGATGAAGTATGTAGTTTTCGCCGCGTATAATGCTTAAAGTTTAGTTATAATAATGTATTAAAAGTTATTAGAAGTTCATGTGAATGCGGTTAGCTGGCCCAAATCTTTTGAGATTAGGTAGACAGTGGTTCAGTTAAGTCCTCAAAAACCTTTCTGTATAAAAATCTTAATATTTTTAATTGAGAATTCAGGAGAATTATATTGACAGCAAGATCAACAAAAAAGTAACTTAAACCCATGAGCACCAGCTGATATGGTTCAGTGGCAACCATCATTGCTACTGCAGCAGTGGTAGAGCGACGGTGATGAATATTCAATACTACTTTCTTAAATGGTAATCGAATTCAGTCTGTATTGAGGAGTTTTAGTGACCTGCTGCTCACAACGATAGTTGTGATAGCCTAAATCATTACGAAGAATGATCATTAAAATACTCTAAAAAAGTTTTTAAAGTGTTTAAAAAAGCAAATATAAAATGACATAAAAAATTGATCAAAAAAGGTCAGATGAACTACTCAAGCTGTTGAATACTTACTGATGTAATCATGTCTGCTGCCTTTTGTTCAAGTGAACTTCACTTGCAAATGTTTGGTTTGAACTAAACCAGGAAATCTCTGTCTTTAGTTTTCGTGAAATCCGCCGCACTCACAATGGTGTTGATAGGCGTCACAGGAAAACTTAGATTTCATACGATTGATATAAACATTTCTGAATGAAGAAATCAAATAGGTTTCTCAGGAATTGTGTAAAGAACATTTGTTGCATCTCGTAAAATTATTTGAAGAACTATTAAAATTATATTAAAATAGATGAAATATGCGAAAAACGTTTTATAAAGGACGAAAAAAGGTAACTAAAGGTGCTACAGAATGGAACACGATTTCTCATAGCAATTTTTTCTAATTTACTTTGTGTGGGCTTTAAGGTCTGGACATAGGTGTGGACATATTTTTGGACATTTTTCTCTACTTTTCGGTTTCTTAATAGTAGAACCGACATATTACTTCAAGAATATTAAATAAGAGGAAAATCTGATTCTAAATAGAAATTTTCATAAATAAATTTGAAGCTTTTTTCAAGAAAATGGCGATAAAGCATTACTGTAAAGGCGGAATTTAAAACTCTTTTTCAGAGGAATCTATCGAGTTTTCGAGAAACTTCATTTAAAGTCTTTGGAAGCACTTCCACTCACAAATGCAATAATATATACTAATTAATGGAAATGTGCAATATTAACGGTGTGAGAGGTACTACATAAAAATTACATTTGTGTAATTTATGAAAAAAACCCTCTGAGATTCGATAAATTTTATTCAACATTATTTAGAGCATAAATACAATAGTGTGAACAAATTGCCTCTAACAGAAATATGAGCGACGTGAGAGACAAGCGAGAAAAGTTAAATTTTTGTAAAAAGTAAGTGTAAGTTTGTAAAAACAAAAGAATAGAGCAATATGGCGCCTATGTCATTTTAGTGGGGAAATGTAGCACTATTTGTACGAAAAGTTGAGAAAAAAAATTGGAACAGTTTTTGAGAAAATTTTTTTTGTATATTTTTAATTGCAAATATTGCACGTCTTATTGTGAGGAAATTATTAAAATTTTCAAAACAATGTACAGGACCTTAATGAAATAAGTAATTATGAACAACAAATTTCATTTGAAGGAAAAATCTTGGATTTTGTAGTTGTGGGAAGACACCAGAAACATTCAAACTTTTGCAATTGTAAAAGTAAAAAGTAAGTGTAAGTTTGTAAAAACTAAAGAATAGAGCAATATGGCGCCTATGTCATTTTAGCGGGGAAATGGCATAATATTCAGGGGAAATACATCTTATAGCTCCCAGACTTTTAGATTACAAAAACGAATTGTACGAATAATAACCAAATCCCACCCACGTGATTCATGTAAGCTTCTCTTCATTAATCTAGGAATTCTACCATTACCGTGTCTTTTTATTTACGAATCAGTGGTTTTTGTTAAAAATGACTTGCTCAAGGGCGGAAATATTTTTTTCAGAAAATGCCGAAGTCTATTACTATAACACTCGACGTAGAAATCATATTCATCAGGTGACAGTATCAACAGCTCATTACAAAAAATTCACATACAATACATGTACATTATTTTACAACACTTTGCCAGATGACATTAAACGATGAAATTCAATAGAAAAGTATAAATCCCAAGTGAAATCGTTTCTGCTGCATAACTGTTTCTATACAATTAGAGACTATACTGAGCATCACAAGAAAAGTAACATTAATTTTAACAATGATACATAATGCATTAATTACCATTTGGACTGTATAAATAAGTATAAACAACCTGTAACAACTATTGTAACACAGCTTCCGGGTCAATGACCCCCATCTCGATCAGGTTTTTCGTCCAGTTTCCCTGATCCATTGAGCAAATGCTGAGATGGCCCCTTGTTTTGCTTCTGGACATAAATGTAACTTCATTTTCTGTGCACGTCTTCTAGAATTCAGTGGGAAATACAATTATTCAAATCATCGTTTCCATGTTGTCGAGGCAGGAAGTAATAAGAGCCAAAATTTATTGCTTATTTATCTTTGAAAATAGATTTTATTACATGGGAGTTTTTTTTTTCTCCCTTGCAAAATTCAAAATTTATTGCTTATTTACCCTTGAAAATAGATTTTTTTACATGGGAGTTTTTTTGTTTTTTTTCTCCCTTTCAAAATTCAAAATTTAAGTAGTATATGACTTAGTGTAGGGATCACAGAATTTTGAAAATATGCACACAATTCACTTTTCCCCATAGCACGTCATACGCAGTTTTTAACTGTTTTTTGACGTAAAATAAATAAATAAAAAATGTAGCACTATTTGTACGAAAAGTTGAGAAAAAAAATTGGAGCAGTTTTTGAGAAAATTTTTTTTGTATATTTTTAATTGCAAATATTGCACGTCTTATTGTGAGGAAACTATTAAAATTTTCAAAACAATGTACAGGACCTTAATGAAATAAGTAATTATGAACAACAAATTTCATTTGAAGGAAAAATCTTGGATTTTGTAGTTGTGGGAAGACACCAGAAACATTCAAACTTTTGCAATTGTCAAAAATTCAAAGTTAACCGTGAAAATAGAACGTATGCCAGCTTTATAAGTGTATTTTTATCTATTCTTCCAATAAATTTAAAGAAAAAATTTAGAGCAACACTTTTGAGAAAATTTTGAAAATGTCCGAAGGGCTTGATCTAAAGTACCCCCAAGTTTTAAAAATGATTTTCAAAATTTCACATTTTTAACTAGAGGTAGATGGACAGGTGTTTCTTCTATTTGGAAAAAAAATCCTACTCTTGGTTTAGGCGCTAGTAATGTTCACAGACGGCGGGCGTCTCGCTTTCAATTGGTTTTTCGGCACCAAGGACCCGCAAAACAGGGATTCTGGCTACATTACATATTAGAGGATTTCTTCTCTTAATTTAGCAACTGGATTTATTCAGTTTTTCGTTATCAGGGCCCGGCAATAAGTTTTTTTCTGCCGACAATCCGACGTTTTTTCGTGCAACATTACATAACTTTCTCTATACTAGGTATATTACTCCGCAAATTCGTATGTATACGTGAAAGTAAAAATGATATTTCATTAAAATCCGTCCCCTATTTATAATATACTCGTAAAACAGTGTTCAACATACTCTTAATAGTTCGCTTTACCACAATAAGAGGCTCATTTAACCCCACACTGCAGTTAAGTTGATCATTTTTTCGTCAACTACATTTCTGCATCCCATAAAATTTGCTAAAACTTGAAAATTAATAATTCGTATTACCGTTTCTTACATTAACTTAATATTATTATGTAATAAAAGACTGGCTAGCCTAAGATAAACGAATACAAAAAATAAAAAGTATGTTAACCGAACTGTTCTAATTATTTTATTATTATTATTATTATTATTATTATTATTATTATTATTATTATTATTATTATTATTATTTGGTCAAATATTAAGTATTTGGCCATTTTTGTTTTTTGATCATTACTACATAGGAGGGGTTCTAGTCTGTTGATTGACTAGGGGCTTCGATATTGAATTCCGATCTTGGGTTTACAAGGACTTTTTACACCCACTGTAAGGTTTTTGCTCCGTTTCTTTCAAAATGTTAAAAAATGAAAAATCATTTTATTACTCTTCCACCCTCTATTCATTTCAGGAGAAAAACTGTAAACTTCTATTTAAAAACTGAAGGATGATTGAATTTATCCAAAAATGAAAACGTTACTAAGAATATCTCTGCGCACTTTTCTTGTTCTATGCTTCAGTGTTGTTGGGCGAAAACTGCATTGCAATATCGTAAACAGTTTAAAGATATGAAGGTTGTTCATAGTTTGTGCGGCACCTGGTATTTATATTATTTCAGTTATTGTTTTAAACACAGCTCTGAAATATAGAGTTGAAACATGTACTAACCCAGAAAGACATAATACATAATTTACATAATATTCATAATTTATAATATTACTCTCCCATTGCAGTACAGTAGCCTATATTTACAATATAGGACGGGTGGGCTAAGGACCTTCTCCATGTTAGGCTATTTTTTCGTCAGAGGCGTAGTAGCTCACTGCCTTAGTGGTATCGCGGGTTATGACGTGAACTCGCAGGTTCGATTCCCCGTTTTCCCTAGATTTTTTTTACTCAATAATAATTAGCAATGAGCAGGTCTTTAACACAATATTGTTTACATCCACATTGCTGTGGATTCTTTATTCTTCTGTGGACTCTTTATTTATGTAGCCCTAAAAAGAGCCGTTTTTTCTCTTCAATAAGAGGACCAAAAGCCATCGTCCTCTATCACGGCTTGTAATCTACGCGGAAGTGAAGTCACCAACGTAGCAGAATAGTTGGGACCATGGGCTACCTCCTCCCATGCATCAATCACCACATCCGAGAGAGCATCTGTCGTGGATGGGGGCGGATCTGGCCAATTTTCTGCCATGACACGCTTCGTCTCGGCCCACATATTTTCAATTGGGTTCAGGTCAGCCCCACGAGGCGGCCAGTCCAGAACCTGTACTTCCTCCTGCTGTGCAAGCCATTCCTGAACCAATTTACTTTTGTGAACCGACGAGTTGTCATGTTGAAAATACACTTCTCCATCCGGATACATTTGTCGCACCGACGGAACCATAATATCTCGCAAGACATGGAGATATTGGGTGCAATCGAGGTGACCTATCCTGTGGAGAACTCCAATGCCACGTGCAGAAATCCATCCCCAACACACTACAGATACTCGTCCAGATCGCGTACACTGATGCACATATTCCGGATAATGACGAGTCCCCCGAGGTCTGTACACTCGTACTGGCCCGTCATTTGCAGAGGAAAAAACCGACTCGTCGGATAAAATTACATTTCCCCAGTCACGATGAAGGTTGTCCTCGGAAAATGTCAACCTGTAGAGCCTATGATCCTCGGAGAGCCTCTCCTTAACCGCTGCCCTGCGGGACCGAAGTCCCGTGTCCCTTAAGCGGTTCCTAACAGTTCTCGAACATCCAGGAAAATTGGTGGCACGTTTCAACTGAACCGAACTGAGAAATGGTGTCACCCTAGCCTCGTTCACCAATTCGGCGTCCTGGGCTTCAGTAGACACACGCCACACCGGTACCAGCACGTCTTCCCACTTCCCCTGTTTCTCGATACTGCCGCAACCACCTACGTGCAGTAACGGGAGGTACCCCGTAACGACGCCCGGCCTCCGAAGCAGAGGGAGTCCCATTTTCAACCAACGCTACGACTCGCTCCTTGACAGACCGATCGTAATGTAACATGGTGAAAGAATGCGGGCTTGTCGCACGGCGCAGCGTGCCGCGGCGCTTCGAGAGAGGGGAAATGCGAGGGGCGGGTTCCGTCCTTAGGGGTATGGTCAAGAAATGAGAATATTTTCTGAAGTTAACTATCCACTCCACGCAACTTTGCGTAGTGTAACGATTATGGACAATTTTCTGAAATAACATAGTATAATGTTCTATGCGAAGTGGTAGCAGTACGTTTTTTCGACATTTTGATTGATAAAAAATATTGGCTGCATGCATTGTAATACAGTCTAGTTTTTTGATATTACAATTGTTTGGTGATGGAATCACCAGAATAACGTTCGTAAAAAAACTTTTAATTTTAACTTACGTCCATTGAACAAAATAATTTCCTTACCGTGTGATAAGTTGAAGCCCTGATGAGTCCCAAATAAAAAAGTAATTTTAATCCATTAATAGAGTACTTTATGATAAAATGAAGCTGAATTCTAATAGA
The DNA here is from genome assembly GCA_011170035.1 of Teleogryllus occipitalis. NCBI lineage: Eukaryota > Metazoa > Arthropoda > Insecta > Orthoptera > Gryllidae > Teleogryllus > Teleogryllus occipitalis. The sequence continues at coordinate 67,928 of BLKR01000195.1, read as the reverse complement.
ATAATATTTTCTTATTTCGAAAACAAGAAACTTGTTAAATGATGACATTCAGCGGCAATGTAGTGTAATATTCATTTTTCCCCACTTCCGAACCAATATTCCGGGTCCGTTTATTTTCCGACTCCCAATTAACCACTAGAGAAAGCATCTCCGTTCTGGTAGACTTCTTGGAAAGGCATACCGTTCTATTTACCCTATTATTACGAAAATGGTTATTCGAAAAAAATTAAAACTGAATCATTTTCTTGAGAAACTTCAATAAAATATTTCAATAGTCTTTAATTTTTTTAACTTAATTTAATTAATTTAAATTAACTTAAGTTCATTCACAATTAACTTTGTAATTAGTGCGTAATTACATGAATTCAAGCCGATTGCTAAGGCTGTATTAGTATTTTTGTGCTACTTTGGGATTAAATGAAAAAAATAGTTCACGCATTGGATGTGAATTAATTCTCCATTTCATTGAAAAATTTTCAATTAGTAAATAGTACTAATTCTTTCGAGAAGACACCATTTTCTTCAATTTCTTTCATTAGATAAAATAATATTTACATTTTTCCTGATGATTCTAAACACTTAAGAATTGTATTCTACAACTTGTAAAAAACCGATAATAATATAAATGTATAAACCCGTTTTTACAAAATATATTTATATTACGAGACATGAGATTTGAAATGAAATGTGCAATATTTCCTGTAGCAGACGTCGATACAGTGGCTTGGGGGAAAGTGTTCTTCGCGACCTTTCCCCTGTCCTCGCAAAAGTGCTGGCGCCGCGAAGGCAACCTTCCAAAATGCGACAGTTGCAACAATTGTTAACAAGAAGTCTCGTACATTTAATTTAAAATCACATGTCTGAAAGTATAATTTTATACTCAAAATACTATCAAAACATTACGTGTTACATCATTACATTGTATATTTATGATTACCTATTCCTATTGAGACTAATACGTGGTTACATTTAAAAAATTAAAGATAATTACATTTCTCGAAAAGTAAAAATATTTCGAACAATATCTCTACGGCACAATACTTGCCTCATGATTCCGCATTGTTTTAATCGAAAACTGCATTTCGATATCGGGAACCGTTTAGAAGTAATGAAGTGGTCCACAGTTGGTGGGACACTCTGTATAATTCTATTTACAGAAAATTTTCATTACTAGTTTTCCTATTTTCCAATTAATGAGCGCTTTTTACAACATTTATTATGTTTTATTTAATAAAAACTCATGAAAACTGTTATGTACAAGATTGAAACAACAACAGTTCTTTTACCAAGTTTATTTCCAGAAAGCCACAATCCAAATCAAAGCCGTTATACAATCCAGGTCCCAGTCCGCCAGAAGAAAAATTCACCGTAGACTCAAGCACTTGATCGCAATCCACTACTCCTAGGCACTTACTCGTCTGCTCTCGAACTGTTCACACTCTGCCTACCGCCCCGGGCGAGGCCCTTTAAATATGCCCCCTGAGGCATCAGGGCGAGTCTTCTACTCCCCACGTCCATGGCGGGGCAAGGAGGGGAAAGGCTCCCGCGATCGTTGGGCCGACACGGCCCGGTGACTACAGACAGACGCCGCCGATTGACCTGCGCCTGGTGGCGTCTTCCCGAACTTCTGACTTCCCCACTGGTCGTGCTCACGGCGCGACACTACCCGCGGCCGCAGTGGGCCACAACCATGTTGGCCGGTACAGTGTGCCCGTACAGTGTGCCCGTTACGTGGGCACAAATGCTGTTATACACAGCACCCTCCCTTCTTATTTCTTGATATGGCTGGTATCTCTTGAGCAGCCTCTTGCTGCAACGTTTCGGCTCGTCCAGCTTCGGTGGCTCCATGCGCTCCCCTGGGTGCGGTTCCTGTTGCTGGTGATCCCCATTCTCCAGCTCCTGACGTGGTCGTTGAACCGAGGCGCTACGGTACGGACTGTACCGAGACAAGGACCTGGGGCGACGACCCCTTCTGCCCCGTTCCCTCGGTTCCCGCTGTGGCGCGACGCTCCGGCTGTCCCCAGTTTCCTCCTCAGGTGCTGACTGTTGCCGGGCGCTCCTCGACGGTCTGCCTCGTAGTCCATGGGTTGAGGACACTCTGCCGGTTCCTGCTCTTCCAGCAGGTCCGGGTGCGCCCGCTCGAACTGGGCGTCGTGTTGCGGCTGCTCGGGTGGGGTGTCCTGCGACGTCTGCTCCGGCTGAGCGCCATCTGGGCACTGCCCCGTTAGGCCCGTTGGGGGCGACTCCTGATGTGGCTGCTTTCTCTCAAACCACCCATGGTGTCCTGGTTGGTGGCGGTGTTCCTGCTGGTGCCCAGAAAACCGCCTGCCCCCTGCAAGAAAGGAGTATCAGTTGTGTTGCTCAGCGAGACAGCTTCTGTGCCTAAATCCTCCGAGCCGTCCAGGTCCTTCACCGGGAAATGTCGGGGCCGTAACTGCTCCTGATGCCTTCTAACCTGTCTGTCTCTAGTCCTGACCGTATAGCACCTTGCTCCTTCCACTTTCACTATTGTCCCGGGGATCCAACGGGGTGAATCCTTATGTGTCTTAAGCATCACCCTAGCGCCCTCTTCGAACCTCGGTTGCTCGGTTCTGTACGTCTTTTCCCTCGGGAGAAATAGAGACAGCAACGTTCGAGGTTGTCTACCATGAAGCCTCTGCGCCGGACTAGTTCCTTCTCTTCCCGGAAGAGCTCTGTATGATGATAAGAGCTCCAGCACTTCCTGCTGATCCCTGCCTTCAAATTTCGCCTTGTTCATCGCACTTTTGAAAGTCTGCACAAAGCGCTCTGCCTCCCCATTGGAACGCGGATGAAAAGGAGGGGCCAGAATGTGCTCAATCCCGTTGCTTTGACAGAATTTCTGGAACAACTCCCCCGTGAACTGGGGTCCGTTGTCTGAGACTATTGTTGCCGGTAACCCCTCTATGGAAAATACCGACTGAAGCGCTCGAACTGTGCAATCCGCTGTGGTGCTAGTCATGCGAATTACGTAAGGGAACCCTGATGACGCATCTACTAAGATTAGCCACATACTTCCTTGAAAGGGGCCCGCGAAGTCGATGTGGACTCTCTGCCAAACCTCCTGAGGCTCCGGCCATTCCTTAAAACTGCTTCCTGGACTTTTCTGGAAAGCCTGGCACGGTTCACACGACCTGACCCTGGTTTCTATATCTTTATCAATACTTGGCCAGTAACAATATTTCCTGGCTAGCTGTTTGGTGAGGACAATTCCCCAGTGTCCCTTGTGCAAAATGCTTAGGACCCTCTGTCTCAAGCTTGTCGGGATGACCACCCTCACCTGGTCCCCGGCTTCTAACAGCAGCACTCCTGCTCTAACTTTCAACCTCTCCCTGAACTTCCAGAGTGGGTTGGACTCCAAATTATCTGCGGGACTCCTTTTACCTGACCTGATGAAAGCCCTAATGCTTGCCAGTTGAGTGTCCCGGTCGGTCTGCGCGGCTATCACCCGCTGGTCCAGGGGAAACTGAAGAACTGCTTCCTCTTGGAGCTGGTCCAGCTGCAGACATTCCAGCTCTTGTTCGTCGAACTTATTATCTGGTCCCACCGGCAGCCTGGACAGGGCATCTGCATTGCCATGTTGAGCTGTGGATCTAAACATAATACTGTAATTATAATATGACAGGAACAAAGCCCATCTCTGCATCTTCCGCAGTGTATTATCTGGGATCCTCCTCGCCGGATGGAACAACTCCACTAGGGGCTTATGATCGGTAACGATCAGGAAATTGTTCCCATACAAATATTCATTAAATTTACGCACACCAAATATTATCGATAGAGCCTCTTTCTCAATTTGAGCGTACCTACGCTGATGGATATTGAGCGTTTTGGACGCAAACGCGATAGGGTGTTCCTGCCCTAATTCGTCTTTCTGCGACAACACCGCTCCAATCCCGTAGTCAGACGCGTTCGTTGCCAGGATGAGTGTTCTGTCAGGGTCGAAATGCCTTAGTTTTACTGCCTCCACGAGCGCCTTTCTGATCTTTTCAAATGCTGTGTTGCAAGCTGGCGACCACAAAAAACTGGCTCCTTTCCTACGTAGAGCGTTGAGCGGTGCCGCTACCTCAGAAAAATCTTGAATGAACTTAGCATAATAATTTGCTTTGCCTAGAAATGATTGCAGCTGCTTAATGTCCCTAGGTGGAGGAAGATTCACAATGGCTTCTACATTGGCTTGCGTCGGCCTCTTTATCTATCATGTGACCTAGATAAGTTATGCAGGGCTTAAAGAACTCACATTTTTTAGTTTTGCTTTTAAACCGGCCGCCTGCAGCCTTCCCAATACGTTCCTTAGGTTCTGAATATGCTCCTTATTTGTCCTACCTGTTACTACAATATCATCGAGATAGTTCATGCTTCCAGGCACTCCCGCTATTAATTGCTCCAAGTATCTTTGAAAAATCGGGGCTGCTGATGCTACCCCGAACGGCAGTCTCTCATACTGGAACAACCCTAACGGCGTATTCACTGTCAGACATTGCTTAGATTCCTCGTCTAATGGGAGCTGTAGGTAGGCATCTCGAAGATCTATTTTAGAAAAATATTTACCCCCAGCTAACTTCTGGAATAATTCTTCTGGACGGGGAATAGGATATTTTTCAATCTCGAGCTGCGCATTCGCCGTGGATTTAAAGTCCCCACACAAACGGATAGTCCCGTCTGCTTTCTTCACCACTACCAACGGCGTAGCCCAAACACTAGTTTTTACTGGCGTAATAATACCAAGCTTTTGCAGTCTTACCAATTCGCTTTTCACCTGATCCCGCAGTGCCAGAGGAACGGGCCGCGCTTTGCAGTACCGAGGAACTGCGCCATCTTTCAGCTGGATGTGGGCTTCCCAATCGCTGGCTTTCCCGAGACCATCCTGGAACAAGTTCTCAAAATCCTTGCCCAAAATTTCAATTTCGCCGAAAGGCACCGTTTCGGACACTAAATTTACCCGGTCCTCAATCTTGAAATTGAAAGCACAAAACACGTCCATCCCCATCACATTAGTCGTGTCTTCCCTATTCACCACTGTGATAGTTCCTTCGCGGTGCACTCCCTTATAACCAATCACTGCTCGAAAAACACCTTTAACGTCAATTTTGTCCTTGCCAAAAGAACACAGGTTTAGATTAGCCCTACTGCACTGTGGCGCCCCTAATCTGCGATATGTTCGCAAATTAATTAAAGTGACTGGTGAACCAGTGTCTACCTGGAATTTGATGTTCTCGCCTGCTACCTCCAAATCCACGAATACCTTGTTTTCATTTCCACTGCTGATCACCTCATTCACTATATTTATCTCCATTATTTCTTTGTCTTCCTTCGTACCTGGAGCTCCTCTTGATTTCTTCCGACACACCGACTGAATGTGACCCGTTACTCCACAAAAATAACACTTCGCATTTCTGCATTTACACTTCTCTCTACTATGTGACACTCCACAGAATCTGCACGACTTTAAGTTCGGCTTCCGCGGGCTCCTTGCTTTCTGCTGTGATTCCCTATTACCGTCTGTATTTCTTGAAAACAGCATCACTTCCATAGGATCTGTTATTTGCTTCGCTGCTCTACTGGTGATTTCGAAAGTTGTAGCTATTTTTTGGACCTCGGCCAGGGAAGGATCCTCCAGCTGCAAAGCTTCCATTCTTACCTTGTCTTCTGGGGTATGTTGCACTATCATGTCTCTGATCAATGATTCTGCGTAGGATAAACCACAAACACACTTGAAAGCACAGTCCCTTGTTAAACCTGTCAACTCCGTCACCCACTCTTTGTGTGAGTCCCCCGGCTTGATTCTACTTTTGAAAAAACTGTACCTTGCTGCCACCACATGAGGTTTCCGTTCAAAGTGTGAAGAGAGTTTCTCCATTAATTGCGGGAACTCCACTTCCTCTACTCTTTTCAATGGAAAAAGTTTGTGCAACAGTTCGTATAACTCACTCCCTGAGATACTCAAAAAGAAAGCTCTTTTGTTTACATCATCTGTGACCCCATGATATAAAAAATGCTGGTTCAATCTGGCATGGTATGACGCCCATACTTCTTTATCCGTCTCGAATTTCGGAAAACTAGGTGCCGAATGCGATTTTGGTTGCTGCTCTGGTCGAGCGGTCAACAAAACTCTTACTGCCTCTAAAAACACCTGATTCTGCTCTTGTTGTTGCCGCTGCTGCTGCTGCTGCTGTTGCTGCTGTAACTGCTGTTGTTGCAGTTGCTGTTGCTGCTGCAATTCCAAAATGTGTTTCAGCACATCTTCCATCGCTTGCTTTACCCTCGTCGCCAATTAGAACTCTTATGTACAAGATTGAAACAACAGTTCTTTTACCAAGTTTATTTCCAGAAAGCCACAATCCAAATCAAAGCCGTTATACAATCCAGGTCCCAGTCCGCCAGAAGAAAAATTCACCGTAGACTCAAGCACTTGATCGCAATCCACTACTCCTAGGCACTTACTCGTCTGCTCTCGAACTGTTCACACTTTGCCTACCGCCCCGGGCGAGGCCCTTTAAATATGCCCCCTGAGGCATCAGGGCGAGTCTTCTACTCCCCACGTCCATGGCGGGGCAAGGAGGGGAAAGGCTCCCGCGATCGTTGGGCCGACACGGCCCGGTGACTACAGACAGACGCCGCCGCTTGACCTGCGCCTGGTGGCGTCTTCCCGAACTTCTGACTTCCCCACTGGTCGTGCTCACGGCGCGACACTACCCGCGGCCACAGTGGGCCACAACCATGTTGGCCGGTACAGTGTGCCCGTACAGTGTGCCTGTTACGTGGGCACAAATGCTGTGATACACAGCAAAAACATGTTTCCCTTTTGTAATTCAGTTACCTATCTCCCACGGATGTTTCAGTCCTCAAATTTCCTTCGTTCCCCGCTGCAGCTACGATTTTGAGTGGCAGCGCCGGCGAGGCATAAATAGTAACACGAATGCCCATGCGGGCAAAACTGACCGCCCTTGCCGTGGATACTGCTAGGATTTTATTTCATAGACAGTCACAACTATTACGAACGCGACATTTTACAATCTTTTATTTTAGTCGTCAATATTCCCTTCGAGATTCTGGATTTTTAGTCTCTGAAGCTTGGCATATTGTCAGTCCACTCTTAATCCAGATACTATTCAGCTGTCTAATCGCAATAAGACGTGACTGTACCATAAATGCGGAATGGTTACTATAGGACACGTCTGTTTACATTGTTATATTTCCACGCCTGAAGTACAGTACTGGAAACATAAATTGATCGCGGTCGTCTGCGGCTAAGTTCAGCTTTCGCAAGGCTTGGGCAGCCCTCGTCGTGACGAAACGTCGCAGGCGGAGCCTTACAAACCATCGTAGCCAATCTCAACGCAGGGGGGAGTGCCCTAACACAATTACGTCGTACAAAATGGCGGGCGCCTCTAGTTCAGATGTGGAAGTATTTTCAAATAAAAAATACATGAAAGTAACACTTGTATGAACATGAAAGTAAATTCATTGAAATATATATGAACAAAATAGCACTTAACCACTGTTAACACAATTCTTTTTGAAGAAATTACATTGATATCAGATAAATAACACTGATGTTAGACCAATTAATTTATTATATACATTTTAATTCCAATATTCTTGTCCAAACACAATTTATGAACTTTATCAAATGTCCAGTTTACTACAGATTTTTTCGATAAGAAAAACGATTATAATAGCATATTTTCAATTGTTAATATGTTTATTACATTTGCAAAAATGCAAAATACTGTCTTTCTCGAATCGATAGAGCAATTTTAGGGAACCATTACAAGACAAGACAATAAAATTCAAATACCAACTGTATACTTATCATTAAAGTAACAACTAGACTAGATATTAAGCAATCAATATGCATCTTTTGTCAAAATTGTTATTTTGCGATATTCAACTCAGGGACGACTTGGGGACACTCCTCGGCAGGAATAGCGCACATTTCTGAATTGTTTATAAAATTGATAATTGTTGCAAAATTGTTAATTCGCAGTTTTCGGTTCTGGGACATCAGGGAACCTTTTCCACTTTAGAATTGTAAAAGTTGGAAATTGTTTATAAATTTACAAATTTTGTAATTCTTTTTTATTTCCTCATTTCAATTCCCTTTACACAAGATGCAAAATTCCGCAATGCAACGGGAGCTATCGCGTTTCGTTTTCGAGACACGCAATTTTTTAAAGGATCGTAGCATCTGATGCCGACCCTCATTTGTTTGCAGACAATTCATTCGCTCTTGGGAGTCAAATATAAAATTCAAATATTTTTGTCTTGCTTTCTGCCGATTAAATTGTATTAACGGTTTCTGACTTAAGACAAATCGGTGGAAATTTTTGCTCATGAGCAATTTTTAACTTTATAAATTTCATTTCTATTCTTAATCTATCTTTGAAACATTAGTTTGGTTATTTTGATTCATCTGTCTTATAAATAAATTCTCTTGCAAATTTCAAAACGTTGAGACCGTTGTCCTGCAAATGTGAAGATTTCTTTGTGTTTGGGTGCAATCTATTCAGTGGTAAAAAGTGAATGCCAATATGTTTATCGTCTAGCAAGGAAATTGATTATCAACAAATAATTTTGCAAAGTGGTTTTGAACAGAACGGTGACACGATAGATCATTTTCATATTTATTTCACGAGGCAAGTTTTATGCAGCAGATATATTCTGTGTATTATTTTTAATTTTGGTGAAATTGAATCGCATGCGAATTTTCAAATAGAACTATATACTTTTTTACCTGAAATGAATAATTCAATAGAGGAATTTAATGATGTCTCATTTGTTAATAAATTAGACGTCGTTACGCCCTTTTGTGGGATCAAGTTCTTGACGTATAAAATCGTGCATTAAATTGTGAAAAATAATTTAAATTCAATATAACAAACATATAATAGTTTTGTATAAATTGCTACACACATTTACATATAGAAATAAGACGTGCAACCACACAGTATACATAGGTTTTAGGAAGACGAAAATTCTTTCTTATTATAACACTCATTTGTATACTTTTCACAGACAGAATATTGTGAAGTAAACCATTAATCTGATGATTTGTTCTGGTGATAATGTTTTTTTGAATGCATATATTCCAAATCCATACACTTCTTTAAATTAATTTACGTTGTTTCCATTTCCAATGAATGGAAGTACATAACGTCCCTCAGACGCCTATGTTTTGAAATGACCCTCAGAGAGGTCACTTAGTCGAGCCGCCTTGCTATTGAATCGAACTCTTGAAATGTTGAGTTCTTACAAAAGTTCACGAAACTCGTAAATTCCAACAGGCCATCTCAAACTTACAGTTCTCGCACCCTACTTTCAAACATTAGTAGACACCGCGGACTGTGAGACGGAGTTTTTAAAAAACTTCATTCTCGGGCATGAACATGTGTTAGTCTGTCCAACTTTGTTTTGTGTCGGATGGGCTGTGATTCTTAGGGAGATAATTCCGTAGTGTAGTGGATATGGTAACATAAATTTGAATCTAAGCGAGTTCGTTTCCTAGTGTGGAAAAAGTTTTTGGGGATTGGAAACCCTTCTGCGCGCTTCATGAAATATAATATTCCGATTACCTAATAGTGCGAGTAAGTACGTCCTATTATTACTATTAGTTTGAATTCAATTTTTTGCATTTCATTTTGTTTGCATTTTAATTAGTTTTCTGTTTCTTATATAATTTTGTTAATGTATTTTACAAATGGCGTTTATCTGATGCCAATGTTATTCTTAACTTGAGCTAGGTTGCTGTTTCCAACTACTCACAATTCAAGTCACGTCTTATTGCGATTAGAGACCTGAATAGTATCTGGATTAAGAGTGGACTGACAATATGCCAAGCTTCAGAAAAAAATTGTCAGAATCTCGAAGGGAATATTGACGACAAAAATAAAAGATTGTAAAATGTCGCGTTCGTAATAGTTGTGACTGTCTATGAAATAAAATCTTAGCAGTATCTACGGTAAGGGTGGCCAGTTTTGCCCGCATGGGCATTCGTGTTACTATATATGCCTCGCCGGCGCTGCCACTCAAAATCGTAGCTGCAGCGGGGAACGAAGGAAATTTGAACTCGGAAATATCCCTGGGAGATAGGTAACTGAATTACAAAAGGGAAACATGTTTTCATGAGTTTTTATTAAATAAAACATAATAAATGTTGTAAAAAGAGCTCATTAATTGGAAAATAGAAAAACTAGTAATGAAAATTTTCTGTAAATAGAATTATACAGAGAGTCCCACTAACTGTGGGCCACTTCATTACTTCTAAATGGTTCCCGATATCCAAATGCAGTTTTCGCTTAACACTGCGGAATCATGAGGCAAGTATTGTGCCGTAGAGATATTGTTCGAAATATTTTTACTTTTCGAGAAATGTAATTATCTTTAATTTTTTAAATGGAACCACGTATTAGTCTCAATAGGTATAGGTAATCATAAATATACAATGTAATGATGCAACACGTAATGTTTTGATAGTATTTTGAGTATAAAATTATACTTTCAGACATGTGATTTTAAATTAAATGTACGAGACTTCTTGTTAACAATTGTTGCATTTGTTGCTGTCGCATTTTGGAAGGTTGCCTTCGCGGCGCCAGCACTTTTGCGAGGACAGGGGAAAGGTCGCGAAGAACACTTTCCCCCAAAGCCAATGTGTCGACGTCTGCTACAGGAAATATTGCACATTTCATTTCAAATCTCATGTCTCGTAATATAAATATATTTTGTAAAAACGGGTTTATACATTTATATTATTATCGGTTTTTTACAAGTTGCAGAATACAATTCTTAAGTGTTTAGAATCATCAGGAAAAAAAATTTAAATATTATTTTATCGTATTAAAGAAATTGAAGAAAATGGTGTCTTCTCGAAAGAATTAGTACTATTTACTAATTGAAAATTTTTCTAATACTAATACAGCCTTAGCAATCCGCTTGAATTCATGTATTTACGCAGTAATTACAAAGTTAATTGTGAATGAACTTAAGTTAATTTAAATTAATAAAATTAAATTAAAAAAATTAAAGACTATTGAAATATTTTATTGAAGTTTCTTAAGAAAATGTTTCAGTCTATCAGAACGGAGATGGGGAGGTTCGCTTTCTCTAATTGGGAGTCAGAAAATAAACGGACGCAGAATGTTGCCTGGGAAGTGGGAAAAATGAATATTACGCAACACTGTCGCTTAATGTCATCATTCGATGACTTTTTTGCTATCGAAATACCAAAATATTTTAGAAGATAACACTATTATTCAGCTTCATTTGTTAGCATAATGTACTCGATAAATGGATTAAGACGTCCTTTTTTCGTTGGGACTCATCAGGGCTTTAACTTATCACACGGTAAAGAAGTTATTTTGCTCAATGAACGTAAGTTAAAATAAAGTTTTTTTAATATTAGCTATTTAGACAGTAAAAAAGATAAAAAAAATTATCCTTTACATATTTATGGGCTTTAAGAGTGTAATACAAATTTATTGGGGATCCTATTGTATTTTATTTCAATCATCTATGTCCCCGTCTGAAGTTGGGACTCATGGCAGTTGCTTAGGCCAAAGGACGACCTTGCGAACAACTCGAAAACTCTAGCAGAAACTTCTACTACATAATACGAACGATGTGTTAGAAAGAATAAAAATATCAAGATTAGAAATTAAGACTACTCTTTTTATTCCCTTATATTACAAAAGTTCGAAATATTACCAACTCTCTGGTATTTGGAAACAAAATAAAACGGACGTTTTTGTAAGCTTAAAAAGTCTTCGTACACGTCTGTTGAACAAAACATATTACGTTATTTAATACTGGGTATGAATTCCATTTGCTTTGATTATTGTCTCTAGTCTTTGCAACATAGATTTCAGAAACGTTGCCGTAGTCGCAGGGTCAATTAAACTTCGTTCTCTCAGACATGCATGTTAAATATTTTTTTATTAGACAAACCGTATTTTCTATTTTCAATCCCATAACTGACCACATATGACCTACAGGGTGATATGTGATCTGTGAATGTCAGGGAATTTAAGAAGTGAATGAATTTGCTTTCTTAGTGTTTAAAGGTAGCTATAATCTAGTGGTGCCTCTAGAGTGACCAGATTAGTAACCAGAGAGGGCACTAAATATAAGAATATTTACCGCTTAAATGGCCGACCCATTTTCATTACTGGACATTTGATTGATGCACAAGTCTGGTCTAAGGGATCCCAATTCTTTTGTTAATATTCTGTCTTCGTAATTCAAGTTTCTGTTGGGTAAATATATTGCTTTATTCATATTAAAAATGGATGACGATATTCATATTGTTTTGTGAAATTTTTAATTTAAAACACTTTTACGACTTCTCGTACAGATCAAAATACAAGCAATTTCGCACAGAAGTATTGAATTACGAATAATACGTGAAAATACATGCTGTTGAAGCAACACTTATTTTGAACATAAAACACTTTCTAAATAGTATGTATAGTAAGGTAAACTTTTTTTAGGTGAGTAAACTTAGACCATTCACATTGATTCTCTAAATTACAACTTGACGTTACTGAGAATAGTGTCGTCATAAGAGTTATTATGATACATATATCCAATGCTTTATTTTTAAAATCTTAGGCCCCAAAACGCGCTTCAAATTAATTATTAATATAATAGCAATGGTCATTTATATATAACTAGCTGACCCGGCGAACTCTGTTCCGCCTTAACAGCCGGTCCCATCTTTTTCTCGCATCGCACTCACTGTGAGAAACTGTACTATCCTTGTTGCACTCGTGATAATAAAGCTATTGCAGATTTGTGTTTTTCTCTCAAACAAAGAAGAATTTCAAAAAAATTGATATTAAATAGATAATTAAAAAATCTATTACGTACCAGAGCATTTTTTTGAATTGATTTTTGTTTAAGAGAGAAATACAAAGCTGTAATCATAGGGACCGGCTGTTAAAGGCAATAAATAAGCAGATTTTGGAATTTATTAAGATAAATTGTTTATTAGAAAATACAAATAAAAAATTAAGTAGATTAATCATTCATTATTGTTCCTGTATTTTGGTGCATAGGTTGCACTCTTCAGTTAAGTACCTTGTGATACACGACATTTTTTGTTTTATTATCAGGCGCAGGTTACAACAGGCAACAATGACCGCTAACATGCGAAATCACGCAAAAACGTTCAAAAACGTGCGTTCTCACACAGGAACGTTGTCGAACGGGATAAACAGTATCCTATATCCGTCTCCTGGTTCTAAGCTTCCTGCTCACCAATTTTCAGCCAAATCGGTACAGCCGTTCTTGAGTTATAAATAGTGTAACTAACACGACTTTCTTTTATATATAGAAGATATAACTAGCTGACCCGGCGAACTCTGTTCCGCCTTAACAGCTGGTCCCATCTTTTTCTCGCGTTGCCCTCACTGTGAGAAACTGTACTATCCTTGTAGCACTCGTGATAATAAAGCAATTGCAGATTTGTGTTTTTCTCTCAAACAAAGAAGAATTTCAAAAAAACGCTCTGATATTAAATAGATAATTAAAAAATCTGTTACGTAGCAGATCGTTTTTTTTGGAATTGATTTTTGTTTAAGAGAGAAATACAAAGCTGTAATAATAGGGACCGGCTGTTAAAAGCAATAAATAAGCAGATTTTGGAATTTATTAAGTTAAATTGTTTATTAGAAAATACAAATAAAAAAATAAGTAGATTAATCATTCATTGTTTTTCCTGTATTTTGGTGCATAGGTTGCACTCTTCAGTTAAGAACCTTGTGATACACGACATTTTTTGTTTTATTATCAGGCGCAAAAACAAACAACGCAGATGATCTTCCGACCCGTGAACATGCCACATATAATTGACCATGGGAAAAACATGGATATTCTAGATTGAAACCACAAACTTTCAAGGATTGGCCTTGTGATTTGTTGATGGTCATGGCGAATGCAAGACGGATCGAAAATTGAAGTCTTTTAAATTGAAACGTCATATCGGTTGGGATCATCGGGATCCTCAGAATGAGAACTTCCTCACCTTCGAATTTTCCTTTGAGTATCGTCGCGTAAATTACATTGTTCATCAATTTTCTAACCAGCAAACGCGTACCGTTGCACAGTTTTGGTTGGTTTATGTTTCGAAGCATGATTACTACGGAGCCAACTTTTAGGCGTAAATTGTGCGGTGGTAAGCCAGGCACATCCAAGGAGTTTAAAAATTCAATGGGTGGCTTCATCTTCATTCGTGACGCAGTCAATAGATTTGAATGAATGCGTTGTTACAATGATCTTACTCTGAATTACGTAGTTCAGGACATTTACATCTTTATTCTTAGCCGCTAAAATTGCTCGCTCACCCAACCATTCATTATTTTTGTAGTTGGAAATAATGTTTGGAAATACGTAGTTGATAAGTTCGTCTTTTGATGAGACAAAGTTACAGAAATTATTTGTAAATATAAACAATGGGTTACAACAGGCAACAATCGCCGCTAACATGCGAAATCACGCGAAAACGTGCGAAAACGTGCAAAAACGTGCGTTTTCACACAGGAACGCTGTCGAACGGGATAAACAGTATCCTATGTCCGTCTCCTGGCTCTAAGCTTCCTGCTCACCAATTTTCAGCCAAATCGGTACAGCCTTTCTTGAGTTATAAATAGTGTAACTAACACGACTTTCTTTTATATATATAGATTTAATAATTATTTCCAAAGAACCGGAACGCCGTTCCGTCGCGTACCGACAGAAATCAAGCCCTGTATATACAGGATATTCGGGGAGGAAGTGTCGAATCTTCGAAAAATAGCTGTTAAGTCAATTTTAAGCTTATTTTGACTAATAAACTACACGGATATTCCAAATGGCTAAGCCGCAATAAACATTCAAAAGTTGGTTTGGATGTATGTTTTCTAGGCAACTATTTGCGTTGTAGAAGCATATAAACACTTCATTAATATCTAAATTGTTTATGATTAACAAAATAAATGAATACATTTGATCAGAAAGAAAAATTAACCTAGAAATAAAAAGCACCCAATTTTCACAGTTCGACTGCTTTTTTATTTCTCGGTTAATTTTTTTCTGAACTAATATATTAATTTATATTGTTAATAATAAACATGTTACATGTTTCTGGTCTGTTTACATGATTTTAGAATGCAAATTTTTAGTAGAAATCATATTTTCAAACCAACATTTGCGTGTTTATTGCAGCTCAGTTATTCAAAATATATATATAGTTTATTAGACAAAGTATGATTAAAATTGTTTAAACAGCTTTTTTCAAACTTTCGACGTTTCCTTCTCCGATACTCTGTATATCCATGCTTCTTTAAAACCAAAAACAATAATTTGCGTACTGCAAACTAATTAATTGAACTTATGGCAGTAGAATTGTTAACATAAGTAGTGTCACACATCTTTCGCAGGATAAGGAGTAAAATTTAAAGAAAAATTATAGTTCACATGAATTTTGACAAATTGCGTCTTACTTTCTATGATATTCAAATGGTAATATTATATTGCAATATTCAATTGGTTAACAATTTCGGCTAAAGAGTCTTGTTTGATAATTCTCCAATTTTGTATTCTAATAAGATATCTCATGATACTCATGTCGTAAATAACTATTTGACAACTATTATGTTTAGTGTATGTGTCTAGCAGGTTTTGTATTATCCAGAGAAACTGGATCAAGCGAATCACGTTTACTACGTTATTCACACAGGAGCACATGAATCTCAAAAATAATATAATCCTTGCTGATGAATCAACGTTTTATTGATGGTTTTAATTTTGAAAATTTTCATTAGTTTGGATGTTTAAATATAGGTATCACATGTAATTACATGTCTGTTAAACACGATAGCATTATATAAAGCAAGAAACATTGTTTTTCATTTGATCATTCAACTTCATCAATCACTGAAAATTACTTTAATTTTCTCTGCTTATCAGTTTTTTAATCTCAGATCTTCGATGAAGGCATGAATCAAATAACATCGTAGATATTTGAGTGTTTTAAAAATAATAACGTGAATAAATGCTTATATTTATTGAATTGGTTTTATAATAACCTGTAAAAACATGGGTTTTCTGTTGGTTTTGGGGAAGTTGAAATCATTCAAATAGTAAAGGCAATGTTAAGCTGGTGACCTTTAACATTGTTTATTTTATATTTTTCTTAGGGATAGTTTATAATGGTTAATCGTTTTCAAAGAGTGCACATTAGATACCTCGAATGGCCCGTTTCCGTTTAATAAACCGCTACGTTCTCCCTGTACAGATGGTCGTGCAAAATTCAAGGTTTTGATAGATTCGTAGAATGGCGGCTAACAAACCACCTTCGAACTCTGACGATACTGAAATGTAGTCTGTGTTGGGAAGGTCGTATCACTTGACCACCAAGTTCGTTCTATGTATTTTCACTGGGAAATGCTAGTGCATTGATATTTACTAAACTGTAAACAAACGCCAAATCTCTTTGAATTGTTATAACATCTGTTTTGCTTTCTTTTAGTAATATCAACTCGTTTTACCAAATACGTGAGTTTGTTATATTTTTACACGCTACAATAATTTAATTTTACAAGAATTTATTTTCAAGCATTTAGGAATTCATGAAATTTCATTGAAACGTTCGCCAATCTAAAACCCTTTTAAATGTATATTAAATATATTAATATTGTTTAAAAATATGTATTAACAATGCGTAGATTTAGCACATAAAGCTCTGATTTGAATATTATACAATGAAATCATGAAATTAACAGTTTTAGAAAGGAATGATAAATTGAATTGAAAATATTAACTTAAAGTTTATATACGTTTATTTAGAAATTTCTATACTTGTGTAAATATTGTGATGTGTGATTCTACTCATGTGATCTTTCAAAACACAAAATTGAATATTTCTGTATTTGAAAACCTTAACACTACATTCATCCAATCCAGTGCTGTTTATAGCAAACAGCTAAGCAATATGTTTCCCTATTTTTTAATGGTAATGGGTAAACAAGAGGAACAAATAGTTTCTGACGCTCGGTGTTAACAGGGGACTTAAAAAAAAATTAATAATACATTTATTCGGTTGCTCAACATCCCTTTGATAGAAAAACAGAAACAATTGTTTGGGCGTAATGCACCTTGAAAAATATTTTTTATAATCAATTTCTTTCCTATTTGATAAATATATCGACTTGGAAATTGTAGGACTTAAAAGAGAATATAAAAACCAAATAAAAGTTATGCTCATACTCGCCGTAAAAATACGAATTTAGCATAATGAAATTGGCTGCAGAATTTGTTTACAAGCAAGTGCATTTTAAGCGTATGTGGCAGGCAAAAGCGCGGCATTGGAGAACTGTTTTTTCAGTATGCCCATCCCACGCTATTCTGCTAGCGCGAATGAATTAAGCGCAAACAAATGGGGTCTACTAAGATGTTAATTTCTTATAAACATTTACATATATCTCGAGAACGAGATATAATAGCACCGAACGGATTTCCGGAATTTTGCATCACATTTAAACGCCATTCAGATTAGACAATAAAAAAATTTGCAACAATTGAAAAATTATAAACAATTTCTAAAATTTGTAAATCTAAAGGGGGAGAGTCTCCCGATGTCCCAGAACCAAAAACAGCGAATTAACAATTTTGCAACAATTTATAATTTTATAAACAAATTCGAAATATGCGTTAGAATGGCCGGGAAGGCTCCGCAAATTGTGCCTGAAATGAATATCTCAAAATAGCAGTTTGTCAGGAGTTACAAATCGATTACTAAAAGTTAGCATAATTGTTGCTAAAATGATAAATATTTACTGGTCTATAGACAATCATTCTGGACGGAAAACCCCGCTTAGAAATATTTTTTTCGTCGTGACGTACGCCCAGGCAAACTATCTCCTTTGGCAGGGAAATATGACGATTTCCGTCTCGTTCGTAAACGACATGGCCCCCTCCCCCTGAGGCAGCGTTCTTTCTGCCCCTTGGGATGTTGCACCAATCACAGACAACTGTGGTTCTACCTGCTAGCGATTGGTGAACGCGTCCCTCCCCCTGCCCTTCCCTGGCCGAGGGGTGTCCAAGTTTGTCGGCGCGGTGTGGAAGATAGAATTTTGAACGACATTTTTTCTGAGGGAGAGGGTACATTCGTGTTGCCTGAGGTCAGCCCTGTGCTTTCCCATGCAATTCTTACACGTAGGAGTTGATTTCTTTAATGGACAGTTTGCTGAAAGGTGATTTTTTGCACAGAAAACACACGAAACATGGTAATTACAATTATTTCTGTGTGCATAGTCAAGGCAACGGTAGCACTGAATGGGGCCTACAGTTTCCTTTCTTCTTTCCGGTTTAACTATGGAGTTACAAATGTATTTTAATTCCAAAACACTTTCTATTTTTTCGGTACCGTTGAATTCTACGGCTACTACTGGGATGGGGACATTGTTCTTGTTTAGTCTCGTGACCTTTGTAACTGATGGACATTTAGATGCGATGTCTTCGAGAATTTCGTTTTCCGAGATAGTGGGATGAATGTTTTTTGTCACTATTGAATATTTCTTTACACTGGGGTCTGAGTACGTATGGAATTGTTTGTTGGTATTTATAAAGTTTTTATCTGTGGCTCTGAAGTCTATTATTATCGTGAATTGTATTTTAATTTTATTGTTATTTTATTAGTATTTTAATCTTGAGCTGGGTGGTAAAGTTTTCTGTTAACTTAGATTTGATTTCATTTATAAATTCTGTATGATTGCTAATTCCCGTTAAATAGATTGGGGGGATTTTTTTTCTTCTACTGGCACTACAGGTAACTCATTTAAAAAACTGAATCTATTTGACACTTCTACATTATAGCTTTTTTGCAAGTTGTTGTCGGTGTTCAGGTCTGTGGAGGTCATGCGTTTGGCGTCTCTGCCACTGGCGTCACCTCTGTCCTCGCGGTTTCGCTTCCCTTGCATTACCTTGCTTTGTTGCGTATCTGAATGAGTTGATCCAGTTGTTTGTTGTTGTGATGGCACTTGCCCAGATTCGACAGGTGCCGGTGATGGTTCAGTCATATACGAATGGCTGATTGCGTTTTGATGAGACTGCGGTGTATTGCTTTCGATGTAATCCATACTGCTGCCCGTGAAGTCCAAGCAACCTCCCGCGGCCGCCATGATGGTTGAATATTCTGGATTGTAAATTGATTCTAGGGCTTGAGTAAATAACTGCCCTGTGCTGAGAAGGTCATTGTTAGACATACAAATAAAGATGCACTAACACTAAACATGCACTTCCGTCCATCTAACACTGTTTAGTACTAGCACAGAAAATGTATCGCCACTGTTCTGCGGAAGATTCTGAGCGATGTTGCTCGTTCGAAAGCGCAGAGCGAAGTGCTGACGATTGCTGTACGCTAAGCTAAAGTGGAAAGATGCGCTACTCCGGCGCACCAAGTTTTGCTCATTCTGCGCAACACCAGTTTACGTCATGAGCCACATGACCATAGCGCGGGCGCTTTGTTTGAAAAGTCAATCAGAGGCTAGCCGCGATGTTGCATGGAGAGCGAGTAGTGTTGTGAAACCTTCTCAAAGTGACAAAATGTGAGGATATTCAACGGTGACCAACCCAACTTAACACGATGAAGGTGTTCAAGAAGCAATATTTAAAAGAAATGCTTCATATATCTGTTTCAATGACTTGCAACAAGGTGATAATTTTGTGTCTGGCTGCACTTAATCCTCCCGCTACCTAAAGCGCATTAGCTAGTTTCGGATACGATGCGCAGAAGCTCACCCATTACTTTCCATCATGCTCTACGGTGTGCTTTAAGTTCTTATTGAACTTGCTGGCCCAGGGAAGCAAAACGGGATGTACACATCCCGTTAGCAAGGCAGCCAAAGCAACGTTGAGAGGACACATGGTCGGCGACGGAATTTGTCCGTCAGTTTGTCCGTCCGCCCGTTCTTATGTGTAGTCTGCTCCGAGAAATACGATAAACTAAGCCCTCACTTTCACCCTCAGATGCTGCTTTCATATAGCTTCATATAGCATATCACAGCTTAACTTTTAAGCACATTTAAACTTGCACACGCTAGTTACTTGGCGAAAATTGTTTAAAACGTATTTTTAAATAGAAGTATTGAAAAAAAACAGAAATTTTCTGTAGACTATTTATAAACAAATGCGTGATTCCTGTTATTGGAGAAAGTGGCAATGGTTAAGTGTCTATGATTGTCTAATTGCCAATAATTAATAAATCTACAAATACGTAATTTGATTTATTTTAAAAACATAAATCATTAATATTCCTAAAAGTAATTTGATTCATATTAGCAACAATAGAAAATCTAAAGACAAAAGGGATTAAATAATTTTATTTCGATAATATTCCACATTAAACACACATTTGTCAGCAAAAAGTTCCAAATAATCCTGGTAAGTAAGACCTTTCAATAATTTTAATGTAAACGGTTTAAATTGGAATTCTGGATAGAACTCAGACAATACCCCAATGTTATTACGTCGAAAACGAATTTCAAAAAATTATTTTTGCTGAATTTAGCACTACTCCCTTACCGACAGCAGCTGTTCTCGTCGGCTCATTCGATTTAAATCCCGATTCAAATCAATGATTGAAATCTGTCTAGGGCACCTGGCACTCTGAGAAATCATCTGCCACACTGGAGGGGACTTCAGAGGCATGATGAATGCTGTTGGCGGCAAAATAACCGCCACCACTCCCGAATTTGCCATAGCAGCCATTCCCTTCGCCGAAATTTCTTCCAAGGGGCTGATAGCGTTTGCATTAAGCTGTGCACCCATATGAAGTACGCACACATTCACATACACACATAAAAATGTACATTATGAACTACGTAGAACATACAATGATTCCAAATCTTATTTGCAAGTAAATTCTGATTTTGTAGGTAGAATAAATTTGATCCAGATTTTGACAACCGTGGAAACTGCTCATAATATGATCCATTTGATTGTTTTATGAGTTAATTAATCTCATCTTATATTAGAATCTTTGCATACTTTAATATTTATCTTCATTTAAATTTCAAGATGGGACAGAAGGGATGTGTACTATAATTCTAAAGCTCTAAATTATTTCAGAGGAGCATTCTTTTGCTAATACGGATTCAGTTATTACTAAATTCCTTATTTTTTTTTCATGATTTTCCATAACTTCGAAAGAATGGAAATATCGCGATATATTATTTGGGCATTTGGAATTCCTTTTTATATGCTGTATTGTATTTAATTACAATTAGGATTATAGTACACATTCATCCTGTATCTTGGAGTTTATATGAATAGATAGATAGATAGATAGATATTTATTATTCTGCAGGTAGGTATATACAACCTGGTGGCAGAACTCTACAATTTACACATTACTAATATTAACTTTAAATTATTTAACAACTTAACTTCAAATTATTTAAATACATAATAATGATAATAATAATAATAATAATAATAATAATAATAATAATAATAATAATAATAATAATAATAATAATAATAATAATAATAATAATAATAATAATAATAATAATATGCTAACAATAATAGCCTTAACTACATTTTTTGGTTGACCTGCACAGTTATTTGAAACTATTAAATACAAGATTACACGAATTTTTAATTACACATCACTTCACTTCACTTCACTTCACAACATTTGAAATTCACTTCTCTTTCTACTTCTATACTGCACTACACTGCACAACACTTCACCACACTTCAATACAATACTACTTCGAATATAATTATATATTTAGAACAGGAACGCATTTAATAGTAATTAACACAATAATAATAGCAATAAAATATCAATAATAATCAAATAATAACTGATATAATAATCCAACTTACTAAACTAATAAAGTTTACAAATACCATTAGTTAATTTATTTTTAAATCTTTGAACACCTAGAGGAAAGGGTTCCAAGGCTGTCGCAGGTAACTTATTCCAGTCCGTTATTGTTCTATTTGTAAATGAAAATTTTCCAACATCTGTTCTCTGTGGCCTAAACTGAATTTTGTGCTTGTGATCCCCTCTACTAAAGTACGAAGGTCTACCCAATCGGATGTAGATATCTTTCCAAGCTGGATAACCGGCATACGCTTTGTACAGGGCACAGAGTCTTGCCTTAACTCTCCTAATTTCTAGAGACTCCCATTCAAAATTCTTCCTATTCCCTCGGAAAGTAAGTGTATACGCTCTTCTCTGTAATCTATTCAAATATTCCTTTTGGGAATTTCTATAAGGGTCCCAACAAACAGCCCCGTATTCCATTAATGGACGAACTAAAGATAAATAAGCTAATTCTCTCGCTTTCGCAGTACTCTTTTTTAGTATTCGCATAGTAAAATGCAAGGACCTCCAGGCTTTCCCTACGACATAGTTTACCTGATTTTCCCAACTCAATTTGCTATCAAAGATTATCCCCAGGTACTTACAAGACACGACTCTTGGAATGTTTTCGTTGCCTAAACGGTATTGAGTTTCATTGTATTTGCGGCCCCTACCAAACGTGATGGTTTTGCTTTTCGAACTATTTATTGTCATGTCATTTTTTTTCGCCCAAAAATGTAATCTTTCTAGATCACCCTGCAAAATATCCTCGTCTGCATTTGATTGAATAACTCGATATATTATACAGTCATCTGCAAATAGCCGCACCTTTGAATATAAATTGTCTGGCAGGTCATTCACAAATGCGAGAAACAGGAGAGGTCCAATAACACTTCCTTGAGGGATCCCTGAAGTTACTTTTGCTTGAGTCGAAACTTGTTGTCCAACTCGGACTTTCTGTTTCCTATCTCGAAGAAGCTCGTCAATCCACGCCACAACTCTGGGGTCAATACCCGATTGCATTAATTTATGAACCAGTTTATCGTGTGGAACAACATCAAATGCCTTCGCGAAATCTATTATTACGGCGTCCACCCTCCCACTATTATCAACTTCATCGGCTATATCCTGAAACAATGATACTATCTGACTCTCGCAAGAGAAACCGTTCCTAAAACCATGCTGTCCCTGAAAAAGCAATTCTTTTCTTTCCCATTCTTGTCTAATATAGCTAGTTATCAAGTGCTCCATTAGCTTACATACAACTGACGTGAGACTTACTGGTCTATAATTGGCTAATACAGTTCTATCACCACTCTTGAAAATCGGAACAACGGTAGCTAGCTTCCAATCATCGGGCACGCTTGAATTGTTGATCGAAACCTGAAATAATCTTGTTAGATACGGTAATATTGCCTCTCCACCGAGTTTAATTATGTCAGTTGAAATGGCATCTGGACCCCGCGACTTTCCATTTTTTATAGATTTAATTCGTTTTCGCAATGTGTTTACCTCTATATTAAACTGATTTGGCACAGCCTCCCTCGATATCTGAGTGAGTTGAGATTTTGTTTTAAAAACGGAACTGAAGTAGACATTGAAAGCGTTTGCTTTTTCCCGATCATCTGTAAGTAACCTATTTTTGGTATCTTTAACGATAGGAATTTCTTCTTTATTTCCTCTTCTTCTGCGAACGTATTTGTAAAACCCCGACCAATTATTTCCCTCCCTGTCGAGAATATGCTTTAAAAAAGTCTCCTGCGCAATTTTCTTTTCCTGCTCTAATTCTTTCGAACAATTACGATAATGTATCTTATGATTTTCACTACGATTTCTGTTATTGAAAGCCTTTCGAGTTTTCCTCTTCAGACGTCGAATTTTCGCATTGTAATATTCGGGGTCTGAATTACTTTTTAAGTATTTATACGGCACAAACGTTTGCAATGTCTTATCTAGAATGCTCTTAAACGCGTTCCAAATTTCCTCCATGCCCCCCCTCCATTCTCAGAAAACACTCGTACTGTTCTCTAAGGTAGTGTTGAAGCCCCTCTGTATTAGCCTTCTTGAACTGCCATATTTTGGTTCCCTTAGAAATTCTTTTCTGTAAAATACTCATGTCTAAGTCTACTAACACCGCTTTGTGGTCGCTTATGCCATCAACGACGTCGCAAGATAAGAAAAGCTCTGGAGGCCTAATTAAGAAAACATCTAGAAGTGCTTCCTGCCGCGTGGGTCTATCTACTACCTGCGCTAATCCCCCTACCCAGACGAGTCTGTTCACTAACTGTTGTACTTTCGCTTCGCTCACGGCGCCTTTCCAATTTGCGTCTGGAGTATTCAAGTCTCCGGCAATAACTATAGGATGACTATTGGCGTTTTCTATTTTCTCAGAAATGGCTTCCAAAATCGCGTAATTTTCATTCGGTGGCCTATAGCAAGCAATAATTTCTAATACATTCCCTGAATCAGTTATTTCTATCCCCATTATCTCAAATTCTTTACTGACCCAATTTCTCCTTATATCTATTACATCCTTAACACAAATAAATATTCCCCCACCTCTAGTATTTCTATCTCTCCTAAACGATCTGTAATTCGGACGAAAAACTTCAGAGTTAGCTATCTCTTCCGTTAGCCAAGATTCAGTTCCTATTATTACATCAGGATCACAAGCATCTACTAAATTCCAAAATTCTATTTCTTTATTTTTTAGACTGCGACAGTTCACCTGCAACAGCCTTGTGAAGCCTTTTCTCACCTGAACATTTACGGTGTCCACTCTTCCGTCCCGCATCGCCGTAGTGTCCGTATCCTCCCGCGTCGTCATCACCGCCGCCACCGTCGTTGTTGCTGCAGCCACTGCAGCTTTCGTAGCCGTCCTCGTCGTCGCCGCCGTCGTCGCCGCCGTCGCCGCCGTCGCCGCCGTCGCCGCCGTCGCCGCCGTCGCCGCCGTCGCCGCCGTCGCCACCGTCGCCGCCGACGCCGCCGTCGCCGCCATCGCCGCCGTCGCCGCCGTCGCCGCCGTCGCCGCCGTCGCCGCCGTCGCCGCCGTCGCCGCCGTCGCCGCCGTCGCCGCCGTCGCCGCCGTCCCCGCCGTCACCGCCGTCGCCGCCGTCGCCGCCGTCGCCGCCGTCGCCACCGTCGCCGCCGTCGCCGCCGTCGCCGTTGCCGTCGCCGCCGCCGTTGCCACCGTCGCCGCCTCTTTCGCCACCACCGCAGGCGCCGCCGCCTCCTGACTCATCATCCAGAATTGTCAGCGTAGCCGCAAACATGACTGAATGACATTGTCATGTAGGCGACCTAGCTTCCACGCTCCCCTCCGATTTAGATGGAGTCCGTCACGCGCCAAATCCTCGCGGCGTAGCCAGAAGTTAGGGTCTACGAATAGCCCGTCAAATTTTTCACATGCCCATAGCATGCCGTGGTTTAAGTCCCATATTTTGCGGTTATGGACATCCATTCGACAAACAATTCCACTAAATATTACTTTCGCATTTTTGAATTTCTTTTTCACGGTTTGTCTGAGTCTAACGCACTGCCTAACAGTTTCAAATACAGGTTGCCTCTTCGACGAATTGGTTCCAACGTGCACTAGAACCACTTCCACGCTATCATCATTTTGAACCTTTTCAACTACTCTCGTCATATTTTTCATATTGAAACGCGCCGGATGAAACGCGCCGCGTTTCCAGACGAAACGAAAAGCAGCCTCTTCGACTCGGATGGCGCGTCAGTTGGCGGCTATCGCCTAGCACGAGAAGTGGTCGCGCAACGGACGAGACTTAACGGACGGGGAGGCGAGAGCAGGGTAGTCAGAGCTAGGCAATGTAGGGGAGCGCACGTATTGCGCGGGACGCGGCTGAATAAGTAATGCCGGATATGTTATATGTGATATCAGAAACTCGTGAGTGAACAATACAATAGTGAAGATATTAGTAAAGCGTAGGCGACGCATTCGTGAGAGGTTCGACGAGAGTAATTGTAGTAATAGCTAGGCAGTGTAAGGGAGCGCACGTGTTGCGCGGGACGTGGCTGAACATTTAATGCCTGATGCGTAAGATGTGATATCAAAGACTCGTGAGTGAACACTACAAGAGTGAAGATATTAGTAAAGTGCAGGCGACGCATTCGTGAGAGGTTCGACGAGAGTAATTGAGGCAAGGACTGCATCAAACGTGATCAGTGTGTGGAAGCCAACGACTGTGAATGATGCTGTGAAAGCCGGTAGGAGAATCGTGTGGCGTAATAGCAACATGACGTAAGAAGCAGCATCGTAATTTTTAGCATGGTGAGTGAAGTTCATATTTGAGGTGACTGGACAAGGCAGTTAGCGTAATCCGGAGACGAGCAACGCCGAGCCGAGGGCGGTTGGATGCGTGGAGGGGGGAAAGGCAGCAACGCCACGGTCGCTCCACGGACACGCCGAAGCGGCAGCCGACCGGCGCCGAGTGGTGCCGAACGCCTGGTGGGCATGAACCGGACTTGAACAACGCTGCCAGATGACCAGCAGGTTGAATTTGATCATATTAGAATATCTTGACTACTAGGTAAACGGGTAAAACAGTGATTCTAGGTATTGGGTCCAAGCTAAAAAAGAGTTACAAGGTTATTGTATGATTATTGAAATAAAGTTGTGTATGTTAATTATATTTGGAAGTCGTATCAATGTTTACCCTACCCCGGAGCCCATTCGCAAAAAAGATACCCTGACCCCCTTAATAAATTTACTGATGCACAGGATCGGAACCCCGGTCCGTCACAATATCAACGCCGGGATAAAATGCCACCTCAGCACCCTTAGCACGACACACTCCTCCGCTGTGACGCAGCATAGAGTCACCAAACACCTTCACTTTCCCTTCGAATGCGCGTTCAGTTGGGTTTCCCGATGTTTCCGCTTCAGCAGGACTTGCATCAACCAGGGCTTGCTGTGCAATTTCCTGCCCTTCCCGGCTGTCGCGATTCTGCTCCAGAATTTGCATCTTTAATGTTAACGCACCGATTGACTTGTGAGCCTCCTCCAGTTGTGCCTCCAGTCTCCGAAGCCTCCGTTCGCTCCTTTCGCACTTGCGACAGGTATTAATGGCAGTGTCCACAGCAGTTTCCACTCCAGGGCCGGGATTCTGCTCTATTCCGGCAATCACAAGCAGAATGGCCACTATGCTCGCGCATAAGAGCTGCGAATGCTTGCTGATGCCTGCGCCGCCTGTGCTGGCCTGCATGGCTGCGTTGCGAAAAGTCCCAAGGCGCGCCGCCCAGGTACCAACGCGCGCGCGGTACGACGCTAGGCAGCAGGTCATCGTAATCCTCTCGGAGCTCCTAAGAACACGTCCTCTCTCCACGACTGACCGACAACGACTGGATATAAAGATGAATATTACAGTATATAATAATTCTAATTTTAGATGAGATTTTGCCATTGCTTCTAATGGATGGAATTGAGACAATTTTTTCAATAGTAATCTGCTGTACGTTTTCAATAACATAGAGGGTTCTTTGAAACAAATGTCATGATGTTTGGATTTTATATTTGGCATTATTGTGTTTTTATTTTTGTTTTCTTCTATATTTTTTAAATGTGATATTAAAATTGCCAATGTATGCTTAAATAACTATTTTATCCTCCTCTATTTTTCCACCTCTTCTTTGTAGGGAAATTTTCCTTGATGAAAAATATTACTTGTTTAAGGTGAATCCATATTCGAAAAGTTAGAATAGGAAAGAATAAAATGAATTGTTTCAAGGCTCTATATTCATCTGCAACGTAGTGGTAAAATATTGTGACATGCTAAAAATGACTGATATTTTATTTAGGCAAATAAAGGTCGAAGCATAGATATTGCAACAGACGTGGGTTTCCATGGTACACAGATGACGCCGTAGCGACGCGAGTTCGTCCTGAGACAGGTGTGGGGGGCACCTTAGTAACCGGGAGAGCTGTAAAGTAAACACACAAGAGACACCGTAGCAACACGAAGTAACGAGTTCGTTTGGAAACAGGGTGCACCGTAGCAACGCTAAACGAGTTCGTTTGGAGGCAGGTGCAGGGTGCACCGTAGCAACGCGAAAAAAAAAAAAACAGAGAAAACCACAACGAGCTTTGAAGAGTGGACCAGATTGGGAATTATGGCATTCCGTCTCGAGACGTGGAGGTGATCGTCGATCGCTTGCGCGTTTTTTCTTGAGGTTAATTATCAAATTGGGACTTGTGGTATTTCGTGAGAGTGAACATTGAATTTGAACTTAGAATATTTCCGCATTAGTTGCGCAACTGGAACTTGTAAAATTTACGTGTTGTACCATTGAAAACTCGGACTTGTAATATTTTCATGAGTGAACTGAAAAGTGAACGTAGAATATTTCCGTGGTGGAGTTACAAGACAACTTAGAAATTTTACCAGTGAATTGTGAATTGTCAGGTTATGTGATAGAAAATAATATTAGAGGGATATTATTCCGACCTGGGAAAATTGAAGTTTGAAATAGGTGCCCACCTAAGGCGCAAGACAAAGAGTAGAGGCAGTGCTTGTGAAGCGGTTGGAGGAAGTTTCGACTTGGTCGCTGATCATCGTGGACTTCAATACGTAAGCGACATCAAGCGACGTGCGCGCGAAGAGGCAAGAAAGGATAAAAGGTTCTATGACGCTGTTATTGCAATAACTAGAAATATGATCATGGCCTAACAATGAATTGTAATAATAAATGATAATTGATAACTTTGGCATGCATAATAAATTATAATTCATAGTTTGAAAGAAAGCTGATTCTCATTTGCCATTAAATGCAATTCTTGAGTAGACATTTCAGAATTATTTTCAGATTCCGCACCATTCCGTAGGGATGGCAGATTGAGTAATTGATTTCGGAGCAACAATTATTTTATAAGAACCCATCGCCGGAGCTAGCGAGATTTTCATACGTTTCAAGATAGAATGGTAAACTCTAAACAAATATTTTTTTACTGTAGAAAATAAACGTGTAGGGGATAATTCATCCAGAGTACTTGTGAGATTTCTCCGAATCTAGTTTTGAGCAAGTGGGGCTTCTCCAACCCCATTTCTGCAAAGTTGATTTCGGAACGTTGTAATCTAACAGAAAAATGTTTTGGTGTCATTCAAGACTCACAATTATGGTGCATGATTGTTTTAGTTATGAGATATTGGGGGGAATCTCATTTTTTGTTCTCGCAGTTGGGGGTGAGTTTCGAAATTTTGAAAATTGTCCAAAAGAGCCCAAAATTCGCACGTTATTATCGTACAACAATTTTGGGTAAGTGCAAGTGCTAACTTTACCACTCTCAATTTTTGAAACCTTAATTGTGGAGTGTTGTGGGGCAATAGAAAAGTTCTTGTGGTCGCACTAAAGAGCCCAAAATTAATCCAAAATTGTGGTGCAAAAGATTTCGAGTTTTGAAAAATTATGGTTTTCATTTTCTGTTTTCTTAGGGGTGAGTTTCGAAATTTTAAATAGAAAGCCACAGGAGCTCAAAATTCATTTGTTTCGACCATGCAAACAATTTTGAATTTTAAGGAAGTGGGGGTGCTAACTTTGCCACCCTCTATTTTGAAACCTTAATTTCGTGAAGTTGTGGGGTATCAAAAATAACGATTTTGGTATCACTGAAGAGCACAAAATCATGGCGCATGAATATTTGAGTTTTGAGAAATTGGGGTTATTTTGATTTTCTGTTTTCTTATTTAGGGGTGAGTT
The DNA here is from genome assembly GCA_011170035.1 of Teleogryllus occipitalis. NCBI lineage: Eukaryota > Metazoa > Arthropoda > Insecta > Orthoptera > Gryllidae > Teleogryllus > Teleogryllus occipitalis. Next base: position 38,347 of record BLKR01000195.1, on the reverse strand, counting down.
TCCAAATTTTGAAATGTGGCGCACAGGAGCCCAAAACTCACTTGTTTCGACCGTACAAAAAGTTTTGAATTTTGAGTGAGAGTGCTAGCTTTACTAGTCCCAATTTGATATCTTAATATCGGAGTGTTATCCAAAATTTTTGGAGGGGGCTGAAGTTAGCCCAAAATAATGGCACAAGAATTTTTCAGTTTTTCGAATGTGGGGGGTGCTAGCTTTAGCGAGGTGTGAAATGAGGGCGAGGAGAGGCGGCAGGCAATAGGGGAAGATGCGACTCGTGCACTTGTCTCCACGCCAGCGTACAATCCTAAGACCACCGAAAGGCCGCGAAACTCCACGACCGCCACTAAGTCTTCTTTGTCAAGAAAGACAGAGACTCAGGTGAATCTCAAGATTCTTTGCCGAACGAAAACTCATGCCAACTAAGTATCGTGTTCCTGTGTTTTATAATACGTCTTTCAATACAGTGTATTGTACTGTATTTTCTTAAAAAATATGAAAGAGATATAAAGAATGAAAGAAATGAGTGTTTAATGTATTATACAAATATCTTCTTTATCTTTGAAAGTTTCTAATTCTTTACTTTATAGTTATATTCAAAGGTTTGCTATTCTGTTTGCTGTGACAAATATTTGGAAATCTCTTAGGCAGATCAGTAGGCAGTGTGCGCCAGTGCAGCAGGGCCAGTGCTGGTTTGGCCTGGTCGACTGAATGAGAGTGAATTCTGCTATACCGGGATGGGAGTATGAACGTTGTTGTGGTAACGCGAATGTGTACGTGTGTGTTTGTTTTCGTATTCCTATCTAGTTATCAAGAACGATAACAGTACCCCATTTTTAATATAAAATTCGCCAATTTTAACCTCGTGTGATCGAAAACACGTGTGAGCATAGTACAATGAGTGAATAAAACTGAATGCTCTTGCCATGTTATCTGTTGAAAAGAACATAATAAATGAAATTAGAGATGAGAAAGTAATTGATATATTCGCGGACAAGAAGGAAAGAAAAATAGAATTCGAATACATGCAGCACTGCTGTTGATTTATTTACATCATTAACAGTGTTTTACTGAAAGGTATGCACAAAATTATTTGTCCTCCAAAATAATTTATTTTAATTATTAGTATTGTGAGCTTTTGCCCTGTCCAACGTGGGCTGGCTGCTTGCCCGGCTGCTAGTGGTAGTGAGAACTCACCTGCGTAGCCACTTACAGTATCTGGCAGAGGATTCGAGAGACATGGATGTACTGAGTTCTGGTTTTCTATCATTAAATGATCTGATTATATAAGAAATATGGCTTTAATTATTCTAGTACCCACCCAAAACAAACACTTACGCTCCATACATCATTATCAGTGCTAAATCACAATTGACGCCTACTGCGCTCTTACGATCTACTCCTCTCTCGTAACTCTCTCTCGACCGTCTTTCTCTCCACCTTTTAAATGTTTGTGTGCGGTTGCCCCATTTGGCGATCTCACCCAAAATGCTCCTTGACCGGCGCTGGTAGGTGGTGGTCTCCGGTGGAAGCGAGGGGTCGGAGCAGCGACCGCGCAGTCTACTCCAGTCGACGCCGGGTCTCCCTCGTAACTCGCTGAAGTGGCGGCGTGGCGAGAGCGATGCCTCAGGGAAGGCGCCCTCCGTCTTTCGTTGCTTCTCCTGGCGCCCGCACATGTGGGGCGAACACGCTTGCGTGCGTACACGCGTTTACGTTCACGCTTGTAACAGTCTTCGGCGGCTAACGCCTCAGCGCGAGACACTGATCGCGGCATTCGGCAGCCATACGGCGACGCGACACTTAGAGAAGCCGAACCAGAAGCGAGGAATTTCCGACTGTGAAGAAACTCGCTCAGAAATAGAAGAAGCTCGCTCACCGAAGAATATTTTCAAATAGAAGACCGAGGAAGCTCCTATCTCTCTATTTATGACACGCGCCATTCCCCCTCCCGTCATGATGATGCGATGGATCCCCGCCAATCACGCATCGGGTTGTACGTCACGTGACTTGTCTCATATGGCCCACGAATCGTCACCTGGCGCCCCCTTGCAGCCAACCTACCAAACACTCTGTGACGTAGGCCTTCGCGCCCTAGATGAGACGCGCCCTTTCCATGACGTCAAGGGATTTTCCTTGGCGTGGGTCCGACAAGCAGTTGGGAATTTCCGTCTCTTTGTTCGACTTCCCGTTGCCGAAAGACTTACGGCCGAGAATAGCTCGTGGTGTTCTGTGCAGCTACAATATATATTTTATAATCTATAACATAATTATTTTTCAAAAGACACTTTTATTATTTCTCATATTACTTAGACTGAGTATCCCTGAGTTTTAAGTTTCTAATCCTTGTGAACCCCCTATGATTAAGGGCACGCGCCGCTATTGCTGTGAACCAACTTCTAGAAAAAAGCGATAGTAACCCCTTCCGTTAGTGACATAGGTAGAGGATAAAACACATGTATGTGGGCCTATGGTGTATCCAGGAAAACCTAGGCTGGACGCGTTGCTTGGGTTAATATTAGGTCTAAATATTTAGACCTAAACAGATCCCAGCAACATCACGAAAAATCAAACAATACATAAACTTAGATATACATAGAAAAATAAAAATATACATAGACATTAACAAAAGTTAAGTTAAGGAAACTAGTTTCTCAAATTGAACCTCAGGTACCTCAAATTGAACCATACATTTTAATTCAAGGGGCTCAATAATTTAACTAGGTACAATGTTTTAAGATAAAGTGTGTTTAATGGACATATAATATGGAAAAAGCCAACCCAAAACGATATAACTCAATTACACTCTGCACACAAGTACTCTTTTTCCCTGGAAGAACTCCAGCACACATTTCGAGGGTCCATTGATGCCATTTCATATATTGTATAATGTTTTCTAATGATTTTGTGTCACATGTGGTTCAGCACCAGTCATGTAGTTTGGTGCGCATTTTTTAATGAGTTCGCCGTTAATTTGTAAGTCTAGGAGTCTTTTCTTTGCTTTATTTTTCTTAGCTTTTTCTTCTCCTTTTTTTTTCGTTAGCCAATATCAAGTCTATTTCAACGGACTACTGGATAGTATGACGGCTTTATTTGCTCCACTTAATTTCTTTGCTGTGCATCGGGATTGCAGATAGTTTCTCAATAGAAAGTAGCAGGCCGAGATTTTGAGGTGTGCTTGTTACTGGTGGTGGTTGAACGCTAAATTGAACCGGTTCAATTTTGACAACTTAGACGTGGTTCAATATAGGCAACTGCGTATCGTGGAAACAATGAAACCTAACTTCACCAAAAAACTTTGCCCCAATAACGTACTATTTACTTAAATGGAGCTTATACTACAGGTATTAATACAGGATGCCCTGCCCGGGGAGGAAACGTCGAAATTTCCAAAATAAGCTCGTACGACAATATTAAGCATATATTTTGTCTAGAAAACTACATGGATATTCGGAATGGCTGAGCCGCAATAAGCACTCAAAAGTTGGTTTGAAAATATGGTTTCTAGGCACAAATGTGCATTGTAGAAGCATATAAACACTCTAGAAACATATAAATTGTTTATTATTGACAAAATAAACGAATGAGACACCAGAAAGAACATTTAACAAAGAAATAAAAAAGCAGTCAAATTGTATAAATTGGGTGCTTTTTATTTCTGAATTAATTTCTTTCAGATGAAATATATTAATTTATTTTGTTAATAAAAAAATTACATATTGATGGAGAGTTTATAAACAAACGCAAATTTGCTTTGTGTAGAATCGATAACTATGGAGCCGAAAATTTACTTCCCAAAGTACAAAAACTGAACATGATCCATTGACTAACATGCTCAAAGAAACAGCACGATTTTTGGTGGGGAGACTTGTCCAGCTGCGCAGTACACATATTTGCAGAATGATAGGAGAGATCTGTAGTACTTTTTAAAATAATATCAGTTAGGATGAGAGAGTTTTAAATTTATAAAATTCTAATTCTCGCTTTAACAGATTGTGAATTTTGCTAAATTGACGTATAGGAAAATATAAATTTTAAAGGGATGTGCCAATTTTGTCTGAAGGAGATATATTCATTAAATCCATAATAATTTTTTTTCTCATCAGAAGCTTGATCCATGGTCTTAAGCTACAAGAATTAGTTCTTGAAATTAAATCTTTTCCATGGAATCAAACAAAGACATTTAAAACCAAAGTTTTGGAATCGATACTTCAGCACTGCCCATACCACACAGTTCATCCCCATGAAAATTGATTTTTAATCCGATATTTTTTCCAGCAGCAAGAATTTTTCTGCTCTCTTCCTCATTGGAGACGCCTTTGTCACAAAAAGTCTATATTTTCTACTTTACGGTTCCATTTTCTTTCATCTCTTTTACGACCGGAATTTGATAATTCACAACAGCATTAACTGCATTAGCAGAATTCATGCCTCTGGAATGAAAATAATAATAATAATAATAATAATAATAATAATAATAATAATAATAATAATAATAATAATGGGTCCAAATGGGGATGTACGTGACAATTGTCACTCAACAAGAGAGTGACCTCAGCCTCTACATCTCAACCACCCGTTCACCTTCACGCGGTGGACCTGATAAGCCGAGCAACCTGAGTGGAGGTTGGGTATCAACCCCAGCGGAAACCAGGTCGGTGAGCAGACGAACGAGGTGGGGTCGAGGAAGGTTATACCCTAGTGCCACACAAGGGAAAGGCTTTCTCGGCTGGAAGACGTCAAGGCAGGACGTCCTCCTACGGCGGCGGCGGAGGAGCCAACAGAATGGCCAACGGCGGCGTCAAGAACCCAAGTAAGTAGGGTTACTGCCATCACACCTGGCCGTAGGTATAAAAGGCACAAAACCCATTTTTATGGAGAAATGTTTACTAGAAGTAAAACGAAAGGGCCTGGGGAGCGCCAGGGGAGCGCCAGGGCACGTCTAGAGCCGGTGCTGGTCGTGACAGTTTGCAAACCAACGGTGGTAGGTCGCTGAACAGGCGGGCGCCTATCGGGTTACCCGAAAAATCTACAGCTGATACAAATGGAAGCACTAAAGATCCTCCAGCTCCACCTACCGACAGTGTTTTGAGGGAGAGTCAGCCCTCAACCACCAAGGCAGGAAAAGTAAGACAGCGTTTAAAATGGACCACTGACGTAAAAATATTCATTATGCGCACTTACTATAAAATCACAAAATTGGAAACGGATTGAACGATGTACAGGCATGAACTATATCATCTATTTAGAATGCAGTATCCCGAATTAAATGTTACAGAACAAAGGATCGCTGATCAACGTCGTACAATTGTCACTAACAACCTCCTGCCGCAGACGTTACTAGAAGAAATTAAATCAGAGGTGGCAAAATCTCTTAGGAGTGATACCCAACAAACTAACTTAATAACTGCAGACACAACTCAAAATACAGTTTCTGAAGCAATCTCAGGATACCCTGAAAAGATGACCGGGACAACTCTGAGATTGGGAAATTCATCCCTAAATATAACGCATCAAATACCTCCAAATGATGCTGAAACAAGTATGCAGAAATCGAAATCAAATGAAGATACCCTCGAAACAAAAGTACAAGATGAATTCTTCGCAGCAATTACTGAATTCGAAGGATCGGATCCAACACAACGGCACAGTTTCCCAAGGCAGAAAACATCCAGAAAACTAGCCCAAACAGTTGAAATATTGAACAAGTCTATTATCCCAAATTATCTCACACACCATACCAGCTTTACAGACGTCCACGCGGCAATCTATTGTGGTGCAGTTGCAGCAGCCAGAACTAATGGCTTTCGCACTAACGAACGTATACCATTGGGCAGAAAGGTACACGAGAAACCAAAATGGCAACAACGTATAGACAGTGAGATTTCTAACATCAGAAAAGATTTGGAGAGGCTAACACAATACAAACAAGGTAATAGGAGTAAGAACGTAGTTAGACATGCTGCGAACATCTTCAACAAAATCAAAACGCACACAAAACATGAGAATCATAATCAACACATAGATGAAGACACATTGATGAGACACTCTTCAACAAAAATTAAGTGCTTACTGTCAACGTCTTCGACGTTATAAAGAATGTGCAGCACGCAAAAAACATAACAATCTTTTCTATACCAATGAGAAAAAATTTTACAATAGCCTCAGGGAAACGGAACGCCAAATCACACATAACGGAATACTGACTAAAGATGAAATACAAACCTACTGGTCGTCAATCTGGTCTAAAGACCTTCATCATGACAATATAGCCACATGGATAAAAGAAGAAGAAACACGTTAAAAACCAATGACACACATGGAATTTACAGATATTACAGTGGAAAAAATCAGTAGTACTCATCATACATCAGTAGTAAGACTCATAACTGGAAAGCAACAGGTGTTGATAACATTCACAATTATTGGTACAAAAACTTTACATGTACACATGTGCTACTAGCAAAACACCTTACAAATTTTGTACAGATGCCAGAGACCATGGCATCTTATCTTAGGCAAGGAATTACATACTTGAAATCAAAAGATTCCAAGGCTACAAACCCATCCAAATACAGACCAATTACATGCCTACCTACCATCTACAAAATATTGACTGCATGTCTGGCAGACAATATATATAAATATTGTGAAAAAAACGAAATAATAGCCGAACAGCAAAAAGGATGCAGACAGCACTCCCAGGGGTGCAAAGAACAACTTCTAATGGACTCTGTGGTAATGGAACAAGCATACAAAGATCATAGAAATATATACACAGAATACATTGACTACAGTAAAGCATTTGACTCAGTTCCCCACTCCTGGCTTTTGAAAATTCTTAAGATATACAAAATAAATCCATCAATTATTACATTCCTTGAACATACTATGGGAAATTGGAGAACTGCAGTTACGCTTGTCTCACAAGAGAAACATGTAACAGCAGACTCCATTGCCATTAGAAGAGGTATCTTTCAGGGTGATTCTCTCAGTCGGCTTTGGTTCTGCCTTGCATTGAATCCCCTATCAAACAGATTAAATAACAACAACTATGGGTTCAACATCAAAAGTAATAAAATGGTACAGTTCAAGCTTTCACATCTACTGTATATGGATGATATAAAATTAAATGCAACAACAGAGACACAACTCTCACATTTACTCAAAATAAAAGAATCTTTCTCTAGAGACATTGCAATGAAATTTGGAATAGACAAATGCAAAATACAAAAAATAACTAAAGGAACACGAGAATGTGAAGGATTTCAACTTCAAAATGGAGAAACAATCGAGGCAATGTCTGAAGAAGACACCTATAAATATCTGAGGTTTGCACAAACCAGACGCATTGAACACCGAATTATCAGAGAAACGCTTATAAGAACTTATACGAACAGAGTGACCAAAATACTGAAAAGTCAACTCAACGGGAGAAACAAGTTCAAAGCAATCAATACGTTTGCAATACCAGTATTAACCTACTCTTTTGGTATCATTCACTGGACAAAAACTGACTTAGCAAATGTTGAAAGGGAAACAAGAACAGCATTAAACAAACACAGAATACATCACCCTAACTCCTCAACAGAAAGACTTCCTCTACCACGAAGGGAAGGTGGCCGCGGCATGATAGACATAACAAACCTACACAACAAATGAACTTACCTGCTTGAAGAATATTTTGTCACCCAGAAAAAGGAGTCGCCCCTGCATAAAGCAATAGTACAAGCAGATAACAAACACACACCACTTAATTTACATCACTATGATAGGGACACCTTAAGTCTTGCAACTGAACCACCTGATAAATATCAGTCATGGAAACCAAAACTACTCCATGGAAGACATCGCCACGATCTGGAACAGCCCCATGTCGACTTGGAGGCGTCGAACGCCTGGCTTTCCCGTGATGACCTGTTCGCTGAAACAGAAGGGTTCATGACAGCAATTTAAGACCAGGTTATCAATACAAGAAATTATCGCAAATACATCATTAAAGACCCAGCATTGGAAAATAATTTATGTAGAAGATGTCACCTGTCCAGTGAGACAATTCAGCATATTACATCCGGCTGCAAAATAATTACCCACACAGACTACAAACACAGACATGACCAGGTAGCCAAAATTCTTCACCAAAGGATTGCATTAAACTGGAATCTTCTGGAAATCAAGCAGCCATATTACAAGTACACACCAACAACAATATTGGAAAATTCTGCTTGCACGTTATACTGGGATAGAACCATAATTACAGACAAAACAATAGCACACAATCGGCCAGACATCACATTAATTGATAAAATTAATAAAATCACCTACTTAATAGATATCGCAATCCCAAATACACACAACCTTCAGTCCTCCCACATGGAAGAGATTTCCAAGTATACTGAACGAGCAATAGAAATAAAACAGCTATGGAAAATGGAGAAAGTTTACACAGTACCCATCATTGTATCCACAACTGGAGTCATCCCAAAAACCTTGTATAATAGCCTACAACAGTTAAACTGGACAAAAATATTGTATATAGAATTACAAAAAGTTACAATCCTCAACACATGCAAAATAGTCAGGAAGTTTCTGGATTGCAGTGTGACTCACGTCTAGTACCCTCTCCCTCAGAAAAAATGTCGTTCAAAATTCTATCTTCCACACCGCGCCGACAAACTTGGACACCCCTCGGCCTGGGGGAGGGCAGAGGGAGGGACTCGTTGACCAATCGCTAGCAGGTAGAACCACAGCTGTCTGTGATTGGTGCAACATCCCAAGGGGCTAGTAGGTTTACGTACGAGACGGAAATATCGTCATATTTCCCTGCCGAAGGAGACAGTTTGCCTGCGCGTACGCGACGACGAAAAAAATATTTCTAAGCGGGGTTTTCCGTCCAGAATGATTGTCTATAGACCAGTAAATATTTGTCATTTTAGCAACAATTATTCTAACTTCTAGTAATCGATTTGTAACTCCTGACAAACTGCTATTTTGAGATATTCATTTCAGGCACAATTTGCGGTGCCTTCCCGGCCGTTCTAACGAATATTTCGAATTTGTTTGTAAAATTATAAATTGTTGCAAAATTGTTAATTCGCTGTTTTTGGTTCTGGGACATCGGGAGACTCTCCCCCTTTAGATTTGCAAAATTTGGAAATTGTTTATAAATTTGCAATTGTTGCAAATTTTTTTATTGTCTTATCTGAATGGCGTTTAAATGTGATGCAATATTCCGGAATCCATTCGGTGCTATTATATCTCGTTCTCGAGATATATGTAATTGTTTATGAGAAATTAACATCTTAGTAGACCCCATTTGTTTGCGCTTAATTAATTCGCGCTAGCAGAATAGCGTGGGATGGGCATACTGAAAAAAGAGTTCTCCCATGCCGCGCTTTTGCCTGCCACATACGCTTAAAATGCACTTGCTTGTAAACAAATTCTGTGGCCAATTTAATTATGCTAAATTCGTATTTTTACGGCGAGTATGAGCATAACTTTTATTTGGTTTTTATATTCTCTTTTAAGTTCTACAATTTGCAAGTCAATATATTTATCAAATAGGAAAGAAATTGATTATAAAAAAAATATTTTTCAAGGTGCATTACGCCCAAACAATTGTTTCTGTTTTTCTACCAAAGGGATGTTGAGCAACCGAAAAACTGTCTTATTAATTTTTTTAAGTCCCCTGTTAACACCGAGTGTCAGAAACTATTTGTTCCTCTTGTTTCACCATTACCATTATAAAATAGGGAAACATATTGCTTAGCTGTTTGCTATAAACAGCACTGGATTGGATGAATGTAGTGTTAAGGTTTTCAAATACAGAAATATTCAATTTTCTGTTTTGAAATATCACATGAGTAGAATCACACATCACAATATTTACACAAGTATAGAAATTTCTAAATAAACGTATATAAACTTTAAGTTAATAATTTCAATTCAATTTATCATTCCTTTCTAAAACTGTTAATTTCATGATTTCATTGTATAATATTCAAATCAGAGCTTTATGTGCTAAATCTACGCATTGTTAATACATATTTTTAAACAACATTAATATATTTATTACACATTTAAAAGGTTTTTAGATTGGCGAACGTTTCAATGAAATTTCATGAATTCCTAAATGCTTGAAAATAAATTCGTGTAAAATTAAATTATTGTAGCGTGTAAAAATATAACAAACTCACGTATTTGGTAAAACGAGTTGATATTACTAAAAGAAAGCAAAACAGATGTTATAACAATTCAAAGAGATTTAGCGTTTGTTTACAGTTTAGTAAATATCAATGCTCTAGCATTTCCCAGTGAAAATACATAAAACGAACTTGGTGGTCAAGTGATATGACCTTCCCAACACAGACTACATTTCAGTATCGTCAGAGTTAGAAGGTGGTTTGTTGGCCGCCATTCTACGAATCTATCAAAACCTTGAATTTTGCACGAAGATCTGTACAGGGAGAACGTAGCGGTTTATTAAACGGAAACGGGCCATTCGAGGTATCTAATGTGCACTCTTTGAAAACGTTTAACCATTATAAACTATTCCTAAGAAAAAAATATAAAATAAACAATGTTAAAGGTCACCAGCTTAACATTGCCTTTACTATTTGAATGTTTTCATCACCCCCAAAACCAACAGAAAACCCATGCTTTTACAGGTTATTATAAAACCAATTCAATAAATATAAGCATTTATTCACGTTATTATTTTTAAAACACTCAAATATCTACGATGTTATTTGATTCATGTCTTCATCGAAGATCTGAGATTAAAAAACTGATAAGCAGAGAAAATTAAAGTAATTTTGAGTGATTGATGAAGTTGAATGATCAAATGAAAAACAATGTTTCTTGCTTTATATAATGCTATCGTGTTTAACAGACATGTAAATTCATGTGATACCTATATTTAAACATCCAAACTAATGAAAATTTTCAAAATTAAAATCATCAATAAAACGTTGATTCATCAGCAAGGTTTATATTATTAAATACTTTTTTGAGATTCTTGTGCTCTTGTGTGAATAACGTAGTAAACGTGATTCGTATGATCCAGTTTCTCAGAATAATACAAAACCTGCTAGACACATTCACTAAACATAATAGTTGTCAAATAGTTATTTACGACATGAGTATCATAAGATATCTTATTACAATACGAAATTGGAGAATTATCAAACAAGACTCTTTAGTCGAAATTGTTAACCAATTGAATATTGTAATATAATGTTACCATATGAATATCATAGAAAGTAAGACGCAATTTGTCAAAATTCATGTGAACTATAATTTTTCTTTAAATTTTACTCCTTATCCTGCGAAAGATGTGTGACAGTACTTATGTTAACAGTTCTACTGCCATGGGTTTAATGAATTAGTTTTCAGTACGCAAATTATTGTTTTTGGTTTTACAGAATCATGGATATACAGAGTATCGGGGAAGGAAACGTCGAATGTTTGAAAAACGCTGTTTAGACAATTTTAATCATACTTTGTCTAATAAACTACATAGATATTTTGAATGGCTGAGTTGCAATAAACACGCAAATGTTGGTTTCGAAATATGATTTCTACGCAAAACTTTGCATTCTAGAATCATGTAAACAGACCAGAAACATGTAACATGTTTATTATTAACAATATAAATTAATATATTAGTTCAGAAAAAAAATTAACCGAGAAATAAAAAAGCAGTCGAACTGTGAAAATTGTATGCTTTTTTATTTCTAAGTTCATTTTTCTTTCTGATCAAATGTATTCATTTATTTTGTTAATCATAAACAATGTAGATATTAATGAAGTGTTTATATGCTTCTACAACGCAAATACTTGCCTAGAAAACATATATACAAACCAACTTTTGAATGTTTATTGCAGCTTAGCCATTTGGAATATCCGTGTAGTTTATTAGACAAAATAAGCTTAAAATTGTCTTAACAGCTATTTTTCGAAGATTCGACATTTCTTCCCCGAATATCCTGTATATAAAAGGCTTGATTTGTGTTGGTACGCGACGGAACGGCGTTCCGGTTCTTTGGAAATAATTATGAAATTATATTATATATAAATAGCTATTGCTATTATATTAATAATTAATTTGAGGCGCGTTTCGGGGCCTAAGATTTTAAAAATAAAGGATATATGTATCATAATAACTCTTATGACGACACTGTTCTCAGTTACGTCAAGTTTTAATTTAGAGAATCAAAGTGAATGGTCTAAGTTTACTCACCTAGATAAAGTTTATCTTACTATGCACACTATTTAGAAAGTGTTTTATGTTCAAAACAAGTGTTGCCTCAACAGCATATATTTTCACGTATTATTCGTAATTGCTATGCAATATTCAATACGGACAATGTGAACCTGCAAAAAAGAAACAAAAAAAGACCTACAGCAGCAGAAAGTATTTTCTACTCGTCGGGATTCGAACTCGGGTCTTTAAAGTTAACTCACCTGACACGGTTCCCCCTCACCACCAGGTACACGAGAAGACTATCACCTTTCCGATGCGAAAAGAAAGTGAAGCATTTGCAGTTTTAAAAAATAGGGTGTTCAATTTATCTTAATACAAGATCTATTTTTAAGAAGAGATTTCATTAAACAAAAATCTCTAGCGTTCATATTGTTTTTCGACAATCTTGTAATGATCAGTCGGGGCTAATATTATACAGTAGAAAATTGGGGTTAATGTATTACACTTTAAGAGTTGTTATTTATTAATGTCCAAAATTAACAAGAAAATGACAAATGATAGGAAATATATTCTATTATAATGACCATATAGCAAACGCTCAGAATGTAACAATATTTGGGAGGAAAAAAATCGAAACTAAAATGCCTAATTTTTCCAGTCAAAAACTTTACCACCGTGATATAAATCTTTTGATGTTACTTCGTTATTTTTTATGACACGATATTTTTGAAAATAGGTTATCATTAAGAAAGAATTAATATTCTTTTCTGCGTTAAAATAATGCAATAATATTAATCGTGTCATGATATATACAGCCTCAAATTTGTGGGGCTAAGATGATACAACTTAAGAGGCTAATGTAATACGGGTGTCGGGGTTATTTTGATACACTAAAAGTAACACGCAGACAACAGGAGGGGATTTTTTATGTTTAATATTACATCCAAGGCGCTAAAATTCCGATTTGATGTTGATAAACTATCCAAGTGTTTATCTGAGAAAGAAAGAGCAGGCGACAATTCATATAGATTTCCTCGTTCTCCTCCCTACCCAGTACATGGTGATTCACTTATGATTATCAATTGGCGGAAGCTTCTGCTGTTTCAGTGCAGTTACTGATTTTTCACTGGAATCACAAGGAACCAGGCCTACAATAGGAGCTAACACCATCCCTTCAACTCCAGATATCAACTGTTCTCATCCAGTACTTTTGAGATAATACTGTTGGAAAAAAATTAAAAAAAAACAGTAGCCCTCCAAGGAATAAGGAAGCGGTTAGACCCAATAGCAGCAATCATTACTAGTGAAGAGTGGATCATTACAAGGAAAGAGTGGAGTGTTTAATTTACATTAATTTAATATCTATTTTTAAAAAGAGATTTCCTGAAACAAAAATTTCTAGCGTTAATATTTGTTTTCGACAATGTTAATAGGTATTTGTTTGCAATTTTCGAAAATTCAGATCGTTCGCCCAAAATTGAACGTACGCCACCTTTAAACATCTTGTGCTTCGAGGAATAGATTTACAGAAAAATTGGAGCTCTTTTTGAGAAAATTATGTAAATATGATGGGGTTTGGTTAAAGTACCTTCAAAATTAAAAGATTCGTTTGAAATTCGAAGATTCGTAATATTAGCCAGATCGTTCAAGGAATATCCATTTTGGTGAAAATCGTGTTTACTTTAGGCTCTAGAATTACTCACACGAAGACGGATTCACAAAGAGGTTTTTTGGAAAATCACTTTTTCGGGTTCAAAAAACAAGCGTTTTGACAGCCTTGTGTGTAGAAAATAAAAGAACAATACCAACAATCCACTTTTTTCGAACTAGCTACTTACAAAACGTGTTTTCTGTGAAAATTTCGACACTTCCTCCTACAGCATTACGTAACTCTCTTTACTCGTGGAGGTAAAAATATTCCAGCGTTACTGGGATTTGAACTCGGATCCCTGTAGTCTGTAGGTCTGGCTCGACCGCACTGTGCTATCACAGATATTTCTCAATACGCTGTCCAAGCACACTTATTACGAAAAGAATAGTTACGTGATATTCATTGCACTTAGATTTTTTATTAGAGAAATGTTCTACATGTGTCAAAGATATCAAATTCACAAAAAGAATGCAACCGACTAAAACCCACGCAACTACATAGCTCATTTTACTAAGAAATATTTTCAACCAGAAGCCGTGGTCTTTAGAACACTCTGTGGACGTCGTTCCCGGTCTTATCTTTCGGCGACTATGGCCAAGGTTGAATTACGTCACAGATGAAAGTTGCTCTACACAGGCGCGCATGCAGACGTTCTGAAGCCAGAATCGCAATAGGGGTATATTTATACGTGATTCTTAAAGACATTAACACACTAAAATAAGTAGTGGCGCCTCAAAACACATGCTTTATGTGATATTTATAATGGATACGAATGATTATTACTATACAATTAACCGCAAAATTGTTTCTACCCGCAAAAATTATTCGCCGTGGATGAGATTCGATCTTACGGTCCTAAGCTTCTCCAACAGTGCGCTTACCTGCTATACCACAGAAACTCTTATAACTTTTGTCTCTCACAAAGGTGATTTTAACCCATTCAGTGCTAATGCCGGATATATCCGGCGCAAGACTTTTGTGCCATGAGTGCTAATGCCGGATATATCCGGCGCGGGTGGGTCGTGCCATGAGTGCTAATGCCGGAAATATCCGGCGCACGATGTTTCGTCTGCTTTCTGATTTTATTTCTAGGGAGCAGTACAAGCTATTGGCTTGGCACGACATCTACAGTTTCCGAATAGTACTAAGTAGCTGTAGTATTTTTTTTTCTGACCAATAGAGGGAGCATAAGGAGTGTGTAAGCCGAATTCATCTGCCCGTCGTGCGCGGTGGAGGCCGGCGGCCGGCCGGCCGGCCGGCGTTGACTGACAAAGGGAATCGCTCGGTACTTGGACCGCGCGCAGGTCATAACATGCGAAATTATATGGCTCCAGCACCCTCCACCAAGGAGGGTGCTGGGGCATTAAAAATCTCTGTGCAAAATCTACCCATCTTGGTTTTTGTGCCTCGCTTTGTGTTGAGATTTCTTGCTGTGCGTTCGCGTTTTTCTGAAGTATTATTACATTCGACTTGGGCTTTGATTTTGGTATCATTCTCTGGATTACTGTTATTTACTTATTTCACCTATATATTTGAACTCTGGCTTCTCTTCTGGACACGATTTTTGACACTGAATTCTGCATTACGGCTTATTATATAATATTTTATCTCGATTTTCGGCTTTGTATTTCGGCGTTTTCATTTGCGGATATTGGATCATGGCAAAACGTCGTGTGTACACATATTAAATCACATACTGCCTTAATTAAAAAAAAACAAATTTAAAAACAAATTAAAAATTTATAAATACATTTTTAAAAAATATTTCTAACTTCGCCAGTGCCGGTCCAAAGCCCAGATCAAAAAGAAGGAGGGGAAATATAAGCAGTTTTCTCCCCGCGCCGCGCCCCCTACAAAGGGCGCGCGCCCGAAAAGAATGCAGGCCACAGGCGACCCCAGCGAGCCGGGTGACTCAGGGCTCGGGGACGCGCTGATGCCACAACAACGTAGCGCTTAAAGGGTTAAACTGTCATGTATCACAGATTTGACTAAAAAAGAACGTGCGGCGTTTAGATGCTTGTGTTAACTACAGACGGACAGACAGACGCCAACATGAGATCTATACCATTTTCTTAAACGTTCTTGAGATTATGGGAAAAAAATTGATCAAAACCGATGACGCCGCTTTTGAGAAAATTTTGAAAATATCTCTGGGGCTTTATGTAAAGTACCTCCCAAAATTAAAATATCGGTTTCAAATTAATGGGACCGTGAAATCAGCAACATCGATTGGGTATTTTCAATTTT
Organism: Teleogryllus occipitalis; assembly: GCA_011170035.1. Lineage (NCBI taxonomy): Eukaryota > Metazoa > Arthropoda > Insecta > Orthoptera > Gryllidae > Teleogryllus > Teleogryllus occipitalis. The sequence continues at coordinate 22,250 of BLKR01000195.1, read as the reverse complement.
GGACAAAATCGGTTGAACAATTTAACCCCTAGCGTTGTTCGCAGACGGAAGACTGATAGACAAACATTTTGCCGTCATTCAATTTTTCGGTAACAACGACCCACAAAACATGATTTCTGGCTACACAACGTGTTAAAGGATTTCCCCCTAAATTTCGCAAATAAATTCATTCACTTTTTTGTTACCAGGATGGGACGGTTTTTCTGCCGAAAATTCGCCGTATTCTGGTGCACGATTAATATACCTTGATGTAAAATGAACCTAGAAATAAAAAAGCATACAATTTTCACAGTTCGACTGCTTTTTTTATTTCTCGGTTAATTTTTTTCTGAACTAATATATTAATTTATATTGTTAATAATAAACATTGTTGTGTTAACAGTAGTTAAGTGCTATGAGTTCATATATATTTCAATGAATTTACTTTCATGTTCATACAAGTGTTTCTTTCATGTATTTTTCATTTGAAAATACTTGCACATCTGAACTAGCGGCGCCCGCCATTTTGTACGACGTAATTTTGTTAGGGCACTCCCCCCTGCGTTGAGATTGGCTATGCGGGTTTGTGAGGCTCCGCCTGCGACGTTTCGTCATGACAAGGGCTGGCCAAGCCGTGCAAAAGCTGAACTTAGCCGCAGACGGCCGCGATCAATTTATGTTTCCAGTACTGTACACTCTGCAAACATTTGCGACCAGCAGTTCCGTTCAAAGGGATTCTTTACTCGATTCGTGAGTGCATTCAAAGTTGTGAAGTGTATTAATTCGTGATGGATATTAAAGTTACAGGTATGTACTGTGTTTTAATTAAAAACTCACCCATGTAAGATTAATACTTACATCATTTAAGACAGTTTAAGTGAATGTATAATGTTTTCAAATTTTAATTTGACTTTTGTGAAACATTAATGTTTTAGTTATAGTGTGAGGACGTGTCAAGCAAAAATTTTTATTAGACGTTGGTCTAAAGTTCATATTCTAATCGTTGAAAAAGAAAAAAATCCGACATACTTTCACAATTTTAGTTTATGGCACTTTTTTTAATAATCGATGATGCGCAAAAAAATTCATGAAATTTAGGAATATCAGTAAGATATTTTTTGGTCCGATAATTTCAGATGGATTCCAAAGAAAGTGTTAAGGAGATGACTGGAGGAGAACTCTATAGCTATATCAAGCTGAACGTTTAATTGATGGTAAGATTAAATATACGAAGAATCATTTGTTGAATATCACAAATTGTTCATTGGAAAAAGTAAACGAATTTAAACGTAAATTACGGTTTTTCAAGTCTGAATTTAATCAAAAATGGACAGCTGCATTTAATAAGGAGGAAAGATTTGTAAAAAATAATGAAATGTGGCTATTCGGTGCTGTGAAATTACCAATATACACAAATCAAAATGCGGATCGACCGAGAAAGGAATTCGGAAATTCAAATGACCGCAGCAAACAACGCAAAACACAAGCGTTACGGAAGCTAGTATCTGAGTCCACATTGATTTAAGCTGCTCAAATGAGCTGCTGGTAAAACAGATGCATCTACTGTTATGAACAATTGAAAGAGACGTCGAAATTTCCGAAAAGAGCGTCAGAAGTCCGTAAGGCAATAAGATTTCAGCAATGCGCGAAAATCATTGCATTCATTCCTTCATAACAACGCAAGCTCTATCAGTGTAGAAGCCGGTCTGTCCCGAAGGCAATACAATATTATTCGAAATTCAAACAGAGACATCTGTCTTTGTTATTTATTAATACTGAAAGTAAGGAGAACAAAGAAGCGTTCATAAACGACGCATTAGAATTTATAGTGACGTAGGAAACTAAATTTTGAAGATGATATTCGTACAAGGCAGAACTCAGGAAAAAAAACAAGATGGAAGAAGAAGTAGACGGAGAAGAAGAAGTAGATGGAAAAGAAGTAGAAGATGGAAAAGAAGTAGAAGATGGAAAAGAAGTAGAAGATGGAAAAGAAGTAGAAGATGGAAAAGAAGTAGAAGATGGAAAAGAAGTAGAAGATGGAGAAGAAGTGGAGGATGGAAATGAAGGGGAGGATGGAAATGAATTAGAAGATGGAAATGAAGTGGAAGATGGAGAAGGAGAAGAAGATTATGAAGAAGATGAAAATGATGAAGAAGAAGAAGAATATGAAGAATATTAGTGACTAGGAATATCGGGAATTAGAGAATTATATTGCTAGGTAAACTAGTGCAACACAATTAACCAGAATTATTCTGTAGTGTTTCTACTTACCCCATGAACTAACCCACATTTAATAATTTGTGTTGTAAGCTTTCTTTAAATAGTACCTCTTACCAAAATATGTAAACTTGCATAAATATACATATAAACTAATTTTAAATAAATTCTAGCAAAGAAATAATTTTGGCCCCTATATGCAACGTCAGAAAATCTGGCGGCAAATAGGGCGATGGCACACCCATAGAGATATGGAGACACGGAATATTCGTCGTAAAGCCTCGGAAAAGAAGCCGCTGCCTTGAGGGCGCCAGGGCACCTTCGGAGTCACCGCTCGAGCTCACAGCATGCGAGCCGGTGGTGATCCGGAGCTGAATTGGCGGGCCCTGATCGGGGAAAAACCCGAAAATGCAACAGCCGAAGATAGCAGCACCCGTCCATCTCCACATACAGCTGCACTTGCCGCAAGCGCTTCCCAGAGAAGCGATCTATTGCTTCCAGAGACCACTGCGGCAGGCAGGCCACGCACAAGGATGCAGTGGACTACAGAAATAAATACCTTCGTTTTGCGTATATACTACGCCACTAAAAAATTGGAGACTAACACTACGGCATATCGATAAAAATTACACCAAAGATTCCTTCTCCGTTTCCCTGAGTCTGAAGTTAGTGCGCAAAAACAGATGTCCGTAAAGTTAGCACACCCTGTTATCACAAATTTAAAAAAATATATCCCAGAATTTTGTACTAATTAACAACTAATTTATATCCAAATTTAAAAATTTTGAACCGATTCAGAACATCAAAATAGAACACGTTTAAGAGCGGGTACGTTAAGTTAGCACCCCACCCAAGAAAACGCATGAAAAAAAAAACTAAAAATACCAGAATTTTGTACTAATTAAGAACTAATTTATACTCAAATTTAAAACGTACACGAGTTGTCAATTTTTTTCATGCATTTAATGAATTGGGGATTTGATTTAACACCTGAAGATGGAGACAACAAATCTCCGAAAGGCCGGTAGTTGAGTTTGTTGCAGTTTTTACAAAGACTGCTATGTAAATAGTGAAGTTGTGCATAAATGTAGTTGTCTTTAATATATAGAAGCTTAATTTTGTACCAAATTTAAAAAAAAACTGAAGTGATGCAGAACATCAAAATACACCACTTTCAATAGTATGGGTGCTGGTATGAAGTCAGTTACTTGATGATTACTGAAGCCTGCGTTTTATTTCATTTGTAACGTTTTGTACACTTAGTTAATGTTTATACCAGACCTTTGAAATAGTTTTTTAGCAAAATATTGACAAAATTCTTTAAATTATTGGGCCTCACTTAAATCGGGGCCTGGGGAACTTGTGCCAGCTGCCTCACACCCTGGGCGCCCCTTGTCGTACATCGCCGCGATGTTTGGTGCTGTAATGTATCCATCAACGATGGAATAATATTTTAAGTATACCATAAGAATTTTAAAAAATGTGGAATTGCCTTGAAAAACAAAAGAGATTCTAGATTTCAAAATACACAATAAAAAATATTCTTTCAAAAGTTACCATAAAGATTGCAGTTATTTTGTGTTAACAGTGTTTGTCAGAAATGTTATGATATTAACTACTGCAATATACTGCTAGAATTTGATAGAGATGAAGTTATGAATCTTCTGATTTTTCTAACAGAACTATCTTTTTATCGACATTTATTTCTATTCTACAATTCTCACGCATCAGTATCTTTCAAATATGACAAGAGAACATACGCTTTTTCCTTCATGCTTTTAGTTGGATGTGATGTATCACATTCAGAATTCTCACTTCTTATAATCGAATGGAATGCTAAGGCATGTACCTGCTGCAAATCTGGATTGAAGTGCTCTTCACTTGAAAAAAAATGTTCTGAGCAGGCGTTTGGCAATTCTCCTGAAACTGACGAGGCTGGGAAAAGCATTTCATTTATCGTTCATATTGCGCCCAAGAGAAAGCCGTCGAAATCTTTTATTGTTAAATTTAAGACGGTAATGAAACTGAATGTGGCTGTTAAATAAGAAATACCAAGAACGTTTCCTACAGTGGACTTTAGTTTATTCCTAATTTTCGATAACGAAAGAATAACCGGCAAATTTTGTAAACAAAGGATTGCACTTTATCCATATAATACTGCAAAGGTAAAGCACATATTTGCCATTAACTTACAATTGATAGTTTGAAAATCCGGCGTTGCCCAGGGTTTATTTATCACTATCATATATTAAACAGTCTTGCCTGTCTCGTTCACTATGACTACTCAGTGCGCATTTTAATAAGTATGTATGTATTGCGGATTGCATGGTCATTTTGTTTGTAAATGTCACTCTTTTCCCACCTACCCCTCCAGGGGTGTCTTACCTCCAGCGTATTCTTTTTTCCATTGCAATTGACTAGTAATAAATTATATCAAGTTTTGTTAAAGTGGCATTGTTCCTGCGATGAAGAGTTAAGCTGGAACACGAACACACATTCTTTTTTTTTTTGTTGTATATTAATATATTAGGTAATGGGTTCTTTTATGAGGCAACGTTTACACCGGCGAAGAGATAAATGATAGTATAATATATAATAACTATAATATTTGTTACAATCTCACAAACATGTATATGTTTGCACATATTTTGAGAATTGAAAAACAAATGCATTTTTTCGAAAATCTCTAGCTCTCTTTGTAATTGGTTTCAAAAGAATGTTTTATACAAAAGTTGTAGGATGTTTTATCCTCTTTAAAATTCATTTGAATCATAATTCTACGCGACTTAAGGTTAAAGAGCTATAAAGAAAAAAATGTCAGAAAAATACCGGTTTTCGGAGCTCTCGGAGGGTCTCAGGCACAGGAGGCACAGGGTCTGGGAGGCCGAAAACTTAGGGTTTTAACTAGTGCCTAGATACAACATACTCAAAGAAAAAGTTTTTGACCCTTTTTCCTGGTAAAAAGGACATACCGACTGGACTATTGCGAATATTTTGATAAACTGCATATTTCAACATTATTTACATTGGGTATAAATTAGTTCTTAATTAGAACATTATTATCGATTGATAAAGTTACGGCATTCTTTTTTTTAATAATAATGCAGGACTTAATTTTATATAACCAATTGGCAATATTTGTAATTATGATAAACCATTTTGATTTTCACGAAGAATTCATCCCCGCTTCTCAAAATCCGTAGAAAACGTATAAAAAACATTCGTTGTGAACCTAAATCGTCACCCACACCCTTAAAAAACAATTTTCTTTGCCAGTTCTTCCGAAAATGCAGCATTCCACCTTTAAAACTATAACCATTGAGAACATGAGTATTTAAATTTTAAAACATTCTCATTATACGTGCCAAATTGCAATGGTATAATTGCCAATTCAATGATTCCCATGGCAACCAATCTTCATTTTTACTTTCTCGCTACTGCTTACGTGGTAGAGAGAAAGTTATGTAACGCTGCGGAAAAAGCCGGGAAATTTTCAGCTAAAAAAGAAAAACTAATATTTCCGAGCACTGGTAACAAAAAAGTGGATAAATGCAGTTGCTACATTTAGAAAAAAAACCTAAAACGTGGTGGTATGCAAAATACATGTTTTGTGAGTCCTTGATACCGAAAAATCGACTGACAGCCAAACAGCCCATCTGTGAATACCACTAGCGCCTAAACCATACGTAGGATTTTTTCCAAAACGGGTATTCGCCGATAGATCTGGCTTGAAAAAACACATAATGCAAATGAAAATTTTGAATTGAAACATGTAATTCCCAAAAATGAATTTGTTATTCTGTCATGGCAAAACTCACTATGCAAAGTATTGGATAATTAAATATATACATATGAACAATTAAAAATATGCAATTATAATCGTTAATTAACACTAATTTTAGAACAATTACGTTCTTATAGATATTTAAATTCCAATATTCTTGTCCAAACACAATTTATGAACTTTATCAAATGACCAGTTTACTACAGGATTTTGCGATAAGAAAAACCATTATAATTCCATATTTTCAATTGTTCATATGTATATTACATTTGCAAAAATGCAAAATACTGTCTTTCCTGAATCGTTAGGACTTCTAGGGAACCATTTCAATAAAAGAAAGTAAAATTCAAAGACCAGCTGAATATTTATCATTAAAGTAACAATTAAACTAGATATTAAGCAATTAATTTGCATCTCATGTCAAAATTGTTATTTTGCTATCATCAAATCAGGGACAATTTGGGGACACTTCCCGGCAGGAATAGCGCGTATTTCGGAATTGTTTATAAAATTGTTAATTGTTGCAAAATTGTTAATTCGCAGTTTTTGGTTCTGGGACATCAGAAAACCCTTCCCACTTTAGAATTGTAAAATTTGGAAATTGTTTATAAATTTTTAAATTTTACAAAAAAAGTATTGCTTTTTTAAAAAGTGCCTTTAAACGAGATGTAAACTTCCGCAATCCGATTAGCGCTTCCTTTCGTTTTCGAGATACGTAAGTGTTTATAAGAAATTAGCATGTCATGGCAACTATTTTTTTGGCAGTTCCCACGTTATGCTTTTCTATAAGCCGTTTTGCAACGGCTCGCTTAGTTTCTCCGGCAAATACATTTGAAGTTCCTAACGGGGTGGAGGGGACAAGCGTCCACAACGCTTGCATTAATTGCCACGAAAATTGTTGCTGGTTAGATTTTTTTTTAATTTGTTGCGTCTATTTTGACGCAACGCGTCTCCAAGCCCCTTGGGGGGCGTTGAGCGCTTTGCTCTGTCGCATCTCGTCGCAGTCGGTTGTCAAGAGGACCGCCAGGTAGCATCTCCGCGTACGCGCCTCGTACCGCGCGCTCCTGCGTCACTACCCAGCGACCAGAATTAGGAAGGAATAAGGAGGGTTTAGGACAACTCACAGAGGTTGGACTAGCCCTTGTGAAGCAGCCGAACTCGTTTTGTTGGAACAAATTTCACATGAGATTCGACGAGAATCGAACCCGAACCTCAGTGACTTTGCAATGAGCTTGCGACTTTGCAATGAGCCACGAGTTCAGCTATTTCTGGTTTTCAGCTCCTTAATTTTTCATTGTATTCTAAATACTTTCAGTTCCATTTGTTTAACAATTACAGCATAAATTTTAAAATACTACTCGAGTCGGCTACCGAACAATCTTCAACTTGGGAGCAAGAAATAGTCATTAATTGGCTTCCAGAAATACCTCCCGGTGAAAATTGCGTCCTTCCTCCACACGTTTCAAGGCGAAATAGGCTGAGCTTGTAAGCGTAAATCGTAACACTTGCTTTCCCTCGAGAAAGCCTTTATCCACCTTCTTAGGAAGCCAATTCTTTACATATAAAATTGTGGAAAATTTTTCAAATTAAATATACAAGAAAACAATAATTTTGCATTAATTGTCTTGACGTATAAATATAGACATTAAATCTTCCGGCTTCTCAGTATTCACACGTTCCAAATACGAAATACATTGTTATAACATTCACAATTTCATTCTAACCAGTAAGTCTGCTGCCTTTAGAAGCGTATAGCATCAGCATGGAATATGCGAAAAAGTAATAATACTATTATAATATTGTATTGACATATGTTTATTTATGGACATTTGTAATTGAAGGAATGTGAACTTACGTATGCAGTTAAGTAAATTTCAATGAAGGTGCAAAGTTTGCAAATAAACATGTTTTTAAAATTCAATTATTCCAAGTTCAGAACAATTCCTAGACGCATTCTTTTCCATTCGACACTAACACGCCAATGATTTTTGACACTACCCTTAGAATCGAAGTGGATTGTTTGAGGTCATCGCTTATCGCGTCAAAATCATGGAAGTTTACACGTCTTCGAAATACGTATACGCCGAGGTCATCTTCATGAAACACAGAAAATCTCATATGAAAGAATCAGTCGTCATTTCAACAATGAAGCTACTAAGACATAATAATCATAATATCCTCAATTTCCTTTACTAATTGTGTTCTTTCGAGCGTGCTCCGTGTCTCTGAGTAGCAAACATTAACATAATCGTTAAAATTAAAAGTAACGATTTAGGATGAAAATTTAGGATGAAGAAGTTCACATCTCTTTATAATTGTTTGTAGAAAGTCATATCTGGTTAGTATTATTGTCAATAAAATTGTAGTTTTATTTAATTGGAAATAACTGCTTGGATATTTTGGGGTTTCATTAAGAAAATATAGCTACCCGAAGTTGACGCTATGAAAAGTAAACATTTCGAGGTTTCCACTACGAGACGTATTTAGTCATCCCTATTCATTCGCTTAGTATACAGCAATCGCTTTCATTTATCATCGATCAAGTTACATAGGGTTTCTAATGTTTATATGATACCGGGTGTCCCACCAAATATGGACCACCCCCATAACTTCTAAACGGTTCAGGGTATCGAGTTGCAGTTTTCACTGAACAATGCAAAATCTTGGGGCAGGTAACATGCTGGTAGAGGAATTCTCTATAATAGTTTTAGTTTTCGAGAAATTTAATCATCTCTGATTTTTTAAATTGAACTATATATTTTTTCATCAGCAATGTTATGATCATGAATATTGGAATAAAATGATTTATCATATGTTAGTATTTTAAGAATAATTGGAGTATAAAATTAGATTTTTTGGCATCAGATTTTCAAGTAAACGGGAAGCCTTTGCAACAGTCGCCGTTTTGGGAAGGTGGCCTTCACGACGTTGATACTGTTTTGTGAAGAGAGGAGTGCGAGAGAGATGGCCGTGGGGGATCAAGGTGTAATTGCAGCAATTCATGATCTTGACATGAAAAACTTATGAACAAACATCAATTTTAACGATCTGAATGAGAATTTTTTCCCAGTTGTTGATCTGAGTTGAACTTTTCTTCTTCTGAAATTCCAAATCAACGATAATCGAAAAGAACGAAATAAAAATATTGTAGCAAAAACGATAATAATAAAATTAATAATAATAATAATAATAAAGGTCATTTCTAAATTTACAAAACTGGAACTCAGTGCAGAAACAAGCTATCACTTTAATATATGGGAAGCGAATGAATTCTTAAAGATTTTCATTGTAATATCTTGATTAATTCATCAAATAATAGACAGGTAGACATTTTCTCTTATTATTCACAGTAACTTAACTACCTATTTATACACGTACTACCAGAAGAACAAAGTAATAAAAAACTTGAAATACTCTTGACAGTTCTATCAGTGTAACTACCAAACTTTAACAAAAATGCATATCTGCATTCGCTACTGTTCATTCTGATTAGAGAGTTTCTTATTTCATAGCGCCAAGTGTTGCCTCAAACTTGAAAATGCAGAAGACGGAAGTGTACAGTTTTCTTTTCCATTCAAGAACAGCAGTCGTATGGTTGCAAAGTGGACGAGTGATCATTTTAATTAAAAATGACATTTACCAACGAAGAGACGGTGGTTGGCTTCTTGTTCAGTTTGAAAATGATATTTATTATTATTAACATCTTCCTTTCGCTACCAACTTTCTATATCGTTCTTTGGAACGATCAATGTTTTGAAATTTTAGTAGAAGGCAAGTTAAATCCAAATAAATAAATGGAAAATGTCTCCCACTCTAATTGGTATTTCTTAATGTGATTGGTCAAAATAGGTATTTCTTAGTGTGATGTCTGTGTCATCACCAAGAATTACTGTAGTTATACCTCTTATCCCCCACTGCCACCCTCTCAGTCAAGACGCAACAGTCTAGACGTCGTGATGGCCACCTTCCACAAAAGCGAGAGTTGCATGATCTGCTACACGATTACCCGTTTAATTCAAAATCACGTGTCAGAAAGCCTAATTTTATACTCAAGTTACTATCAAAATATTAGCAAATGATACATCATTTTAATCCTATTTTCATGGTCTATCCATTGCTGGTGATAAAAATATATAGTTCCATTTAAAAAATCGACGATTAAATTTCTCGAAAATTAAAAATATTATAGATAATTTCTCTATGGCTCGTTACTTGCCCCATGATTCCGCATTATTCAGCAAACACTTCATTTCGATATTCTGTACCGTTTAGAAGTTGTGGAGGTAGTCCATAGTTGGTGGGACCCCCTATTTATGTAATAACATTACAACTGCATTCTGACGGGCAGGAATTCGGGCTCTGTAATTATTCTTTTTTGCATGTAACCTACTCTGTGGTGTGTGAAAGTGTATTTATTTATATATTAATTTTTACTTTCTCGTAAACATTCGGAATAACAAAAGTAATATTTAGAGAGGTATGTATGTAATGTTGCAGTAAATCGATGTCGAGAATTTAATGGAATTACACGTTTTGGGGTCTTAAGTTACCAAGAGAGTGTTGTTATTATATCAAAACGTCCGTCTCTCCGTCCATGTGTTCGCTGGTCTGTGTCTGTTTCTCTGTGAACACTAGTGTGTAAACTATTCGTAGAATTTTTGTCAAAACTAATTTTCCATTAACGATCTGGCCCGAATCGAGGCCCTGCGATTTTGAAAATAATTCTTTAAATTTTGGGGTAATTTAGTTGAAGCCCCTGGGGAGCATTTTCAAACTTTTCTTCAAAACGGCTCCAAAGTTTTTCGACCTACATATGTAATCACAGTCGAACATCCGCCAACGTCGGAACTCAAACTCTAGGGCCTCGCGGTCAGTAACGTTACAGGGAAAACTGTAACGATACTACTGAGCTATCGCAACCTTTGCAACGTGTCCTTAAAAACATTGTAAGTCTTTTTCCATACAAATTTTTAATTTTTCAATATTACAAATATTCAATTGTTTCATATTATTCGTGCGCATAGTAAATTTAACTTGAAGCTTCCTGCTTGAATCGTGTGTAACAAATCGGACAAATTGTATATTTGAAAAAATTATTACAATACAATTCATTAATTATTACAATTAATACAATGAAGATCTATTGAGTGACAAAATGATATGCCTCTAAAACTGAAAAATGTACCGAAACGAATGTTTGCTATTCTGGCAGTTTTCTGTGTACTATTCGTTACTTCTGTGAACGTTGTCTGAAGAATACACTGCGTTAGACGAAAGATAATTATACATATTTCTTTCTTAATGTAATCTGCTCTTCATTATTAGTCTTTCAAATCATCTCATGTGCACGTTTCTTAAAATATGAGTGTTTTTCGCAAAAGTTTGAGTTATATGGTGACAATATACGTTTTCGAACACCACCAATACACATGCTGGAGATTTATTTCCAAGTGCAATCGTTTTAAATACTAAATTTTAAAATACGTTTTATTTAAAATTTTGTCTGAAATAAACAGTAGCTTTTGCGATTTTTCGAAAGCATTTTCTGGCATCAAGAACATTGTAATATTCAAAACACTACATAAGTGACCTGCCAAAGGACAATATCGTGGCGTATTTGGTTGGGTGGCTTCTTCTTGTGCTGAAGATCTTAGGTTCAAATCCTAGCCTGCACTACTCATTTTTTATTCTGTACATTAGAGTATGTATCTGACAAATGACTTTTAAATCAGTTGTAGACGTGGAATTTTATAAATCGTTTTGCTTTTCAATAATTATATATTTTTTTGTCTCTCAGCCTTGTCTCTGTCGTTTCCTTAAGGTTTATTAGAAGAATGAAGTGTTAGTAGTGTAAAAGTTGTAATATGTTTCCAATAAAACAAGAAAATAAGACCTGTTTTTGTTTGTTTGTATTGATAGTCAGATGAATAGGAAGTGAATAACTGCGTTAGTGGTAGGTGCTTTTTTCAATTAAGTATTTTCGAGAATCGACTAATTATCAGCTGCACTGAAACCCTTATTTTCCGAAAGAAAGCTGTAATGGCTATTCAAGCCAGCAGTGTAATTTTTGTTATCCTAGCTGGGAAGCGATAACCGAGCAAGTGGCAACAGCTCAGGATTTGGCAACAGGGCATTGGACACAGGAGGCCTGTGGCCGCCGCTTGGCCCTTTAACACGAGGATGGTTTCTTCATTGTAGGGAAGAAAGTGAGAGGGAATTATGTGAGCTTATTGCACTCGTCGGTCACAAATCATGTGCGATCGCACCATGTGTCTGCCTGAATTTTGACATTTGCAAACACGTTAGGAACGTATGTTAGCACGGCGTTTAAAAACTCTGTTCCTCAATGCTTCTGTGCGAAATTGCTTGTATTTTGATCTGTACGAGAATTCGTAATCGTGTTTTAAATTAAAAATTTCACAATACAATATGAATATCGTCATCCATTTTTAACATGAGTAAAGTAATATATTTACCCAACAGAAACGTGAATTATGAAGACAGAATATTAACAAAAGAATTGGGATGCCTTAGACCAGACTTGTGCATCAATCAAATGTCCAGTAATAAAAATAGGTCGGACATTTAAGCGGTAAATATTCTTATATTTGGTGCCCTCCCTGGTTACTAATCCGGTCACCCTAGAGGCGCCACTAGACCATAGCTACCTTAAAACACTAAGAGAGCAAATTCATTCACTTCTTAAATTCCCTAACATTCACTGATCGCATATGACCCTGTAGGTCATATGTGGTCAGTTATGGGATTGAAAATAGAAAATACAGTTTGTCTAATAAAAAAATAATAAACATGCATGTCTGAGAGACCGAAGTTTAATTGACCCTGCGACTACGGCAACGTTGCTGAAATCTATGTTGCAAAGACTAGAGACAATAATCAAAGCAAATGGAATTCATACCCAGTATTAAATAACGTAATATGTTTTGTTCAACAGGCGTGTACGAAGACTTTTTAAGCTTACAAAAACGGCCATTTTATTTTGTTTCCAAATATCAGAGAGTTGGTAACATTTTGAACTTTTGTAATATAAGGGAATAAGAAGAGTATTCTTAATTTCTAAACTTGATATCTTTATTCTTTCTAACATATCGTTCGTATTAGATTCGTAGAAGTTTCTGCTAGAGTTTTCTAGTTGTTCGCAAGGCCGTCCTTTGGCCTAAGCAACTGCCATGAGTCCCAACTTCAGACGGGGACATAGATAATTGAAATAAAATACAATAGGTTCCCCAATAAATTTGTATTACACTTTTTAAGCCCATAAATATGTAAAGGCATTTTCTATCATTTTTAATGTTTACATAGCTTCTTAAATATCGCAGGATTATTGATAAAAGTGATCAATTCCAAAAATTCGTGGTTTTGGATAAAAGGCATTTACAGATATCTAAACCTTCCAAAAATCAGTGTACTGTTTTCGTTTTTCATAGTATTTATTGTAATGCTACATCTTCCAAATTATTATCGTCTTAACATTAGTTTAATTTTTTGTTATTTAATTGGTCAATTTTCGCAAAAAAATTGCGATTTTTTTAGTTGTGGGAAGACGCTAGAAAAATTAAAACTTTTGCAATTTTTGAAAATCCTGTTAACCGTGAAAATAGAACCTATGCCACTTTTATAAGTGTATTTTGCTCTGTTATTACAATAAATTTAAAGAAAAAAATTTGAGCAAAACTTTTGAGAAAATTTCGAGAATATCCATAGGGCTTGATCAAAAAACCCCCAAGTTTTGAAGAATTGTTTTCAAAATTTCAAAGCTTCAACTACAGATAGATAGACAGATGTTTCTTCAATTTGAAAAAAATCCTACGCATGGTTTAAGCGCTAGTAGTTTTCACAGACGGACAGACGGCGGGCGTTTCGCTTTCAATTGAGTTTTCGGTATCAAGGACCAACAAAATAGGAATTCTGGCTACATCACATATTAGAGGACTTTTTTCTCTTAATTAAGCAACTGCATTTATCCACTTTTTCGTTATCAGGATCCGGCAATGAATTTTTTTCTGTCGAAAATCCACCGTTTTTTCGCGCAGCATTACATAACTTTCTCTACATTTCGTATATCCGTATAAATCTCTACATTTCGTACACTCCGTATTTTATAGGTATTTATAGGTATTTTATACGTATTTTATAGGTATGCAAGAATGTAAAAATGATATTTCATTAACATCTGTCTCCTATTTATTATATACTCGCATAACTGTGTTCAGCATGCTCTTAATAATTCACTTGACCACAATAAGAGCATCAGTTAATCCCATACTGCAGTTAAGTGAAGCATTTTTTCGTCTACGTTTCTGCATCCCACGAAATTTGCTAAAACTTGAAAATTAATAATTTGTATTACTGTTTCTTATATTAACTTCATATTATTATATAAGTTTGGCTAACTTAAGATAAACAAATGGAAGAAAAATAAATAAAAAGCATATCTGGCCCAGTTAACCAAACTGTCCTGTATATCACTACAAGGAACTGGAGTTATTTTCTGACGTTAACTATCCACTCCACACAATTTTGCGTAGTGTAACGATTATGGACAATGTACTGAAATTACATTTTATAATGTTCTAACCGAAGTGCTAGCAGTACGTTTTTTCGAAATTTTGATTAATAAAAACTAATGGCGGCATGCATGGTAATATAGTTTTTTGATATTACAATTGTTTGGTGATGGAAACACCAGAATAACATTCGTAAAAAAAACTATTAATTTTAACTTACTTTCATTGAGCGAAATAACTTCTTTACCGTGCGATAAGTTAGAGCCCTGATGAGTCCCAACGAAAAAAGTACGTCTTAATCCATTTATTGAGTACTTTATGCTAACAAATGAAGCTGAGTAATAACGTTATCTTCTAAAATATTTTGATGTTTCGATAGCAGGAAAGTCGTCAAATGATGACATTAAGCGACAGTGTTGCGTAATATTCATTTTCCCACTTCCCAGGCAATATTCTGCGTCCGTTTATTTTCTGACTCCCAATTTACAATTAGAGAAAGCGTACCTCCCCATCTCCGTTCTGATAGACAAACATTTTCTTGAGAAATTTCAATAAAATATTTCAATAGTCTTTAATTTTTTAAACTTAAGTTAATTAATTTAAATTACTTCATTAATTTCAGTTCATTCACAATTAACTTTGTAATTGCAGAATTACATGAATTCAAACGGATTGGTAAGGTTGTATTAGTTTTTTTGATATTTTGCGATTAAATAAAAAAATAGTTCATGCATTGGTAGTGATGTAAAAAACCGATAATAATATAAACTTATAAACCCGTTTTTATATATTTATATTATGAGACTTGAGATTTGAAATTATACGTGCAATTTTTCTTCTTGCAGCCGTCGACACTGTCGCTTTTGGGGAAAGTGGGCTTCGCGACCTTTCCCCTGCTCTCGCAAAAGTGCCGCCGCCGCGAAGGCAATCTTACCCAAATGCGACAATGGCAACGGTTGCTAACAGGAAATTGCGTACATTTAGTTCAAAATCATATGTCTGAAAGAATAATTTTATACTCAATATACTATCAAAATATTAACGTATGTTACATCAATGCATTCGTCTATTTATGATTATCTATCGCTAGTGAAAAAAATATATGGTCCCATTTAAAAAATCAAAGATAATTATTTTCTCGAAAACTAAAAATATTTCGAATTATATCTCTACCGCACATTACTTCCCCCATGATTCCGCATTGTTAAGCGAAAACTGCATTTCGATATCGGGAACCGTTTAGAAGTTATGAGGTGGCCCATAGTTGGTGGGACTCTGTATAATTCTATTTTTCAGAAAATTTTCATTACGAATTTTTCTATTTTCCAATAAATAAGCGCTTTTTACAACAGTTATTATGTTTTATTTAATAAAAACCTCATGAAAACATTGTTCTCTTTTGTAATTGAGTTACCCACCTCCCAGGAATGTTTCCGCGCTCAAATTTGTTTCGTTGCCCGCTGCAGCGACGATTTTGAGTGGCAGCACCCGCGAGGCATAAATAGGAACACGAATGCCCATGCGGGAAAAACTGACAGCCCTTGCTATAGATTCTGCTAGGATATTATTTGATTGACAGTCACAACTATTACGATCGCGACATTTTACAATCTTTTATTTTAGTCATCAAAATTCCCTTCGAGATTCTGAAAATTTTTTTCAGAAGCTTGGCATATTCTCAGTTCACTCTTACTGCAGGTATTCTTCAGCTCACCGATCGCAATAAGACGTGACTTGAATCGCGAGTACCTGGAAACAGCAATCTAGCTTCAATCAAGAATAACATTGGCATCAGTTAAACCCCATTCCTAAAATACAGTAACAAAATTATATAAGAAACAGAAAACTGATTAAAATGCAAATAAAATGAAAGACAAATAATTGAATTAAAACTATAATGATAATAGGACGCACTATTTGGTATCGCAATATTATAATAATTCATGAAGTCCGCAGAAAGGTTTCCAATCCCCAAAAGTTTTGTCCACACTAGGAAACGAACTCGCTTAGGTGCAGAGAGTGGTTTCCATGTCCACTACACTATTATCTCCCCAAGAATCACAGCCCCTCCAACACAAAAAAAGTTATTAACACGTGCTCATGAACGAGAATGAAGTATGTTTCGAACTTGACGTGGGTACCGTACGTACAGACCGCGGTATCTACTAATGTTTGAAAGTAGGGTGTGACTACTATAAGTTTGAGATCGCCTGTTGGAATTTACGTGTTTCGGGAACTACTGTATGAACAGAACATTTCAAGAGTTCAATTCCATAACACGGCGACTAGAGCAAGTGACCTTTCTGAGGGTCATTTCAAAACATAGGCGCGTGAGGGATGTTATGTCCTTGCCTTCAATGGAAATGGAAACAACGTTAATTAATGTAAGGAAGTATATGGATTTGGAATATATGCATTAAAACATATTTTCATCGCAAAATTGCTCTCTCATTAAAATTAACTGAGCTCATACTTAATTTCCCATACCAGACATTAGAAATTTCTATTATTACATGTCAATTAGGTATAAGATCGATTATTACCAGAACAAATCATCAGATTGATGGCGTACTTCTCAATTTTGTCTGCGAGAAGTACACAAATTAGAGTTATAATAAGAAAGAAGTTTCGTCTTCCTAAAACATGTGTATACTGTTTAGTTGCATGTCTTATTTCTATATTTAAATGTGTGTAGCATTACAATGCAAACAAAACTCTTATTCGTTTACTATATTGAATTTAAATTATTTTTCACAATTTAATACACGACAAGAACATGTTCCCACAAAAGGGAGTAACGAAGCATTCTCCAGGGGAGGAAAGTGTTATTGGATTGGTGCCACATTCTACAGACTCCGCCTTTTATGCCTTTTAAGGCGAGGAGAACGGGGAAATCTTCCGAGGCTAGGCCACTTGAATTACCAGAAGAGCCAATGATAAGCGTTGCTTGCCTTAGAGTTAAGGATTCCTCAAGCCCGGTGTCAAATATACATTATTACTCTTTAAATTATTAATAAATGAGAGATCATTGAATTTCTATAATGATATATTCATTACAGGTAAAAAACGTATGGTTGTATTTGAAAATTCACATGTGATTCAATTTCACCAAAATTAAAATTAATACACAGAATGTATCTGCTGCCTAAAACTTGCCTCGTGCAATAAATACGAAAATGATCTCTCATGCCACCGCTCTGTCCAAAAGCATTTTGCAAAATAATTTGTTGATAAAGAATTTCCTCGCTAGACGTTAAACATATTGGCATACACTTTGCACCACTGAATAGAATGCATCCAACCACATAGAAATCTTCAAATTTGCAGGATAACAGTTAGTCTCAGCGTTTTGAAATTTGCCAGAGAATTTATTTATGATAAACGTGTGTCAACGATACATGAAGAATCGAAAGTTAAAAAACAGCTTATGAGCAAAAATTTCCACCGATTTGTCGTAAGTCACAAATCGTTAATACAATTTAATCAGCAGAAAGCAAGACACTGCAAAACTATTTGAATTTTATACTTGACAGCCAAGATCGAATGAATTGGGGGCTGGAAACAAGTGAGGGTTGTCATCAGACGCTAAGATCCTATAAACAATTGCGTATCTCGAAAACGAAAGGCGATAGCTGCGGTTGGACTGCGGAATTTTGCATCTTGAGTAAAGGGAATTGAGATGAGAGAATAAAACAGAATTGCAAAATTTGTAAAATTATAAACAATTTCCAATTTTTGCAATTCTAAAGTGGGAAGGGTTTTCTGATGTCCCAGAACCAAAAACTGCGAATTAACAATTTTTCAACAATTAACAATTTGTAAACAATTCCGAAATATGCGCTATTCCTGCCGGGGAGTGTCCACAAATTGTCCCTGATTTGATAGCAAAATAACAATTTTGACATGAGATGCAAATTAATTGCTTAATATCTAGGTTAATTGTTACTTTAATGATAAATATACAGCTGGTCCTAGAATTTTACTTTCTTTTATTGAAATGATTCCCTAGAAGTCCTAAAGATTCGAGAAAGACAGTATTTTGCATTTTTGCAAATGCAATATACATATGAACAATTGAAAATATGCAATTATAATCGTTTTTCTTATCGCAAAATTCTGTAGTAAACTGGTCATTTGATAAAGTTCATAAATTGTGTTTGGACAAGAATATTGGAATTTAAATATCTATAAGAACGTAATTGTTGTAAAATTAGTGTTATTTTATCTGATATCAATGTAATTTCTTCAAAAAGAATTGTGTTAACAGTGGTTAAGTGCTATGAGTTCATATATATTTCAATGAATTTACTTTCATGTTAATACAAGTGTTTCTTTCATGTATTTTTCATTTGAAAATACTGCCACATCTGAACTGGCGGCGCCCGCCATTTTGTACGACGTAATTTTATTAGGGCACTCCCCCCTGCGTTGAGATTGACTACGATGGTTTGTGAGGCTCCGCCTGCGACGTTTCGTCATGACAAGGGCAGGCCAAGCCGTGCAAAAGCTGAACTTAGCCGCAGACGGCCGCGATCAATTTATGTTTCCAGTACTGTACCAAAAACTAAGATACGGCCATTTCAAAGTGGCGGCGGGAGCCCTTTGTTAACCCTAACACCATTCCCGTCACCATCACCATAAAAAGTTGAAACCATACTTAATTGTTTGAACAGGATTTTTCCACGCGTATATTTGTTTGAATTCATGTTTTGTGGGTTCTTAATAGCGAAAATTCGATTGACGAAAAAAAGTCTGCTTCTTTCTGAACAACGCTTGGGACTAAATCCTTCAGCCGATTTCTCCAAAATTGATGTTCCCTAATCGATCTGGCTGATGTCGCGGTCCCTTGAATTTGAAATAGATATTTTAATCATGGGGAGTAATTTGCATCAAGCCCTGGGATATTTTCAAACTTTTCAAAAAAATAGCTCCATCGTTTTTTATTAAATTTTCTTACTGCTGTCATTCTGTGTTAAACGATTTGGCATCCGACGGGAAAGTTGCTTCCAGAGAAAGAGAAGAGATCACGTGAAGGATTGTCAGAGTCCGCGCTGCCTCAATCGAAGCGCTGCGATTTTGAAAAACACTCATTAATTTTTGGTACTTTACATGAAGCCCTAGGGATATTTTTGATTTTTTCTCCAAAATGGGTCTAATTGTTTAAAGCTTCTTGTAACAGTAGAGTGAAATACATTTTATAAAAGGTGACAGAGGTCCGATTTTTCCTGTCAACTCTGAATTTTCGAAAATTACAAAATTTTGAAGTTGTTTCGACGTGTTACTACAACTACAAAGTTGAAAATAGATATTTTTCCATTAAATGAAATTTGGTCTTAATTAGTTCTTTAATTAAGGTCATGCACATTTTTTGCAAAATTTAGTAGTTTTGTTAGTGTTTTTAATTTTTCCCAAATATAATTTTTCGAAATGATATTAATTTTCAACATTTTCGAAAAAAAATTCACTTCGCTAAAGTTAATCATTAACTCGTGTTGTGATTATGACAGTAATTAATATTTTGCATAATTAAAGAACAAAAGATGCTCTTTCATATGATGTATGTATTGACTTCATTAATTTTTTAAAATACATTTTATTTTTGTTTTTTAAATTTCTCCCAAAACTCGACAGTTTAAAACTTGGAAAACAATATCACTGTAATCTCTGAAAAGTTCTACATAAGTCTGGTGAGTTTCAAAGTGGGCCACTGAGACGTTTCTGAAAAATTAAATTCTATAGAAATCGTGGCGTTGGTTCAAACAAAAGGAAAGTTATAACAAAATTGACAAAATGTGGTTTTCCTTCAGAAATCTCTTCAGAAATTCGGCGACCATGTAATGATCAAGGACATGTTATTATGGTGTACGTCCCAATCAACAAAAATCGTAACTAGGTGCCAATAACATGGTACTCTGCACCATGCATTTCTTTCTTTTTTTAACTTAAGTTGCTACGGTGCCCCTGATACGTTCTTGCCCACAAACTTTGTAACTACGGTGCCAGCAGCATAGCACTTGGCGCTATGCTGTTCTCAGTTTGTTCATTCTGAGCAGCAGGTCTCTACGGTGAACCTTGTCATAAACATACTTTTGATTCTGTATCTAAGGCAAAATACGCAGCGTCCATTTTCATTCTACATAAGATCATGATATTATTTACTTACATGCATAAGTTATTTACATCATGTAAGATACTATTTTGCATGATTTTCTGTTTTTAATTAAAAGCTTCAAACGAAGAGTTTTAACGCAGACGACACGTTATAGTGCCTTCCTGTTAAATTTTGTATCTATGGTGCCGGTAGAATATGAACACATGCTTTGCTCATTTGAAAGAAGGTTACGGTGTGACTTGTTTATTTTATGATTTCTGTCTTTAGAACCCCTTTAAATGACGTAATAATAACTTATTCGAAAAAAATGAATTGGAAAGGTTTCCCCAGTGCCACAGTTAGTGAAAAAATCAGTGTGAGCCTGATTCTCCCAGTGTTCGGAAGCGTTATTGCTGAAGTGTAATATTCAGTGTATTGGGTCAGGTGCGTTGACAGTTTTGGTGGAGGCAAGTGAACAGTTTTTTGGAGAAGGCAAGTGAGTATTTTGTCAAACTTTATTACCAGCGCTAGGATTTGCACGTAATTACATGTCCATTAGTTGCGACCAAAATTCTTTCATGTTTATGGATTAAGCTTTTTGAAGTTATTTGAAACCTATTAAGTTAACTGTAGTCCTCCATATTTTCAAACATAGTTCATATTTCAACATTTAATGTAAACTCTCAACACTTACATTTTCTATTCCTTTTAAAATTACTTATGGATTTTTTAAAAACATTTTAAAGGAATTTAAAGTGATAAATCGTGTTTAGTTGATCTCGATATAACTATACAAAATATTGCAAGGTGTAAAATTAACTACATTACTTTTGATGTTGAGCAGCATTTTAGCCAGTACAATATTAATCCTGAACTATTATCATTTTTGTCAGAATTTTACTCAAGGGGTCTTTTTGACGGCACATTGTTATTATTATTTGGATTTAATTCATAATTTGTAATTACATTCTTCAGAAGTGATGAAATTTTGTAGCAAAGACTGACAGTTTTGACAAAAAGCTTTTGCATACTTCCCCCTTTCAAATCCTTTCACATCCAGGGAAAACAATGAATATTAATAACTAATGGTCTTAAAAATATTAATTTTTTTGTGGATATCTACTAATCCACTTTCTGAATTATTCGTATTTTACAAAAAAAACATAGTCAGTTTAAAAAAATATTTTTATCATATTTATTTCAGACTATAGAAAATTACTTTTAATTGCATTGTATGCATTCTTTCGTTGTAAATGACTTTTATGAACAAATTTTGCACATATTGCGCATTTTGAAAATAGTTCATGTCCATATTTAGTAACAGGCTACAAGTTCGTCGCTCTTGGATAATATAATTCTAATTATACACACAAACGAGAAATTTTAGCATCCAAATAGTAACTTCATTAACTTAAAAGCAGTCAATATTATTCCCAGCGATATGAATTGCGATTTTCTTGTTTTATTTATTTATTTGGCATCAAAAACAGTTAAAATTTGTGTGACGTGTTTCTTCAGAAAAAATGTGCCTCCTCTCAAAATATTCGCACACAACTATCAGTGGGACTTTTTTGCCCCACTTTTGCAAAATTCACGAAAGCTCAGAAGTCGTTTAGATGTTAGCTGATTACTAGCAATATTCTAAGTGATT